>OZ022576.1:4993321-5727979 GCA_963669155.1 Arbacia lixula
TCCTCTCTTTCACTTTCTCACTTTCTCTTTATCTCCTCTCTCCCTCTTTCTCTATCCACCCTTCTGTCCATCAATTGTTTTCTCTTTTTTCTCAACTGATCTCTCTCTCCCTCCCTCCCTCCTTTTACTCTATATCTTTCTGTTTCTCTCTCTTTCTTAGTGTGTCCCTCTCTCCATCTCTCGCTTTCTCCTTTTTGAGTTCACTCCCTCCTCACTACCCCTATTCCTCTCTCTCTCTCTCTCTCTCTCTCTCTGCCAATCCCATCTCTCTTAGCCACATCCTAAACCTCAAAACAATTCTGTGGGATGGATTAAGCTTGCTGAAAGGCTGAAATGGGATTGGAGGAGGGAAATCTCCTCTGTTTTGGTGTTGGGAGGTTAGTCTAGGAGGGGGTTGGATGATGGCTGCAAGAGGCCTCCCTCCCTGCTGTTTGGTGTTGGGAGATGGCGGGTGAGAAAACCACCTGAAGGGGGAATTCCTCAAGTGGAGCCACTCTCAAGATGGCAAACCTCAGAGATGAAGGCAGGCTATGTCTCCTTGGCAAAACCCACAATGCATCACTGACTAGTGAAAAGACACACCCTCAAGTTCAAGCTGGCACGGTTTGGTTACAGATAAGGGATTCCCCATACCGCATCATTCATATTGTAACAGTTTGGGAGGAGGCGGCGAGTCTACAAAATGAATGAAGTGTGAGGCATTGAATCTCAACACTCGCTTTCCTCTCTTCTCAGCATGACGATTCAATCACTTATGACACAAACTCAAAGCCCCTGTTCCAGGCAAAATTTTGTATGAAAATGATACATACTGATCTTAACTTTCATGGACTGAAATATCGTCCGGATATATATCTCTTGATTATCATATAAACTCTTTTGATTCGAGCCAAAATACTTTTCTAATGGGTTGAGATCAATATCGAAACATATTCCATTTCAGCCATTGTATCATCATTCTGATCATTCTGATACACTTGTGAAAGAAAATGTTTGTGCCAGCCCAAATGATTGTTTGAAGAGTATACATATATGAGTAATACTGCAAATCAAATGTACCAAGAACATCTGAATGAACTACTATAAGAGAAAATTACATCCAAAGATTCCAGAAACATGACATCATCCAATCATCTCATTTCCTTCCTCATCAGTTGTTGCTTACACAGAAAACAAATCGATCTGAAGGCCGCATCACATAACGATAATCACATTCATCGCCTAAAAACACAAATCCATACTCCATTCCACAAAGCCTATAACTCATACCATTAAATGGCGGCACTGGCCGTACACTCAAGTTCATTGTTGAGCCGAATGAATGAACAAATGGTTGTGTCCGAATCGCCTCTCTCCTGGTAGTGCGAGCCCCAGTGTGTGGGGGCGATCAAGCCATGATGACTCACAATAGTTGAAGGTCTAAATGGCGTTGCAATTAATAAGTTTGGAGTAAAAGCTTCTATGTGGTGCAGGTGGTATGCGGTAGAGGCAGTAGAAGGGGGCACCCTTGATGCAAGCTCAGGCTCTTATACTTTGTAGCCGGCCCCTTTCCCTTTGTTCCTTGGCGCCCCAACGTCACTCCCAATGAGTGGTATAATTAGCAAAAGCCTGGCCGTTCATAATTAATGTGCTCTTAGCAGCTCTCATTGGTGATACGCACACTCTGTTCATGTTTTTAATCAGAGAGTCCATTTTGCGGTTAGCCTGGATATATAGTAGTTGTAACCGTACTTTCACTCATTGCCTCAGAGAATGCCCCCAAACAATACACAAATGGCCGTGTCTAAATTGAATAACAAAAGAGAGCCTCTTGCCGCGGTCCTTTGATTAAGCCCTTTGTTGTCCAATAAATGGGACTGGACTATCCATTTCCACACTTTTTTCCTCAAAAAGCTTATCCACCCTAATTCTTTGTAAAATCTGGTACATCGATCATTTTCTTCTGCAATTCAGCATTATCATTGAAAGCTAGTTCTCCATCAAATCCACTAGTCCATACAAATACATTGTGAAAAATAACACACTTTATCCTCCTAAAATCAGACTTTTATCATCCTTTTGCAAGAGAATCTCTACAAATAGAGTCTGTTTTTGCAGACTATATGCAGTAAACCAGCTTCCCTTTCCCTTCCCATTGAGTAAACAGCATATCAGCAAAAATATGAAGTGAAGTGTGGAAATGGGCAGCAATTTAATATGGATCAATTAAATCAATTGTGTTACTACATACACCTGACTGGAGGTGGCGTAGCATCTGCGGATGCCCAGGACAAACTCGGTTGTGTTTGAGGAGTGATTGTGTCGTGTCTCAGCGTCTCGGGAAGTTAACACGGACTGGTGGGTGAGGTGAAGTCATCGGGAAGATTCCTTGTTCGCAGGATACCAGATATCTAAATATTGGCGGAGTGACTTAAGGACCGGTGGGGAGTATGATCACGATACACGTCTGACTCATCTCCTAAGACAAACCTGCTCTCTCTCTCTCTCTCTCCTCCTTTTCTCTTTCATTCCAAAACTCTCCCTCTCCTTCTCTCCCCCTTTCTCTCTCCCCCTCACTCCCTTTCTTTCTCTTTCTCTCTCTTTCACTTTTTCTATTTGCTTGTAATTTCTCTCCATCTGCTATAATTTCATACCCACTTCATCAAATGAAAGTGTGTTTGTTGTGTGCAATGCTGAGTAAAATGCTTTGATTTGAAGCCAGGACTTCATGACTACCAGGAATGTGTTTGCCTTAGTTTGGATTTTAAACAGCCACACCATCAATGCATTCATTTCAGACTTTGTCTGATGGATGCTGTAGCCAAGAATGCCACAATGCTACAGCTTAAAGGGCCCCTGTCAACCAAATATTTCTGGTCTTTAAATTGCTTAGACATGTCATATTACCAGCTTTTCATTTGTATTTTCACTTGAATATATCGTTCAATGACAGAAAATGTCATTGTTTTTCAAAATGGCCATTAAAATCTAAAGTAGATAAGTAGAAATCAGCTTTTTCAGCTGTCTGGCTGTCAGGGGCCCTTTAAATACCAATGGAGAGAGGGTTGCCTTTTTGCAGGTCACAAAAATGAAATTTAAAAAAAAAAACATGGAAAATGCAAGAAAATAAGAACTTCCCTCCTAATCATGAAACTGAAAACTGACTTTGAGCAGAACTATATTGATTGCTACATTTTGAGTAGGTGTTGGACGGGTTGTTCAAAACCGATATTTTAGAGACCGGAGACCACAAGACCCATGTAGTGCACATCACAGCTAACAGTGATGCATTGAGATGAGTGGAACAGTGGAGAAAGGTAGGTGGTTCAATGAGGTATATGAATGTTGGCCATGGTCAATATGTTTCCAATGTAACACGGATAGTGTGTCACTGTTCCTCAAAAGGTTTGTGAAAATATGACAATGATATTTCATACATGTTGTACTTAGGGTTTACAGCTGACTCCAATTGGGCTAATCTGTCTTTAAATACTATATGTTACCATGCTATATCATGAGAGGAAATATAGATGTAGAAGAGTTGGATGAAGGCTTTTCTTATTCTGTCTTTGAATGCTGCTTATATTCTTACCCCAAAAATGTATAAGCGCAAGCATACCTCCATGACCGTCCCCACCTCCCTTCCCTCTCTGTGTGTTCATTAATCACTCCTCCCACCCCTACCCCTTGCTCCCCCTCTCCTTTCTGAGTCCTCCAACCCAATTGCTCTCCTCTGTATTTCTTTTTATCCATTTACACCATTTCCTATCTAACACCACTCACCTGCCATTCTATTCCCTAGCTGCTCTTCTTCCTCATATTTCATCCCAGGTGTGTCAACCTGCAGACATTGTTTTATGCTTCCAATCCAGGCTCCACCCCCCCCCCCCACCCCAATCTCATCCCCACCCCTTCTCTCTCAATCTCCCTGCATCTCTCATCCTCCCTATACCCCTTTCCTTGCTCCCAGTCTTCTATCCATCTTTAAGACACAACGTGACTTGAGAAGTAATTTGAGGTGAGTAGACAATGGTCTCAGGGCTTAATCATGTTGCTTAATGAAGCCACAATCAATCATTCATGTGCCTGTCATGCACAGCATCATTCACGTCATTAGTTTATTACTAATTGACATTAAAACTCCCCCCATAGAACAAAGAAGCAATCAAATGACTTATCCTTGTAATCTCTCTCTCTCTCTCTCTCTCTCTCTCTCTCTCTCTCTCTCCCTCTCTCTCTATCTCTCTCTCTATCTATGTCTCTTTCTGTCTCCATCTTTATCTCTTTATCTATCTCTCTCTCTCTCTTTCTCTCTCTCTCTCTCTCTCTCTCTTCCCTCCCCCTCTCGCTCACTCCCTTTCTCTCTCTCTCTCTCTCTCTCTCCCTCTCTCTCTCTCTCTCTTTCTCTCTCTCTCTTTCTCTTTCACCATGCATATACCATTTGCAGAGATAAACCATAACAGTAGGATCCATCTCGGCATCATTTATATCATTCAAATATTCAATTAATATAGGGCAATCTCTGAATCAATAATATAATTGTTAGGGGCTGGCATTTACATGAAGTTCAAAAATGGGAGTATCAACCATATCTTCTCAAAGGTGTGTCATATAAAAAAATAATTAACTCATATTAATGAGAAACAAACATATAAAAGGAATCAAAAGTTTATTTATGACCTGTTATGGCAACAAGTATTCAGAAATTAGATACTACTGGCCATTCTCACAAAATCAGAACAGAAGAAAAACAATCTAGGTGATATTATTATTCTACACAGTGCCATTCATATTCATTGTGAAAAAGGCATTTAATACTCCATTGTAATTTGCAAGTTCATTTTCTACGCCTCTTGATTTTTCACAAAGTGTTCGTTTCATGAAAAACAAGCAAAGCAGGAAAAGGCGGCAATAATCGCGACATTCTTTTCGGCCGAGTCAATTTCACTCAGTGTGCTTCACTTGTGATCAGACAATGATGAAACAACAGTTACGCCAATCGGAAATTCCCTTGGAATGGCGCAAACTGTCGGTGGTTGATTGCGCAGACACAATAGAGTCATATCATATCTGTCAAGCTTCACCCCACAGGCTCCTGCTCAGGGGAGAGTCGGTCTTTTCTCAGCGATTCTTTGGGAAAAGGGGGGCAAGAAATGTGGTGGAGTGGCCAGCAAGGATTTCCTGTTGGTTTCCTGTTCAGACTTAGCAAGTACAACCACAGAAACATTCATGAGAATAACAAATTGCATTTCCCCCGGATCATTTTAATCTAACTTTTCGTCATTTTGGTGTGCTTTATAATATAGATTTTTTTCATATTCTAAATTGATTTATTAAATCAAGCATTTTCACTCCCTCGATTTTCTGTAATTTTAAATCACATATTTACGTAAAGAAAGCCTAGAGATTCATGACCATATGCACATAGTCGGTCACTTATTTCATATCAACCTACTCAACACTAAAACCTCCATCTAGGTACAGCTAAGGTATTGCCTAGTTACTGCACACTGTGGTTTAACACTAATGTCCTTACATTCACACATAATGGGCTTTACATATCAGAGTTTTATGCAACACCATGCACCTTGCAGACAATATACAACAGACAAACTTGGACCCTCCCTCTCCCCCTCTGCCCATGACGGGTGTGAGGGTGAGGGGCGCAGCGATGCGCAGGGGGATGAGCCACAATAGGTACACTGGGTCCGGCGGTGCGGGTGTGACAGGGGGGCAGAGGAGTCACGTCTGGTGGCAGGACAGTGCTAATGCATGCTAATAAGGCCAGGTTTGGGCTGGATTTCATGGCAAGTCATGCTGTGACATATTGATCCACCCTCTGCCTGCATGGTATCCTGCTGGCTTGTGGAGGCGTGACGAGGGGGAAAAAAATGTATCCTGGACTCGCTTTGCTTTGCCTGGCGAAGAATCACGATGACAGGCACAGAAATGGGTGATGTAGATGTGTCCACAATCCCCCCCCCCCCAAGAAAAAAAAATGAACAGAGCGTGACAAAGAAAAAAAGAGGATATTAATCTAATCCATTCAATGCACATTCAACTCTCTCACATTTACTGTCACATACTGCACAGCAAGAAGGTAAGATGCAAAAAAAAATTACGATACTTCAGAACATACAGAAAAAACAGGGGAAAAAACATGAACAGAAAAAAAGAGGAGGGTGGTTATCTAACTCATACTTTTAACATATCCTCGAGATCCACTATCCAATAGATTCTGTATGTCAGCAGGTATTCCTTTCAAAGAGAGTCAGTGCTGTGACAGGAAGCAAAGAACTGGTTCCTGCTTGTCCCCTCCACCAATCACTGTGAGTCACTCTTTGCCTGGAGTTTTCCACCCTTTCTACCACTAGCCTCCAAGACCCCACTCTATCTCTTCTACTAGATTCATCAACCCTCCCTACCTCCCCCCCCCCTCCCCTTACCCCACCCCTTCTCTCTCTCTCTCTCTCTCTGTCTTCCAACGCCCTTATCACTTCCTCTCTCCCTTTCATTCCCTTTTATTCTTTCTACCAAAACCCTCCATGCCCCCACTCTACTTTTACTATCAGTTTAAATACCCCCCCCCCCCCTCATTCACTATTTCTCTCTCAGTCCCTTCTATCCTTACTACCAGTACCCTTAAAGACCTCACTCTACCTTCACAACCAGATTCATTGACCCTTCTTGCCCCTTCCCCCCCCCCCCCCCTCCTCTCCTCTCCTTCCACCATTTGTACCACTGCCACTCCACTCTACCTTTACTACCAGTTCCATCACCACCCCCCCTCCCCTACCTCTCCTCCCCTTCTATCATTCCACAAACTCCCTCACATGCCCACAGATTATGGATCTCATACTTTGAGGGTATGACTTGAGAATGGGGTGTCGATTGCCTAATTTTGATAATGACACTTCCAATTAGACATGACAAGACGCCAAGCTCCGGGCCAGTATCAGCCGGGGTGCGAGATTCCACCCATCTTGTCGGCTTCTCACCTTTCCTTGCACCCAGACATGGGCGCTACTTTAGGTCCCCAAATAGGTGCAAAAGCTCCTCTTAGTTTCAAGGATTAATACACATTCAGCTTCTAACTTTTCCAGGTTACTCCAGCCCTGCGGCACTATGCAGCCAAACCAATATCATGTTAGATTCTATGACAGGATGCCACACCCCAAAACCTTCACTTCTCATGAGTCCATCTGGAATGTGTGCTCATGTTACAGGGAGAAACAGCATTTGATATGCTTTTATTGGCACATGGAAAAAATTTTGACTCGTGTTACTGTGAACTCCATGACCACCCACTCTTTTCATGCATTTATATTAAAAATCTAAATGGTTTCCCAATCTTTTTTAAAGTCCGCCAATTTACAGTAAATTAACTTTCATACGCAAACCTACTCCTAAAGATTTTTATCATTCTTATATATTTCAAATATTCCAAACTCATGAGACATAATTTCAATATCACATTCTAAAGACATAAACTAACTTCCAAACATTTCATTTGAATGAGATACTGTATGAACTAAATACTGTCCATGAGGTTTATGAAAAGGTCTTGCTCTGCAGTCAGAACTATTAATCAAAATGGTATGCATTCACATCTTCCATTTTTTTTAAGGAGAGCAAAATGATTAACGGGGCTGATTATGACATTTACAGTAAGATTATTACCTCAACTAATGCTGGAGGATGGTGGGATACTTCTGCGTGTCGGCCCATGGTGGTATGCAGTGATCTGTCATAAGGCTCTATGATTGGCTGCAAGACCTCAATGGTAATGACTAGTAGCATGATGACAACCTCAATTTGTCATGTGTACATGATGACAGTAAATCACCAACTCATCTCCAGTAGATAGGAACTTGTTCTCATTAGCTCTCTCTCTCTCTCTTTCTTCTCCTTGTCATCTTTTTTCCTTCTTTTCTCTCCGTCTGTCTCTGTCTGTGATTTTATTCTATCCCTTTATTAAGGCCTCTCTACACCTTTATAGTCTGTTTTTCCCTATTCTATGGTCTTTCCCTGTCTTCATCTTTCCTCTATTTATTCTTCTTTCTCTTTCTTCCCCTTTTACTCTATCTTCTTCTGCTTTTTCTTCCTCTTTATATGATGACACATAATGAGATGATCCCTAATTTCTCCTTTCAAATTCATTTGCAGAATCAAACAATAACACCATATCTAAACATTGTTCCCCATCACGCCATTTATGATCGGAACCAAATCTCACTTCCTGATCACAGAGTGTCATCTACCGGACCTTTCTTATCATATTAATGCATTGTGATCTATTCCTGCCTCAACCTCAGATTGAGTTGTCCCCACATCCTACCAGCACAAATCACTCTGGGTGGCAAGGACCTCAGGAAATAAAAAAGTGACCGAGCCCTTCATCTCCATGCTGTCCTCCCACAAAGGCATCATTAAGACGGACGAAATGTCACGGCGTTGACGTATGGGGGTCATAATTAGGCAGGGGAGGGCACGGAAGGGACCCCGTTAACAGACTGGTATCGGCCCAGCCCGGCCCACCAGGGGAGATGGTGACAGGTAGACAATACGAGGGAGTGGGGATTCAATCCCGCAATGAAAGGCTACAGTGACTGTCACCCAGGCACGCGTCTTGATATATGTCTTTGTGTTGAGCAAGGGGTATCAGCTGACCACATATCAACACCCAAAAGTATAGCCCAAGAGAGCTGGGTATCGAATCAACAAACCGAGCTGTTTGCGAATTGCATTGTTAGAATTGTAGATGTGGATATCGCATACTATGGAATAGTCATAGGAGCTCTTTAGAGAACCTACATGCACCTTCATAATCCCTGGCCATTAACCTATAGTGTGCTAGATACGTCTTTTATTGCACAGGTGCCTATAAACAAAAGATCACTGATCATAAGAATCAAAGGATGTGCTTACATCATGATTAAACTTTAAAGAGAAATAATTACAAAGTTTCTGCAAAAATACAGTGCAGATGATAAGTGTACTTATTGCCTATGGTTCCTAGAGTTAATATAAAATGTGTATCGATCCTAATTTTAGTAAAATATTAATAACCACATTTCAACTTGCATGCAGTGCATCTTTTGAGTAGAAGTCCAACATGTATATGGTTTTACATCACAAGACTGCCATGGGGTCAATATCCCAAAAGAATCTGTCAATCACATCTTAGTTGTTGCAAGAATGCGTCATTGATACCATAACTCAAAACATCCCCAAGCTGAAGAAATCTGCAAGTCTATCAGAACCTTGAGTACCGAGTGGAAAATCAAAACATGTGCAGGGGTATTTTTCATTCTTGTACAGAATAAAATTCAAAATATTTATCCTGCTTTCCTCCAGCAATGTCCTTAATTGGAATCTTGATGTAGTTTTCACAAGACTATATAGGCAAACAAATCTCTCTTTTGTGATTCATGCATTGACTCATCATTTGTACCAACAGAAGCTGCGCATTCTTTCTTTATTTTCAAATCCATATTATATTAATGTACAACATGGTAGAATGGCAAGAACAATTTTTCTCTAGATATTTACTCATTTGCCATCTCCTTCCATCATCAATCTTGCTATTATATAGTCCTGTCAATTCCCATCGGTCTCTCTTTCTCACCCTTTTTTATTTTTTTCTTCTTCAGCTACTGATCTATCTTTCACCCCACCCCACCCTCTCTCTCTCTCTCTCTCTCTCTCTCTCTCTCTCTCTCTCTCTCTCTCTTTTCTCCTTTGTTTTTGTCTTTTTCAGCTCCTGATCAATCTTTCACCCCAACCCAACCCCCCCCCCTCTCTCTCTCTCTCTCTCTCTCTCTCTCTCTCTCTCTCATACAACTCACCTTGCCTGTGCCCTCTCCTTCTCTGTCTCCATTCTCTCTGTCTCTGTGTGGCCCTTTCTCTGTCCTCCTCTCCCTCCCCACCATTCTCTCTACACCCCTCACTTATCCATGTCCCTAAGGAATCACTGAGAAGGCATTAAGAGTAGCAAGAACCTGCCCCAAATGAAGATGTTTTCACAACCAAACGCAAACTTCCTGAGGGGCTCCATTGCACAATGAATATACATGCACAATTATGGAAATAACCTAGATTAGCAGGTGATTCCATCTGTTTCAGAGAGATGGGTGATTCCACGTCCAGAAATGAGGTTAAGAAAACTTGCATATTCCAAATTTGCCAAACAGTAATCTATTTCCTGCAATTAAGAAAATTAGGCAGAGAGATTCAGATGAAAGACAAAAGGACCAGGTGCATGGTTAGGATGAGAACAAAGGGGTGAGTGGTGGCTGATCCTAACTCTTTCTGTATGAAACAAACTGCTGCATAAAAGGATTTAGGTTTATTATTCCTGCAAATATACCACAGTGACGCATTCAAAGTTAAGCATTAATCTCCATTCTATACAGTCTAGCAGCTGTACTTACTACTGTGTTTAATGACACTGCAGGCACAGTGGACATAATGAAAGGTGGAGGAGAGACGTGTTGGAAATGGTACTTATATCTTATCTCGTAATCATGATTTCCTGCTTTTTCTCCCTTTGATAGTACACTTTCCTCTTGATTATGTACACAAAGGGCTTCAATGTGGTGGTGACATCTCTTTCTGTTTAAAAGCTCCTACAGGGGCCCATTGCATATAACTTTTGCCAGAGTTTTTTATGGCAAAAATCAGGAAACTATTGCAAAAAAAAAATTGCTGGAGTTTTCCGTTGCATAAAACTTTGCCAGAGTTTTTTTGCCATGAATTTTGAACTGATTTTGAAACTCTGGCAAAAAAGTATGGCTTTCGCCAGAGTATTTCTATGGCAAAATAAGTCTGGCAAAAGTTATATGCAATGGGCCCCAGGAATGATCTTTATGATGCTAATGATACCGAGGTTGAGAAAGAAGAGGGTGCATTTAAAAACAGTTTCTTGAATAATGTTTAATTATGTGTCATTTATTGTTTTAATTGCTTGGACTATTATCAGACAATGATGGGGGTGATCCTAGCTTTTTTTGTGGTGGTGATGGCAACACTACAAATAATAAAACAATCACCTTGTGATGGTTTCAAGTGCTCTACAAAGAAATCCCCAAAATGTTGGATGAATTCAAGTGGAAATGGTAAGTTGACCCTCAAAGGCTTCAAGTGATTGAAAACTTTGTTTGGTCAGGCAAAGAAAATTTCTTCTCACTTATCAATATCCCAAGGAGCACTTCCTTGTTTTCTCTGATAACCTGGACCCTTTTTAAAATAATGTTAGGAAAGCAAGACCGAAAGCAAAGCCACTCTTACTTCCTCAATCAAAGCTGTTCTATCAAATACATGAAAAGGAAAAAACAAAGTATTCTTCAGTCAAGTTGTTATGTCTATCGTGGCCGACCCATTGAGCCTGTCACATGTGTGTTACATCGATGATCTCTACAAATAACAAAATGCTCTTAAACAAAACTTTGGAAAGTTCACTCAGTTCTCTTTTTTGCATTTTCTTCAATTTCAACTTTTAAAAAATTAAGAAATAAAATGGGTGATCATTACATCAAGTGGATAAATAAAGATTGATAATGGGCATAGCTTTTACTTCATTTAAGAAATTATGCAAAATCTTCAAATTTCTTCCTTAGGTTCTACCCACTTTTTTTCAATTTCTTTGGTTAAAATTCCCATGCCCAAAGACACAAGCTGCATCCACACGTATCGATACATTGCATATTCATGGCCTAATGACAGCAATTAGAGCCCTTAGACCCTACAGCCAGCAGTGTTTGGCTAGGCAGGCTTGGGTTACAGCTAAGCCAGGTGTAATTACCAACAAACATGCCCTTTCTTTTATTCATGGGCCGCAGGTTGGGAAACCGGAGCTGGCACCGCCGACAGAGGGAGGAAGAGGGAGAGGGGTGAGGGGAAGGGAGGAGGAACAGGAAGAGAAGGTGGAGAAAGGGAGATGAGGGGAGGAGGAGGTGTTGAAGGGATGACAGGAAGAAAGGGAGGAAAGGAAGAAATGATGAAGAGTAAGAGGAGATGATAAGATGAGAATGGAGATGGAACAGGAGAAGATGAAGAAATGGAGTAGAGGGGGAAAGAATTAGGTGTGAAGGGATGAAGGGAAGAATAAGAGGAGGACAAAATTAAGAAAAGGGGACACTAAGGTGTGAAAGAATGAGCAGCAGAAGGAATCATAAATAACAAAAAGAGGAGAGGATAATGTGTATGAGGATAGACAGAGGGGGAGATAAAGAAATGAAAAGAAGAGGATAATGTGTAAAGAGGTGTCCAGGAGGAATAGAGGAAGACGTGAAAAGAGAGGAAGCAATATGGTGTGAAGGGATAGACAGCAGGAGGAGATAAAGATATGAAATAGAGTAAAAGGAGACAATAGGTCGCAAAGGGAGGAGCTAAAAATGAAGAAGATGATAAGGTAAGAGTGTGATGGGGAAGATGAGATAACAGTTTCAGATTCATCCTGGCAATTCAATTCAAACACCCAGACTTAATCACAAGTGGCATATCAAAATATTTGCTTCATTTTAGCCTTAAGACATCATCAAGAAACTTAAATGTAGACTGCTTCCATAATGCACATTGTCAAGGAATGATATGAATAATTGAAGAAATATCCTTTACTTTCTATAAGGATTGATTCTGCTATATCCATCAAATTAGACCGCATTCTGCATTACAATTACATGAATATTAAAGTATGTTTTTCATTGCTGTTATTGTTATCTTGTGTGTTCGTGTGTGCATGTGTACATCATGTGTGTTTGTGTACATGCATACATAGTGTATATTTTTGTATCTAATTAGTAAATTTTAATGATGTTAAATGTTTAATATGTTTAATCTTCATTTGCTTTGAATCTGAAGTAACATAAACTATTTTAATATTTAATTGATGATAATATTTCTTTGATGAAATAATGAATAAGAACTAATTTACAAAAAGATGTTTGTGTGTGTGTGCATGCATGCATGCATGCGTGTAACCATGAAAGATGGTGAACTTAGTGGTCCCAAAGTGAATCAGTGCAGCTAAAATGTACTGTAGCTCTGTAATCATCCAGTGATTGGCAGCACGCACAGCTTGCCACTGTCTCTCTCCTTCATTAACTCAAGTCAGTTAGAGTCTTAAGCTCATTAACAAACAAACCTAGGAGAGAGTAGGCAGAAATGGCTAGTTCCGGCTTTTAGATTAATGCTAAACTCTTGCTAGAGCTAATCTTGGTAGAAAGCCCAGGTTTGGGGTAGTTTATATTAGGTTCTATTACATGAGGCTCCAAACATCAGCTAGACCTCCCATAAGCATTTCTTTCATCGACTGATTCAATAATTAGATTAGGTTTCATATTATAGATGGGGCGCAATACCCGTTGCCTAAATAATATCTTCCTTGTGACACTGCAACGGAATGCCAGTAAGCTAACACCATCCTGATGAATCAATAATTAGTCTGAGTTCTTCATTTCGGCAACATGAAAAGAAAGACAACAATCTGCCGGCTACATACCCATGATGCCCAAAGAGAGTGTCCCCAGCAGAATTAGGTTAAGCTTCTACAAGACATGAATGATGTGGACTGCCTTAGAATTGGTCTCTTTAATGGTGTCATTAGGTGCTCTAATTGCGGCAAACTTGAGGTTTGGGGCAGAGCAGCTGCGGAAAGTTAACTCAATAGGAGCTGCAAGTAAATAGAGGAGGTATCATGACTTCACCGGTTGGAATTCAATATACAGGAGACATGGCCCCTAGACAAGTCACTGTCAACTGAGCTTTAATGTTATTTGCCAACCAGCATGCAACTGCTGGAGAATGAATGCACGTGTAACACAATTCAGACGATTTTGTTACTCTCCTGTCAATGGATTGAGGGAGGGGGGGGGGGACAGAGAGAGAGAAGCGAGACACAAAAACATCCCGGGCTGAAAGGTGACATGGGATCTGGAGGGAAGGGGTTGTGACATGGCTTAAAGCATGTAAGAGATCCACTTCAGAATCTCCCAAGCAGAACGACATCCAGAAGACCATGAGTTTTGTCTGATATGATAACCCATATTAGCACCACTGACTGGAGACAGCCGCAGATATGATGGAGCAGAATTGATCTTGGCCTTGAGAGATGTGAATAATTCAGCTCCAAGCTCCATGCAATGTAAGGCGCCGCTGCACAGGTGTCATGAATGTATACCAGGCGAGCAAAATTTGAAATTAACACCAGTGTCAATTATCTATTGTTTGCACGAACCAACAGTGGTAATTAGACACCATTATGTAAAAATGTCCACAATGAATTCATTTGATCATAGTGAGGCATGTATTTTTTTACAATAATTGATCCAAATATTTTCATACAACAAGTGCTTTTTTCTTTCTCGCCATGTGATGAATGAAAATGCTATCCTATTTAAAGTTGTGAAATGACTGAAAGACACTCATATTTAAGTTTTTCTTCTTTTACATCCAAGTTAATTTCTGTACATGTTTATTGTTCCACATATGTGTACTGCTATCAGAGACATTCTTGAAAATCAAAGTTTGTAATGATATATCTCTAATCATTTGAGTCTCAAGGAAACAGCTGCTGTATGAGGTTTGTAAGTATATCACTTGTAAAAACCTGCACATGAGGAGTAAATGATACCTAACAGATGATTTAGAGAAACCATACCAATTCCTAGCTTTGCACTCTCACTCTATACCCTCTGACCAGGGATGTGTTAGGAAAGGATATGAAACAACATTCTTTCTTTGAGCCCATGCGTGGCACCGCCGAAAAATTGCGTGGTCTCAGCATGTGCTTTTCACGTGTTTTAACAATAACGAACACGATTGCCTAGCAACGGTTTCTCAGAGAGAACAAAAGAAATGTAGAGTCTTATTTCGCTTGTCCACTTCTGTTGGATTGCATCAATACTTTTGTGAGGAAAAGAGATATCAGCGAACAAAAATAAACAGTTTTTTAAAGTAAAATATCTCATTTGCACGCAAATTCACGCAAACTCTGTTAATGAAAGTAAGCAGCTTAATATATGATTTTGATAATGATTGAATCCGAAATTTGCGGAAATCTCCGGAAAGTGAAGAAATTGGTTAATTATGTAAGTAAGAATATTATCTTATATCTCCGTTTGTGCATCATTCAACAATTATTTAGAAGAAAAACGAATACAGGATCTTTAGAGGTGTTGCCCCTTAACTTTCTTGAAAATTACAAAAAAATGTGATAAGAAACACAGCTTCGAGAAACAAAACAGGCAATTAAAGATACTGCTTTCCAAGTTGACGATAGCAAACTGACGGTGCCGCGCATGGGACTTCAAAGCATTGCAGTGATTGTGGAATGCTTTTGACATTCATTAGCACGCTTTAGTATCCATACAGATGTTTGAATATATTATGGTTGAGTTGTCCCTCCTTCCTAACACATCCCTGCTCTGACAAGCAGACTCTACAATAAAGAGGGATTTCATTTCAACACACACACACACACACACACACACACACACACACACATACATACATAATCTCTCCTCGGAAGGGGCATTAATCAATGCCTAAATTAGCAACAATATCCCTCAGGTGTCCAAACACCAGGCAGCAAGCATTCCAGGCAGCAACGAGACAATCAAAGGAGAGCTACATATTCAGGTAGAAAAGGGCTAATATTAGAATAGGTGCAGCACCCCCCCCCCCTTTTTTTTTTCATCCAATCACCTTTTTCAGAAATGTTTGCTGATTGAATTGGGGTGTTAGTGCAGCTGACTCGGCCCTCCATAATGATCAGGTGAACCCCGCCCCAGGCGCTTCATTTTATCTCATTCACCCGCATTCCTATCCCCTCCTCTGCTCCACTCGTAATAATACAAAAATGGAAATGTTTAAATGGAACTATTATGTAGTTGTGCTCGCCCAGAATATATCTTGATGGAATTCACCACCCCAGGGTTATCATTACTCATCGCTCTTTATCAAATTTCTACAGTAAATATCTTCTTTTGCCTACCCCCCCCCCCCCCACCACCACACACACACACTCCTATAAAATGACACAAATATAAGTTAAGACTAAATTGTCTTATCTGATGGAAACGCTGGATTATTAGAGCAGAAGGCTCAAATATTATTGAAGCACTCATGCGATATGACATGAAATCTTCTGGGTCTGCGTACCTAGAACAGCACAAGACTCTACCTTAACCCACTGCATACAACACTAGAGAATTTGCATGCTACACCTGAGCATAATAAGAATCTAGCATGCAGAGACTTGAGATGTCAAATTTCCTAATATTTCCCCCGAAACAGGCATTCCCCCGCAATCATAGCCTCAAGGGGAAATGGAATGGACCGCAGAGAAAGATATAAATGTTGGTACTTTTTTTCGCAAAGACGAGGCGGAACATGATTTATATCCTCAGGCATTTGTGACGCATTCTGGATACAGTTGGTGGAAATAATGCCCATTTTAAGATGTCTGAGTCAAGTAAAATAATAAACTTCTCTCAACTTAGTTTGGAGAAGGTATTTCTCTAATGTCACGCCTCTAGATTGAAAATATATGAATCATCTCAGAGAGCTACTCTCAGGAAGGCGTGAACAAAGAAAGATAAAGTGAGACAAATCTTCATATGTTGCATGGAAAAACTTTTGTCTGGGACCTTCTGTTTCTTTCTCTTTCTTTCTCTTTCTCTCTCTTTCTCCCTCCCCCTCTCTCTCTCTCTCTCTCTGCACCTTGTTTTTCTCCTTTATCCTACCTGAAATACAACACCCCCATATTTATATCGGAGCGTTATTCAACACATGTCATGAAACAAATATGACAGACATAAATCATCTTGATAAATTATACATCCCTGATTCCATTTAGAAAGCTAAACAATCACTTTGCAATGATAATGTTCTTCATCCCAGGCTTTAGTAAGTGTTAATCTATTATACAATAACCCCTGACTATTAATGAGTATGCGAGACCATGCAATCCTCCATAGCATTAAGAACTCCTGACTGCAGTAAATCAATTGAAGGCAAGCCCTATGCTTTCTTGACAAGCCTTGGCCAGTAATGGGACCCTTATGTAATAAATATTCATACCTCCAAGACCGGTAATTCGTCTACCGAGGAAGACCCTCCACCACTGACTCATACCTCTATTTACTGGGATTTAATGAACCATTTTTCTTTTTATGCGTCCTCCACCACAAGATAATGTAGCTGGCTAATTAGCAATTAGGGTGTATAGGAATTGATCAGGGTTGCAGTGAGCTGGTTAAGGTGTGTTTTGCCTTAGCAAAGTCGACGGGAGATCACTGCCTCTAACGAACAATGCCTAATAGGGGTGAGTGATGTAAATTAATGAAGACCTGTCAATAACTTGTCTCTAGCCAAATCATTTCTTGTTTAAAAGCAAATAAGTAGTGTTGTGGTGTCTCCATATATCAAGTACCATGACTTGTTTTGTTTTCCAAGCTCTACCTTTTTATTGCCTTCTGATGTCAAAAATGATGATGCACTAGCACAATCAGCAGGAGGAGACGAGTTCACAAGTTCATCTATCACAATCAATTTGCTCATATCTGCTTAAAACTTCAAATAAACACAATATATAATAGTAGTTGCCATGTTCTGCAAGCCTTAGGTAAGATCTGGCATTTCCACTAAATGTGACACCCTTTAAAAGTAAAGCAAATCTAACTACATGTATATAGACCGATAAAATTCACATTACAGACTTGTTCATATTTGTCAACCTATCTTTTAAGAGTCACAGTTTCACAAGATTGATCTGCTTTCAGATTAACGATAAAACATCTATAAATCTAAACATAAAATTGTCTCTTACATTGTAACAAAACACCAACCGCAATGCCTGAGAGACATTCTTCCGATGCAAACGATAAAGGACAAAAACACATCGCAGTGAAAAACAGATAAGCATGCTAGATCATTCTGATGCTCAGGTGCACATTTACAAAACCCTTTTTGGTCTTTCATGAAGTATGAAAAAAATATTATTTTCTGTCTGAGGGCTACAAAGCTGAAACAAAAGAGCCCTAAAACTGCCAACTCAAACATCAATTATACATGCACTTTCTCAAATATCCCAATTTTATAAGTTGAATTATTAATGCGGAAGAAATGAAAGAGACAAAAGTGTCTCGCCTGAAGGTCGAGAACCCTGGTCGCCTCTCGTTTCAAGTCTAGAGCCTTCCATCTTAAAGGGACACACACACGATGAGAAGATGCATACCACTGTGTGTTCCACATAAAACCTTATATTATGGGTATTCTATGAATTACTTGTAAAAAAAAAGTCATATGTGGTACCCAAGCCTCATCAACAATATCTAATTCAATAAATCTAAAAATCTGTGAGGAAATGAGAGTGTTATGTGCCGGATTAAATCAATTATGTTCAGATGAAGTATATTTGTTTGTATCACTAAAATTGTCAAGATCCGCTTAAGTTAGTTCATTATACTGCTAGAAACAGTTGATGAACTATATCAACAGATGAATTTGGATGATCTCAACCAGCCTCACCAAGGCACTGTAAAACCTTAGTGCCAAACTCCAACATACAGTAGCTACTCGTTACAATGTTCCCAAGTGCTCTTCACCCTGTGAATCATTGCTCCTTCCGGTCAACTAAGTATTTTTCAAGAAATACAACACATGCCAGCAACTCCCCTCTGTTAATAATTCACATATTAAAGTGGCCTGGTAATGGATCTTATTCCTGGAGTCCAGAAACATAAATATGCAGCCACCCCCTCAAGAGCAGACATTTTTATGAATATCTTGTCATCACAAGCCTTTTCGAACACTAAGATTTCCCATAAACTTGATTGACAAGGCTTCAGTAATTATTAATCCCAATACGATGGGGAGATACATGAAGGGTGTTAGAAATGTCACATGATCGAGGGGAGGATCATGGGAGTGTATTGAATGCCGCCGGTGTGGGACGCATCCCGAACCTAGAGTCATTACAGGTCAAAGATCAAGTCTTCATGAAGGATGCGGATGCTGCCTAATGGCATTGGAGGACATGGAAGATGTATTTCCTGGTAGGAAGCCTTAACACATGCTGAGATCATAAGGCACCATCAAGTCATGTCTTGCGAGGTGGACTAGCATCTCTCCCCCAAGCACCATAGTGCCTCCAGTGCAAAGATCAAATTATATCAGAAATTCCCAAATGACTCTTTAAGTTCCATTTGGAATCTTCTTGCATGAAAACTATAATATCCTTGTGTATTTCCTTGAGTTTGGTAATATAAAGTAATATAACATGAAGAAGTAAGATCAATTAAGCTCATTATATGAACACATTTTTTTACTCCACATATAATACATTGATTTATATCAGAAAACTGGTATTTTGTTCATGATAAAATTATAACATTAGGACATATTGATGTTTCAATGCAGATGCCACTTCCAAATATGGGCCAGCCAATTACACTTACACTTATTTTACCGTAATTACAAGCCTTGTGACAACGCTTCTTGTCCATGTCAAATACTTCTCACAGAAGCCTCAGTCAGTGACAGGCTCTCTACAAACAGCGTGCATGCATGGGTTTGAAGGAAGAATGGCCCGTGATGAATAGATTTTAAGTGCACTCCCGTGATTACACAGCAATGAAGTGCACAAACTCAAATTTGAAAAAAAAAATATCTTCAACTTCGCACCACTTCGCACTGTTTGATGGATACACATTTGCTTTTTTCTAGTATTTGAATCTCTCACTACTTAGCACGGAAAATCCAATTTACTTATTGCAAATGTCATGCACCTATTTTACTAATTGTGTTAAAACCAGTTTCAACAAAAACAAATCCACAGGTACACAGTAGCCGTTTAGCAGTCTCTTGAATAAATACTTGATTGTGTAAATAATCAAAGATCAAAAAACATATTGCAGCTGGCAGAGATATGTCTCAGGAGTAACAAATTGAACAATAACTCAACATGGAAAATATATCATCATTACAATTAATATTAAATGCATAAATCTCTCTGTACTGCTTGGATATACAACACAAAACCTTTTACATCCGTGTCTTAGAGAACATTAAAAGATGCGCCGTTCCTTAGATGGTGTCTTAAGTATATGATACACTCATATCATACATGGCACATCTGCAGGGCAGCTCCTTTTACCGGTCCTAAATATAGTTCATGTCCTTATCCTGACAGACAGAGTAAGGAGAGGTGGGGGTAAAAAGCACCAGCCGGCACCTGTATGTACAGCACAGTCTCTGGTGCATCGCTATTACCACCTCTGAATTTGATTTGTGGGAACTCCATGCGGAGAGGGAGGAGGAACGACTCGAGATCTGATCTCCTTTTTCTCTTCTCACTTTTCCATTTCGCCGTGCAGCCATGAGAAGCATGTCCAATTGGAGAATGTTCACGACACGAATGTGCAGGCCCCTCCTCATTCCCCTTTCTCCTCTTCAACGCATCAGCACTTTATCATTATTTACCAATCTGTCGGTAGCTTCATTTTTGTTGTTCCTGCCTTCATTTTCCTCTCGTCTCTCATCATACTGTCCCTCTTTGTCATTTGACCTCCTTCCTCTTTATTTCTATCTATTCATTGCTCTGTTTTCCCATCGTCTTTCCTTGTCATCTCCCATCTCCCCTTTGCCTCACCAAACCTCAATTTACAGTTCCTTTCCTCTCCACCCCTCCCCCATTTTCCCCCTCTTACTATTCTCCCTTTCTCATTCCTTTTTATTCATATTTCTCTCCTCCCCCCTTTCCTTTCCCCTCCCCTTCTTCCCTTCTTCCTATTTTTACCCCAGTTTCCTCTGTCATTTTGGATTGTTCTGTCTTCTACATAGTACCCTTCCACCCCAGTCAGTCCTCATCACTCAAAGAAAAGCACCAATCTGCAGCCATCACTAGAATTGGTAGCTCTGCTCCTTATCCGCCACCCTCCTATTCTTCCTCTCCCCTACACCCCACCCCCTCCCTCTATACCCCCTCATCTTCTCCCTCTCCCCTTAACCACCCCCACCCCTCTGACTTCCTCCCACCCCATCTAACCCCCATCACTCAAAGAAAAGCACCAATCTGCAGCCAGGTGCCCCTACTACTAGAATTGGTAGCTCCACTCTTTATCCCCCACCCCCTCCTATTATCCCTCTCCCCTTAACCACCCCACCCCATCTATACCCCATCACTCAGAGAAAGGCACCAATCTGCAGCCAGGTGCAGCCATCACTAGAATTGGTAGCTCTGCTCCTTATTCCCCACCCTCCTATTCTCCCTCTCCCCTACACCCCCACCCCCTCCCTCTATACCCCCTCCTGTTCTCCCTCTCCCCTTAACCACCCCCACCCCTCTGACTTCCTCCCACCCCATCTAACCCCCATCACTCAGAGAGAGGCACCAATCTGCAGCCAGGTGCAGCCACCACTAGAAGTGGTAGCCATCACTCCTCAAGCATGCCTTGATGTCTTTATCAAATCTTCCCTCCTAGCCCATCCCAGGAGGAGTGTGAAATTCTTCCACACATCCCCCCTGCAGTCAAGGGGGGGGGGGGGGGGGCAGAGTGAAGGGACCCCCAGACCTAGCCTGGCTACCAGGCTTTTAAACATTTCTATCCAAAATGAAAAACAGAGTCTAGTGCTCATAAGACTACCCTCTTTATCATTCCCCTCTGTTCTTAGTTCATCCAAGCTAGGAAAGAAATAAAAAATGATTAGTCTACTGCAGCCAGACCCCTTTATTCAATAGTTTGTTTTAGAAATGTTCAACAGCCTGGAAACCAGGCTACCCAAGACCCAGTGAGATGGAAGATGACGTCTGGAGGAGGAGAAGATGATACTCGGTCAAAGCCTTACCAGAACAGCGACGCCCATACACCTGGTCCACTTCACTAGTGTCACATGACTGACTCACATAGGAGCCGCAACACCCTCGCCCTCCTGTTATTGGATTACCCCCCTTGTTCCTGGGGGCGGGCTCATGACAGGAGTTAGCTAACATTAGAGGAGGGGAGGGGGATTGGGGTTATCTATGTTAAAGCATTTTCATATCAAACACCTACTGCCAATTTTCCACAAGTTTTACAAGTGATATACACTCTAGCTCAAAGGAATTGGCATAGGGAAAGGGAATGGGAAGAAACTGCAGTATATTCTGTCCAGTTCAGCATGAAACATGATGCTTTTTAGGCTAAAGCATGGTGTTTTATGCTGAACTGGACAAAATATACCACGGTTTAAAACTGCGGCTCCTTCCCTCTCTTCCCTTTCCCTATGCCAATTCCTTTGAGCTGTAGTGTATATAGTCACAGCAATGACACTCTCACTATAAATATGGTCTTTTCTTACACAGACAAACTTCAATAGGAGCCCTTTGAAATTTTGTCTGCGTAGCAAAAGACCATGAGCATAGTGCCTGCTCATATACTTATGTTAAAGGGTTTGTCATCAGACTCATCATCAAAAAATATAAACCAATATATAAGAATCAGAAGCTGAAATGTGATCCAGGTAGAGGTAAACTTTACACTTTTGGGTTAGATATGAAAGTAATTCCAGAGCATATAATTGTATTGATCAATCCACAGAGATGTACTAAGATGAGACACAGGACTAGACCAAAACAGCAAAATAACAGCAATGCGAGAACGTAGAGTGTGAGGAGCCATCATGGATTGAGAATATCACTGAAAGTATACATTGTAAGCGAGCAAGCAAGCATCCACCCCAGCCAAACAAGACCCTCTCTACCAGGCATCAGCCCAGCACAAAGGAGGGGCACTGGTCTCGCCCTTCACCTGGTGATGGTGGCACCGTGGAGATGGGGTGGTGACGGGGTGGTGATGGGGTGGTGACGGGGTGGTGTTTCAGGAGGAAATTAGGCAGGGAGTGATTCAGCCCCCCATTATTACACCTGCCAATGATGGGGATTCCTAGACGGCAGAAAGCCAGCATCTCTTCTTGATGACTGGCATACAAAGCCAGCCAGCCAGCCAGCCTGCCTGTCTGGGAGTCTCTGGTCTGGTCGGGCGGAAGGTTCTCATTCTATGGTAGCAGTCATCACCTGATGGAGTCACTATGCAATCTAATCAAGCTGAATACACGGCACATATCATTGTGTATAATGTGTTTAATAACACTACATGCAACTTACACACGCATTTGGTTTGTATGAGTCATCTTAAATCCAAGAAACTGCCCCTCAAAGAAACTGCCCCTCTTAAAGAATTTCACTATGACTTTTTAACTTGTATCATATTAGGAGAACAACATGATATCTACAGTATATAAACCATAGACATAAGAGAGAGGTTAGACCCAGAGAATCGTAGAAGTAGACAGAGAGCTCCAGAGCGAGCATGGAGAAATCATCACAATGTACTGTGAAATTGTACGATCCTATCAATGAATAAAACCATTTTACTTCAAACTATTACACTTTGAGTCTCCTAGTTCTCCTTCAAATTGATTCTGAAAGGAATTGCACAGCACAATAATATTCACTTTCACTTATTGAAAATACATATTCTCCTTTGTAATATAACGGCACATGTGAATATCCATGTGTTAGTGAATAAAGCTGACTAAGCAGAAACAATTCTATTTAAAGAAGTAATAAAATATTCACAAATAAATGTGACAATAATGACATATGTGAGCATCAACAAACCAGTAAAGTACAATGCCCTTTACACAATGTAGATTTATGATTATCTTTACTTCTTTTGTTCTGTAAATTTAGAAATATAATATTGCTCTATTTTGTTTCCATGACCTCACTATCAAGTTGTATAGACTCACAACACAAATGGCTTTAAATGACCGTATAATAAAAACCAGTCCCTGCTGTCCCACCCAATTTCATTTTGTGGCATACCATTACATTTACAGATGGATAGCTTCCATTTCAAATTTGCAATCAATCAATTAATCAAACAGTGGAGCTCAATTTTTAGTTGCTGAATCAAAATTAACAGGTAACATGTGTAAAATGGTAAGGTATATCAACTTTAGAAAATCAATTTTCCATTGAGAGAGAGAGAGAAAGAGAGCATTGAAGTAAAGGTAAGAACAACTGAGAGAGAGGGAGAGGGAGAAAGAATGGGAGGAAAATGAGGGGGGATATACAGTACATATATGTGAGTGAATGTGAATATGTGTGTATCTAGGTATGTATGTACATGCTGCGTGTATGTGTGTGCCTATGTTTGTGTATGTGTGTGTATGTGTGTGTGTGTGTGTATGTGTGTGTATGTGTGTATATGTGTGTGTGTGTATGTGTGTGTGTATGTGTTTATGTGTTTGTGTATGCATGTATGAGTGCATGTGTGTATGCATGAATGTGTGTGTATGTGAGAGAAAGAGAAGGAGTGTGTTTAGGACAGCGTTCCAACGCCTTCTAGTACTAAGCCAAGAAAAGCAAATACCGATTTATTACACATATTATGCGCCTTTGGTACAGAGAGGGTTAAGACAAGCAGTTGTTTGGGGAGATGCATAATCCACAAAAGCCATAACTACAGAAAAAAATGAGATCAAACAAACATCTAAAAGTCTTGTCCTCTAGGGCAGATCTACCATGAATTGATCCATAACAGTTCATGTGCTTATTATTCAATCAGCTATCTCATCCAATTCGATCAAAAAAGCTGATTTTGCTAATTGTATGGTTTGATAAATCAAGCAGAGATAGTGGTGTTGACCTTTAGTTTTAATGAAGAAATCTCCCCTAATCCATGGTATGAGGGCAGACATTAATGTGCCTGCTCACTCATGCTCACTCTCATATCTCATGCTCTCAAACTCATATCAGGGACGATAAACCCATGACAGAATGTGCCCATAAATATGCCTTAATTGGCTTTCATGTTGCTCTCTTCTGAGACTTGATCTTTACATTATTAGTTCATCTAAACACTAATGGCGGTGATTACTAACTCACCACAAATTTATATCACCTGATTTGGAGTAGAAATGAGCAGCAAAGAATGGAAATCTTGAGAAGATATCCTTTACTGTACATCAAATAAATCGTGACATGCACAAAACTAGAGAATATTTTTTGACAGATAGTTTTTTGGATGACAGATGGAAAAAAAATGTCAGAAAGGGGATGGAACTTTTTTTTCCGCCAGCGAGATGTTGTAAACAGCTGCTTCCTGCCTCTGGCTTCAAAACTGGAATCTGACTGAACATAGCCCGCAATCAAATCAGCGTTGTTTCCCCAGTCTATCAGGGCATGATGGGTCTGGACTTGAGTTTCTACTAGTTGGAGCTCTCTAATCTGGCATAAGAGAGTTTTAAGATTGCCAAGAATGTAACTGTAACTGTGACTGTGACTATGACTGTAACTGTAACTGTGACTGTGACTGTAACTGTGACTGTGACATGGAATCTGCATGTTACAGTGTAACATGCAGGTGGACGTGACTCAATCCTGTATGGATCACATTTTGAGAAGCAGCTGCCAGTCATATAAACAGTCACAGTGGTGGCCATCTAAAACTTTTTTTTTAATGGTCAAGTTATATTTAGCTTTGTGGATCACAATTATGAACATCATGTACATATAGTAGTTCTTAGACACAAAGAGGACAACAGACAGAGACATGCGGACATACAGACAGACAGACAGACTAGACAGAATGACAGACACAGAAAAGAGAGAAATGAAATGCAGGCTCCAAATCTATCAAAAAGAGACGTTTGGAATCATCCAGGCTTTTAAATTTCATAAATTGATGACAAATGGATTCACTCTGCTCTCATTTCCCCCTCCCTCACTCTCTCCCACGCCAGCTCTCTTTCCCCCCTCCACCTCTCAGGCTCCAGTGCGTTGCAGTCACTCCACCTTAATGCCTCTGATGGTTTAATATCGCGCTGTAATTGCAGTAAAACTCTGTCCGGCATGCGAGGGCGTTCATCAGGTCGGCCACATCTGCAGGTCCTGACCAAAATTGGAAGGGAAGGTCGTGATAATGGATCTTGTTAGCGTGATGGAGGGCTCAGTCCAATGAGGGGGGAGGTCTTTACAAAGACGGCACATGGCTTGTTTGTTCCTCGCACCCCAGCAATGTCTAGTTTTCCCCCCTCTCTGGGTAACCCCTTGGGAGGATGAAGTTGCCATCACACCTTTTGACCAAATGGGTAAACAGCCGCTCACTAAGCCAGATATAAGTGTGACATTTGCAGGGAAAGTGGATGACCCAAGCGCTTCATGTCAAGTTGAAATGTTACAGAATTTGCTTGAACCTGTGCATATATGTACATGGTGAGATACAAAGTACAATACATTAACCCTTTCATTTCCAAGCTTTGAAACTCCAATTTATTTAATACACATCTCCATGCCAATGGAAGTGAGAGGTTTATATATCGCACTGTTAAACCCTCTCTGTGCTAAATAAAATTCTGCTTAATGGGATCTATGTGTATTATTCCTGAACAAATGCACACTGGCACACAAAGAGTTAAGCGGAATATGCTGCATTATAGCTCCATACTTTCTTGTACAACATTCTCTTTATATTGCACTCATTTTTGTA
This sequence comes from Arbacia lixula, assembly GCA_963669155.1. NCBI lineage: Eukaryota > Metazoa > Echinodermata > Echinoidea > Arbacioida > Arbaciidae > Arbacia > Arbacia lixula. The sequence continues at coordinate 5,019,838 of OZ022576.1, forward strand.
CACAGCTACACCCTTCAGAAAAAATACATATCTAAAGCCAGGATGGCAACAAAATGTACCTCATGAGTAATTAACACAAACTGGAGACAGACACAAGCTTGAATAATGTTGAGTGGGAAAGAGACAGACGTCTATTCAAGGAGACAGACTGAACGATGCCTTTTATGAAATGAGTCTGTGGGCGGGTTCACTTCGCATCCATACCATCTTGTATGGGGTACATGTAACTCATGACAAACAGCTTTCACTTTACACATTGCAGCAGAATTACAGTATCCAATCTTTGTAAGGCAGACAAATGACACTTTTATTTGTTATGAAAAAGTACATGTACAGAGCAAAAAGATGATATAAATAATGACTGGTGGGAAAAGTTTGTAACGTGGCATTATTTCATGAGTTTTATTCGCATTGTGTTATAAAACATATCCTTATAATTATTTTGCAAGCAGCGAGTTTAACTAAAACTGATGTTACATATTCCAGCTCAAAGGAATTGGCATAGGGAAAGGGAACAAAGGGAAGGAGCCGCAGTTATAAACCGTGGTATATTTTGTCCAGTTCAGCATGAAACACGATGCTTTAGCCTAAAGAGCATTGATGTTTCATGCCAAACTGGTCAAAATATACCACAGTTTAAAACTGTGGCTCCTTCTCTTTCTTCCCTTTCCCTTTCCCTATGCCAATGCCTTTGAGCTGTAGTGTATACATAAACAAGTTATATCATATCTTAATCTTGCATAATATTTTACAAATAAAAAGAAAGAATTAAGAGCTCTCATCAAAAACAATCTTCTAAACTGTCCCTTACCTCTTCCCCTTAGGAAGAAAGCTCATGCTTTATTGGCATCAATGTACTTCAATGTTCCCATGCATACCAATTTGTCCTTCCCTCTAGATCGTCACAGCTAATTTACCCTGATAAATGCTTCGTTATTTAATGGTCTTTGAGCCTGTAACAAATTTATGCATGTCCTGCAACAGGGTAATAAAGAAACTAGCAAACGGTGTACCATCCCCACGCACCCTCCAGGCCCCATACCTCATAATGATTTTCTCCCTCCTTCATGCAAAACACGTAAATCACATTGGCCTGTTGAATTAAGATTCCTACGCGCTCATTGACGTTCATCTCTGTATCGGTCCATGTCGTAGGTCTGATTAGAGGCCATTTTAGTATTCCAGCGAAGGAGTGCGCTCGCATCAATACCCTCCAGTTATATGTATTCATCGCCGCGGCAGTGCCAAGCACTTTCATCCCCCTCTTCCCTGTGACGAGTCTGCCCCACTTGAGAAATATTTCACTTTTGGAAGGCCCCCCGTTCTTGAGGGGGGAAAGCTCCTTACACAGTAAGATGAATTAGCTGATGTAGGGCCATGGTCTTCCATGTAGGCTCGAAACGCTTGACCTTTTAAGTAATTTATGTATATCTTCCCATCTTTTCATCTCATTCAAAAACATATGCTCATACAGACACTCCCCTTCCTCTCTCTCACTTTCTTTTCTTCTTTGTCCTCTTCCTACTCTTCTCTTGGTCTATCTTTCACTCTCTTTCATGCACATTCTCTTTCATATAAATATATATTTTTCTCCCTCTTCCATTTCTCTCTGTAACCCCCCCCCCCCTCTCTCTCTCTCTCTCTCTCTCTCTCTCTCTCTCTCTCTCTCTGTCTCTCTCTCTCCCTCCCTCTCTCCCCCTCTCTCCCCCCTCTCTCTCTCTCTCTCTCTCACACACACACACACACACACACACATGCACACACACAATGTAAGTAATGTTTATGAACTGAAGAGGTGTATCATATCAAATTAAACTTTCTGCACTTCTTCTACAATCCATTTCTAAACTGATGCATATGGCCCAATGCCATTACAAACCCAAAGGATATACACACTTCAGTCTGACAATTAACTGCAGAGGAGAGACACACTATCAGGCACCCCTTTCTTCGAAAATGACACATGGTATCATTGATAAGTCCAGCCCATTATGATGGAAGCACTGATGGTGTTGCTGTCCATTCACCCACTCACATAGCTCCTCTAACGAAATGGACCATGAATTTCACATCTTCTGCAGATATCTTGCCTAAGTGCAATATATACTACCCCCCCCCCCCCCCTCCATTCCTTCATCTGTGTATTGGGCCTAAGAATACAAATTGGTCTTATGTCAAACCTTATGAAGACATTCTCCAGTTAAAACAGAGAAGCTATTTTTCCCAGTCAATGAGTACATTACAGGCCTCTCTGGAATGTACTCAATCTCCACTTCATGGGGGGGGGGGGGGGGGGTAATATAGGTATATATAGGTACACATGGGTCAATATCATCATGTTGTTACAAAACTCATCATAAATACACTTTCTTTACACTTTACATGCACAATAGAGAAAAGAGTATAAGTACAGACTTGCTGCATACTCAGTGCACAGAATATGGACCAGTCCATTATTTTGTTTCTAAAATTGATATGGCGCCAGCTTTTTTACGCCTTTAAAAGCATTGAATATCTTAATCACTCAAAGTGGAAATATTAAAGGAGGCACAGCTAAAGTGGTACTGACGATGATGCTATAATTCATACATCATGCACAGAATGACCATGTTGTCATGGTAACAATCTTCCATACTTTTTTGGCCATGTGACGTCCCTCATAACCCAGCTCCTCAGAAGATGAATACACTTCAATTTTCTCTCCATCCTCTCCATTTACCAAGCTCTTACCTCTACATAAACATGTGAAATTTCATATACATGAATAGAGCAAAAGCAGGCAAAACTCCTTCATCATTTTATTGACATTCATCATTGCTTTAAAACATTTACTTTTCCTCAAGTTTCACTCTTACAAGCATGCTAGTATCGATACTCTAGATGCAACTTCCTGTTTCTTGGTCACTGATATACAGTCACGCCATGAAATGTATCGTATAGCGTTCCTTTCCCTAACAAGTGCTACCATCCACAAGCAGCCCAAATGAATTGGTGTGAGAACATGAGAAGGGTAAAAGTGTTCTCTGCATTTCATGGATGAATACAATGGAAAAATTGGAGTAGCTGGCTTTCAACAGTGATTTGATAAATACATTGTATGTGATATCACATACATGCACCATATCATAATTTCATAGCAGATGTCTACACCCCCCCCCCCCATCTCTAAACACACACACACACACACATTAACACACACGCACACCTACATTTTCACAAAACCACAAACACACGCACAAATATACATACACACATACGCACATACATATCAAAGGGTTATATAATTGTTTATTTAGTCCACACAAGTGTCTTTGCAAAAACCTGCACACATGCCTTTAACACTATACCATTACCATCTACATTTTGTACACCATAAAAGCAATGATCTTAAAGTATATATTACATTAGTATAAACATCTGTAAATCACTGAGTGAGATCCTATATGAATATTAGTAGATATTTTGCTGCTATGGCATCTGTAAAATAAAGAACAGCCCTCATATTTCGCTGAACAGTGTTCAAAACCCCTATGCATCTACTGTAAGCTAAATCAGGCAATCACATTCAAAATCATCTGCAATAACAGTACTTTTGTCTGTTTGCAAACACAAAGACAAAAAGGATGGTTCATCATAAAAATTATGCCAGAAGTTTGTACATATGTCATAAAGTATGATGATATATCAATAAACACTGAAACATAAAGTAAAGATATCACTTACTCTATATCAGCACCAAAGTAGCATTTATATCCCTTTATTTCACCAGAGCTTCAGGGAAGAGTTCTAAAGAAATAGCACACACTGATGCCGCTCAATTAGAGTCCATTTAGCATCCAGCAATATATGCAGGTAAGTAGTCCTCTGCAACAAGCAAAGAAAAGAAATAAAATATGCCAGATGATATCTTGAGAAGTGTATAGAAATGCTGCAGCCTGCACTCCGCACACAGCCACTGATAGCACTAAAGCTCCCCGCCTGGCCCATTCACTATGCCTGCTGCCTGCCTGCCTGCCTGCTGGCTCATCACAAAACAAAGAAACACATTACCACAGGCAGTGTGTCATGAATACTCCTCTCTGATTGGTCAACCCATCCACACAACTCAGCTCCCTCATTGGCCATTACAGTAATAGCACCTGGACTGCTACATTGCCATGCAGGGGTGGGATGGTATCTGTGTGTAGATGGATGGGTTGTGGGGAAATAGAGCTTGAGCGCAGTGGGTGCTTTCACTCCGTTTTAGCTGTGCGTGTGTTCAGCTGGATATTGATTCAAGGGGCATTTTATTACGCGGAGGGACCGCACTAATAACCAAATCGAGTCATGTGTGTCGTGATTTAATGCTTTCGGTGCTGCAATAGAAACAGATAAAAATCAATTGAAATGTGAAAAATGTATGTCAATGGAAATGGCAGAATGCCACTCTTCTTGTATAGGCATTCACCTTTAAAGGAAGTCATGATGGATTGTGCAGGTTCTGGTGCTATTTTCACACTGAGAATGTGTGTATTTCTAACAGCAAATTCTGAATTTAGCACAGTTACAAACTTGGTTGCCCCATCTAGTGTCAGTACTTCAGGCAGGCATGTATTTTATTTTTATTTTTTTTTAATTATATTTTAAAAGTACAGCTCATTATAGCTGCATTAAACAAATTTTCCATGGAATATTGATTTACACTAGACCACTCAGAGACATGATCCATATTTCCACAACTTTCAAGAAACAACATAGTTATGTTATTTTAGCCGTAACCCTGAATATTTACAATTGTAAGTGGGGTCAGGATAGCAAGTTATTTCCCTGAACAATGCTACATGCAGAATGGTGTCCACCAATGGGTTCTGGGGTTTCTGAGATTTTAGACTTTTGCATTAATAGGCTTCATAACAACATCCTGGGTCAAAATAGGCCTAATACCCCTTTCAAATCAGGAGTATCTCAGTTGATGAATTCTAGATAATATAAATTTCCTCTCACAGTATAGTTAATCAGGTGTGAAAAGTAGCCCCTGCAAGTAAGTTACAAAACTGATTTCATAGAAACTGTGCAAGATGCATGAAGCTCACTCACTACATGTATATTGTCATATCTCAATGAAAATATGTGCATTTTTGTACTTGCTGGTGACTGTTTTCAATAATAATGATGATTGTTACTGTGCAGTTACTGATCGTTATCATTATCATCATTATCAATATATCATTGATTATATCAAAATTTCCATTGTCATCTTGTCACATATTCCTAGTCTACTGTAGCATCAACTATTCACTTTGTAAAGAGATGAAAATCACTTGTGGGTACAATATGCAGTGGTATCTATTTTTTTTTACAAATTAATAAAGAGGATCAAATACACCCATCCTTTTCAAATGGCTGCCAAATGCAGTAATATCAGAACCAACTAGCTGATTGTAGAAAAAACGCAACCCAACAACAAAAGAGTGGAAAGTGCCCCTGGCAACAGCTCGAAAGCGGAAAGCTTCTCCTGCGATGTAACAATTCCTCCTTGACAAGCCCCTGCCACTAATCCCAAGGTCTGATCTCAGCTAGTCAGGCAGCTAACTCTGGGAGACGGGGGTAAATGACTGTGCCTCACAGAGCTGGACGGGGATGGGGAATTAAGCAAATTAAACCGGAAAGGCTTCAGCGTTTCGCTCCCCGGGACGAGCAGCGAATCAGGCAATCACAAAGTGGCAGTCACTGACCTTTTACACGCTAGAAACAAAAGGCTTAAAGTGACGACAAAAGGATACAAAATAGACCGCTTCAATTACTAAATTAAAAAGATCACAAGATCGGCAATTGTACGGCCTAATGATTCGTAACAGACAGCAAAGCGCTATAAGGAGTGCAATGAAATTATGAATTCAGCCAAGTAATTGTTTGCATATTGCTCTTAGATTGTTTGTAGGTATAAGCAAGGACTGAAGACCTTATATGTACAGCATGCTTTAACTTGTTTGCATAAAAAATGACAGTGTAATTGATGAAGAGGTTTTCCAGACAGCTCAATTGAAAAAGAGCTTAAAATGTGTGAGTTTAGAATTTAACATTTGAGATTTGGGGACATGTATTTTGTAAGGGTGGCTTGGAAAAGCTGGCCTTGAAGGGGAAGAGAGATGGAAAAAGATGCAGGGGAAGAAGGATTACTTGGATGAGCAGCCTGACTGACTGGTTAGCAGAGCAAGGGACTGTTTACTATGATGTGGAGCTGATACAAAGAGCTCCTGAGGCAAACAGAAAGTTGTAGTATCCATGTTCGTCTACACTCCAGCTCAAATGTATTGGCATAGAGAAAGGGAAAGGGAAGAAAGGGAAGGAGCCGCAGTATTAAACCGCTGTATATTTTGTCCAGTTCAGCATGAAACATGATGCTTTAGCCTGTTTTAAGGTGAACTGGACAAAATATACCATGGTTTAAAACTGCAGCTCCTTCCCTTTCTTCCCTTTCCCTTTCTCTATGCCAATACCTTTGAGCTGGAGTGTATGTCACAGGATATATGGCACTTAGATAGATTTTTGCACAAGTAGTACACACAAAACCCATAGAGCTGCAGTTTATCTGGCACTCAACCCTTTATGCACCATGGGTGCATTTTTTCACCAGCACTACACACAAATCCTATTGTGCAGTATTTTGCTTGGCAAAGAAAGGGTTAAGCAGGCTGCTCATGACGCTGCTCATTGCAAGTACGAAAGGGGGAAAAAAACATCCAGCACTACCAAGTAAGACTGATGCACTAGCATGTTGAATCACTAACACAAATAAAACAGAACTCCTAATTGTTTGAAGTTTTAAGGCCACATTTTAACTTTCCTTCAAGTACTTCAAATGTCAAGAATCATACATATTGCTATCCAACACAATTCTACTGGTGAGTCCCTAAACTGTCTGTTTCAATAACAACATAAACAAATTAGGTCAGTATGACAGTCTCCTAAAAATTAATTAACATCTATAAATCAATTTTGTCAACAACAAAAATCACTCACTAAGCCCGAAAGTGTGATAACAAACAGGTCAAGGACCCCTGTGATTTAAACAAAGATATTTGGTATCTCACTTCAGAATTGTAGCCATTTATTGGGAATGTGGTGAACGGGTGGATGAATGCAAACACACACTGAAAGAGAGATGGCATTGCTAACTCCCTCAACAAAACTATTAGGAGAGGAGTTTAGAATTAACCCTCTGTGCACCAATAATGCATAATACACAAATCAAATGCAGCAGTTTGTCTGACATCCAAAAGATTAAAGTCTTTATTCAACCATTTTTTCATTAATTAAAAATACAGGTAGCTCACATGTACTTTCTGCAATACCTGTAAACAGGAGGTGTCGATTCATATGTTGATGTACTTATCTATCGAAGTCCACTCTACCCACATCCATAAACCACACTCCTACCACAAGTTAATTTCATATTATGCGATAATGGGCTCATATTGATCACTCTTTGCTTGATAACTGAGGCAGCTTTTAGATGATAATGACTTTCTACTTGCATGCACTATAGGGGCATTACTTGTCATATCCATTACCACTCCCTGCATGCACCCATCAACATATCACATGCCCAAATCAATAAGATAAACACATATCAACTACCCCATTAACAAAAGCTTCAGACACAAATTGGCAACAAATGGACAAATACAAGTCAAAAATAGCAGAGTTCAATCACCAAATTAAAACTATAGTACAGCGCGAAAATTGGATGGCCTAGTAATTGCTGAAAAAGATGTACTTTTAGGTATACATGCAATGAATTATGAATGCAGCCCAGTAATAGCAAGCCTCCTGTTTCATTTGTAGTACTGTTTGCATATTCCATTTGAGGCCCTTTTTTTAAACAGGCAATTACACAATTAAGCTTAATAGTTATTCATCCTGCCTTTTGCATTATTAAGTGAATATCGCGATCATTCAAGAGGTGAGTCAGCAGGGTAAACACAAATATCAGTATTGTCAGGTAATATTGATATTACTTATATCAAAATTACTTATGAATTCTGATTGTAATGTTGTCATTTTCTAAGCAATTATAGAAAATGCCTTGCAATATGAGTGTAGTTCATCAATAAAATATTTAAAACGTCAATAGAAGACATATTAAGAACAACAATTTAACAAACATGTGAAAATTATCCTGAGAGGCAAACTTCAAAGAATGTATGTTTTTGTATGCATAATCTGAATCTTGCATCTTTCATATCTGACCAAGCAATGTTTTATGGAATTTGATGTCTGCAAAAAGCCTTTGATATATTTGGGCACATGAATGAACATACTCTTTAATCAACAGCCTTGTATAGTAATGGCACAACTCATATTTCCAATTGGAAAGGTGAAACAAAAAAATGTGATAAATAATTAACACTGCCTTATCTTGATTCTCTTTTTTTTTAATTAAAGTGAAGGAAGGTTGTTGTGTAAGATTTCCCACTTTCCTTTCTCCACAACTCATTTGAGACTCCTAACTCCTAAACACTATGTTGTGTCGTTTGACGACTTTGGCATCCCTCCCAAACCCCCACAAGCATGACAAGTTCATACCATATGTTATGTGATAATGGGTCTATATTGATTTACCTGTCTGCACTAATTGAGGTAGCTTTTAGGATGATAATGACTCTATGCATGCACCATAGGGGCATTACTTGACCTACCCATTACCATTCCTTAAAAAACCCACCAACTTATCACATGTCAAAATCAATTAGATCACTTTATACACCAACAGTACCCTTTAACCTAATTCATATATTTTGGGGGATGTATTTGTTAGATTTGATATTTACCTCACATAAGTATTGATAATTATACATAAATCTTTATAAATCCTCATCAGTTTATAAAATTGAAAACATTCCCAAACCTTTCCTTGCCATCTCTCTCCCTCTGTTTCTCCTCCATGTCACAATTAAATGATAAATTCCACATTTAGTCTTTAAAATATTATTTTTCTCCTTGTCTAAGTCATCAGCATCATTATTATTACTCAGTAATATCAACCTCTATTTAGCTGTCTACCTCTCTCTCCCCCATCTATAAATAATCTACCTATCCATTCACCGATTAATCTGTACATATATCCTCATGTATATCTCTAGTTTGTCTATCTATCCATCTAGTTTCTTTCCCTTCTCTTTCTTCACATCCACCTCCACTTCCTCTCTCCTTCTCCTTTCCCCATCTCCCTTTCTCATGCCATAGTAGAACTACCTGCAGAGCTGTCATGGTTTGCTCCCATAGGAGAAGATCATGAACCCTTCCAGTACTATAGGTGCACAGCATATGTACCAAAGTCAATGTGCTTTTTCTGGCTTGCAACTGAGAGGGTCAGTCTATCTTGATGTATACATCTCCTCTCTTCTTCCTCCTCAACCTTGCTCTCTCTCTCTCTCCTTCTCCTTCCATTCTCCCACAGTGGGAGCTGTCACGATTCCCTCCCACAGGAGCCAATATGGAGGGACAGACTTGAAGCAGGGGAATTGACCCTTGAACCTTTGAAAAGAGAACTGTTTCCGACTTCTTTATGACATTGTGAGGAAAGAGGACACAACCCAAATAAAAACTCACAATAACAGGAACCAATGTGCCTCCCAGGGGGCATATAGAGTTACCTCTGACAGATCTTGGAAGGATTTCCTACTCTTTAAATTTTTGAGAAGGGAAAAGGGGATACCCGCAAGGTTTCTCTCCCATATTAGAGCCTGTGAATACATGAATGAAATCTGAAGAAAGGGTCATAAAATCTCATGTTGTATGCAGCAAAGAAAGAATGATGCAAAGAAATATTGACAAACTACACATGGTTCAACCATCCAAGTTGCTACTAGAAATATCCATTCCACAAAATGCCCTAGCTTCCTCACACGTATGCAACAGCAGCGTACAATCTCTCTTACCAAGATTGTATATGGTGCTCTGCATTAAAATTTCAAAGGAATTTGTGATTTAAAATTCATGGGAATGAATTGCAAGCCGAGTCATTTAGAATGCAGACATTGCAGGATGTCAGGATTTAAAAGGGTGTTGCAGAATTTCCTTCTTTTTTTAACAAATAAAAACTTTATTTGTGTTCTCTCACAGCATAAGCATAAAAAAATACACACGTGATGGATATATAACATATTCGATTGACAAGATAAAAATTGGAATCAAAAAGGAAAATAGCATCTATTTATCTATCTCCCAAACCATCTTACTTTTGTCCATTATTTTACTTAATCTTATCATTTTTTAAGTATCTATATATTCATTTATTCATACATACATGAATACATTCATTTACCTTTCATTATCCATCCATCCATCCATCCATCCATCCATCCATCCATCCATCCATCCATCTATCCATCCATCCATCCATCTATCCATCCATCCATCTATCCATCTATCCATCCATCCATCTATCCACCCATCCATCCATCCACCCATCCACCCATCCATCCATCCATCCATCCATCCATCCATCCATCCATCTACCCATCCATCCATCCATCCATCCATCCATCCATCCATCCATCCACCCACCCACCTACCCATCCATCCATCCATCCATCCATCCATCCATCCATCCTCCTATCTTTCCATCCATCCATCCATTCACCCACCCATCCATCCATCCATCCACCCATCCATCCATCCACCCATCCACCCATCCATCCATCCATCCATCCATCCATCTACCCATCCATCCATCTACCCATCCATCCATCCATCCATCCATCCATCCATCCATCCATCCACCCACCCACCCACCCATCCATCCATCCATCCATCCATCCATCCATCCATCCATCCATCCTCCCATCTTTCCATCCATCCATCCATTCACCCATCCATCGATCTATCCATGTATCCATCCATCCATCCATCCATCCATCCATCCATCCATCCATCCACCCATCCACCCACCAATTGATCTAGCTTCCTTCCAATCAGTCTATTTATAGCTACAATTCTCCCTATCGCATATAGCTCTCCGAATCTGAACGTGTGTGGCGCTCTAATATTTTTACCTTTAATTCTTGGGATATGAACTTCCGGTCCACGAACATTCGGCAATCCCGTACAATATAACGAACCAGGGTATCTAACTAATTTTATGAATTTTAACCCTAAACCTAACCCTGACCTTAACACTAACCCTAAACTTAATCCTAAATTTAACCCTGACCCTAACCATAACCTTATACAAAATGTTCGCTGCTTAATTCATCAAAAAAAGTGATTTCTAGCTCACTTTCTGCCGACGACAAACTCTTACCGGAAGTATATGTCCCAAGAGCAATCGATTAGATATCGGTATCGCGAGGTGATATCGCTTGATATCGGCTATATGCGATAGGGAGAATTGTCTGTCTGCTTGTCTCCTTGTATTTACATCTACATGTATCCATTTATCTTGTATGAACTTTCTGACCTGAAACTACTTTCTAGATGATACACTATGCTCAAGCAGAACGTGCTCCCCTTAAAGGTTACAGGGTACTTCAGCACGGCTTTTTCCTGCTCAAATATCACACAATTTAAATAATGTTGTTATATTTTCTGGTACACTTGTTTGTAGCTTACAGAATTAGGTCAAATTCACACTTTGGAGGGTGGTAACTCCAGCCCTGACGAAGCAGAATTTCTACTAAAACTAGACCTGCTGATCAGGTTATAAGAAATCATATCAAACTCTTGCATCAATTATTTGATCTAACATGTGTTTTTAGCACATAATGTTTTGGGTAATGATCAGTAATACCATTTTAAAATTCAACCCTCTGATACATGTTTGATATCATGCAATTAGAATGATTGTTCTTGGCAATTTGCAAACAAAAACTTGTTAGACCCACGAATCTAGCAAAATTGTCAATTTTTATTATTACAACCAATGATCAAGCCCTCTTTCAACTGTTCTAAGATTAAACCATGATTTAGTCTGAAAAAAGATATTCAATACTTGCAAATTCTTCAACCAGGCTTAATAAACTAACCTCCAAACTGTGCTGATATTTTGAAGTCCCTGGATGCAGCTCAGCTCAGCCCAGCCCAGCCCAGCCCAGCTCATGGCAGGTCCCTGGTTCAGACCCCGGTTCTCCCCCTTAGCCTGGGGGGCTGAATGCACCCCACGCAGCCAGCCCAGCCCCTCTGCCATGCCCTCAGGGGGCTTCCTGCAGACAGTGTATTGAGCGGTGGATCAGGTAACCCTCCTGCCTCAGTCCACAGCTGCTTGTAGCCAGAGAGAACACCATAGCTCCACAGCGGGATCGGGTCTCCTCCGACTTTTGGCAGCCAGACAGACAGACAGACAGACAAACTGACGGGACGGGAGAGGTAGGGAGAAACTTTCGCTCCCCTCAAATTCTGCCCGGCCCCCAGCGATTCTGGAACAGAAAGAAGGAAGAAGGTATAAAAACATGGTGTGGGAAACTGAATACCCTTACAAATACGGACAGGAAATGAAACTACACACAACGGAATTTATCAATGAATATCCAGCTGGGTGGCGGGTATTGCCAATTTGAGGATGAGATCTTATAAAGCACTGAGGTCACAATACTATCATTATTACTGACACAGGAACGTTAAAAAAAATCCACTTTACTGATGTGAATTGAGTTAAACTAAAAAACTGGCATTTAGAAAATAAGAAGTAGGAACATATGACGTTTTAATGAAGAAACCGAGGAGAAGAAGGGTTCAAATTAGCTGTACTATTCTCAGTACCAATACTTGTACACAATTCCCCACACTATGCCCTAGAGTACTGAACAAAACCTCTGATTCTGTTCTCCCCCAAAACAGCCAGACACGCAGTAATCTGCGATCAGATGGTGTATAAAGCAGAACCCCGTCCTCTCCGCTTTCATGGAGGTGAAAGCCGATCGCGTGTCCAAATGATGAGGGAAGTTTGAATCGATACTTTACAAGTTGACGTTTGAGGCAGAGCCAGCCGTATGACAATGCAGCGGTCTGCCAGCAGAGAGAGATATATGTTTGGAGCACAAGTCTGGGGATGTGGGAGCTGGTATGGCATAAGATACTGTCCACCTCACACAGAATCAAACCCCTCAGGACCAACTTGGCCTTAATTTCATTGTTCTAATATAAGAAAAATTGACAATAGTGTATAATTTCATATTCTCACAAGTTGAATACTAGTAATGATCAATGGTCACATCAGTCTCTCATGCTGTATTATATTATTCCATCCTGATTTATATTAATGTTACATTATAATATGAGCACAGGGTTGTAATCATCAATTGAATCATTCAATGATGTGAGCTTGTATTTTGTACGCTTTTTAAGTCCTTTCTTGTAGAATTAGGTTGTCTCTCCAAGAGTTACTACACTGAACAGCCAGTTAAAATACATTTTAGCCCAGAGATACGAATATCAAGATGTATATTTTTTATTCACTGAGAAAATCATTAAAATCAAACTCATTTCAAATGTTATGTTGTAAAGGATACGTTGCAAGGTTATTTAAGAGGTAGTAGTTGTAAAGACTACAGAACCAGTCATCAAGTGCCATTCTCCTATGACTATGGGTCCTATTCATGTATGATTTCAGGATACAAGGAAGGAATCATCTAAAAGTGATCAACTCATTCGAATTTTGAAAGATCCGGACTCATTGATGATGGCAGCATTGTTCTGGCATGATTACAGCCCATTAAAATTCCACTTCTACCCTTTAACTTTAAGCTTTAGAGAACAGTTGCGAACCTTTGAACCGGTTTCAATTTTTAGAGGACCTCACAAATATGAAGACAAAATCTCACATTTCACTTATGAATTCCCTTTTTATGATGTTAGAGTTTGTCCAGGGAAAAGTGCTTGACCTCAAGCCAGCTTGAGTGGCTAGTTTGCAACCCATCTGAGATTCAAAGGAGGATACTGGAACACTTAGCTCTCATGTTACTCAATTCTGAACCAATTCTGAACAGAATACCAAGAGAAGCCAACATTATTAATCTTACTTTAAATCACATCCCATCTTTTCTCAATTCTGTCTGTCTCTCTCTCTCTCTCTCTCTCTCTCTCTCTCTGTCTGTCTTTATGTTTTGCTCATTTGCTATTTCTAGTTGTTTCAACTGCCCCACCCGTAGCCCTTTCTAGTTGATGCAGCCCCTTTCTCTCTCTCTCTCTCTCTCTCTCTCTCTCTCCCCTCTCCTTTCTCCTTCTCTCTCTCTCTCTCCCTGCTTCCTTACCCAGTAGAGTGGCATCATTATAATAGTGTTTTAATCCATCAGTGCCATAAATATCCAATGCAGCATGCACTAATTGGGTCAACCACTTTTTAATTAGTAAAATGGATAATGCAAATTAAAATATTCCACACTAAATCTAATATGTAATGAACAAGAATATTGCAAATTGCACCTCTCAAAAGCCTTGCAATAAATGTAGGTTCTTCTCATAGAGGTGGACAAGCCTTCGAAGAGAGAAAAAAAAAGCAATTATTTAAAGCAAAATTCTGACTACCGAGATTTCAAGAGGGACGCCCATTTTGTCAGGATCTGCTCTGGCAGTGTTACCTTTCAATTCAAGAGAGAGAGGGGGATAAGGGAGACAGGACAGGCTAATGCCATCAAGCCTCACCCCTCTCTCTGCACAGGGGTGGATTGATGGGGGTTAAAGAGAGAGTACAGGGGTAAAACCATCATAAGATTGCAGATAACAGAGAAAGCAGTGATTTTATTTCTTCCCAATTCAGATTCAAAGTAATTGACTATGCTCCCACACAACAAGACATGATAAAGTAATTTATTTGAAGAAATTAAAAATTGAATCCATTTTTATTGAGAATTAAATGATCAGAAGTGCATGTGATGGTCTACAAATTAGCCTTTTGAGTGCCTGACCAAATGGCTCTCTACGGTAGTTGCATGTATTACTTGTGAATAAATGCACATATGCCACGCAAAGCATTATTATGATGCCCCCTCCCACAAAATCATTTTATTAATTACTCTACATTTTGAAATAAATCATAGGGATTCCAGCATTTCATAAGACTTCAATCACTAAGAGCTGTTTCTGCGCCACACAAAAATACTACATTTGGATTTGTGTGCAGTAGCGGTGGAAAAAATATGAAAGTGGTACAAATGAAATTAAAGGAACACTGCGACAAGACTTGTAGCTCGCTCCCATGGGTAACATCAATGTACAATTTGGGTAAGCTGACAGCAGGTGAGCATTTCAATGCACCGTGACGCAGCCACTGAAGCTGGAGTTTCTTGTTCCTTGTCTCTCTCCTTATGAGACAGGCGGAGAAAATGTTAAGATGAGACGGTCTTTGGTTTCATAAGAATACCAGTTCTCAAACATGACATTCGATCCGCTTCCTTTCACAAACACCGGGAATACAATTTCCCTGCGAGAGAGTTTCGTTTGTTAACCGTCGCTGTTCGTCATTGTGAGGAAATCATCGACAGCTGCCAATCTCTGCAGCTCACACACACACAGGGGCCTCACGAGATCCATTTTCCAGAGTCAGGAATCACAGCCAATGTATCTTGTCCCTTAAGATGAATGGGGGAGGAGGCAAGAAAATGACCCACTTGTGCTGACACTCTTTGGCAAATGTTTGCTTTCATTTGGGGCAAATCGCAGAGTGACAATTTCTCACTGTGAATCGGAAACAAATTTCTTGTTCTCTCTCTCTCTCATGATGTCTCCCTGCCACTTTAATTCACTCTATCTCTCTTTTGTTGTCTCTCTGTGGATGTCTGTCTGTCTGCCTATCTCTCTCTCTCTCTCTCTCTCTCTCTCTCTCTCTCTCTCTCTCTCTCTCTCTCTCTCCTTTTTGCCATTTCTCATTATTGCTCTATTTTCACTCTCTCTCTTGCTTTATCTCACTCTTCTCCTGTCCATCTGTCTCACTTTTCACTCTCATCTCTCTCTCTCCCCTGTCTCTTCTTCTGTTGGTCTCTCCCTGAGATGTCTTATCTCAATCTTCAAAAATTCCTCCAATAATTTCTTACTGGCTAAAATATCCCTCCACATCTGTTATGCTGAGATCGTATTTCATTTATCTTACAAAGTAAGAAACAAATTGATCTATTACTCATTTCTAATTTTCATCCATCCTCTCTGTCTCCCCCCCCCCTCTCTCTCTCTCTCTCTCTCTCTCTCTCTCTCTCTCTCTCTCTCTCTCTCTCTCGCTCACTCTCTTTCTCTCTTACTCTCTCTCTTCCTCTCTCTCTTTCTCTCTCCCCCCCTCTCTCTCTCTCTCTCTCTCTCTCTCTCCCTCTCTTTCTTTCTCTCTATCACACATACAAACAAACACAAACAAACATACACACACACGATGCTTCATTATCTTTCTTTCACCATTTATGGTATAGACTATCCCACTCTCACCCTCCACCACTACAACCACCATCTCATTCTGTCGCATGACATTTGAGACTCAGTGATGAAAATTCATTACGAAGTCTACAAACCCTTGAATTCAGTGCTATTTGGTAAAAATCCAATACAATACTGAAGCCTGAGGTAGTCTACAACTTGAAACTTTTTTGAAACATACAATAATTGTACCCTACTTTGATATAACCCAATTATGGGTGCACGTACTATATGCCTTCATTTGTATAAACCGAATCGTCAACTGTGTCAACACATACTGACTACTAACTCTATTACCAAAACATAAGCAAACAAAACTTGACCTGCAAACAATTGCATCATGATGAAGAGAAAAGATTTAATGTTGACACTCCTTAAGGGAGAACACACTTTGTTTAATTTCACTATATTTTTCATTGTTTAAATAAAAAGCAATTCCATATAGAAAGCATTGGTATTGACATTGGTCTTGGGCTCATCTTGACAAAATAAAGAACAATCCTACAAAGGGTATGATATTTTTAAGAGCATTGGAACTGGCAATCAAACAGACATGTCCATGTCAGAGTAAGGCGTTCATCTTGTCTCACTCAGTGTGTGTAAGTGGCTGGCACCATTCTGTCCATCAGGAATAATACATGTTGTTGGGATATTCCACATGGCACACAGGGTGTAGTCTAGCTTTCAGGCTACAGGTTACATCTTTTTTTGACAGTGTAATCATAAGTAGGTCTGGACACTCAGACTCAAGTCTACCTTCTCACCCTGAAAGCAGATGAAAGAGGCAGTGCTTAGTCTATGCATCCAGACTTTATTCAGTTGCAATTGCAATAAATGGGTAAGAAATATATCACACCCAACAGCCTTAAACCAGCTACAATGACACCAATTTAGTACAAGAGATGTCACAACACTGAAAATACTCTCCAGATGAAATCAACATTTCCCTCCATTGACTGTAACCTAAAGCAATTTATAGACATCATTCTTAATCTCAGTACTTGTCTATCTTAAATGCAATGCATGTCTTTGTTGTATGATTTCTTCTTTTGAGCCACATGTATTTTGTCTAGCCTGAAATCCTGCCATGCAAAGTCCACACGTAACAGATTTGGCATTGACTAATTCTCTCCAGGCATTTCAACCTCCAGGGAGAACACAAAGCTTGTATCATCCTAATCCATTCTGTGCACAGTGGCTGATCTGTAGGTTGTAAAACAGGGGATGTATTCGGTTGCCTAATTGCTACAAACACCATTATCAATGAAGCGAGACTGCAAATTGGATAGCAAAACATCAAAGAGGTCCCCCATTTCATGGCCAAGGTTGAGAAGTAAATGCTATCATAGAGGAAGGGGCTCTGTAAAGGGATGTAACTAAGGTCTCCACTAAGCATATGAGCACAAAAAAGGCTGCATGCAAACAAAATGTGCTCATTTTATGAAGTGGGGTGATTTGTAAAACTAGCTATTGTTAACTATTTTCTAAGTATCATATCCTACGATGTAAGCGATCAAAGAGTGCCACAACTCTCTGTCCTACGAATCAGCTCTACATCATAGTAAACAGACCCTTGATCTGGTAAACCACCAGGTAGGCTGCTTGTCCAAGTAATCCTCCTTCTTCCCCTGCTTTTTCCCCATCAATGCTATCGTTTCCAAGCCACCCTTATGCAGAACATGCCCCCAAATCTTATCCGTCTTCTTCTAAGCTCTTATATCAACTTGTTGTCCACTCTGGCTCTCATACAAGACTTCTTCATTGGTTTCTCTTTCTGTCTAGGGAATAATCACCACCTTTCATCATCAAGTGTCACCCATTAGAATTCATGTTTAAATGCACAAAAAATGGCTTTGCCTCTATTCGCAATTGCAATTTCTGTCTAATTCTAAGCTCTAAATATCAACTTCTTTTCCACTCTGGCTCTCATAGAAGACTTCTGCATTGGTTTCTCTATCAGTCTAGGGAATAATCACCACCTTTCATAATCAAATGTTACCCATAATAATTAGAATTAGAATTAGCATTCAATTCATAGTGTTTTAATGCAGCTCAAAAATCATACAACAAATGTATACTGTTATCTGTACTAACACCTGCTGTAATCACCAAAATGGCTTTGCATCTGTTCACAATTGCAATTTCTTCCTGTACCTGTTGAATTAATCAAGGGAGAAAGTGGATTCTTACAATAAGTATGTTTTATGCAATTTAAGACATAACAAGCTGAAGTTTTCAATGTAAGGTTACAAGTGTTTAATTTTGAAAAATGACACCTGTAGATCTTCAATTTGTGATAAACATGATAATACATGATTAGCACAAATTCATTTTTCTGTGATAAAATAAAATACAATACATTTTATCAGGTGAATGCACAGCAATACTACAGCACATTAACAGGGTGGTGGTTGTGGTGCGGGGGGGGGGGGGGGTGTCTCTCATTTTTAAAAGGAAATATGCGATATTGAGTTTCATGTAGCCAGACTGGTAACAAGCAACTTGCTAAGTAATGAGAAAGTTGTCGCTTCTCCCAGAGTACAGAAACCAGGCATTTATGACTCACTCTCTGATTTCTTACCGATCTCTCGTCCTCATCTTAGAAGAAAGATTCAATCTGATCAAAGATATTGGCACCCGATAGACCCGGGTTCGCAACCTCTCCCTTTCCAATGTTCCTCTTGTATTCTTAGCATCCAGAAAAAAATGATCTATCGCAAGGCCATGATTCTGTACAATCCTTTTAAATGGGAAGCGTATTGAGGTACTGTGATTTGCGGGGTATCTTGGTCGCAAGTCAGAAACATACTACAAGATTAGCATACATAAGTATGTCCTGATATGATAGATTGAAATAAAATGATTACTGACAGACAGATGGACAGACAGACAGACAGACATACACAGCTGGCTTCACACACTAGGTTTAGGGGACTCTCCAATGAGGTGCGAAAATCCACTTAAAACCCAGTGTATCAGGTTACAGGGGCTAGCGGGCGTGATGTATCGTGTGTCGGCCGCTAAGAATTGGCACCGGGCATTGTGCAGCACGTATCGCGTTCATCAAGTTGCCAAGGACTACCCCCTCGCTGGGTACCCCCCTCATGCCTCTAGTCTTAAAGGAAGACTGGTGACTTGTGGGAGGAATCCCCCTCGCATCAATGGAGCCATTAATCCTTCCCTGACCCAGCAAACACAAAATGATTGTTTATTTGTACTTCAATCTGATGTAATTAAATCAACCGCCAGCTACGTATAATTTGTCCTGAAAAATGACCCTTCAAGATGGGCACAGTTATATTTCAGGTTA
This sequence comes from Arbacia lixula, assembly GCA_963669155.1. Lineage (NCBI taxonomy): Eukaryota > Metazoa > Echinodermata > Echinoidea > Arbacioida > Arbaciidae > Arbacia > Arbacia lixula. The sequence continues at coordinate 5,039,525 of OZ022576.1, forward strand.
ATGTGATACTGTGATGAAACGGCATGCATGCTCCATGAACAATCTCACTGAACTACATGCAGAGTTCCCTACAACAATGAAAAACAATAGGCCTCCATGCACTGAATGTGCTATTAATTACAAGCACTGAATGTGCTATAAATTACAATACATATTTACGTTTATTTAATGCAAAATGCTCACGCTTCTTCTGAATACAATCACTTTTTGTACAAAAGTGAAGTACATACCATATTTGGCAACATTCTGGAGCTAAATTGTGGTGATCAACTACAGAAATTATATTATCATAACTTCATATGCATGGCACTGAAACGTACACATTGAAATTAAATATACATCCATATGCATCACTCAAAACCCCTTTTACTGTATTTGACTTCTGTGATCCAAGACTAAGGAGAAACGCAGCTTTAACTTCTCTCCTACTTCCCAAGAAACATGAGAGAACTCTCTAAGAGGATTTTGTGCCGAGAGAGGGGAGTTAACCATTAAACTGCACTTTGTCATTTTTAGGTTATACAGCGGATTATGTCAGGCAGTGACACAATGGGTGGACCGGTTTAAAAATGTTCGTACTCTCGCATAAACCTCTACTGGGAAGGATCATATTGCATGTTTGAAGATATGTGTAGAACTCTTTAAATGCTACTATTTGCCCATTGGTATTACACACAAATGATATAGAAGACCTCATGTTCAGCACGGAAAATTAAATTAATGTAGAGGTGTAGCAAAAGACATATGACTTTTTATTAAGTAGATTTATACAGAAGAATTGGAATTTGAAAAGATATATTTCTCTTTAGACAAGGACATCTAGCCTGCCTGATTTCAATTCAGTTCCCAGTGCATCCTAATCTTAACTTTTCTGTGTTTAAGCAAGAAATGTTAACCGAACGCAAACTCAATTCACTTCCCACACATTCAATTTCCAGTACCAGTAGATGAAATGTTTAAAAGTTTGTGGCGGAACCAACAAGAAAGCTTGAAGGCTTTTGGGATTGGTCCATTTCACATTATGGCCGGTGATTTCTACAAAATTGTAAATGCATTGTTTTTATAACTCCACCTTGTGAAAAGTCATGTAGCTTGTTGATCTCATGAACGCGCAAATGTGATCCATTTGTGAGCATATGTCCCAAGAAATATTACTCACCTGTTGCTAAATTTCAGCAGAAAACACTGCTCATAATCTCCCATTACTCATCACACCAAGCTATCCTACTTCGGTAATGTTAGGACATGGCAATGTCTCTCTCTCTCTGAGAATGCAGTCTAGTTTTTGACACGACAACAGTCAAAGCTTCATTGATTATCATCCTGATTCTCATCCCACAAGAACCATCCAGAATTACATGAAGGTGTCACATTAGCCTGACGTCTCGGGGCGTTCTTCCTTTTCCATCTCTCACTCGCAACATCCGTCGAACATGAAAGCTTACGATCGGTTTACGGTTTTGCCCCGAGAAGCTCGGACATGCTGGAGTCTTCCACCTTTGGGCCCGGAGAAATATGGACCGAACCTTGGCGGTTTCTGTTGAACCCCACCCCACATCCTGGGATTGTGTTTCCTTTGATTGACAGCTGCAGTTTTACTTCTTCTGGAGTTTGTTGGAAGCATTGGTCTTGTTTTGGAGTGAACAACATTATGCCTTCTATCAATCTGATTACATTGTTTTTCTGCTAATATATTTTCCAAATGATACACCCTACTCTGCAGTTCTCAAGATCATATAATACAAGCTATGTTATGCCAGGGAGAAAATACAAGCATACAGATGGTGCTTCCCTGTATAAAGAATAATGAATAAATTAATATCAGAAAAATACATAGACTGCCGAACCACCACGAAGCACCATCTAAATTGGCGATGTGCGATCACACTTAACAGCCATTTGAGAACACCAAATGCCAGATACTAGCTCACTCATGTATTCACTGCATCATACCATACATGTACTTGTAAACAGAGATGGCAAGAGGGGGAAGGGGAATCTATATGCCCCATTCCCTCCTGGCTAATCTAGATCAGTCATTGGCACACAATGATGACATGACATCAAAGGAGTTCTAGGGAAGGGTGAATCTCAGACAATTCCTCTGCAATGAATCTGTGTAGAGACACTTATCTCTATCCACACACACACACACACACACACACACACACACACACACACACACACACACACACACACACACACACACACACACACGCACGCACACACACACATACATACATACACACACACGTACACACACCCATGGAATAGAAAATTGTCTGGCACAGAAAGGGTTAATTAACAAATAATGCAAAGTTTAGCAGAGTCAAGTTTGTCTACACAGCCCAATGTCTCTTGCTAACTCTCTCTCTCTCTCTTTCTCTTTCCCTGTCTCAATCTATTTTCCAGCTAACTCTTTTTCTCCTCCTTCATTCAAATCTACTCAAGATATGAAGCTAGGTTCCATGGCACCATTTATTGAAATATGAAGCAAAATTACAAGAAGTGGCATCTAGAAAACCTCCTTTTACAAAAATAGGAATGGAAGACAAAATGATAATGAATAGTCTAAACCAGATTAAAATATGATACTTAAAAATATGTTTTTCTTCATTCACTCATATCAATTAGTAACCGTGAAATGCAGAAGTGTTTCTTTTTAAGTATGTCAATTCAAGTCAGTCTTCATTAGCCCCAAAGTAATAGGCATTGTACATTTTTACATAAATGAAAGATTAATAAGGCTCAAAAGTAATAGGCATTGTAGTTATATAAATGAAAGATTAATAAGGGTGTTTTCTCTCAGCCCAACATATAGTTAATTCTCCCTTAATAAGCATATGACATGCCTGTCATTGTTTTAAAGCTTCTGCAAATGTTCAGCTCCCACTATGAATCTGGCCTTCGCTACTTGAACATCAGCTCATCACATGACAAAGCTAGTAGATATTTCTTCTGGAATTTCCCAATTCACACTGAAAATGAAACCCCTCACTGAGTCCATCTCCATTTGCATGCTGATTGCTCCATTACTAGGTCCCAGAGCCACCTCAGTGGTTCCCGATCCCTTACACCTTAATTAATGAGCCATCATTCAAGCACTTGGGTCTCAGCAGATGGGGGCTATCTCAGCCCCCCCCCCCCCCCACGCTACCCAACAGTCCAGCCATGAAAGGGAGATGAAAAGATGATCTAATCGTGGCTTGGGCTCTCTCTGTTCATTCATATCCCGCAATCATTAGTCATAAATCTGAATCACATCCAGCGTAAAAAAGTGTATTAACCCATAACTTGCTGTAAACGTGTCATCCCCGGGGGATATATCTAGGATGATGTATAATATGCAGATTTTATGACCGACGGGCTGGCAATGATTAAAGAGCATTGAGAGAATGGATGTATCTCAACCGTTACTTCAATTACAGCAGGCATTACAGAGCTATTACAAATTAATGAGGATAACTTATATGGCTTTTGTATAATCTCCCTTGAGTCCTCTTATAGAATATGATGTCATGCTGTGCATATAAAAGAAAAAACACATCAAGGTGGTCTTTCAAAATAAAGGCTTGTACTTAAAATGGAAGTATTCATAAACCTCTCATAATAAGCTCAATGGCTCAGTGAAAAACAATGTCCATAGTCTGTCTACATTTCAGAGATCTGATATCTTGGGGGTTAAGAATGGTATCATGACGGGGCGGTGATTCAGTCAACATCTACACAGCTCACTGCACTCATTCTTTGATTACGCACACATATATGAACCTGTAGAATGGGAATAATATTCATCAGATTATATTTGTGAGATTATTCCCTTTAAAATTCCTTTGAAGACAAAAGAATATAAATATTTCAACAAAGTAGCCCACAAAGGATTTCTCCGTTTATCTCTGAGCATTTCTCTTCCTTATTACACACAGGAATATTAAATCTTTAATGGAGTCTTTAATAATCTTGAATATTCCTCCTGCTTACACAAATGTAATACGCTTTTATTCTGCTTGAGAGGCAATGAGTCATGCTTTATGGAAAGGGCCCGGTGTTAATTTTTCTTCTTTCATTTGCTCTGTATATGCCACTGGTGTATGTTGTCATAAGTAATACATACAATGTCCATAGACTAATGGTTTGTCTGATATATACAAAGAGCATGAAATAAGCATACTGCAGATTTTGTAATTCTACAATAAGTAGAAAAGATACATGATGTGTGTGCTTTTCACAATCAATACAAAAGATTTTACATATACATATCTTTTTATTCACAATTCTTCTAATTGATTAGACCAAATATCATGTTGCTGTGAGACACAGGTAACATAAACAACAGGCAGATGGGTAAAAAGACAAGAATTTCTTTCATTTCTTTTGCTACTCCCCCCCCCCTTCCTCCCCCACGCACACCACATGTGCAATTTTTTTTTCATACAACAAACAGGATATGACTTTACTTATGAATTTCAAGCTAGCATACTTTTATATTTTAAGTTTTTAAAAAACACTTTCAAAGAAATCAAATGGACAGGCAAGATTGTATCCTCGTTCCTAATGCCTAGGTCACATAGCCCGGCCGGTGTCCGGCATCGGTGGAGCTCGGTGGATTTTTGAGGTGTCGCCGAGCTCCCCTCATCGGTGGCATAGCTCGGTGACGTGACCGGGCTCCGTCCGGAAATCTACAGGCGACCAACCAAACACCGGCCGATGACCGTCCGGAGTCTGTCTCAAAAGTGGAGATTTTTTTCGGCCGATGTGGCAGCAACTACCGGCCGATGTCCGGCCGATGGTCGGCCGGACATCGAGGGGTATACGGCCGGTACCCGAGCAGGTTAAAGGACACCGTGCGATCACCGGCCGGGTTGTTAACGGGCTTCGAACACTGCCCGGCCGATGTTCGGCCGGTGTACCTCGGACTTGGGGGGCCGATGGTCAGCTATTCCATACCTGTATATATATGTCCACCCTACCTGGAATGGTCAGTTCATCACTATGGCTGCACCGAGAAGACTACGAATGGCGTTGTTAGAACCCGAGCTAGCTCAGGCGAGGTTCCAGTACAACTTGGTCCTGGCAGCACTGCTCGAAGAAGCCGAGAGGGAGCGACAGAGGGCCGGCAGAAGAATAAGACGTTGGTGGGTGCGCGAGTGGATCCTACGCAGACCTCGTTTCGGCCAGTATGAGACGCTCATGAGGGAACTCGAGGCCGAGCACGCTGCCGACTTCAAATCCTACCTCCGCATGGAGCCACAGATGTTCTATGAGTTGCTTGACCGAGTTGGCCCCCGCATTGCCAAGACCACAACGTAAGTTTACACTTTATGAACCTACTGTCAAATTGTGCTGAAATGTCTTCCATCCATATTTATTCTAGTTTGATTTTATTCATATTTCACCCTCTTCTGTTGCAGGCATCGAACCCCCTTGGATCCTGGGCTGAAGCTGGCGATCACCTTGAGGTTCTTGGCGACCGGAAGCAGCTATCATGATCTGGCGTTCGCGTTTCGTGTCCCACACAACACCATCTCTCTGTTCGTCCCCGAGGTCTGTCAGGCCATCTACGACGAATACGAGGACGAGATGTGGGCCACTCCCCAGACAGAAGATGAGTGGCGCCCGGTAGCCGAGGGATTCGGAGACAGATGGAACTTTCCCCACTGTTGTGGTGCGATCGATGGGAAACATGTCGCCATCAAGAAGCCCCCCAAGAGCGGCTCACTTTACTACAACTACAAAGGCTTCTTTTCCATCGTCATGCTTGCAGTGGTAAACTCTGACTACAAGTTCATCTGGGCGGATGTGGGGTCACCAGGGTCGTATTCCGACGCCGGCATCTTTAACCGGTCGCGACTGGAGCCAGGTCTGCGTGAGGGAACGATCGGACTACCCCAGCCGGATCCCCTACCAAATGACGACCAGGACACACCCTACTACATGGTCGGAGACGACGCCTTCCCCCTACGGCCATACATGATGAAGCCTTACCCTCATCGGCACCTGAAACGGGACGAGCGGATCTACAACTACCGGTGTTCCAGGGCACGCCGTGTGGTTGAAAACGCGTTTGGTATATTCGCCAATCGCTTCAGATGTCTGCTAACAACCCTGGGATTGAGACCGTCGAAAGTTACCAAGATCGTCAAGGCCTGCATGACCCTTCACAACCTCATGAGGACTCGTTACCCCAACCTTCAGAATGCTGACCTCGACCGGGAAGATGAGCAGGGTCAGATCATCGCGGGTGCATGGCGAGACCAAGCCGTGCTCGAAGATGTGCAAGCAGCAGGGCACGGGCCAAGATTGACCCGACCAGGCAAAGAACTGCGCGCATACCTCAAGAATTACTTTTGCAGTCCTGCCGGGAGTGTGCCATGGCAAGATGTGGCAATAAACCAGCAGTAACTTGTGTCTAATATTGTTACAGTATACCGGATGCAGCCACAGACATTCCATTATTCTTCTCAGGACTTAACGCATTTTTGATGTGTTATACTTTCCATTATTCAGTATGTTGTTTGCAAATAAATCTGTTATTGGGTAATCTTAAAACATTGCCTTTGCTCTTTTTAATTTGAACACTAGTAATAAATGCCAAAAGAAATCAAACCTGTTTGAAAGAATAAATCAATATTAAAATACACCAGTATGAATAAGATGAGATGTGTGTAAATAATACAACAGCAACACATTCATTGTGATTGAATTATTTTTAATCAAAGAATAATCGTCATTGTATCTTTTCTTTCACCTTTAAAAACTAACCTTTCATAAAGAAAAACACTTGTATCAACCAATATGATTAGCTTTGTAATTTTGTAATAGGCTTCAAATGATTGCCCATTAATATGTTTTCACCTTTTAAAAAGTATGTGTTTTTTCATAATGAGGAAGGATCTCCATTGTTTACATATCAGCTAAAGTCTTACGAAATATTAATTTTTACTTGAGTACTGTTTAACTTTTGATCTATGCAACTTTGTTAAAATTAACCAATTTTTATGGTGTGTTCTATAAAACCTTCTAAATGACATTTTCTTTCCTTCTAAATTAACTTTGTTTTACCTTTTGAGTTCTCAGTTTATTGCTCTAAGATGTTAAAAAGATAAAAACAATAAAGACAACGACAGAACTTTAGTTTTCATACCTTGGATGTTACCACATACACAATAAATATGGCAATAAACATAAACTGGCACTGTAGACCGCTGCCATCGAAAGAATATATATCACAAGATAACTATAACCCGACTGGCAATGCTGCCAAAATAACTGTCACTGTGAGTAACCGAGGCTAACTGTCACTGTAAGTATACGAGGCACACTGTCGCTATAAGTATCCGAGGCACACTGTCAGTACGATCACTAAAACTTTGGACTACTTGACTGAGGTGGGTCTCTGTCAGACTGTGAAGAACTCGGCCTGTCCTGCTCCTACTCCTGCTCATACTCTTGCTCCTTCTCCCGCTGCAGCTCTGCTGTGTTGTCCTCGGGACCTTCGTTTGTGACATCACGTTCGTTCGCATAAATTATAGCAACTGCGAAAGGCTGCTATCTCTTGACCTCTGTGCAGGTGACTGCGTGTTGAGGCTGATGTTGGCGGGTGAAGAAATCTGCCACGCAGCTTCTGTGATGTTAGACCCTTTGCTGGCGGGGAGCCTGAGGGGAGACGGCAAGGCCAGCAAGGATGAGAGGTCATATGTCGCAGAGGTGACTAGGGGTGCAGACACTGCCCTGGGAGGCTGAAACATAGCAAAAGCATAAAAATATTATTGCTGTGCAAAAGAAAACTAAAAGTTATGATATGCATACAGAAACTCATTTTTTTTTTTAAATATGTACTGTAAAATATCACTATGGAAGAGAAACATGTACCTGGAGCTGTTCATACAGCTGCTGTGGCGGCTGCTGCTGCTGCTGCCGAACTGGAGGCGTAATACAGGTGATAAACTGCTGCGGCTGCTGCTGTGGTTTCAGGGATGCGGGCTGAAGATACATCGGCTGTTGGTTATAAGGATCTGCCAGAGGAACGGCCGGCTGTACGATCTGTGGCGGGGGCTTCGGAGGCTGCTGCTGGGGCTGCTGCTGAATCCCCTGCATGAGCGGGACGAATCTCATGAATGTGGTGAAAGTCTCCAGCTGAAACTGTCTGTACCGGTGTGCCGGCACCTGGTTGTTCGCGCTTGTCATCCACTCCGCCCAGGCGTCACGCTCGGCCTGGAACGGATCTGCAGCTGTAGCCTGGGCTACACGCACCTGTGAAGAGAATATGAAAAAAAAAAATCATGTAATTGTAAATACAATTCTTGCATTTTGTATTGGGATGTAAGTAGCAGAAATGACAAAATTTTGCAAGTTTTGTCAAGTATTTACCTTTTCAGCTGCGTCCTGAGTGGCCTCGGCACTAGACTTGAGACACTCGATCAGCGTCCTGGACATGTCGCTGGCGGATGTAGCCTTGCTCTTCTTGCTGACAGCTCCCGCTCCCTGCGACGTGGTCGGCTCAGACTCAGACGGTGCAGCACACTTCGCCTCCGACGCTGAATCCTCGTCCTCACCAGCAAGCTGAAGCATGAGCAAGCAAAACATTGACATTAGAGTCGAAAGGCGGAAGTGGGATAAGAAGGGTGTGCAACAGACAGGCAAAGAAAAAACATTAAGACGTTTCCAAGGCAACTTGACAAAATTCTGCTTGCAGATGCTTACCCTCCCACAAGTCGATTTCTGCGTCCGTGATATGTGATGGGTGTCCAGAAACTCATACGCCTTCAGCTTGAACTTCTGGAGTGACGTAAGGGGGGCTGCCCAGGATCCACTCTTGCCACTCTTGGGTCTGTTCTTGAGCTTGAAATGTTCGGTACGGCAACTTGTGAAGTGCCTCTGTATGGCTTGGACTGCAACATACAGAAAAACAAACCAAAACAATAAACCAGCAAGACATTTAATAAAATGCTTTCTTAAAGATAAAAGTACCAATGAAATCCGACAAATTTGATAACAATTTCGAAAAATTTTAAAAGCTGACAAGGTCTCACCAGAAAGCCCGATCTGTTCGCTAAACTTGTCCAGAGTCCAGTCCTTCAACTTCGTGTTTTTGTGGTTCTCATGCCCAACATCGTAGTACATAGGGTGTCCCTCGTAGAACTCTGCTATCTCTTGCATTTGCTCTGGGGTAATCTCCTCTATGGGCACTCCAACGGCTCGCCGCGACGTGGACGCCGACGAGGAAGAGGACTTGGACGTAAACTTGGACTGGGACGAATGGGAATCGGCATCAGACGCCTCTGACGGCTCCTCCTCCGTGCCACTGGCGCCGCCTTCTCCCTCTGGTGATCTCTTTCGGGAAGAGGTTCTTGTCTTTACTGCCGGCGGCGCCTTCTTCCCCTTCTTCGGGGCCTTCCCCTTTCTGCTACCTGGTGGCGGCCTCTTCTTCCCGTCATCCTCTAGTGGTGGCCTCTCCTCTTCATCCCAATCATTTACCCTCACAACTTTTGGCATCCTTAAATAGACTGTTACTCTAAAGTCTTTAAAAAGCGTGGTATCCTGAGATGTTGCTTGTATGAATACAACCAGCTGAATGTTCAGCACGGATCTCCGAAGCGAGCGGTTTATATACCAGCAACGATATCCGGCCGAGTTCCGGCCGATGTCCGGCCGAGCTTCGGCCGCTGTCCCTTACATCGGTCACCCACCGGTACTATACTTTCCAGGGCTCGGTCCCACATTGGTCGGAGCTCGGCCGAAACTCGGCCGGTGTCCGTTCACAAAAGCTTGTCCTCTGGTGACCTCAGAGGCACGGGACACCGGCCGATACTCGGTCGTACACCGGCCGATGCGTATTCCGATGTGGTAAGGATGGGGCTGCGATGAGGGAGCTCGGTGAGAGCCCGTCGAATTTTTAACTCCGAAGTTAAATTTCGCCGAGCTGCCACCGATGCGGTTTTTAGCCCCAAACGCCGGCCGGTGACCACGGGAGTCCGGCCGGTGTCCGGCTAAAATCGCATCGCTGGCTCATCGGAACCTCATCGGCCGGGCTATGTGACCTAGGCTAAAACCTCCAATTCACTGCAAAAATAAGTCACCAGCATGCACAGGCATGTTGTGAAATCATGGGTGTAAATTTGAAGATGGTCCAACTGTTGCTACAGTGATATGCACACATCTTTGCAATCTATGCACAAGGGACATGCTGAACATCCACGTAAAGTTGAAGGGAAGTCCAGTTGTTACCAAGGTGATCTTCAAACATTCCAAGCATTTTAACTCAAGCCCCATTGCGTGTTTAATTACGATCCATTATATGTTGCTCTGACTTTTTTACCAATCTATAATCTATTTACACTTGACATACAGGAGTTCTCGCAATTGATGACTAGGACAGATGTAACTGCAGCATGCCTGGAGAATTTGTGCACATACTGGTAACCAAGGTGATGAGACCTTGTTTGAATTTTGGTATGTCAGTCAGGGTCTAAGGACAGATGTCTCAATCCTCCTATCATTCTAAAGACACTATCTCCTGGAGACGCTGTTCTTCTCTAAAGAGAGCTGATCACATATTGTGCTCATGAGTGGCTATATGTATGCGTCACATGATTTGCTTCACATTAATAAATTGCCAATGTTTATAAGGACTTCATGACCATCCTATAGACCATTTTGTAATGCATGCAAATTTTATGCATGTGGTTCAAACCTATATATGGTAACCCCAAAGCTTGTTTGAGGTTTGGTCAACTAGCAACAACTACTCCAGAGTGCATTGCTCCCAATAAAACTGAATCCAGTACAACAAGTGAAAGTAAAAGCGCATTATTACGCAGTCAGGAGGTAACGTTATGAATACATTATGAAACAGCATATTGGTCCAAAGCACTGCTTCACTCTTCATATATGGGAAGTAAAATGCTGCTCTATGAAATCTATGTCCATTACAGGTGAGGAAATGACACACAAATGGCACATTCAGAGTTCAAGGAGATATATCTTGTTATTTGTGATCTTTCAAAGTGTAGTTTAAAGTACTATCATATATTCTATTTAAATCACTTTGTGTATATAAAAGACAGCATAGGGTAAAACTGAAACCCAATTGTCTCAACAGGGCCGTTTGAATACTAAAACTAGAATCTTTTCAACTACTGTACTTACTTAATGATTAGTCATGCATAATATTTGCCAAACATGAATAGCTCTCTGATGCCTAAAAATTATTTATCAATTTGTCTCCAGACACCATTAAAGTAAAACTGTCCAATGACTCAAACATCAGATGAGAAGCTCTGCCTAATAAACGCTTGCAGGGATGGAAGCCAAAGGAAGGAAGATACCCAGAGGGCACTCTACCAGACATCTTCTGGTAGGCAAATTTCCTTTAAAACGAGAAAGAAACCCATCTCCAATCAACCAAATCTTGAAGATGTGCGAAACAGGGGGGGAAACGATGCATGCATAACAAAGGCCACATTTCACTCAGCAAACGCAGCTCCTTTTATACGCTATGGATGGCAGCTTGGATATCTGTTTCAATATTTGTATTCATTTCTCATTTAAAGTGCATAATGATGCTGTGAATTGGCCATATTGAATTCACGGCGTATCCCCATCTCTCCCCTCACCCATTCATCATCATGCTTGTGCGTGGAAGACAAGACAGGCCGGGGAGAGAACTTTGGCCTGAGGGGCAAAATTTTTGGATGCGGCGCGTGAGGAAAGAGCTAGCGGCAAGAAACACAGCATGCCAAGAGGAAATATCTCTCTCTGGGTGTTGTGCATGGAGGGTGCATGGACCTAGCTACTATGGTGGGAGCTAGTGTGTGGGAGAGTGAGAGCGAGGGAAAGCAATGACTTTTAGCAGTACAAATGTACTTCTTCATATGGTTTGCATCACATACATGAAGAATATCAAACACATTTTAAAGAACTGGAGGTAGTATAGATTTAGAGGACCAGAGGTGGAGAGAGCGGTGGACATTAATATGGGAGATTTATATTAAATTTAGACAATTTTTCTCTCTTTGCATATATCTAAGGGAATAAATGATTGAATATACTCTCATTATTTATGATTTTAAAAAAAAGTTGGACAATAATATTGATCAGTGAGAGGTAAGCCACTGCACTGCACATCCCCTGCACAAATATTGCAATGATGTGCAGATATTTTTTATGACCAGTTGTTAAACCCTTCCTTTACCCTTTGTAAGCATATGTCATACCTTTTTTTCAACAATTTACCAACCATTGAATCTGTAAAGCACAGAGTGCACAGAGTTTATGGTTCGTAAAAACGCTAATTCTCACTACTAGATTGGATGGGGAAACTTACCACGTAAACAAGTTCTCAATATCATTTCCTCTGATTGGCTACATGCTCAACCCTTTCCATTCCAAGCAAAACACTGGTCTATGGGGTTCATGTGTATTACTTGCTCAGAAAAGCATCTATGGCGCACAAAGCGTTAAACTCATCTCATATAACCAAAGTCAAGACAACATCCTCGGTGTCATCAGGTCCTGTCATAATCAGCTCAATGGAGATGACCCGCTATACAAAACGGAAGCAAGCAGTTGGCATGCAGCGCTAGCTGGCTGGCTGACTGGCGTGGGATTATTACCACATCGTAATTGACTCCCTAGCGTTGACAGGACTATGTCGTCCCTGGTGACGTTAGTTGGAGACATGGGCTATTTAGCCATGTAAATGGAAACAGTGTGTCCGCATAATATTGAGATTACACCATGACAGGATTAGCATTTGGGTACCCTATTTTTAGTGAAGAAATAAGGTTGTTTATTTGGACTATGCGACATATCAGTGTTCAGAAACCAACACGAAGTGGATATTTTTAGAGCTCATGATACTCTAGTTTTTCAAACTGACAAGCAATTAATCACTGATGCTTATGGCTTATGACAAGTTATGATATTTCTACAACATGTAACATATGTTATAACTAACCTAGTTCTACTAGCAGTTTGAAGCCATGAAACTCAATTCCATGTTCCATGCAGTGAGGTGATTCCAGTGTCCAACTTAGAATTCCTACCAGTATGAACATTTTATTCAGGTATCATTATTCAATGTTTCAGAGTAGTAACCATCAACAACGTAAGGATTCAATATGGTTCTAGTAATCTCTTAGATCTTATCAAGACGTAACCAATAATTCAAATTCACATGTTCTGCTAATAGAATGTAATGCCCATGACAGCACATGTCCTAAAAAGAAGTTTCACATATTTCACCATGCACACTTCCAGATGATTGCTTATCAAATCCTGTGAATAATACCTGATTAAACTCAATCATATGTCTGTGAAACAAACTCTCAGAGTGTCAAAAGTGTAAGGAATGTCTAAAAATGCTCATGATGCTAGAATTGCTCATACTTTCAACCATTGAATAACGAAAGAAAGTGTTCACAAAAATCTGGCTCTAGAAAACGTGCATGAGTACAATTTGAACAATTTCATTTTAAGATACACAACATCACAGAGGAAAATACTTTGCCCAACATATTCCACAGTGTATATTATGTGCTATTGTTCATTCATTATCAAAACATTACAGCAAATTCTCTGAGTAAATAAAGGAGATATTCTGATGCTAGCTCAGCTATTCTTAGCTAACATGATTTAGCCTGCAGTATTTCAAAATGTATGTAACATGTTACTGCTTCATTAGCATGTGTTTTTAACCTAAATCAAAAATTTTCTAGAAAGAAGATCTGATGTCACAAGCTCCTGAACATGGCTTTGATATCAAAATATATTATACACGAGTTGGTTCAAAGTACATTTTATTGCTCCATGATTACAACAAAAAATTTACCCAAATTGTCACATATCAAGAAAAAAGGTCTGATAAGGCAAGCTCCAGTCATGGCTGACATCTCAGAGAATATATTTCACCTTAGCACATCTCAAAGTGCACTTTATTGCTTCATGATTACAACCAAGATTGTACCCAAATTGTCACATATCAAGAAAGAATGTCTTATAAGACGAGCTCTGTCATAGCTGACATCTCAGAGAATATATTTCACCTTAGCACATCTCAAAGTGCACTTTATTGCTTCAGGATTACAACTTTTTTTAACCAATTATTGTAATAAATTGCTACATCTCCAAGAAGGTCTGATGAAAAGCTCCCATCCAATGCATGGCTTACATCTCAGAGAACATATTTTACCCAAGCCAGTTTCAGAGTCTCGCTCCATGATTACTACCAGTACATACTTTTTCACCCAAATCATGTTATCTCCTGAGAGAAGATCTGATGTGTCAAGCTGCCAGTAAATGGATAATATCAGAGAATATAGTTTATCCTAGCCTGTGTCAAACATCTATAATTTTTCTACATGAGAACACATTTTTTAACCCAAATTATTAAATATTGTGAAAGAAAGTCTGATGTTACACGCTCCAGTGCACTGCTAACATTTCAGAGAAAATATCAACCCTAGCAGGTTTCAAAATGTATATAATACACATTATTGCTTCATGATTACATTTTGTCACCCAAATCATTCTGATAAAGTCGGTCTGAAAATGAGTTCCCAGTGCATGGCCAACATCTCAGAGAATATCCTTGGCAGTTGTCAAAGTTTACATTGTATGTTATTGCTCCATAATTACAATACACAGTACATTTTTTCCCCAAATCATTCTTAGAAACATCCTATATATCTAAGAATGAAAGTCTGATGCCGAGCTCACAGTGCGTGGCTTACATCTGCGAGAACCGGGCGGTGAAGACTGACAAACTATTCATTTCCCCAAGCTGTTTACTCTCTGGAGACCATGTCATTCAGGCCTGTATCAAGATATAAAACAATGTCAACAATCTGCGGACTCTTCTCGGCTCTATCCCCGTCTTGTCTCTGTCACTGAGACGAGGAGTCAGACAGGGAATGAAGACACGTTTCATGACGGGTTGGGTCGTCTCGGGGTTCATCATTATCTCTCTCTCTCTCTCTCTCTCTGTCTCACTATAGTTCTTCTCACAGGGTAATCATTACTTTTCTCTCTCTTTCTCTCTCTGTCTCTATGTTGTTTCTCACAGTTCAATCATTATCTCTGTCTCTCTATGGTTTTTATCACAGATTCATCATAATCTCTCTCTCCCTCTTTCTTCCTCTCTCTCTATCTTGTTCTCTCATTGTCTCTCTGCCTCTTCCCTTCTCTTCTCTCTCTCTGTCTCTCTTTCTCTCTCTCTCTCTCTCTCTCTTTCTCGTGGTCTCTCTTCTCAATGAATGATGTGTATTATCTAGATACAACCACAAGCAAACATTCAAAAGGCAGGGTGATATTAAATAAATATTCTCTGCCATGTTATATGTGTGTGACAGTGTGTAATGTTAGTGATGGGAACACGATGAAGAGGAATAAAGACAGAGAGAGGAGAAGGGGACATTTAGAATCATTATACTCTGCAATAAATGTGAGTGAAGATATATTAATAAGAAGCATGCATAAATGCAAGACAACATCATGCAGTGTACATGTATCATTTTTTCTTTGTAAACTGACATTTGGTCTTAATGCAAACTTCTTTTCCATGTCATCTCATGTTTTTCATGACTTTCTCTATAGAATATTGACTCATAATGTAAAGTTTATTTTCATATCATCACTTAATGTGATTTACCTATCAACTTGTGTTACTCTTCCTTCGATATCATTTCAGTATATCAAATTTCCTCTTTGAAAAATAAACATTTCTTTTGTATGTCTGCTTTTAAATCATTGTATAGGAAAAAAAAAAGTTATTTTTTTTCATCCTCTTGAAATTAAAGTTGGCATTCTCTGAGGAGGAGTCACATACTGGTGTAAAGTGGTGAATATTGGTGTCCCAATTTTTCTATGATTTTTTTCTAAAATCTATACCAGTATATAGCATCTGATATGATAACAACTACAATAATAACATGTACAACTTAATTTCCACCCTCCAAGCATAAAAATAGGTGTAAAGTCAATAGCAGCTTGACTGGCGCTAAATTCTTAACCAAATGTTCACCCTCCATTCCACACCTCATCTACCATGTATGTTACTCCATGGGGGGACACCGTTGACTTTCCTGCAAATTGCATGCTCCAGAAACCTTCTCTCGTTGGGGGGCCGGTCTTAAGCCGAAGCGGGCAATTTCCACCTGGGAATGAGGTAAAACAATAAAGGCCAGCCCGCTAATCCAGACATTTGCACAAGAAATGAGTCATGTAGGTAAGAGGGCTCCCCCTCCAGTGACAGTGATTTTAGCCTAATTTAGAAAGAGGGAGCTGTTCTTGTGGGGGTTCCCTAGACAAACACCAGGCAGCCCCTGACTGTGTTCATACAAGTCAGGACACACAAGTACCTATGCTTTGATTCACCTTGGCATATTTTGGAATTGGGAAATTTGGGTCATTCAATGTACCTGCCTGTGAAGACCACTCCAATAAAAGAAAAATGTGCAATCGCAATTACTTGCAAACTGCTCTGAAGGGGTTCAGTTGAGTGGTATTTATGAAACAAGTGTCTTTACAGACAGTGGGCAGTGTAGACAAGCTTGACTCTGCTAAATGCATTATTTGTTAATTAACCCTTTCTGTGCCAGACAATTCGCTATTCTATGGGTGTATGTGTGTATGTGTGTGTGTATGTGTGTGTGTATGTGTGTGTGCGTGTGTAAATATGTGAGTGTGTGTGTGTGTGTGTGTTTGTGTATGCGTGTGTGTGTGTTTGTGTATGTTTGTGTATGTGTAAGTGTGTGTGTGTGTGTGTGTGTGTGTGTGTGCGTGTGTGTATTTGTGGGTACAAGCCCTGTGCAAAAAAACATCAATTGCACTTTAATGGTTGAAGAAATGGCAAGTACAGTGCCCCCAATACAATATTATCCCATGGCATTTAATCATGAGTAGATGTTAACCTGTTCTGTACAAGGATGCTTATTGTGATGCTTATCAACTGCAGTACAGATTCTGGCACGAAAAGAGCTAACTACTGATTCCTGACATGGTACTCATATACGCTGATATTTCACGGTGCATCATATGTAGTCCTGGCAAAGACCGAGGTTTGTTCTTCAGGAATACCTCAGGAAGCACAGTGAGAAATACATCAATAATTATAGATTATTGAGTAAAAAGTATTCTTAATAACAATAAGTTCTGATTTACCTAGGTCATGTGCGAACACTCACTTGATCCTACAAATGTCCCTATTTCTCTCCTAAGTACAGAGCAGTGAGTGTAGATGAAAATGTTTTGCTGAGGAAAGTAAGTGGCAGCAATTGGGTTTAAACCCTCACCCCCCTGAACAAGAGTTAGAAGAACAATCCACTACACCACACCACTTCCCACGTCTTGTGTGAGGAATAGCTGTGAGAAGAGCTGCTGCTGTCGGCACACAGAGACCTCATGACACATGTCACCGCCATCTTTTAAGGAATATTGTATCATGTATCTTTGCATCTGAACAGCTCCCATTAGCTGTCAATCCCCAACCATCCAAGTGACACCAATCACAGCCCCATCTCAGGCAGACTTTACCAACTCACTACCTGCATAAAACACAAACATCACCAGGTGAACAAAGCCCATGTCAGGAATGGAAGCAACAACAAGCAAGCAGGTGGCACAACAAGGATGTGTGGGGAGGGGTAAGGAGGGGGGGGGGGTAGAGACAGAGATATGTCTAGGGATACACACTCTACATCTTAAGTGATGCAATATGCCCCCTGGAAGTGAAGTTCAGAGAAGGGAGAGGGATAAAAATAGCCGGTGGTGTCATAGGAGGGGGAGAGACGGAGAGACGGTGAGACAATATCATGACTCAGGTCTGGAAGAGGAGGGGGGGGGGGGTAGAGCAGAGAGGGTGAAAGGACCTGGTGTTTGTGCTCCGTGATCCCTTCTATAGGGGTGCGGTGCTGGGCTTCAATCGGCGGAAGAACAACTTGTATTGCCTAGGCGTGAGGTGAGGGGGTGGCTACCAATGATAGCTCTTCGCTCTTTGTTCGGCTGATTGACTGACTGATAATAAGACAAGGCAAACACCGACAAATGTACAGGCATATGATCATGTTTTAGATATAATTGACACAGTTTCCCGTTTGGTTTCATCCAATTTGTTTTTATGTTGAAATATTCTTAATGTTTATCATTTGATTGCATTTGCCAATCACCATGGTGATATCCATGAGCAACTTTTTTTTTGCTTTCAGACATGAAATTGTATATTGAGGAGTGTGACAGACATTCAGAATGGCAAGAAAATATGACTTCATGATTAATTTCCTCAGTTTTATTCTTTCTTGTATTGCCCTCTTTCTCATGTAGAAAAAATCCTGCACTTATTCTACTCGAGGTTAAACATATCTGTAAAGATGCGTCATGTCAGGTATTCGTGTTATTTCATCAAGTAGAATACATGTTTAAGTCACAGTGAGTGAACTACCAATATCAAAGAAGATCTCAATATATCTGCTGAAAATATTGTTTACAGCAATAAATGTCCCATGCTACTGTAGGTGTGAGCCTCTCAGTGACTACATGGATCTACTTTCACTCAGCATGAAAACATTTTATCAATGCCGTCTGCAAACCACTCTGGCTGTCTTTCAGCTTTGCCCTAAAAAGACATGCTGTAGCTATACATTTCCACCACGTGAATAAGACCATTCAGCTCCATTTTTCTCTCTCCTCTTCATGCGCCCCTTCTTACCAACCCTATTCTTCTGTCACCCAACCATTACTGAATACGATCCCAGCGCAAACACCAAGCTGTCGCTCCACGAGTCGAGCTCTGCGCTTAAACCCCACGATCCCATTTCTCGCCGCCGTAGACTCGACAGTCCTCGCTGTAACTCAGATCCGCGTCACGCTCATTCTAATGGATAGTAATTGCAAAATATGGAATGTGTTTGTCTTCTACATGACTCATAACCTACACAAATAGGGACGGCAAGAGAGGATAAATTCTGGCAAGTGTGGGTGTGAAAATTAGTCTTTGCTCAACAAGACTGCGGTTAATGTGGCGCTGTGGTGTGGAGCAAAGAGTCTAGGGCAAAGACTTAAAGGCTGCGATTACTCTTGTCGGAGTAAAATACTTTTGTTTTTTTACAAATTTATTCTATGACCTATACTGCTTAAATATTCTTGTGCAAAGAAAAAGAATTACATATATGTGTATCAATGAAATGCAAATAAAAATAAATTAATAAAATTAAATAGAAGCTGGAACTGGGTCACCTGCTCAGTGAATAATACTACTAATGACAAACTGCTAATCATTGATCTCAAAATCACGCTTATGAAGAAAGTATAAACTTTTATGCCAATGAATATGTTTTCCATTCATAATGTTTATTCTGAAAATGCAGGCACAAGGTCTTTAAGTTTTACCATGGACCTATCATGGATGGACTGCGCTCGGATAGACTTCCATTGATCTATGATGACCACCGCCTCAAAAAAAATCAAGATATTCAGGTGTTTCAAACAATATGCTATATTTCTAATTAGGCAGTTCCTTCCTCTGAAAAACAAAAGAAAATCTGGTTTCAGAAATATGTCAACCATTCACCCTTTGCTGGAAGTTCATAGCTGATCTTATTACACACACTGGAAATTAGATTTGGGGTGAACGTAGGAAAATTTTGATAAAATTGTAGAAAGAATTTGGTCCGTAACTTTTAGGACATCTCCGCACATGAAATCGAGGTTGATTCCATGGAAGGTGAAACACTCAATAAACGATTTACAAGATATTTGTAAGGAAATATGATTTCTCAATGTGTGATATGGAAACATTTCTCTGACATGTTTTCGACAGTATTCCCGATTTATAAAAAAAAAAAAAAAACGAAGAAACAATATAATCTGAAATTCACAGAATCGTATCATTATATAATGTTCTACTACTGCACATGCACTTCAGTACATGAAGTGGTTCTGAAATCTTCTGCGCATACGGAATATATATTCCTCTCAATGCATCAAAAATCCGTCATGCTTGTTTGGCGGTGGATCTCCCTCAATCAAAGAGCCAAACGCGTAAAATATTCCATTGTGATATCAATGCACCGCCTGCTGTAGGAATAAATTACACTTCGTGCTGACTCCATTCCTTACACCTCTCTGGTTTTCCCAACTGCCTAACTCATTAACATACATTGTAAGCATTCTTGCTTCACAGTAGATAAAAAGTGCATGTGATTATATTTTCCACTGACTTGCTTTCAAAGCCTAATGTGCATGCCAACTCCCACATTGCCTTCTTGATTTGATGAAAACAGACAAAGAAATGTTCTCCTGCAAAGCACCATGTTATAAATATATGTTCAAATAAACTAGTGCATCATACAATAGCCTCAAGCTCACTAACACACTGCTCATGCTGATAAAGAGTTTAATTATAAGGAAATCTTGTTGAAATTGGTGAACAGATGTATGTCTTTTGTATTTGTATGGCAATCTCTCCATTGTGATTTCAATGAGACAGAGAGGTGTTATGTAGCAAGTGCAAAAGCTCCATTAAATCACATGACCATCTGGTTCATTTTACAGGATAACTTTACAATCAGTGATGCAATGAAGGTAGAATCACAATGTCATGCTTGAAGAACATGAAATCCCAGTGTTAATGTTGTACACCCTGAATTGTGGCAGTCCCATCACCACTACAGATCATTATGCATTCACTTACTACAACACTTTCCATTTCACTTACCCTTCCAACTTCTCATTTTGGTGCGCAGGGTGCAAAATCAATGGATATGACACAGTAATCGAGATTAATCATTTCGTTTTAATTACGTGCAGGGAATGATATTAGCTACCGTCTACAAATAGCTGTAGATTTTGCCACCCGGCATGATTTATGTCGCAAAGTCAAAGCAATATCAAGAGGACTACGCATATGTTAATCTGTCGAGGTTTTGTAATTAATTGCTCTGTCACACTTTGAGATCAATACACTGCCTGACTCAATCATGTACTTTAGTTTGTTTGTTTGTTATGATATGTTAGTTGTTTTATCTTCAGATGTAGTTTACTTCAGGGGCAATGACTCTCCTGACCTTTTTTTTAATACAATCCAAAACATTTTTTGGGGGGTGGTGGGGGGGCATTGCAAATAAATGTCATTTTGTTGCAGTTACCAGTTCCCTCTTCTTTTCCTTTGTATCACAGTCTCCTTTTAACCTTGTTGTAACCCGTTGCTCATGGTTTGATTTTCCTGCTTCGTGAATCATAGTCCAGTTAGGACGTCAAAATTTGTCATGAAACTGCAGCAAACCAAATGGGTCGGGTTAATTGCGCCCTATAAGGCATTTTCAGTTTCTTCATAACCTGCCATCTATTGTATGTACCGCAGATTATGCGGTAGTCACGCTGGGCAGTATCTGAGTGGAGAAAAGCCAGCCCGCTAATGTGGGGGCTCAGTAAAGAACAAGTTATACCCCATCTTAACAGAGAAAAAAATTGCGGGGTAGCCTCCGGAGCACCTCCGACAAACAAGGTACCCACCGTCTATTAAGAGGCTTGACACAGGACAACCTCCGGAGAACCTCTGAAGAATTCTTACCCTGGTTGGGACCAGGGTAAGACTGGGGTAACCTCCAGAGAACACCCGATTTGTGTAGCATAAAAAAATATCAAAATTAAAAGCAATCAAATAATGATTAATGGAGAAAATAAACGATCTGAAACAAAATTGCTCTGCTTCTCCGCTATAGATTTTGCATGACAAAGAACAGCATGCCTATGAATATCCATCAAAATATCCATATTGTAATATAAATGTTATAAATCTTGCGAGGAAGTTTAGGCTATTCAAAATTTGAGATTGTAAAACTAGTACACATTATGTATACGTTAGCCTGCCAGCGGTACTTATTACCCGCGCTGTCTGTAATGGCCGAGGTTGTTACAGTATCGTACCCAGAGAAGCTCGTCGAGCAGTGGCTGTTAAATCGGTGTCCGAAACATTACCCCGTATTATGATCGCCAAACGAGGAATTTTTAACCTGATTTTCTTTTCCGGAGGTTCTCCGTAGAACGTCTGGGTCTATCTGTTAAGACAGTGTATTAACTACTGTTTGTTCTCTTGTGGAAGTGGGAACTGACTTTGTCCCTCCATCCTCCAAAACCTCACTTAGTCAGTTAATTCTTACTCTTTATTTTGTTTAACAATTTCAACAGCAAATCTATTTATTTCCCTGAATCATCTTGCCTACTCCTTTCTTAATCTGTTCTATCTGTTCTGTAGTAGTTTCTGACTCATCTATCTCCTTTTACACTAATTCTTATCCCGTCATCCTCTTATGCTACCAATGTTGTCATTCCCTTGTCTGATGCCATCCTCATTTTGTGAGAAGTTTAAACCAATGTCTCCAAACTACAGTCTTAAAGGATTAATTTTATCCCTTTTCCCTTTGCTATTCATTCCATCAATTCCATTTTACCCTCATCATTCCATCTCACATCTCTCCATCTCCTTTTCCCATTCCATCTCTCCCTTCATCACCTTTCCCTTCCCATTCTTTCTTGCAGTGTTGGCTTCTCATTCATTCCATTCCCCAGCCCCTCCTATCTTATCCATTCTATCATGTAAACTTCATTTCCCATTTTTGTTTTTCCCCCATCATCTCCATTCCAATTCAATGAATCTATGTCCTCCTTTTGTATTCATTCCCTTCTACAATCTTCCTTTCTATCTATCTATCTATCCTTCCTCCATCATATTTTTCTCATTCATGCAATCCTTCCATCTTCCATCTCTCATCATTCCTTCATCTCTCCCCCTCCATCTTCCTCCCATTCTTTCCACCCATCCTTCCACCTTAATTCCTTCTCTCATCATTCTCTCATCTCTCCCCCTCCATCTTCCTCCTGTTCTTTCCACCCATCTTTCCATCTTAATTCCTTCTCTCATCATTCCTTCATCGCTCCCCCTCCACCTTTCCTTCTGTTCTTTCCACCCATCTTTCCATCTTAATTCCTTCTCTCATCATTCCTTCATCGCTCCCCCTCCACCTTTCCTTCTGTTCTTTCCACCCATCCTGTAATCTTCCTCCTTTAAGTATTTCTTCAGTGTCTCTCCCCCTCCATCTTCCTTCTTTTTCTATCCATCCTGCAATCTTCCTACTCTACTCACCCCGCCCCTCCCCCCCTACTTCTTCCCTGCCAAGCAAGCAGGCAGCAATCAATAGCCCAGCACTAATCCGCTTAGCCCAGCTCTGGAAGCCGACACCGTAAGAAATCAATGGGGCTGGCTGGGCCGGCTGAGCGAGCTCTGCCCGCTCCGTCAGACGGCAACGAATAAGCGCAATTTCCAACGCGGTGAGGTCCAAGGGTTGCGGCCCTTTCTGGTGACCTTCAGTGCAACTCATTTACACAGACGGTGATGGTAAGAGGGGGACAGGAAGGGATTTATGAGGGGAGTGATATTGCATTGTGTGATTCATAACTGCTGGAGGTTTCCCTTCGAGTGAGGGTGATGTACTGTGAACAATCAGGCACAGCTGACATAGTTTGGATCTGCAGTCGACAGAAAATAGTTCAGATGATGTTTTTGGAGAGAAGAGTACTGTAACTCTAGGTATGATTTCAACACTGTAAGATGCAACCTCTGAGAAAATAAACTTTTAATACATTGCATCACTTGATCAATATTGATAAGGACTAAATGATGGTCTCTATAATTCTGTAAAAGTTTTGAAAAGTTTTAGTAAGCTGAAGTTAACAAAAAAATAAAAGCAATATAAAGAAAGAATTTTCTATGCATCTTAGATTCCACAATGTACCATGTGTGTGTGTGTGTGTAGGGTCAATAACCAACTACGCATCGCAAGTCTGCAGCCGATAGATCAATAGCTGCGGTCTGCATGGCGTAATCTACGGCAGGTTTGTGGCCTTAATGAAGTTTTGATGAGTCCAGGTGAGTACACTGTACAGGAGGGTGGGTCACCACGGTTACGTGCCCATTGCATCATCGCTGTGCCAAGGCCACTGTTAATGTGCGTAATCCCCTACAGAAAGAAGAGAGCTTAATGTGAATTGATGACGCAGGAGTGATGAATTTCACTTTAATATCCTATTATTTCTTGAGTAAACCTTGTGCATACAGGGAAAAGCAGTAAAACAATCAAATCTGTTTTGCTGCTGTTTTCTAATCTCTTTGACATTTGTACTAACAAAATACCTATATTTATGCATACATGTAGTTAGCAATGAGAGTATGCTTTGCCAATTTACTACATAAATGTAACTTCTGTCATAATAAGTATTCCTTTTTTGCAAAATGCCCATATTTATAAATGTGCAAATATATCTCAGAAAAATTAACACTCACTCCTTTTTTAGTCCACTTCACAGAGCCATGTTGTGACTTCAATTTCATTGAATTGTAGTGTACTCTTATGATACTATTCCAATCATGCTAAAACAACAAATCCACAAAATGATATGGATTAATAACATAATGTGTTTCCAAAGAAAATGCTGTACAGTATTCCATTCCATTCCACATCATCCCGAGAAAACTAGTAATAGATTAGCGGATATTGTCCGCCACAAGGTTGGGAGGCAATCAGCATGAATAAATAACGAGTCGTTATTACGATAGGCTTAGTCACCCTCGCAGTTTAAGGGGACCCATAGTGCACTTACACCATTCGCAGTAGATGGGGATAAAGGGGAGGGGCTGTGGTGCGTATCGGAATATTCTCACTCTCTAGGCGGCATCACAGACTCAAGCTGTTATCATAACAACATGGCTGTTTCCGTGATCATGAGCTCATCACCTCTCTGACACATACCTTCACAATTCTCATCTCCAGGGTGAGTAAGCCCACTGCGATGACCTTGACACCAAAACTTCCAAATTATCAATATAAATTGTTTAACAAAATCTTGTCCACAAGTAAAGAGTTGAGCAGTGTGTCCCTGATGAAATCCATCATCTACATGTGCGTTCTTTGTTGTGACTACAATTAAAAAATCACCTAATCATTATGACAATGATGTATACATTTATTTCTTCATGAATACATTTTGATATGAAAAATTCCTTAAGCTCCATTAACATAATTACAAATATCATATCTCATCACATGCAAGACACACATCACACATAAAAGGGAGTTGTATTCACTTCTATTTGGTCAGACACTCATAAAGTATAAATACCCATCTAAGGGTGCGTTTATCATCTCTTTTCTTCGGGTAGAATTAAGGCTTCCAAATGCCTTTCAGGGAATTTTATGAGATGATAAATGTAAAGTTGTTTTGATTTTGGGGTTTGGAATGCCTTTTTGAAACGCACAAATTTGTGCGATCCGGAACGTGTTTGAGTCAGAAATGCGTTTATAAAAGGGAGATAAACGCAAAGCTGTTTTGAAATGACTTTCTACTTCGATCACAAAGTGTGCACCGCACCTCCGTCCTTGGTCAAACGGCACAGTACAGCTGCGCAGTGACAAGGACAATTTTCGAAGGGGGGCGACTGAGTTGATAAACGCAACGTTTTTTGAAACACATTCGTAAAGGCCTTTTGAAACGCCTTTTGATAGTGGGTATTGAAAGGCATTTCAAAATCTAGAACGATGATAAACACGGCCTAAGGTACATAATCAGTCAACACCATCCTTAATTTCAGCCTCAAACAAAAAAGTCTCGTTCATGAAATCAGACAAATGTGCCTTAAAAACTGGTAAGACAGCCTGCAATATAAAAAGAAATC
Organism: Arbacia lixula; assembly: GCA_963669155.1. Classification (NCBI taxonomy): domain Eukaryota; kingdom Metazoa; phylum Echinodermata; class Echinoidea; order Arbacioida; family Arbaciidae; genus Arbacia; species Arbacia lixula. Next base: position 5,065,248 of record OZ022576.1, read on the forward strand.
ATGCGAAAAGTTGGTGTTTGCATTATTTCTGAAAAAGGCCATACTTCCATTTTGAGTTGAGACACAGCAATTGGGCGCGAATGTATCATGCAAATAGAGCTGCAAACATTTTCAATTCAGCACAAATGAGCACACACTCTGCCCCACACAAAGAAATATAGCATACCACTCAGAAACACAAAAAATCTCACATGCATCAAAAAATGAAATCCGATCGATAACGCTCTTCTCCGTATTTTTAGTAAGATTTTAGGCGGGCAAACATTTGAGCAGACCTTGAGCGAATCTGGGATGACATCATCACGGCAATCTAGTCAACAACCCTCACAAACAATCCCCTCTCTGTCTTAATTGAGGGTGCGGCGAAACCAAGCACTCATCCCGTAATCCTACACCCACCTTTGTCTTGGTCATTCCTCGGTGGGGGGGCGAGACGGATGTGGAAGGGGTGGGTGCACGCTACCCAGGCACTACCAGGGGGGTATTTACATAGACGGAAAGCCCCCTCGTGGGCAGAAGACTAGACCGGCCGCCCCGAGATGAAACAAGGACCAAATACTTCAGTCAACATTAGTGTTTATTCATTAGGATGCGCATTGATTTCTGGCGTGGGTACACCTAGCAAACTAAGAGAAGACTGATGTGGATGAAGTTTCCCATCTCGTTGGCTGGAACATTACCTCTGAGGTATTCTTACAGAGAATCAATCTCTCTTGACCCGACAGTGATAGAACATTGCATATATTATTTATGAGCATCATTACAAGCATGTATTAACACACATTCATGTGACAATGTGCCCTTCTTTTCTTGCATTTTTGTCTTCTTGAGGATTATGAACTCTACGAGAATGTCTCTTTCTTCTGGAGTATGAATGAGGTTAGAGCCAGGATAGCTAAAACATTTTTTGAGCAGGAATAAATCCTCAGTTTAATATCATATGATAACTCTAAAGTTTGAGATTTCACTACAACTAGGACTCTTATGTAAGAATCACTAAAAGCTACGATCTTGAAACACCATACATTTACCCAGCTGACGTTCAATCAATTTGCAGGTGCGATATGCTTACATATGTGCATGGTATCTGGTATTGTATGAACAGTGTTAACACATGAAGATAATATTCCTTCTAACAGTGCTTATCTTATTGTTTTCTACTCATTTTGAGGTACATTGTGTATGCATGTCTCATTTTTGTCACATCATTGCCATATACACTGCATATGCGTGTGAACAAAATGCAAATTTCTTCAACAAACATGTCAGAACAAAACAAAAAACGATGGAGGCAAGATGGTTGAGTGCTATTTGCAGAAGAGATAATTGACTCCGTATGTGCATATCTGGTCAATATATTAATGAGAGGTGGGTTTTCATTACAAAAACAATGATTACTCCCATCCTATGTTCGGTCAGTGAAAGAGGATGGATGTTTAAATAAGCACTGGGGTTTCTCTTTTGTTTGAATCTTTACAACGTGCCGACAGCAGAGAGCAAACAGGTACAGAGTCTGAGCATGTTTCCAGTATTTGCTCCAGTCATCATTGCAAGGGGTAGTATTTACACATCTACCATAGACTGGGGTTCATTAGACAGCGATCCAGCTCTCTGCTCATTATGCTGGCATATATGGCTCCGGAGATGGTGACTTGGTGAGTCATTATGAGGGACTATTTGAGGTCTAAACTCACCAAGGGGATAAATATTTGGCCCCAAAAGATCATTATTGGCTTTCTGCTTATTAGCCTCATTAGTGGATGCATAGATAGGACGGGGATTTCAACTTCGACAACAAAATGGATGCTGGCCAGGAAATCCACAGATTAATTTCTGTGAGGGGCATTAGCAGGCTAATATGGCACCATACTAGATTATATTTTCAAAACTATTAGCATTGATATGTAGGGCATTTACCATTTTTTAAATGGGATGTGGAATCAGTGAATTGCCCAGTGTGGTAGTAATTGCACACAATAACATTCACACAAAGAACATCAGTTTGAAAAACGATCAAATATGCCCTAGGGTTATAATGGTTCAAATCTTTATACCAACACCACATGCCCATGTGTGCTTCAAAACACACACCCAACACACACACACACACATACACACACACACCCAACACACACACACACAATTGGTGCACTGATAGCCAACGTCAAAAAGACGTTTTCTAATGATGGATCTTTCCTTTATCGTTTTTCTGCACTCTAGAGCTACCATGAACAAACTTCCCCATGCAGTATGTATTGCACGCTCACAGCAGGAAGTACTGTGCTCACCAATACTGTACCAAGTGAAGCAGGCTCCAGGCAAAATGAGATTTAGGGGAACACGCGCCCCAAAATAAATGCTACCATTATTACTTCTTCCCCAAAATGACAACTGTAACTCAGCGAGGAGTTTCCAGCGTCCCAGCGCAAACCCCAAATGATACTGGAAGGGCATTCTGCTGGGTGGATGATGTTGCTGAGAGTTCGATCCAGCGCCGGGGAATGAATCATCACCCGTCTAGGTGGATGAAAGATCCTAAATTTATTGTCCGACCCCCGAAGAGTTATTTCTTGGGGTTAAGCTGGACTTGTTGAGAGAAGCAAATTCTTCCCCAAAGAGCCTCTGTCCACAGTAGCATATGAAAATGGAAGGAGACATCCTACGTCTCTAGCCTGCTATGGCTTCATCTCACTGCAGCTTACACCGGGTTCCCATTGCAATTTTTTTTTACCTCAAAGATATTCTGTTCCCTAATTAAAGTACCTTACTTTCAAGGGTTATACTATGGAGAGCTTACAGGTTCATTCTCCCTCCCCCCCCCCCCCCCCCCCCCCATCCCGGTGCTATAGATGTTCATATGATACACTAAAGAGCTTCATATTAGAATTCCTATTATAGCTGGAATGCAACAACTGGGTTTTTTATTCAATCTCCTTGGAAATAAAAGTAGCAACAGTTAAATACATACAAAAGCTTTAATACACTTCCAAGATTACCTTTCATTTGAACTGGAATTCAAAGCATGAATCAACTTTCTTTGTATTTGAATTAAATGTTTCACTAACCCTCTATCTCTGTCTTGGTCAGGTTTGATCTATCCCACAGATGCAAGGCTCCCCACCCCTCACTCTACTCCCCTCTCTCTCCTTCCTTCCCCTCCCCCTTCCCCCCACCCCCCCTCGCCCCCATCCTCCCGCTCCTCTCCCCCCCCCTTCCCCTCCCCTCTCCTTCTCTCATTAGCCCACAGATACAGGTCTCCCACCCCCGCACTCTCCTCACGGTCCCATGCTCTCACCTCCCCATGGTCTCCTCCCCCTATTCACCTTCCCCTCCCAACCCCCCTACCCCTTCTTCCTCCCCTCCTCTTCTTCCTCCCCTCAACTCCTCACCCATCCCTTCACCTAACCCTTCATATTTTCTCCACCAGCATATCTCATTAGCCCACAGATGCAGGGCTCTACCGCCCCCCTCACTATCCACCCCTCTGTATCCTCTACTCCCCCTTTCATTTCTTTCACCCATTCCCTCCTTCTTTCTATCACCATCACCGATGAGCATCCCCCCATACACACACATACACACACACTCTCCTCTCCTCTCTCTCTCTTTCCTCCTCTCCCCTTCCCTTCCCCTTACACATCCCCTCCTCTCTATCACCATTTCTCATTAGCCACCCCACCCCCCTTACTCTCCTCACTCCCCCCCCCCCCTCATCATCCCCTCCTTCTCTCCATCAGCATCTCTCATTAGCCCACAGATGCAGGTCTCCGACAGCAGATCAGAGTACCTTGGTAAATTAAACATTTGAGCTGGACCGAACCGTGGTGGGTAAATCATAACAATAATCATACTGATAACTGGGTGACATACGACTACAAGTGTGAGAGACTGTCAAGGGCGAGTCCATCCTGGTACAACAAACTATGGACATACTGGACAAGATTCAGATTATAGCTTAATGCACAGTCTAAATTGTACATCTTAATGTCCACTACAATGGCCATACAACAGTTGATGTGAATTGCGCGTCTTGTTCAGAAACAAATGTACAAGGGAAATATGCATACATCATTTTGACATGTGATGCCAAAAAAAAGAACAATGAGACAAAAAAGAGCATAAACACCTTCACAAAAATCTATTAAGAAAAATTGTTTTTGAGTAAGTTTTGATTTTTAAATTTTCACATTTTTTCCAAAAATGTTGAGAAATTTTTATGAATTTTCAAAAACCACATTATTTTAATGATCGTATTCCTATTCATGGAAAAGGACAAATAAGTGATGAAGACATCATCCTATGCCAATCATATCAGAATGCTCATAACTTGGCACAATTCCAATAATGTATTCACAAGCCCCATGGCACACAAACATTGGCCATGTCCCCTCAGACCAAACTCACACAACAGAAGTCTTTTCATATATTGCCTCATTCAGCCTCCATCATGACCCACAACCCCACTGTAGACCCACCAGTCCTAGGAGGTTGGAACAATACCAATACTAATACCAATGCTAATACCAATGCTAATACAAATGTTAATAGTGATGCTCTTGGCAGTGTCCCCTCAGACCAAACTCACACAACAGAAGTCTCTTCATATTGTCTTATTCAGCCTCTATCATGGCCCCCACCCCCACTGCAAAATAGTCAGTCCTAGAAGGTTGAAACAATACCAATACCAATGCTCATACTAAATGCTAATTGTATAAGTATCAAACTTCCTAATGCCTATTGAGATAGAGACAGGAAGTATTATTCATTAAAATCTATATTTAGCCCCAACGTATTCAGGAGCATTTAATTTTTTCAGTTTCATATGTGGGAACGTAAATTGATTGGAGTTGTACTACACATATGGTGCCATTGTTACTTCAGAAACTCAGGGCTTGTTCTATATTAGGCCTATTGGTGGGAATGCATACAAACCAGGGCTTGTCTTGGTACTAGTACTAGTCTGTGTATATGAAACCAGGGCCTGGGTGTACTCTAGTGCATTGGTAGCATCCTGAAGAGGGGATGGCTTTCCTCACAAAAGTCAATGTTGATTCACACCAAAATGGAATATGCTCAGGATGGGCACTCTCCAAAGGATTAAATACAAATAGTCATCAATTCCACATACAGTGAAAATTAAAAAACAGGCATTATTGGACTTTGCAGTACAAGTTCATGTAACACTAGAACTATTTGAAATATTTGCCCTCTCTCTAGTTTAACAGAACTTAGTTTGGATGCTGTCATAAATGTCATAAGTACCAGTGCATGTACTACAGAGGAATATTACTTCTTACTCAAAGAATTGAAAGTTTTCCAGGGAGACAATGGATGATATAATCTTTGACACTTTCCATCAGGCTATCTGCTTAGCAGATAACCAGGTGGATTGTATTGCAGCTCGGAGAATGGTAGATTGCAGGTTCAAGTACCACATGGTCCTTTGTTTCTTTGCTTTTATTTTAACAGATTAATCAATCAATCCTATGCTACAAAGAATAAAAAAAATACATCAAAGTTATTTTTGTTAAAGTTTATCAGAAACATACATGTTTATTGCACTCTGTACGAGACTTCTACAAATCAATACATATATTTAGCAATGTAAGGGCCAAGAACTCAGCATCTTGCATAAAGTCACAATAAGATATCATATTCCTACTCAATGCATCTTCTCTTAATGAATGCATTTCTATAAGCCAATATTTTCAACTGTAGATGTGTACATACTTTGTTTTCAACTGTACTTAACAAAAAGGGAAAAATCAAAATGGGTGTTCAGGGTGACTTAGCCCTCAGAATGCAAAAAGTGCCCCCACAAATAACGAGAGATCACCTGTGAAACCTTGATTTTTCTCATCTAAGGTATGTAATGCCCAGCATCGGTCAGTGTGTGGGTTTTATGACATGTAGCTTAAAAAATTAGCCCCCATAAATGAATGTACATCCTTTTCCCCTGTAGCTAGTGCATGCGATTCAACTAAGCTGTGCAAGGATAGAGAACTCTGTTTGTAACTCTGTTTAATTAAAAGGATGAGTAATAGGGACTTGGGGAGTATGGAAGAGTAGCTTTGGTGGATGAAGAGTCCAGCCCCAGGCCTCCTACCCATGCCACCACTAAGAATCTCACTACCAATCTTGCTAAGAATCTCTCCAACAACCATAAAGGAGCTCCATTCGTGTAGAAACTCATCTCATGAGGTGGGTCTGTATTAACCTGAAGCTGATAAAATAGCAAGCAACCTTTAAAAACAATGACCAAGCTTAATGCAAGTACAAGAAATGTATTCAAGGGAAAATTATTGTTATACTGCAAGGACTTAAAGAGCAACAGTAACTTCTGATCAATACTGATTGATATATTTACATCTTTTATATTCACACTACATGAATGTTTATCATATATGCATATTGTGTCAAAGCAGATGTAGAATCATAGGAGTCACGGCATTCACGATCAACAAACAAAATAAAATCAACTTAACAGTCATATTATTCTTTGCTTTTGTATACCTTGTGTATAGAACAACAGGAACCATATTTCCTGACTCAAACAAATACCGGTAATTTTAACTTTTATGGATTCAAGGGACATGATATTCTTGGAAAAGAATGTATATAACAACATTCAGGTTCATCCATTCAAGAGATATCAGAAAAATCTAGAGATGATACAGGTAATCATAGCCCAAAGTCAGTTATAATTTCATTCATCAATTAACTCTCCTTCATTAATCGATATCTCTACTATCTCCCTTCTCCCCCCCCCCCCAACCCTCTCTCTTTATCTCTACATCTAAGATGATACAGACGGTGTATAAAGATGATGCAGATTATTATGGCCCCAAATCATTTATGATTACATTCACTAGTTAACTATTCTTCACTGATCATATATCTCCCCCCCCCCCCCTCCCCAATCTCTCTCTCTCTTTCTCGCTTCCAACCCTTCCCTTTTGCCCCGACCTCCTTCATGTTTCTGTCACTCACATAAACATAAGCACACACGCACACACATCACTGAGCAAACAAAAACACAGAATCTGACAGAATATGAATTATGAAATCCCTACATACACACTGTACAGTAATTAGCCTACTTGTAAATTAGCAGTGCTCATGGCAGAATATGATGTCATCATTTTTTTTCATCCAAGAGGGGGATTATTTTCCCCCATCGTGTCAAGAGGAGCGGAAGGTGTCAGATATACAGGCCGGGGGTCTAATCAATTTGACTCTGCCTTACAGAATCTCAACCCATGCAGCCAAATCTAGGCCATCAATTATGATGCTAATTTCCTTTAGTGGTTTGTCCTTGAGCATGTCAATAAGCTTAATTATGCAAAGGGGGGAACAGAGAGAAAAGAGAGAATTTTGCCTATTTTTTTATCAGAGGAAGATGATTGACAGATCATTTAAATGAGTGAGCTATCACAAATCTTTAAGTTTATGATCCCATACTGTCTAAATGATTGATGATTGAATACCACCATCGTCTGACATACCTGTTGCTCTGAATTGACTCTATCTAGTGAAGTGGTGGTCTTTTCTTAGGGCTCTTCAGTTCACAAAGTTTCTCTGATTTTTCCAGTAACCTTCAAAAAGAATACTAAAATGAAATTGACGTAACCAGCAAAAAGTACCATTTTTTCACAAAGGTAACCACAACGAGTGTCTATGAGGTGAAAATAGTTTTGAGGAATATGATATTCTACATGAGCATGTGTGAGCATCAATTTACATTTTTTTCATGCAAAACTTTACGATCCTCAATGCACAATATGTGTCTTTATGACATTTTGAACACAATATATGCTAATCTCAGTTTCTATCATGGACTGGAATGTACATCTTTGTTGCACTAATTACTTGTCTAGTCATATTCTGTCTACAGTACCAAGCCTCACGAGGAGATATCTGCTCTCAAGAAATCTTCATCTCTGACAAGACACATTGATGTAATCTACTTCAACATGAATGTGCAATGGGCTTATCATCATGTTCTTGTAATCTCATCAGCTCATTCCCACATGCTTGTTCTAAATCCTGATGTTTTTCTTCGCCCCTGGTAGAAATTTGCCCTTATGAGTGAGATTGAATGGGTCAGAGGCACCGTGGAAAAATGAAAGCAGATGGTTCTGAGTTTAGGCAGTTCCTTGGAGATCTCGCGTTTCATTAAGATTCTTCTTAAAACTATCCAATTTGCATGAATCTTCTTCACACATAATACATCTCATGTAAAGTGCCGCAAAGCATCTAGGTGGTAAATGCCTTTGATCTCCACAGCTCCCCTTTTGTGTCCGTCTCTGTGCACCCCCACCTCTTTCTCTCTCTCTCTCTTCTCTTTCTCTTTCTCTCTCTCTTTCTCTCTCTCTCTCTCTCTCTCTCTCTCTCTCTCTTTCTCTATCCCACTCTCTTCTTCTCCCCTCCTCCTCTTTCTTTACTCTGCTTCCCAATATCTTTGTCTATAGCTTCTGCTATCTCTCCATTCCCCTCTCTTTCTCCACTTATCTTTCTGCCTCTCAACTTTATGCTTTCTTCCTGTTTCTCTTTCGTTCTTTCCCTCTTTTTATCTTTCCATCTCTTTCTTTTTCAATCACCATGCTCCCTTTCTCCCTCAGTCTCCCTCTCTCCCTCCTCTCCTTCCCTCTCCCTCACCGTTTCTCCATCTCTCTCTCTCGCTCTCGCTCTCTCCCTCCCTCTTTCTCTCTTTCTCTCTCTCTCTCTCTCTCTCTCTCTCTCTCTCACTCCCCCTCTCTCCCTCTCTCTCCCTCCCTCTTTCTCTCTCTCTCCCTCTCTCCATCCCTCTCTCTTCCAAATCACAGCTTTGTATACATGGGCATGCAAGGGCTTTCCCTTCTAATCACAATTGTGTCTTGAGGCATTAGGGTCCCCTCGCCTCTTCTGATCTCCTCTCCCTGGATCGCAGAAAGGATTAGTCCCCATGCTGCTAACAATAATGGGTCTTGATGGGATTTTGGGAAGCATCCACTGGAGATTATGTCTCAATCCCCCGGAGGACTTTGCACAAAGTACACGGCCTCCCTCCACCTCTCTCCTCCTCTGGTTTAGGGTACGATCCCTTGTAACGCCATTCACATATTCAGAAGCAGATACCAGTCAGCTTACTTGCATCAGGCTTTATTGCTGCATACTTTTGTCATTCCCACTCTGAAAATATCAAATATTTTTATTTTAGAATATAACATTTGACAGTCAAAAGGAACAACAGGAAACGACTTGTAAAATGTCACTGGATTTGTATGAACGATTTAGTGGACAATCAAAAACAATACAGACAGAGCATTGCCGGTATTAAATCTCCCATTTTTTATAAAAAAAAAATATTCGGATATAATAGTGGCATATTTTTTTTCTACCTACTTTTCATATCAACTGAGGCCCAATGACAGGATATGAAATCAATATTTTCCAACAGGACTTTTTACACGTATAGTGCCTCAATATGAGTCATCTAGCCCAAGCATAAATGTACAAGACCAGATGAAGGGAAAAACAGAGGGGATAATGAAAGAGGGAGTAAAGAAAGCGGGAGGAAGGCGACAGAGGGAGAGAGGAAGAGAAATCAAGTGATAAAATCTCTCTGATTGAGATAAGTTCATACAAATCATGGTTACTTTGGGTCAATAGCAATAATGGAGGAATTATTGAGCTGCCAAGTGGGTCAACTAGCCAACGGGAAAATACAATACAAAGACCCCCGGTTTCTTTCTGAGGTTAGGAAAATGGAGAGGAAAGTGCAGAGAGTAGTGGTGGCCACCATTGAATGGCTTTATGAATCTCAGAGTGCCATCTTTGGTGCAGGATTATTAACTTTTCATTGTATCGTGCCGTGATTCATCAGGCATAGTAAAGTGATGTATACAACTACATCACTCATTAATTAGTCATAGATTACTGCCATTTCATTTATTTATGTCTCTATCAGTTAAATCTGTTTTACATTTCTGTATTTCCATTTTGATTTTCCATTTCATAGTAGTTCCCAGAGCTTTGGTATTATGTACTTGAATTTAATTCATTTAAGGACAGATATATAATTTTATGCAAATGTTGCAAAGCTTACAGTTAAGAACAAAGGGACCCTTTGAAATTTGGTCTGCATGACAAAACACCAAGTTCATGGTGTAAATCACCCGTTTTCTTGTGAACAATTATAATTCATTTAAAATGACTCCGTTGTAATAAATTTATAAAATAAATGGCAACATACATTTGCATTATATTACAAGAGTTCAGTTTAAGTATTATTTATTAAATAGTTTAAATATTACTGTACATGAACCTCTGAACAAATAAAATCCATAAACATAAAAACATATGAGTCTGTTACAACCCGAACAATGTCATATGAACTCACTTCATTTGCTCAGTAAATATTTTGGCAGTAATAAAGTTGACAATAAACATCATTATTTGATGTTTCATCCTCATCCAATCTCTCACTGAACCCTTTTTCTTCTCCTTGCTCACCTACGACAAAAACATCACAGGCGAATCCTCGCAGCTCTAAATATCAGTGGAAGGAGAACATGAGCTTGCACACTGCTCGCCTATATGAGTGGATTAATGCAAGCCTGGGCGCTCATGAATAAAGATCCCCATGCCAGGCGGGTCTGAGCGTGGACTATTCCATTCACATCCCAGACTCTGCTACACAAGCACCGCTCAAGTTTCTAGTTAAACACGAATGGACACCCGGTGCATACGCTAATGCTGGCTCTACATGTATAGAGTTTTTGCCTTGTTTCTGCACCCATGGCTAGAACAGCCAGTGATTACAGTGGAACCCCTATCTACCAAGGACATGGACATATACAATGTAGAAGGTTTATCTCACAACACAAAGCTTGAAGGGCTACGCAGGAGGGAAAAGTAGAATATTTGCAGGGGCTACTGTCGTCATGAAACGGACAACATGAAACATGAAATGATGCATTATACCCTAAAAAATAGAGGGGGAAATTATCATTTTCTCACAGGGGCTCTTTCTTCGCATTGTGAGGGCTTAATTGCCTTGAGCCCCTATGTAATTTCTTGATGGATATTAGCATCACATTACTGTTCAGTAAAAGTAAGCTGGAATGACATGTGTACCTGATCAGCTAACTGTCTATGTGCCTTTTGGATCTGATGTAAGACTAACTTGATTTTTTGTTGTCTGCTCTGTCTGCATTTGAACATCATTTAGTGAGAATTACAACCTGATATCTTCTCACCTCTTGGACGTTTCATCTCAGATGTATTTTTACAAAAACATATTTTTAACAAATAAAAAAGATATTATCATATCTAGTTTTATACCCTGTTCAGCACGGTCAACTTATGAAAAAAATACTAAATCACTTCATATACATAACCTACAAGAAGTTGGCCAATAGTCATTTTCTTTTTCATTTCTGCATATTCATTTTTTTCATGAACTTAGTTATAACAATCACACACCTTTCTTATTCAAATAATGTTCATTCTGCATATTTGAATTGCAGTATACAGAATCCATCACTTGGGCATCATAATAGACAATATTCAAAACCTGTTTCAGTTTCCTGTATCATGACAAACACAATCAATGGTAATAATTAAAATACTGTGACAGTCATAAATAATCAACAAACACGCATTTACATGCTCAATAGCTAGAGCATAAATAAGACAGATATGACCAATGCATTACTTTTAAGGAGTTTGGGTGAGATTTATTATAGCTAATGATATAAGTCTGAGAATCAACACATTTTATTCAACACGTTTTTCTGCCTACCTCACACGGTTCACGCAGGATGCACATGAACATCTCATCATAGGTTACGCTAAAAATAAAACGAGGTCTCCAAACGGAAAAAACAAATGCCCGTAGCCGTGCCCTAAATGTATGGAATGGGCTGGCAATGCATTGCCCTTGGTTATGGAGGGGCATATCCCTATCACTTGGAGAAATAATTTTATTGATTGAAGACTACTTTCCCCTTCTTTGGTTTCTCAGTCTTGCTCTTGCACTTTTTCCATGGCTGTGTCTTTTCTCCTCGCTAGGCGCCAATGCACCGAGAGCACACCCACTGGCTATTTACCTACAGGGATGGCCATGGATTGAAACATTCACTAACGGAATGGCTAAATAAGTAGAGAGCAAATCACACATTTTGTCTTATCTGGAACATAGAATATAATTGCTAAGTAATGAAGGTCTGTTCATTGAAATACTCTTTGGCTGCTATGTTTTAACAAGGTCAGATTTTGCAAAACAGCTACATCTGTATGACATATCTTGATAAAGCATAAACATAGATATTTTGAATCAATTGTGAGCTTTCCATTCATGAGTAAAAGAAATGCATCGACTTGTTTATTCTTTATATTCCCTCTAGCATTCCAGTATTCTGTGGCATTTGAATTTGTCACTATTAATGACCAGACTGACAAAAACCTCTGTAACCAAATCCCTCTAAAAAATGTGTTCAAAGCCAGGATCCATGTGTCCCCTGGGGAAAGATGTCAATAAATTGGAAATACCATCCAGATAAATGTTGGGTTAGGGACAATTTATCCTCCCAGGTGAAACATCCCAATCCTTCAGTGATTCCATCCTGCATATGGTAGATCTCCTGACCTAGTTCCCTCCCCCTTCCCCCCGCCCCCCCTTCCCAGATTCCACACGGCTTGCCCTCATTACGGCCATATGCCCCAGCAGACAACGCTGATCAATGTGGACGTGGTGGGGAAACCTAATCGCTGGCGCCGCTGACGCCGTTACGTTTCGCTAGTATCCCCCCTGAACACACCAGTAAAGGAGGGGGAAATGATGGGTCCAGATGCTAGCACCACTTGGATAGCAGGTGTAGCATGTGGTTACACAGGGGGCAGGAAGAGGGTAGGAGGGGGGGGGGGAGGATCAGTCTGGTTTTGGGGAGCGTTGGGAGTCTAAGATGTTGTGTCTTTCCACATGTTTTGTCACATATATTTCTGTAAAAAAAAAAACATGCTTTTATTTGCTTCTTAAACTACAAGTGATATTCTTATCTAGGCTTCACCATATGAACTCCTGCAAAAATCAAACATGGAGATTCTTGGAAAGTTCCCCAGTTAGCGCATACACGTGACCATTTATGCAAGTCTCTGAAATGTTAGTAAATTGTAGGTGCACCAAGAGCCTTTTCGAGCATTGCCTTTGAGTTTTAATGAATATATGGTCACCATGTATTTTCCAGCTATGACATTGCATGAATGTGCCAGAACAGACCACCTTATACTTGTCCACAAATATGTCTTGTTTATCATTTCTTCTTTTAACCATCCCTCCGCTCTCCCTCTTGGCTCTCTCTTCCTCTTTTGCTTAGTATGTGGCATTATGTGGATCTCTGTTATTTGTTAGTCTTTCTGCCTTCATTCTCGTAAATGCTTCTTCTATTAAACTAATATCATGCAATCAAAATAATGTAAGCATGTGACAATCCATGCACTTGCCTACATGCCAAACAATAGATCTATGCACCACAATTCTGATTAACTTCATAAGTGTTGCTTTCCATTTCACATGTAAAAGCATTAGTGCTAAATCAGGGAAAAGAACATCTTCATACTTAATGTAGACACTAGCTACCACCAACACAACATGCTTCCTATGCATGGACAGGCTGCCTATTTATAGCACTTGGTATCATCTTCCCCTCTTTGATTATATTGGGCCATTGCATCATTTTGATTACTTAGCATGTAAGTGTTAACCTGTTGTGTTCCAGCCCAAATGTTGCTGTATGGGATACACATGTGTATTATTTATGCCAAATTCTCCCTATCGCATATAGCCCATATCAAGTGATATCACTTCATGATACTGATATCTTATCGATTGCTTTCCGGACATATACTTTTTTTGCGGCAAGCCATATTCTGGTATAGTACACTGTATATGAACATTCAAAATGCACAGACTCATAATTTTGAACCCTGTAAACCCTGTCCGTCCGTCCGTCCGTCCCTCCCTCCCTCCCTCAATGATCTCCTCCCCTTCCCTCCTGGCTCTATGGCCAATGAACCCAATCAGACGGCTGTGTGAAGCCACATGGACGTAATGAATACGGACAGAACTAAAAAGCGCTTATTTTTTTCCCCTTCTCCCACATCCACATAATCTAGTGCGGGACTCTTATCCAGTTTGTTAATGACATTAAGTCCGCTCCGGTATCATCCCACCACATTAACCTGCAACCAGTATCAGTCAATACAACCATGAGAGATTTTCATTATTACCCATACATGTATATATGAACGGAAAAAGGTTACTTCACTTCAAACATGTTTGTTATCTTGTTCTTTTTGTTTATATGTGATCTTCTTTTGTTGTTTTTTGGTCCACTTCGTTCAGGAATTGATCATTCCTCTCATTAAAAGTTACATTGTCACATTGTACCAGTAAATTCCTTCAATACAAAAAACACATCCATCAACATTTTTTCTAATCATTATTTAACTTAGCACATTTTCTTTTCATTACCTCTCACCATTTTAAGAGACTCTGTATCAATAACTGAAAATTGTTCACTTTTTGATCAAAATTGTTGGTATCATACTAGTAGTACATCACAACTTCTATGAATCAAGAGTATGATAGCACACACTCTTGTTTCTATATTCCCTCCTTTACCCCCCGCCTCCCCCCACACACACACACTTACACATACACATAATACTTACCACACACATACACACACACAACACACACACCTCTAATGCTCACTCTATCTATCTCTCACTCTCTGTCTCTCTATCCCTCTTCCCCTCCCTTCCACAAACTTGCTCCTAATTTACATACCACACACATTTAACATGCATGTAAATGCTCACCCTAATGGTATCTGATGTCCCAATCATTAGTTTCCTTGTAGTGTACTTGTCCAATTACAGAACGGAGCCGGAATTCACACTCAGGCATTCAATGTGTATCCTTCATACCAATTGCCCCAAGATCTCATTGATAAATCAATGTAAAATGAAACTGTTTATCAGCTTTGAATTAGCACAGGACACGTTTTCCACCTGGTCATTGAACCCTGTGTTACAAAACATGCATACTTACAAGAAGCTATCATATCTAATTCTGAAAAAAGATCAGTTGATTGATAACATCTCTTTTCATTTCCAGTACTTTCCTTTATTCTCAGAAGTATTGTTAGTTTAAAGCATGTTTCCCGCATATTAAAAATAGGAACAGTGTTAACATCTCGTCATTTGGGTGTTCATTTTTCAACTCAAAATTAACTCATAGAAATGTAACAAGCACACAGAAAAATACCAATTATTGTACGCAAGACTTCTCTTGAGCTGCTAAATCAAATATGAATTAATGTGACACATTTTTATGACATACACATATGTATATATTTTGTTATACAGAGTCTAACTTTACAAATGGGGGTCAAACTAAATAATCAGTATTAACCATTTCACTACATTTTAAGGCCGGCACTCGCAGTGCACAAGGAGATTATTTGGAGCTACCCAGCCCCTGTCCCTGTGTACCATGCATATGTACATTATTGATAAACAAAGGGTGAATATCAATTTTTTTATTGCTACTCATAATTGCACTAAAGTTAGTTTGGGAGGAATGCATGTAGGAGACCTCACAAGACATGGGAGGAAACAATCAAAGCAGACAGAAAAGTGCTGAACATAACCCACATTGATCCAAATGACAGGGCAGTATGGAGGAGAGCCATCAAGGAAATGAACGGTCCAACCCCACAAAAGTGGGAAAAACAAACCTTAAACGTTGATGATGATTACAATGTATCCCAATCAAGAGAACTAATAAAACGTGGTATGAAAAACATTTGTCATTTCAGGCTTCATTGTCATCTACACCAGAAGCTTACCCATACAACAGAGAACACTCACCCTGTGTTGTGGTCATCTCAGTAGACAGTCGTCATCCGTCTTCAGCATACCAGCCCATGGTCATGTGACCTGCGATGACCTCAATCTTCTGACATAGCGAGGCTGCAGCATAGCAGACTTCTCCCGCTTAGCACAAGTTAGCCTTCACGTCCAGATGAACATCATGATCAGCTGATGAAGTACCAACACTTTTTTTCTAGCAACAGTCCGCTGTACAGGCCAGTCATGACTCATGTCATTTTTTGCATTAGCAACTCTGTAATAAAGAAAATGGATAGAGCATCTCATTGTTGGAGAATTCTTCACATGTTTTTTTTTCTTGTCAAGAAATTCTTGATATATGTATGCTGGTTTTACTCTAGCTGTACTGTATTTTTTTGGAAATCATGTTGAATACTGTTACTGAAAACATTAAAGACAATTTCATATTACATTATCATTCTCACAAATATCGCTCAAATTACAAAATGAGTTTGATTTTACAACTCCACATGTACTCCTGTATGAAAATACATAGCATGTCAAATTTGTATCCTCAACAGTCATCTCAGGCATCCATTAATCCATTAATTTTACAATAATATGCACAAGTAATAAAAACTGGCATGGCATGTCACATTTGTATCATAAGTGTATTAAAACCATCTCTCCTCTACAATTTCAATGACAAAAGTGATAGACTATATTCATAGCATCCGTGAGAACTACGTTCACATCTTCTGATGATATATAAACCAGTTCCTTTAACCCTTTGAGTGCTAGACAGTTGGACACTCTGTGTGGTTTATGAGTTTTGATGATGAAGACATACAAACATGGCATATGATGAGTTAAGCCATTGTATGCTTTAGGTGGGGGGGGGGGGGGGGGTTCACAGTTCGCATACAGTCAATGGAAAGATTTACAGGGTTTGATACTCCCCTTTAACCCTCTAAGGATTGCCTATCCAGGGGATTTGGGAAAGCCAATTCTGGTAGATGATCCCCTTTCATATTACTCCAGTTTGCTTGATGTTTTGCTTTTTTGGATTAAGTTTTTTATCACTCACCCCTGATTATATCATAAACATAATTATAAAATGACATTCACTGAATATAATTGTGAACTTAAAGGGACACGATGCTGTGATTTAAGTTTAAATCAATGATAAAAAGAATTATCAGGGACATTAAATCATTCAAATCTGATATTCAAATGATACCTGAAGAAAAAAATCCTCTCTATATCCATTACAAATGAACCCCAATCCTAAGTGATGTACATGTAAGTGGAAGATAAAAACAATGCATTAAGTCAATTCCAATTATGGCAGAAACATGAGGGAAGAAAACTGATCAGAGTCTGGGAATATATTCAGACAATGCCTAAAAAAGATGCCACCTCTAGCCCTGGAATATTGAGCCCCAGTACTTGGTGTCCCATACATTTACATACTAGGAATGTTGCCTCCTGTCTTCACGCTCTGTAAATGCAGGCTTGTTATATTGTCCTTGCTCAGGACACAAAATGGAGGTCCACTGTAGTGGAGAGCCACATGATCAACTATCAACATTTACTTCTCAAAACCTCCATCATACACATCATCAATCCACCTGGACCCTGTTGCACAAAACTTATCATAGAGGGTAAATTTGCTTCCAATGGCAATTTCTATGGAAATCTTGAACTTGATTGGCTGCCGTGTGAACTGTGAAATTACCATGGTAGTTATTATTGATGGCAGAGTTACCATTGATGGTAAGTTTTATGCAACAGGGCCCTGATTTGTGTTGGTTAGAACATGCAATCACTGTTTCAGACTCAAAAGTTGTACTGCTTGAGAATGGATTGCTTCTACACTTAACATAATGCAATCAAATATTGGTTTCAAGAATTGAAATTTCTTCACAACAGGTGGATGAAGTCTCACAATTGTCAATGCTTTGGAATGAAAAAATCTATAAAATCTCATTTAAAAATTGTCTTTCATGGGAAGAACCTTTACAGCAATTATTGTAGGAACAGCAGGTAATAGACAGATGCATCACAGCTGTGCAGTCATCTATATATCACATCATCTATTGTATACATGTACATATACATGAACGCAGTACTGTGGTTGATGATTTACCTGGCAAACCTCTCCATTGATCAATACCATGGCAGCACATATCACAAGGTTTACATTTACATGTGATGCAGTGTCAAGAGTTTCTCCATTTTAGCCCCGTTCCCGAATTTTTCTATGTGTAGTAAGGAATGGCATTTGAGACATATCATTTTTGTATAACGCATAAACAACAAGGCTCGTCTTTAAAAGATCTGAGCTCACATCATGAAGTACTACTGATTTCATTAACCTCCTTTTTTTCTAGGTCGTACATTCATACGAAATCTTACCAAGCAAATGTATGAGGCTTTCTGATAATTCCACTCTACTCAGCATAAGAACAGAACATCTTTAATAGAATGTTGTGTTCATTATAGCCCTCAAGGGGGCAGCATTCAACATAAACTGCAGAGCTGTGTGTACCTTTCAGTTCTAAAGGAGAATCACTTGCACAAAATGTAGTGCTTCTGTTATTTCATCTTGATGATGAAGCATTTCACATTCCTTTCAAGTGCAATACAAAGTCATATTTCAATGCTCTTTGGCAAGATAGATAAAATTTAAAGGCATGAAACATATTCATCATACAATTATGTGTTGCAGGTTTATGTGCCCTCTGTATTAGGAAGTCTATTTCTGCATCAATAACAATTTTTATTTTAAATCCAAAAATCAAATCAATATCATAGTTTTATCTGAATTATTGCGCAGACTTGTACCCTCATGAACTACTTTTAGTCTAACTTTGTTTAAATATTGTTAAATCAGTGTAATGTGATGGGTAGTGGCAAACATCACTGCCTCAATAAAGATAGGGTCCAATATTTTTATGGTATTTACTCCTTAGCAGTTTTTTAATTAAATGCTTTCATACAAAAGACTTTAAATAGACATCTCCTTTAAATATTCATGCAATTATTACAAAGTCTCAATATGTAATATTGTCACATGCAAGGCACCTAGACATCAAATGACCATACATCACACATTCCCAAAGTGTATACATACTATCTGCTCAAATTATGTCGAATCAATTACTGGAGGGATGATGAATGATGTTAATGAAGGCTGCTTAACCGTACCCAGAGGGCGCTCTTCATGTACACAGCTGCACTACCTCCTGGCACATACGCAGATTGAATAACCGCAGACAGCGGATAAACACACCATAACATTCTCTTGAAATAGGAAACCCTGACAGGTTATCGCAAAGCCCCGACGCCGAGCCTTAATTGGGGTTCAAATTCCATCACACAGGATGAGCACACTGCTCGCATGTGATTTCGGGGCAAATTTGCAGATTTTTCGCCCCTCTTGAATCTGATTACGGTGAAAGGGTGAAATATTAAATGTTGTCTCCCGCTCTATTGATTGGTGATAAGTTGAGAAGGCTCGAGAGGATAAGTGGATAGAGAGTAAGATGAATCTGGTTGCTAGGGGCATGAATAGCACTCTTTAAGAGTTGCTTCATCATCACTCGATCCCCCCATGCACACGTGTCCGTCTCGATCGTCTTGATCCGTGGCCAGGACGGGGGGACAACAAGAATCAGAACATGTGTCATTTTACAGAAATGAGGAGAATCAAAGCAGCCCTCTCACCCATGGTTGTTGATAAAGTCAGGGAGAATTTCCATCAGTGCCAGACAGACATTTTCATTCATTAGAGTAATATTAACATTTTATTTAAGAAAGTATTAATGAATCTCATTCATGTAGATGGTACGCAGCAATGATTGATAACTTATTCACTGCTGTGCCTCTGACTCTGTAGTAACACAATCATCCCTAAACACAGGGTAGCCTATTTTCAAAAGTCATGAAGCTCAGTATACCCTAATGATAAGGTGCATGGTTATGTTTTAAATATATTGTCTTGTAGCGAACCAGTCTACATCCGTATTTGTATTATCACTGTAAAGTGCACAATGCGTCAGGCAGTAGGAATGGCTTGCATTGGACTGTGATGTGGACAGCAATCTCCGCTCTCTATAGGCTACAACACCTGGGAGGGTTTAATCAAACGACTGGCCCAAAACAACTTCTATCATTAAGAGGGAATTTCTTATACAATTTTTTCCCAATTTTTGTGCTTTTAAAAGATTTTGTTTTTGTGACCTGCAAAAGGGCTGCCCTGAATTGTGTGTCTCTTTCATGATAAGTAGAGGAGAAACCCAATCATGTACCAGGCAAATGCAGCTCCATTCATTTACACACACTTGGAGTGCAAAAATGCATAAATTAGTTAATGAGCATCAACACTAATCAACAGGTGAATTTTTCCTCCTGGCCGTTCAAACACACTTGCATGCTGTGTGCAGCATTGTTAGGCCAGGATTATGGTGAGGAAAGGCCGAGTTTGCTATATAGCCACAGGGAAAGCGCAGCATGCAGTGATGGCTTTGAGGCAGCCACGTGCCCCACACCACATGGCCGTGATGGCTGGGAGGGGTATAAGTCATCACTTAGAGGGGCAACCTCTAGGATGAGACAAGAGATGTCCACACGGCTGGGTGAAGCGGGGAGAGGGTTGATCAGGGATCATTGCAGGCCCAAGATGACCCCCAGGCCTTCCCCAGACTGGGGCAGCTCTTATCACACCCAGAGAAAACGCACCAGAAATCCACATCTGCGGAGAGGGGCGAGCGGAATCTGCACCTTCGGGGGACACCATCCACCGGCTTTCATGCTCTCGTAACCCATTTCTTTCTGCCTCACGTCTCCATCAAGCACATTCTGCACGATTACATTTCACAAGCCTATGTCAACAATGCTGCTTAATTGATAGCATTTATGATATTTCAAACTCCAGATGTATTGAATATTTCCAAAATTCATTCATGCCACAATTCAAATATTATCACAGAATATTAATTTCCCCACTGAGCATTGATGTAGTTCATAATTTCTAGTAGGAGCCATTCATTCTGGACGAAGGCCTTTTAAGAGTAAAATTGATCAATATATTTGGCTTTTAAATTGGCAATCCTTTTTTTCTAGAATGAGATTTGTAAATATAAGACAGAATGTACATTTCATTATCGATAAAAAATAGTGTCCAAAATGTACAAATGAGAGAAATAATTGTGCCAATTTCAAGAAAAAAGGTGTCATTTCAACATCAAAAATTAAAAGTGGAAATGATGACAAGTCAAAATCACTTTGACATTCATGATTCCTTCCAGTATTAGCTTGTCAAAGAAGGACTGATGGTCATGGTAGAATACCTGGTAGCACTCCATCTAGTATGAGTTCTGTCATCTTTAATTACCACTACTATCCCTTATCTTTATATCTTTAGATGATAATACTGGCCATGTTCTTTCTCTTCTTTTTTTTTCTTCAATGCATTGATTGCAGGCTGGTGGCAACCCAAACATTTTGAACTCTCTTGATCCCATAGGCAATAAATACTGTTGTACTTGACATGGGACTATCATTGGTTGGTACTGACAGGGTTAACCCTGTCATTGCCATTGGCACACCCGTGAGTACAAAGTGAATGGCCTTGTTCTTGCTCAGCTCTGAGAGACTTAGAGCCCAGCTCTTGCTCCTTCCCCTCGTAAACACAAAATGCCTCTCAAATTCTCATCAATCAGAGGTTTTTTCCCACCTCAATCCTTTGATCCTTGACTCATGCGTGATACTGGATCCAGTGATGCACATTTTAGCCTACAGCATACCACGGTGTCCATGTACATGTACTAGGAGCTGGGAAACCTGGACAGATTTGTTCAATTTCTCAGGAATATTGATTCAGACTTGATTAGTTAAGTTGGTTATTAATGGTTAAAGATGTCAATCTGCCAAGCTGTACAAGACCTTACTGTGTATTTTTATATTGCATTTATGATCAATGTTATGACTTAAGTACTATTTATGTGCCACATCCCTTCATTTAGACCATTACATTTATAATTAGGCACCAGTTCCTTTTAAATTCAAAACTTACATTTTTCTCAAATGGCTTCCTTTTATTTCCACTTAAGTGTATTTCTCCACCATTTGAACCATAACCTTTCAAATACTTCATTATGTATCATTTCCAGAAGAGTACATATGCCCTCAAATTATCTTTTGAAATTAGTATCCCTTTCTAAATCTCATGTATTTGAACATATGCATCCTGTGTTGTGACTATCGTACATCTGAAACTGCAGTACACTGGCCATACTGCAAGAGGCCTTTAATGAGACTTAACATCTTAACATCTTAATCGCTGGCATCACATTTCCCGAGCTCTCCGAGGAACACACACCTTTACCTTGGAGCGGCACTCACTGTTTTGAGAAGGATGGCAGATTTTTTCTCTTTATAACTGCAGGCATTTAGGGGTTTTTTTTTCTCTCTCTCTTCTTCAGCTCCTAGCTTCTCATTCAGTATGGTTTTCAGATTTAATTTGTGATTGGAATACCACTTCTTATATGAAATATGAAATATTCTTCTTTTCATAAATCTGTGACTCACTCCTAAAAATCGCGATCAATAAACTGTTTTCTTTATTGTGAGCTCATTGCAATTATTCAACATAGTACCTGTGCCAATTCCTTTGAGCTGGAGTGTATACACAACAGCTCAAAGGAATTGGCATAGGAAAAGGGAAAGGGAAGAAAGGGAAGTAGCCGCTGTTTTAAACCGCAGCATATTTTGTCCAGTTCAGCATGAAACACAATGCTTTAGCCTAATTGGCATAGGGTAAGGGAAAGGGAAGGAGCTGCAGTTTTAAACCGCGGTAGGCCTATATTTTGTACAGTTCAGCATGAAACATGATGCTTTTTAGGCTGAAGCATCGTGTTTCATGCTGAACTGGACAAAATATACCATGCTTTAAAACTGCGGCTCCTTCCCTTTCCCTTTGCTAATTCCTTTGAGCTGTAGTGTACCATGATTTTACAAAGCAAGATTTTAATATGAAAAAAATAACTTTCAAATCTCAAACATTTGCCAGTCTGTTTTCTGCTTTGATTTCACTCACTAAATTCTACTCGTTATCAGACCGGTGTCATTCTCCTTTGACAGCTATAGGGTAGCAGTGGTAATGATTTTGCTGTCATCACTTTTTGTTCATGATAACTTCAATTCAAGAACTTTCTAATTTTGAGACGATTTCATCTTGGTATCCTGAAATCAAACAAGAGTGATTTCCATGGTACTCATATTACATTGGCATGCTGTTGATTTGGGGTCTCATTTTCTTTACTGCTATAGACCTAACATTTTTTCTACCCCTCACTGCTATAAAAATATAATTTGGACAACTCAAATTCACTCCCACATAATTTTATGCTGGCGAATACATTTTCATGTGAGTGATGCATGGCTACACATCATTTTGGATGTTTACGCAGTGCATCATTCCCAACACCAACATAGTAACATGTACACACATGTACACTTGCCATTGAACACAGGTTACTGAATACTGGTTAGAACCAAACTCCCTGTCCCCTGGCCGGCCCAGTCCTTGTGGGATCGTGCGTCGCGAGGCAGATAGCGGTCTTGACTTTGCCTTGCCCGTGTGACTGCAGATCTGTCATTCGCGTTCGTTAACGTGTTGCAAACTTTAGATCTGCTGGGAAATGTCCCAAAGCTAGCTTCTAACATCAATATCACGGCATTCACTCTTGCACAATATAGGAATTGCAAATGTTTTCTTCTTATATCTTGAGAGATGATTTCTTCTCAACAAAAGGTGAACCAGCAAACTTACTTCTGTTCGTCACCTGTTAGTGTTACACATGTTGCGGCAAGCGGGCACGGTTGTACGCTGTAGCGCTAGCCAGAACTGTACTCCGCCGCGGGCGCCGAGTACCTGCATGTGCTTGACCGTACAATTTTTGTGCATGCTACAAAACTGAGGTCTGAGCTGAATTCACGAGTCAGCTGAGGCTAGTCTCTTAATCATTATTACCGTGAAAAATGTTCTTTCATTCATGAAGAATCCTTACTTTGTCGGAAATAACTCTTCCTAAATCGATTAGTCTTGTGGTATCTCGACATTCTCGTACTCGTAGTCGTATGTAGAGGTTATTACGAGACATCAGTGACATCGAGGTATCAGTGTAGCAGACGACACACCACGTGATGGCGCTACAGCAGTACAACATACAGCAAAGAAAGACTCTAAACCACAGAACGTGCTGTGTGCATCTCTTCCAAACCCATCGTATTCTATGTATTTACGAAGTGTATAATTTATTTCCTAGTAAGGTCTTAACTGCTATCTTCTTGTGGCTTAAACATATACCCCTTCACTCTTTCAAAAAAAAAGTAAGCTTGATATTTGTTTTTCATGTAACTTTCTCAGTAGCAGGATTTACCGGTATGTGTAAGTGATGCACTTGGTCCATATTGGGATTGACCTAGGTTTAGAAAAATATTTGAGATTATAACTTGGACATCTGTCCCGCCTTGTTATGATCATTCATATCAAATGGGAGATTGCATCCATTCACTGGTTATAATACGTGTATAATTAGTTACACAATTCTTATGTGTGACCAATGAGTAGAAAATACAGAAAGATCTTAAATTCTGCAGATGTCAACGGGTCATCAGCAGCACATCAGGGATCACAGGTGTTTTGGCCATTTGAGTACTGTACATCTCCCCCTGGCTGGCCAGTGCTATGCTGGAATACCCTGGACAGCACCCCCATTGACACCCGAGTGATCTGGATTGTCCAGAACACACTACGATGCCTTCTGAATAACCCAAGCTGAGCCCGTCTCGGCAGCCCCACACATTCTCCTCGCCCACTTCTGCCCTTCCCTACCACTGAACCTCATTGCTTGGATCCAACTTCTTACAGAGACACCCGCAAACCCCCTGCACCCAACCTCGACGGTATGTACCTCCCCTCCCCATCCATTCTGCTCACACTCCTGCTTCAGACTAGCATATTTGTCCATTTTCCTCTCCCTCGCCACTTCTATCCTCGTCTCCCATGGCACCGTCAACTCGACCATCACAATCTTACATGCCGACCTAGCC
This sequence comes from Arbacia lixula, assembly GCA_963669155.1. Classification (NCBI taxonomy): domain Eukaryota; kingdom Metazoa; phylum Echinodermata; class Echinoidea; order Arbacioida; family Arbaciidae; genus Arbacia; species Arbacia lixula. The sequence goes on from OZ022576.1 coordinate 5,090,247, forward strand.
ACTAGAACCATATCTGGCCACAGGGCTGTGACTAACGCCTCTTCCGGCAAAGGTAGACATATGCTAATAATCGTGAATGTAAAAGTTTCTCAGTTATGGAACCCTATTCTTATTCATTGCTCATTTATCTACAATGGCAATGTTATTATGTGCTGAATGATATATTATGAAGAATATCTTGTATCTATAAAATCTGTAATGAATGTTGATAATATTGAATGTTTGGGTATTTAATCATGCTATCTATTTCGTTACATCCTTGTCTTCAGATAGGTTTAAATGTAGTTTCCTTTTTCCTGGTATGTGGAAACAAGTCACCAATGATGATTACATTCCACAGGAAGACCATGACAGCCATGTTGTTTCTCTGCCTCTCCATCCATTTTTGCACTCTAATTCTCACACAAGGAACAAAGAAAAGAATCATTTACCTTTCTTTACTGAACATAACCTGCGTAACATTTATTATTGTATCCTCAAAGAGTCACATTTTCGTGCAACTTTCATAAATACATGAAAAAGCCCTTTCAATTCATGTTATGAATATGAATAAATAGACAAGATCATCCTACTTTACAACACACTTTTCACTTACAAAATAGCTCTACATGTACATCCACAAAAAGTTTTCATATTGCATGTAATCTCTCCAGCCAATTTGCGCAAGTTCCTTATTTAAAATATTGTAATAATATAGGTCTCTTTATTCATTTAACAAATCATTCAGTACATGGGATTGACTGATGAGCTACTTTGAGCATGCGCAGCGATACCGCATTTCTTAGAAACTTAAAATGCCTAGACTTAAAACGCACATGGGGGAGAGAGGTGTCAATCATATTCTTGCTAGAAAATACAAAATTATTTTAGACATTTGGCTTCTCTATCACATGCTCTGAAAATAAGATGCATTTTAAAGAACTATAGTAAAAAATACTCTTGATTAAAAGAAGAGGAGGTGGGGTGGGGGCAGGAGGTGACAAAAATGGATGGGGAATCTTTCATTGATTTATGTTGGGGAACCTCAGTGATGTGAATGCTGCAACATCACAGCTTTCATGCACAATAAATGGTTTAACATATCTTGAAAGCATGACATTGTATTTTAAACCATGCCTAATTTCTATGTAAATGGCAAGCCACATTCCAAGCTACAATATAACACTCTGCACCACATAATACCATTGTCAGACACATAAAACTCTCCATCTATTCTTATATGAAACATGCAGGGCAGTATGTTTTGCTGAGGGTAGGTTGGAAATTCAACAACTGCACGGAATGATATACGAAGGAAAAAAATAACAATACCCTACAAGTCATGTGCACAACCATTCAGGAAATAACATTTCAATCAATATCAATATCAACAAAGCAAGCTGAACAGACCAAATAAAAGTCCCAAAACAAGAAATGGTTTCACATCTAAATTTTCAGCTTACACCCTGCTTATATTTGAAAATGAAGAAATTGTTGCAATTAAGCTATAAACTACTCTCTTATTATAAGAGAACACAAGTTAGTTCCTGACAAGAGCAAAAACGCAGTACCTAGTACAGAGCTGTGTGATGAACCTAGCTGAAAACCCAACAGACATAATGCACTCTGTCAAGTAAAGATTACAAAACTGGTGATGCTTAATATTCCAACCAGTGATAAATGTAGTCTTTATCTCACATGCGACCTCAATTGTGTTATATCAAGTATGGAAAAAATAAATGTTCAAAAACGAGTGAAGTAGGACTACATGTATGTGACGCATCATACTGCTGTACTTTTACATCTATTGTTTAAGCATTACGAACACTGACCCATTCATATCTTTCCAATAAAAACTTTGCTCTATTTTAATTACATAGGTGTTTAGCATTTGAAAATGCAAAAAAAAAATAAAACATTCATTTTCAATACATGAAATTTAAATACTGTTTTTGTGAACATAGTGTGATTTTGCCTTACATATTTTCTCACATTTAATCACATATTTAAGAGCAAAAATGTATATCCAACACTATCTACGGTCTATGATATATGCCTCTCTATTCCACAGATTGATGTTCAGTTTCTTTATCACAAGCCCATCTTATGAGATCAGTCAATGTACTTAGTACATGTAATAGCCATTTCAATAGTTAAGCTTGGATCAACTGAAATACATCATGTATTCTGCCATAAATCGTAGTAAAGTGAGTTTGGGTATGAAACACACATCAAATAAGGAAAATAAATCTTTGGTTTCTGAGTCTACCAATCTAAAATTATCCAAGCAGATATCACTGCCTAGACAGTTTCCTATGAATATTCATGCGATGAAATTCTTTGGTGTATAAAATATACCAATTAATTCCAAACTTGTAATTTAGTATACATGAATAAGCACTGAAACACTATTTTAAATCATTTTGGTTTATAAGGCAAAACAAATCCACTGTCCATTATCTCACACCTATAATCCTTGCAGTATATTTGTTGGCAAAATAAAGGGAGTAATGTTGTGAGTTAGCAATGAATATCAACCTTACCTGATATTCATCTTCCCCTGGAAAAAAAAATGAAATTTTGTAAATTGTCATTTAAAAATTAAGTGGAAAATTGCATACTTATAAAAGTACAAACAAAATAATTGAAGATGGTATTTACACAAAGAAAAGATAAATAATAAAAACTAATGAAAAATACACCAAAAATTATTAGATTAAATCACAGAACATATTTCCTTGAAAGCCGTGAAATCAGTGGTTTTTCATCAAACTTTCATGTCATGGTAGGCAAAATGAATACCACAAGTATGAAGTTAAATCCACCAAACCAGGGACCAAGGGGAAATTTGGAAATACTTTCTGGTCATGAATGCTGACATAAACAAACACACCTTTAATCATAAGCAAAGCTGCTGGAAGGGAGATAGTTATATGTACACGTTGAACAGCACAGAGCTGGAGTTTGTAAACTAGCCGTGAATGGTTGAATATATCTACATCCATACCTGAGAGATGAGTATTTAATTATACATGAATGGTGATTGCTAACAGCTTTGTCCCAAACCTAAAGTTCCCCTTGAGGATGAGTGGTTTCCAAAAGAGGCAAAAAATCTAAACATGCTGGTAATCAGACAGCTTATGTCAGTTTAATGCTCTGTATGTGACTGTTCATAGCTCTCTATCCGTATGCCTTCTTTGTGCAACTTGATACATCCGAACATAATTCTTAGAACTGTAAATGACAGATGCAGGTATTTTCTTCATGAAGATCAGAAAAACTGGCGTGTGATAATTTCTTCAGCAGGTGTAGGGATATTATGTGGGAAGTTTCAAAGTTTCAAAAGTTTGATCTTAAATACAAAGCAAATTTCCCTCTTTTACTCCACACAGAGAAAATAAAAAAACCCACCAAATTCACTCTCCTCTTCAGGATTCTGAATTTTCTTCCTTTTTTATATAAAAAATGGACAAATGGACAAATGGACAATAGATGAAATAAAACAATAAATGCAACAAAAGAAATGTTATCCATGTAAAATCAAAGAAAGACAAATCCTCAGAAGGTTCGCTATAAACATGGTCACTGTTATGCAGACAAAATTTCAAAGGGTCCCTTTGGTTCACTTAACAAAAGACCATGTTCATAGTAGTTTAGATACCTGTAGATATTTCCCAGCTCTATAGAATATTGCTACAAGGCTGTCATAAACAGCCCAAAACTACCAAAACACAGAGAGAATACAAGTGGGAGGGGTAGTTCATTCATTCATTCATTCATTCACACATATAGTTGGTTAAAATTCATGTATCCAAAGTAGTTGTGCATTTCTCATTCAAGAACTGGTTGCTGAAAATTCTACAAAGCTCTACATCACTGTGTGATTGGTCATCTGCAGGCCGCTGGGTCTACGATGGTCTACTGCCGTGCTCATTCTAGCGTAGGACTAGGAGGTGGGATGATCAGTCTGCTTTTCATCACTGAGTCTGGCACTGCATGCCCCGCGGCATGTGGTTCTCATCATCCTCGTCGTAGGCGTTGTTGCTATGGTGATAGTTGCGAGAATCGTGCTCCAGCGTGTAATCGGTGAGCGAGACCACCTCCATGTCGTCAGTGACGATGCACTCCTCTCGCTCTGGCAGGATGGTCTCCAGCTGCCGCAGCTTGTTTTCTGGGATGGAGTGTGACTCCGGGAACTTGACCTGGAAGTGGACGATGAGACGTCCCTTCTCAAACGGGCTCTTGTACAGGGGCATCCCCTCCGCAATCACCATCTTCACATCACCAGTCTTGATGATTTCTCCTGCAAATGGAATGGAATAACAGGAATGTATAAGAGGGATAACACGATCACATTGAATATAATTAATCCTGTGTAGAAAGATCATTTAATAAGTAGGTGGTCTTTATGTACAGGTTACTTTAATACAGGTTTCGTGAGAAATATTGTTGAAGGGAAACAAAAATTGTGGTCTTCCTAGACAGGTGGTCTTTCTGTACAGGCAATCATTAAAGGTTTTACTGCATCAATATATCAAGTGTGATTGAACATTTCTAATACAACTCTATCATATATTGCTACCTGAAGGCATTCAAAATCCACAACACATCAAAGAACATTGAGAAATAAAACAAAACAATTAAACAAATGATCAATGAATCATTCAACACTGTTATGGAGACTTTTATGTCATAGTGCTATAGAGATTATTACAGGTTAGGGTGACATGAAGGCGAGGTCAGGCGAGGTCAAGGGGTATGCATACCTGGGTGTGAGGTGATAACAATCTCTCTCTTGTCCAGCATGGTAATGGTCCTCTGAAAGCCACACAGAGCTTCCACCAGCTCGATAGTGAAGGGCATGAGAAGGTCAGTGCCGCGCCGCCGGAACGTCTCGTGCTGCTTCTCGTCCAGAATGATGATGATGTCTCCTGGCTCCAGGCCTGGCTCCTGGTCCCCCTCCCCACGGAATGTGATCTTCTGCCCATCTTTCATGCCTACAAAGAGTAACATACATGCACCAAATCACAGATGAATACAAGCTGTATGATCAAGAGCAATTGCAGACTTTGTATCTCATCATACATAGGTACACAAATATCAGCAGCATCAATATGCCAGTTCATAGTTACAATGTATGCATGGGCAGATTTATGCTGGTACAAATGACCTACAAATGAGGTAATTTGCACCCTCTTTACACTATCTTTATTTGAAAGTGATTGTGCAAAATCAGCACAATTCTTACTCAAAATGAGCCAAAGTTTACATTAATGAAGCAAGCAATGAGAAAATATTACTGGTACAATTGACCTGATGTTTTTTGCACAATTCACAGAGTAACAGAGAAATTCATTAGATGGTCGACAATATTTGTACAATGTAGATGCAACAAAAGCTATTCAGCTTTGAGAAGGTCTTGACAGAACATCACAGCCTTGTACTTTTGTTTCTATTGTTACTCCAGGGCACGCTGTCAAATGTCTTTACCTTATCATCCAACACAGCTACAGAAACAAATCCTGCATTAAAGCTGCATGATTTTGTTTTTTTATCATAAGCGATTAGCGTCACTAAATATTGCTAATAGGTCAATATTGTGTGGTGAATTAATCAGTTCAAATACCTATAGTCGGGTTCAATGATCAGAGATCTTCTGGGGAAGTGTTCCATTTTAGTTCCAGTTCATTTATTGTCTTTACACTATAGTTTTCAATGCCTGCAATTAAAAGCAATTGTGCAAACAATACACACAATTCTTATAAAAATAACATACCTTTGTCTATATGGACCTCCAGAATCTTCCGCTCCCGCAAGACCTTCTGCCCGTTGCACGCTTTACACCTGTCTTTGGGGTTGATGCGCTCCCCTTGGCCCTCACAAGAACTGCACATGGACTGAATCTGTTGCACCATGTTAGGCCCTAGTTGTCGGACATGCACCTGCATACCTGTGCCTCGACATGTCCCACATTTCTCCACAGCTCCCTTCTTTCCCCCTCTTCCTACAGAATTAAAACAAGAAATACAATCCTTTTATTTTGTAACAAATTTTCATGAACCGTATTTGGTCAAACCTTGATATAGCTGAAAGCCGTTAGATGAATGTTATGATTTAGACACAAATGTTAATCTCACACTTTGTGTTTCTGAACCATAGTCAAGAATATGTTCCATATTTGACTATCGATGCTGCTCCAATAAAGTTAACTTTTTCACCATTTACATGTAAGTAGAACATGAATACATATCTTCAAAAGATAAAATAAATCATAAGATGGGTTGGCACCATTACCTACTATTATATAAAATCACTGTGTCAAATTTTAGTAATGCAGAGAGATTTAATTTCTGTACTAGTCATTCATATTTTTTGAATATGGCAAAGTTAATACATGCAGTTGTTAGTACATGCACTACTTTAAAATTTGTTTTCAGTAAGCTACGGGCCAAGAAATTCCAAGATTTATTTATCGGTAGCCTTGTTCCAACTCATTGTTTGTGTTAATTGTCATTACTGTTTACATATAAATTCCTACAATGTTTTTATATTTATTTTGTATGTTTTATTGAATACAAATAAACAATATTGAATAATGACAATGAGATGTACCTTCACACTTTTCACAGACAACCTGCTTCTGAAGAGCCAGCTTCCTCACTGACCCATTGTACAGTTCCTCCAGAGTGACAGCCAGCTGATGGATCACATCCTTGCCCTTCCTCTCACGCCCCCGCGAACCCCCACCAAACTTGAAGAACATATCAAACAGGTCCATGGGGTCATGCATGCCTCCGCTGCCCCCACCCTCCTTCAGGGCCTGCTCCCCGCCCTCGTCGTACAGCTTCCGCTTCTTGGCATCTGAAAGCGTCTCGTATGCCATGGAGATTTCCTTGAACTGAAAAGAGAACAAAGAACATGGTATACATGTTATACATGGTATACATAAATATTAGTATCAATCACATAATTTTTAGTCAGAAAATGTACAAGGTTTCGCTTGTGTCATGCATGTGGAAGCACCGGTTCGCCTTCTTCGTTTTGTTATGTTCCTTACTAGATGACCTACGCTGCTTTTTGGTTTACAGCATTTGTTTGTGTAATCTATGTGTCTATTTGTTTATCTATTCATGTTACTCTATATTATTGTGTTATTTGTACACAGGGCCCCCAGGAAGAACAGTGCCAAGCTCACTGATGGGGCTACCCGGTTTAAAAAAGACTTAATAAATAAATAAAATAAAAATATACATGTAGGCAAGGTTCCACATAAAACCTTTTGAAAGAGAGGATCCAGAATGCCTATTTAGGTGTTTTGTACTTAGGGACCCTGCTTAACTTTTGAGATTTAGGTGCTCTAGAATTCTAATTACTGGACAAGACACCTGCTCATGTCAAGCCTTCATGTAGGGTTAAAACTGCAATATTAATGAAACATCAAACCGAACTGCTTGGCATGATTTCACTGCTGATACTGCGTCTCGTACACACATTCACACAAATCGACTTATGTAATACAGCTTCAAACTGCGCAAATATATATACTGATGACATAATCTCTGGTAAGAAAACACATCTCATATTGTTTTTACCAATGTTTATGTGACTTTTGAATAAATAAAAACAGCAAGTATTTGCTTTTGTTGAAAGCAACTTAAAAGATAAGCTCTAATTGCAGATACTACTCATCTAGGTTTTGATGATTACCCATATTACTATGTGATCTGATCTTTTATTATTATTTTTTTGATAAATAAAGTCTTGAAATGATAAGAAACTGTGCAACTAATCATTTTATATAGGACAGGCAATAGCACCTCATCACAAGGTATCATCAAGATTAACAACCTGCATAAGACACTGTAAGTGTTGGGCCCAGCAAACCCTGTCTTTTCTCAGCACTTTAAAATATTACTCAGACATTTTTTTTTTTAAAGCAACTGTAATCATAAATATTACATAAGTACGGGAAAGACATTCTCACACAGTTACATACCTTCTCTGGCTCATCAGGATTTTTGTCTGGGTGATATTTCAGTGCAAGTTTTCTGTATGCCTTCTTTAGTTCTGCCTCAGTCGCATTTGGCCGGACACCAAGCTCATCGTAGTACTTTGTTTCTTTCACCATCTTGACAGGAAGTCTGTTTTCAGTATGTTTATGATTTCACACAACACTTGTTATCGAGTCTTTGAAGTTCCAACGTTTCTACGTCTCTGTATAAAGGATAAAATAGGAAAAAAGGAACTTAGCCAATGAGATAACAATCAAGTCACACATTACACAATTATGTCAATCTAGAATTCTAGATGTCCAATGAATTTATTGGGGGTGCTAGCATACAGTATTGATAACAACTCTGAACATGTCCTTACTCTCCTGTTGATCACATTTCACTTGATCTTTTGATAAGTAACACTAGCGAAAATTACTGGAGAGGTTGGAAAAGACATTGTTTTTCCTTTTATACACTAACACATTTTGAAATCTGTACTTATAATTTCACTTTTAATTCTGGCAATGAATCCATTCAATTAGGTTTACCCTCCAAGTCCTGTGGAAAGACTGAAGGAATACGTCACATGCATGCAGATGGTCACACCATTCACTCATTATAAACAAAGCACATTTAAAAACTTTAAAAGAAGGAAGTTGTTAATTGGGATAAACCAGATAAGTAAAGATCAAGTTAAGAATAAGCACAACATGTGGTTAGTACAGGTCTCTTTCAACCACAAGGGATTCTTAACAAGATGTACACGCATATATGTATGTCTTCAAAATTGTATGTAAGTTGCTCTGCAGACAGTGTTATATGTGTTATATGAATGTGCCACATACAAGGGATGAAGAGAATGAGGGACCTTACATTAAAACAGAGGGTAAATGTTTCTTTCCACCTGCAGACATATTGCTGTATGCACTTACACAAAATAAAAGTAAGAAATTATTATACATCGGCGTAAATTTGTGCCTAGTGAGAAGTTTCAGTGCGGAAAGTGTTCAGTTTTCTTTATACGGTGCACATTTCTCCCACGCTTTAGTGCAGTTAACTGTGAGCCTGTTTCGCTGACTTGAAGGAGCAACTTCCTGCATGACAAATACTTTTCATGAGTCATATTCAGTCTGCATGGCTACATACCAATTTCTTAAGACACCATAGTCAAATGTGAATGGCAAACACACAGAAACACTTGGGAGCTGGTTAGAGCACATTTAATGGTTCATGTATAAACACACTGTACAATAATTCACATGTAAACACAGAGGTACATGTACTCATAATGATGTAAACATACTGTCCATGAACAAAAAAAGGGAATTTCCCTTAATATTGCATTGCCTTGTTCAACCGAAACTCAATATTGCATATAGCACAGCATTTGAATCCCATACAAACTTTATGTGAGTTATTGTATCTTTATGTATGGGCATTGGGGAACCACCTGTTTAGTATTGAACCTGCACTGTCATTATGGGAAGGTTTCCCATTATGACATTCTTTTTGCATGCTTACATGTATCTGAGACAATCTTTAAGTTGAATAGGGAGAAAATTCTGCACGGTGAGGGGGGGGGGGATGACATGGTTTAATGTGTAAAATTGATAGAAAGATACACAACTTTAGCATCTGTCACTATGAAAGCTGTTAAAAAGGCAGAAGGTACATATAAATTGGAGTGCAAGCAAACCTGCAGAATTTTCATGGAATGATCATGACTTAAGGGTTGTTGGGGTGCCAACCCCCCTTCTTAACCATATTTTCTAAGGCTTCCAAATGTCGTGTACAAATCTCTACATACTAGAGTGTGACCATACATTTATACCCTGGGCTTTAAATTCAGTGGGGATTGACATCTTGACATATTTTTTTTAGTAGCTTTTGTCGCTCTCCTCAAACAAAGAACCTTCAGTATACAGAACCAAACACCAGGGTTTCATTTCATTGGTACTCTACAGGAGCAGACAGAATGATTATTCAAATCATTATTATTCAAAGTCAGTTCTTCCCACACTGTGGGGTTGTATTACTTTATATAGCTGTCCTCCATGCCATCTGCTCCATGGCATCCATGTGTGCTAAACCAGATGATTGGTATCATAAGCCAATGTCTCATACAAGTGCTAGTGCAGTTGACAGTACTTGCATCTCATATTCAAAAGACATTATTTTTTGCTACCATCTGAGGTGGGAATTTTAGCGCAATGAGTTCCAAGAAATTAACAAAGGATGTTTACAATTTCTCATACTTCCCAAGAATCAGTCATGCATGGAATACACTTGAAAGATCAACAAGACAGGCCAAAAACCTGCTCAGTCTTCCAATTAATCAGAATTATGCTCAAAGTCAGTTTCCTGTTCTATTTTGGGAGTGAAATTCTATAGGTCTATAGTATTCTCTTTTTTTTTCTGTGGTTCACCCCGTGCACATGAATGAATTACTCATTTCAAGTACTTTTATCACATATGAATGGCGAACTGTATTGAATCTATACGCCCACTATAAAAATGTTCGAAAATGTTGGGCAACATTACCTACATGTATCTCCTCTTCGCATCTCACATTTCTGACAAGGTCCATCAAGGCTGCCATCTCGGCTGTTCCAAAATCGTAATACACAAATTGTAATATGGCGCATGATTCAATCTTCATACCAACGCAGCTGCCATTGTGCAATTCTGAAAAAAGTTTTAAAAAATGCAACATGGACTGAAATCATCTTGAAATGAACCACGGTCAAATTCAGGTATCTTCGGTACATCTGTGTAGTACTAGTTTGATCCGAGGTATAGTTTTGTTGAAACCAACAAATTTAATCTTGACTCTGTTGCTTCAAAGCTCTGCGCTACGCTATGCTGAGCTTTGGAGCAAGAGAGTCGAGATAAGCAGTGATGAGATTATCATTAGTTGGTTTTAGTAATTCTGTAACTCGAAACTAGAATCTATTGCACACAGTGCCGGAGAAAACATACCTGAATAGGTCCATGGTTGGTTTGAAGATGATTTCAATCTATGTTGCATTTTTTTTTATTGTTTCCAAACTAAATTGGTTCAGAATTGCACAACGGCAGCTGCGATGATGAAGATGTATGTGCCAGTTCTGATATAGATACGTGTATGATGGGGTGACCATATTTTGCGCACATTTTGTTTTTCTTGACAATTCCAAGACACCTAAATTATTACACATAACGTTCAATACCTCAAAAGAATGAGAATATCTTATATAATCACATTTCATGGCCTGGAATTGAAATTTCAGAATAAAATCAATATACATTCGAGAAATTTTCAACATTTACTGACTCAGCCGTCCGCTTACATGTGACCTAATTTTGCGCAGTAAGTTCGCTGCCCTCTTGTGGTCAACAACAACTTTTAAAACGTTAGAAAACTACCTCGTATTGTCAAGCTCATACCAGCCATTTGAGTAAATACTTCGAAATTGGTAATCCTATTACTTTTTATTGATTTTAGGGGCGTTTAGACGATGTATCTTGTTCGACTGTTCGAAGAATACAGTATCTTAGTCCCACGTATGCAATGTGTATCCATCTCTCATTTAAGCGTATTTTACTATTTAGACTATTTAGTCACACCACCATACAATATTCAGATTTTGGTACAGCCAAAATGGCAGTCTTGACGGACCTTGTTTGTTAGAAAGATATGTGAAGAGGAGATACGTAACGTTGCTCAACATTTTTGAACATTTTTATAGTATGTGTATACATTCAATATGGTAAGCCATTCATATGATATGTGATAAATGTACCTGAAATCAATTATTCATTCATGTGCACGGGTCGATTACATCAGTAGTGGGACAAGTCACGCAAGGAAAGTGATGGCAAGCACTCAGGACAGGGCTAGGGTCTACCCTGTCTTCAAGTTATTTCATGAAATTTGATATTTGTGGAATACAAATCAAGTTTCTCACGCAAAGTTAGGTCTAGTTTTACTAGTGAAAACATGTTGTAATTGTTGACTGTCACCGTTGGGTAGACCGAAAAATCAGTCTCTGTATGACATTGGATCCGGCTGAGATTGCATCTGGCTCCTCTGAACGCCCTATCTAGAGACTGAACATTACACCTGTACACTGTATGGCGATCGATGCGGGTCGCCATTTTGAATATATGAAAACGCTAGTGCTAATGCATATATGAATAAGTAATTTCTCGCATGCCCACATTTTTTGCCACTCGTTTGCCGTGTGCTATTTTTTTCCGTCGAACCGATTGATGATCTAAATATTCACAGCCAACAACCCGTCGAACAATCTGATTGGTCAAATTTATGTCAGACTCGAGTAGATTAAGAATGTCTGCGATAAACGTGTGATCGGCGGAAAGTAAGTCTTTAATTTTCACCTTTCGATTTTTTCAGGGGGATTTTTAGTCCTAGAATTCATAAATTTCTAATATAGATCTAATACGTGCATTTACGGTTCTTGCATCGCAATGCATGGCGGGACGGAATCCTAGTACGCGAGCGTTCAGCGATCGCTGCGGTCATATCGTTCACACGCTTATGACGCTAGCCGCGGCGAGCGCGAAGTTCAATATTATTATTTTCATGTTACAGATTTGTTATGTGGATCGGTTCCGACGTGAATACTTTCAGTAAATCTGAATCATATTTTAACGATAAGAACTTTGATTTGTATTATTGTACTTTTTATTTATTTAATTTAATTTTATTTAATTTCACACATCACATCACAACACACACATCTTTGCACATATGGGACTACCACCCGAGTCTCGACGACGTCTCGAATGTCTCTCTCTTTGCTTATTATTTTCTCAACAAACTCTTTATAAATCATTATTTAGATACAATAATACGAATCAAAAGTTCTCATCGAAAAAATACAATTCAGATTTACTGAAAATTATCACGTCGGAACCGATCAAAGTAACAAATCTGTAATATAAAAATGACATTGTAATCAATGACCGCAGCGATCACTGAACACTCGCGTACTAGAATTCCGTCCCATAATGCCTTGCGATACAAGAACCGTAAAGGTACGTATTTTGATTGAAGTACATTTGTTGCATCATAGCTTGAAAGATTTTAAAATTTTACTTTTTTAGACGAAGTAGTTATGATATTTATCTCAAAATCTGTTTTCCCATAGACTATGCACTAATCGGGTAACTTTCTACTCAAGCGTGGGAACCTTGTATTTGCTTGTAGTTGTACGTTGTAAGAAACCTGCCATTGTGCGTTCGGTGTGGATGTACCGTCTCTACTCGGGGGCATGTCCAAAAATGTCATTTCGATTAAAGAATGCCCCGAATAGGACGGTTGTTCCTGTCTACCGTTGGGTGTAGGGAAATGGTGCTAATGCACTTTGGTATCCCACATATAATGTATGCCATGGGAACGCTGCAATACGGATTGTCGTCGGCAAAAAGTGACCTAGAAATCACTTTTTGGGATAAATCAAACAGCGAAAGTTTTGTCTAGGGTTAGGGTCAGGGTTAGGGTTAGAATTCAGTTTCAGGGTTAGGGTTAGGGTCAGGGTTAGGGTTAAAATTCATAAAACTAGTTGGATACCAAAGTGTATTAGCGCCGGGGAATTGGGAAATGACCAGTCTTAAAATAAATTCACTCAAACCTCCTGTTTTGTGTGAAACCAAAGGTGAATAACAACACTAGTATTATGTAGGAGTACTAGGACTATTTTAAATAGTCCTAGTAAAGTTAACCGGCAAGAGCAAATGGCACTGCACTGCACTGCCTGTGCCTGCTACACAACCCTCATTCATTCATTCATTCATCACCACTCATGTTACACTTAGTCCGTATCGTACCGGTGTACAGCTGAGTCACTGAACGACAAGCTAACCAAATGCGAAACCATAGGCATAACAATAAATTTCCGTACATTTTAAAAAACTTCGGTCTAATGTCGTTCATGACAAGATCTTTCAATAATACCGCCTATACTCACCACAAGTATATTAAGGATGTGTTGATGTGGTAGTTAATACTTCTGGATAATTATACGTTACAGTAGCAACAATTAGGTAAAGCCGGACGAGTATTGTCTCTCGAGTTGCGGAGGTTCGATCGGCCAAGTGTGTGTTGCATACAGTGAAGTTAGTTACGTGCAATGCCAGTGCAGCGCAGCGCTACAGCAATTCACCGGTATCTGCACGTGTACGAGTATACTGTACCGTGTACGATATCGGGCTAGGCTAGTGCTAGCGACGCGAGCTCGCGCGATCCATATAGCATCGGATCGGCCGGATGCGGATACATCGTTACGCACATGCGCATTACACCAATAAAGGTCCGGCAGTTTCTCGAAAGATCCCTAGCTGCTTTCGTCATGACGTTCTTTCTGTCTTTCGCTCGACCCCGGACAATGGTCTGCGCCATTAGTCCTATAGTATGGGTGAAAAAAAAAATCTTGAATCCATGAGGACTGCACTTTGATAACCAAACAACTCATTTTTTGAGGTTATACTGTACAAATATTTCACAACCACGAGGGTATAGTCTAAATAATGAACTCGATGCTTCCATTCTGAAAAAGACCCTACCCCCTCCCCTCTTACTTACTCTCCCTCACCACGGACTCTAAACACCAATCACGCCCACCTCTTATATAATCATCACAAGAAACCGACACCTATACACCCATGTTCTGGCCCATATGTCTGATGTTGGTTTCAATGCACTGTATCCTGAGAATTTGTATTCTTTTCTATCAATGTTTTGTTTGCTCTAGTTTGAACTTCACCATCCTCCCTCCCACCCAACCATCACTCAAAAACAGGAATGACAAATAGTATAATAAACTTACTTAATTTTGACCAATTAGTCTTTATTGAACAATCCATTTCCAACATGAGGTGCACACTGTAAACGTTGACCCATACAAAATCATTTTTAAAAAGGAACAGAACTTGAATTAATGAATGTGAGAGAGTTCTAGTAAATGTTTGGGGTAAGTCACAACAGTCTTTGTACACAATGTGTATGAGAAAAATATGTCAGAAGGTCAATTACTACAGTTATAATCTCAATGTTGGCAAGCATAAGAGTTTTGGAGAGGGAACATTGATTGCTGAATAAATGGTGAGTTTTCTTCAAATAAAGAAAATTTCACACTACTTTAAAATCATAATCAGAACGTATGGCGTTCCATCCCCCTTTTTCACAACAGCAAATATTAATCTTTTGCATGTAAACACTTAAATTAGAGTGATCATTTAAATCACGACAAAGGAAGTTTGTACAATACATGTAATATACAATCACCTGTATGTGTACTGTTTTTAAAATGATGATGCAAAATTTCAGGATAAGTTAAAGGCGACTAAATAGACAACTTCATCTAGCATATCAATACTACTTAATTAGTTCACAAGACAACAATTACTTCATATACAATAGCAGTTACATATAAGATACAAATTAGCACTTCATCATGATTGGGAAGCAGTTTAAAAGTCACACAGCACGTATTACACATCACTTTAATTCCATAAATAAAAGGAAATAAAAGGAAACAATTCTAAATAATTATGTCTTACTCTGTACAAGTTAACACGGCACGCATTACATGCCTTAAAAAAATTTACACACAAAAATCTGAATGTATGCGTTGCTTTGAGTGGCACTGAAAATGTGAGTTGATTTTCATGAAAAGGTGGCATTATTACACCGCATATATTGCAAAGTAAAATGACTTTCCACAGGCAAATGTGATTTATTTCACAAAAACACATACCATAGAGCCCTACATACAGGCAGTCACATATCTCCCGATATATTATCAAGCTATTCCATGGAGTAAAAATGCACCGCTGTATCAAGACCCTCAGAATAACAAAGAGAGAAATATCGTCTCAATGATAACACATTTCTGTATCATGCAAAGTGAAAGAAACAGAGAAAATAGTGTTTTATGCACAAATAATATATTTCATTAAACCAATGTTTTTATAAACATTAACCTTTTAAAGGATATGTCGAAATATTGAATACCAAATCTACCGTATATAACGAGACACGAGTATACAATGGCATGTAAATAGCACCCACTGGGGGAAAATATGTAAAAATTGCACTTTGAAGAACTTGAATTTCATTCACATCAATAGTATCCATAATTCCCTAATATAAGTGCAGTGAGTATCCAACAATTATTTATTTTTTTTATGTTCAAGTTATCACATACTTCAGAGAATTCAAACAACCACCCAGAAACAAGTACATTATTAGTGCATTACCTTGATTCAAATGTCAATAATTCAACACACATCCTAATTCATAAATAATTATTCAGTAGCATAAGTTGTGAATGCCGCAGTTAAACTGGTTGATTACTCTCACATTCTCTATACAAACACATTCTTACAAAGAAATGGGCAAAATGTGTTTTAATATGTGCCCTCAAAACAAACTTTACATACCCCGTAACACATATGTTAGTTGTAGTACAGCAAATCATTTTATAGTTGAGTTATTTCAATTTGAAAAATATAATATAATATGAGATGGAATCCATTATGGCACCAGCAGTATTTTTTTACAATGGTTTAATAAGCATCTATCAATAAAACATGTACTTTCAGAAAAGTCAGCATTAATATTTTTGAACATTTGTTTTAATTTCTAAGTGTGTGCATTCAACTAAAACTTCCAGATACATAAAGGTTGATTATCAATACCTATCCTAAAGATATATCAATTTGTCTCCTTCCAGTCATCTCCACTTATTTCAAACAAATTCTCAGGTATGTCCTACAAACAAGTTCCATTGCTTTGTATTAATAATTTGAAAAGCCCTTCTGGATTAAGACAGCTGAAATAGACCATGCATTAAAAAATATTTCACACATCAATTATCTGCTTTACAGTTGTTTCATATTATTTCAGCAAAAACTAATTAATTTCAATCAAAATCAAAACTACACCCTTCACTAACATGAAGTTTAAAAATGTACTTGAGAAGGGTATCAAAATAGATATTCATCAACAGTTGTCAGCCTTAATAAATCAGCATGAAAAGAAACAAATTGAAAAAGTGCAATACTATCATAAAAAAGTAAGAATTTTTAATTGTTTTGTGCATGCTTATCAAAACATAACAATATTCAAGAACTGTCAAAACTTTTGTTAATTTTGGTTGGTGCCGAAGTCTAGTGGCTCCAACACCGGAGTTACAATTAGAAGGTTCTGGATTCAAGCCCAGACATGGCACTTATATCCTTCAGCATGTATCCAATGACCAGGGTAATAATAGTAAAGCATTTATAAATATTTTCTCATGTTAGGCATTAATACAAATTAGCTTCATTATCAATTGTACATATGAAATGTAAATAATCTCAAAGATACAAAAATTGTTTTCTAATTTCTAGCAAGAAGTACCGGATATTTGTTTAAAGGTTTCACAAATATTGTTTCTGATGACAGATCGGAAAAAGGTATGGAAAGACAATATTGATTTAAGCTCTTAAAATAATGTACTTAAAAATCAACCAGTATAATAAAACGGCACGATAACGAAACTTACTTGAAAGAAAAACCATTTCAGTAGTTTGCAAGTTTCTACTCTCAACCTTTACTTATCATCTGGAGTCAAAGAGGTTACTTACACAGATTACCTCCTTACTACACACACTTATGATTGAAATGCATCTATTTCACATACACATAAAGCACAAATATATAGAAAAAGAGGGACCCATTATTGTGAATTACATTCACAGGGAGGATGTTAGTTCCTGAAAATGTTGATGTGCTCAACAGCTATCCAGAATCAGACCTGTCATAATGAAACAAACATAACATATTGTATGAAGTCTATGCAAGTCTCATCATTGAGAGTTGATGGTAAGGCACACTTATCTCAAACAAATGTTGCATAACAAAGTCACAAATTTTAAGTACACGATATAGGATTTGATTTGACGATAGAAGATCAAATGTATACATTACAACAATTAAGACAACGTAGAGAATTGGGCTAGCCTTAATAAATTGAAACAATTGATATAACATATTTTTTTAATGGATTAATCTCCATAAATATAGGAACGTTTCTTGATTTTCTTATCTAGAAATTGTGTTAAACAGATGGCAGTCACACTTTTTCAAAAATACCAAGCATCAATTTCCTATGCAATGGGGTACAGGGGACACACCCCAGAGCTGTATAACATGACTCCATACAAAATATAATAATCATATTATTGAAATTTTGTGCTGACACTCTCTAATGATACATTTCAATTTGCTACTAGAAAGAAAGATCTGTTTGAAAGAAGATCAAGCATATTTCAACCAGTACACAGTGGGTATATTGTGTGACATGTAAAGTGAATATGGTCTGTTATTGTGTGTACACCATTGCATGAAACTGACTATGAAAGAATTTTAATGTAAACAAGTTGGAATGTGGGAAGTTACAATCTATGCAATCCTATTGTAACAAGCATCCTGTCTTGTGTAAATTGCAGGAAGGGCGAATAAAAGGATATTGACTAGGTAAGAATGTCAGCGCTGTGATTATTGGGAGATGTCTGTTGTTACAAATTGCCAAATTTATAATACATACAATAGAATACAGCATACTGATAATTGTTTCAGATATAAAGGTAGAGATATTTTCACATCCAAAATATGGTCATGACATTACATGAATGAAAAAACACAGAAATAACTGTCACTCTTCCTTTCCCATTTGGGGTAATCCATGAATAATATATGAGGACATGAAATCAACAAATAATACAATTATTTTTATGTAGTTTAAGACTTATACTTTCTTTATCTATTTGTAATTATTGTTTTCAGTTGATTTTAATCACAAGGCAGTATTTTTTATCTTCAAAACTTAACTTATGTATTGAACCAAAATAAAAGTTCTTCTCACAAACTGGATGGAGAACCAAATTATAATAAAACTGAGTAATCAAAGTTGAGGCTCGTTTAATCGTTTGTGAGTTGAGCAAAACACTGCTTTATGGGATTCATGTAAATTACTGGTGACAAAATGCGCACATGGCACTAAACTACAAATGAAGAAGAAGAAGAGTTAAAGGGAAAGTCCACCTTTAATCAAATTGGCTTTGACGAGAATACGTCATCAAAGGGTAAGAAAATTGAGCTTTTTACAAGTTTTAATTTTGTGATGTCACATGCGAGCTACTCTCCCATATGTTGTGTGCTGCATGATTCCATGAACTGCCCAGTTTCTCCTTTTTTTATGAATTAATATATCTTTTCCACAGAGATGTGTGTGTGTAAAAACATGTGTTAAATGATGTATCAAATGCACATATAAAATGGTAGATATCCTTTTGAGAAAATTGAAGTTTTCAATAAAATGAATATACAACAGAGTACCTTGCAAGTGACATCACAAAATGAAGAATTTGAAAACTTGTAACTCTGTTATCTTTTCACAGATTTTCGTCAAACCTTCACTAAATTTATTCTTTCATGTCTTTGCTTGAATTAAAACTAACTCAACTTCAGGGTGAACTTTCCCTTTAAGTGTAAGCATTTGTTGCACTGTCTTACCTCTCAAACCTGAGCCTCCTCTCCCTGGTCTGGGGGTGCATCATGATGGGGGTATCAGGCATCACCCTGGTGCCCTGCATCAGTGTGCTGTACACGTTCATCGCTACCAGCAGCACACACAGCAGGATTGGACCGATGATGGCACCCTCCAGCCCGTAGTAGTAGATACCGCCTGCTACCGCCAGGCCGGTCAAGTACGGGTGCCCACCCCTAGAAGAAAACAAAAGGTCAAACTACTGCATTAGTTTTGTTCATTCAATTTCATATTATGCAACATCGAGTTTGAGGGTACAGTATTACAACAGCCAAGTATAGAAGTGCAATGAGACACTAGTCATGAAATAGAGAATGAAAGCAATTAGATTAAGCAATCAATGTCCAGTATTGTTTGGCCATTGCAAACTTTCTGATGTCTCCTATTAAACCAGAATTTCAATTTTTATCATGTAGCTGTAGTACTAACTGCATAATACCACATAAAATTACATAATCATACAATCTCTGAATTTTATCTTCTTTTTCAACAAAAAAAAAAATTCAACTTTCTCAGTATAGCCTTTTCCTCTCTAGGTAGAAAACAAAATAAAAGAATACTTGTGGACACTGTGTGGGAAAAGCCTAAAAATGTATTACATATTGGTGAAAATGCTATTGCTCAAAGTTCCTTTTATAAGACAGATTACTTAACCTTACCAAAAGTAAGTGAGAGCAACTCACCCTTTGATATCACTGTAGATAGCGGTATCCACCACATACATGGGCAGCATCTGAACAACAAACAGCATCACAGCCAGCACCTTCTCCCCATGCACCAAGAGCTCTATGACTCCTGGTACAGCAGCCCAGTAGGTCCCCACGAAGGGGATAGCACCAAACAGAGCAGCTAGAGCTGTGGGGAAGAGACAAGGCGGGGGATGGGGATCTGTTAACCCTTTATGCGCAAGACAAAACAGTGCTCTAGGAGATTTATGTGTATTACCTGTTAATAAATAAACAAGTGGCATGTAAAGAGTTAAAGCTACATGTACTATTCATACATGTACCGACTTGTGGAAATGTGAGGCATTTTGATCTCATTTTCAAATTATAATATCAATTATAATATACCAAGGCCTAAATTACAGCTTTTACCTGAAAACTAACAAACCTGTTCCTAACTTTTACAGCTCTTGTCAACATTGCAAAACAGAAATAAAATGGTAATAAAACATAATCACATGACTTTAACACAATAAATGTGTTTTGTATCATGTAAGTGTTTGGAATACACAGATACTGCACTAATTGGGTATACATGAAGCAAATTTAAAGCAAAATGCTTTTTGAGAAATCCCCATCTATAATTGCCCTTTACCTACCCGAAGGTATGTAGACAATTTGCAGCCCAAATATGGTGTGAATCAGCCAAGTGTAGAGACCATAAAATGTTGACATCTTGATGGAAGCTCCAAAGACTCCCCTGAAACCAGGAAGAAAATAAAAATCCATCCAACAGTTTTAAAGATGTTGTGTAAACGGAATTAGAACAGACGAACGGATAACCTGATCACATGAAAAGCTTTGACTTGTGAGAAATCACATCAAAGATGCAGTCATTTAAGGACTTCTGACTTAATATTAAGTTTAGTCACATAAATGGAGAAAAAGGACAGGAAAAAATCACTGAAAACCTGCATGTACTGTACTTTCAGTAAATGTTCAAGTGTGACTTAAGTGAGAATCAAATAAAATATCCCACATTTATCACTGTCATGGTATATATGATATTAAGGAAAAGACTAGGGAGATTATGACTGCTTGTATCATAAACATCCTTTCAGTCAAAATTTGTGATATAACATTTTGTAAATGAAATCAATATCAGTGGAGACCAGTTATGTAAACTTATTACAGTGAGAAACTATGAATCCTCTTTTTTCCATATAGATGAGAGAGAAAGAAAGAAGATACTCTTTAAGATGAATGTTGTTACTGTCTGTGACTAACCTGATGGCAGCTTCCACAGCCAGGCCGTACTTGTTGGAGGTGGAGTCGTTGACAGGAGTTAGGCCAGAGATCCACTTCATGGGTAAGTACTGCTTCCCACTGAAGCGCAGCAGGTAGAACAGCGTTGTCATGAAGACAACCTGGTGGACCAATCAACAAACTCATTAATACTGCTATGTGTGAGTCTGTCTGTCTGTCTTTAAATGGACTTGTTGGAGGAGAGAGTCGTTAACAAATCAATTCATGATTGGCTAGTGCAGAAAAAAGGACTCAATATAGCTTCAACTACCAAATCTTATCAGTAGGCACTGCGTGGCTTAAAAAACATTTCACATTTGTGAATTTCTGTTGCCTCATTCATAGACTCATGAATATTTTCTCAACCCATAAAAGGTTTGGATGATAAGTAGTACTCAACATTCATATTTGTTTTTTGCTTATGTTGTAACAGAGAAATCCTTAGTATAAAATGAGAAGAGAAGCACAGAAAATAGGATACTAACCAGTAAAATTCAGGGAAAGATATCACAGGGAGACAGCACATCAAATACATGAAATCATACAGTGTGCTCATTGGTATTTTAAACAGAAGTCTGAGCACATTGTAAGTCTGGAGCAGGCTCAAGAATCAAGCAAAGAGCCATGTATAGGAGACTTACAAATGAGATGACAAAGTTGAGAATAGCAGTGCCTCCTTCCAGCAGCATGGTGAGGATGGTTGTAAGCAGGGACCCAATCAGGTGCATGTTGCCCTTCAGCACCAACCACACTGACTCAAGAACCTGTCAAGTACAAACACGATTGTGATTAACAAACATCAATTGGAAGCACAAGCCCAAACTCTGGAAAGGAGGATGAAATCGCTAACATTTACTCACTGTTTCATGGCGACAAAGAGCCAACCTTCCTTAACGACATGAGCTATCACTATTTTGTGATGAAATTAATGAACGAACTTAAATTTCCTTTTCACCGAATAATGAAGATAATCTCATAATTTGGATTTGATTTCAAAATAATAGTGCTAGGTGTTAAATTTAGATGGAGACAGTTGGCAGTTGGCACTTCACTGTATCAATGGAAGAATAGGATATAAAATAACAGCTAATGGAAGCTGAACAAAAAAGTTACCATTGGGAGAGTACAAATGTGCGAGCATAAAAAGGCCAATTTTCCTTTTATTTGGGACTTACAGAATAATGACTTTAATAGCACTTTCACACAAAAAAAGAAAAAACTGAAGACAGACTCACCGATTTCACCGTCTCTATGTTCTCCTGGAAGGCGGTCATGAAGCCAGACAGATCGATGTCCTCAAAGTGGCCTACCATGTCATAGACGCTAGCCATGGAGAGGTTGACGTTTGACCGCAGAGAGAGGGCCTCGTGGGACTGGGTGTCCAGGTGGCCGGGCCCCTGGTCCTTGGTCCCATTCTGCATGAAATGGGCATGAAATGTGGCTGAATCAGGCCTCTTAGGGAGTAGGTGTGAGTGACAATGGAGGGGTTAAACAAAGGCAAAGGCAACAAACAAATCAGTCAATAAATATACATCTGGACTCACTATGATTGATATCCTTTCAATGCACAACACAGCCCGCAAAATTAGAATAGGACTATAACAACAAAAAAAATGTCAAAGGGTATAGTATATTGCACAGCATAGCTCAGCCTGCGTTCTCCGAATCAAAGTTTTTAAACAGTGTTTTTGCAAGAGCTTATCAGGTACATTTACAAGATCTTTGTTTTGGCTCAAAACATTGTTCCACCGAGCGTGCCATTACGCCGCTCATTCTGCGCAGTTTGTTCCTTTGGCAAAAGGCCAAACAGGTTGCCCATTTTCTGTGCTACCATTTGTCATGTCAAATAAACAATAAATATTTCATATCATGGTTTTGTTTATAACATTTCACAAATACTGTTTAGATTTATGATGAGCGTTTAAATCATGATCTTTTTCTCCCTAGAAAAACTGTTATAAAATCGAGGTGTGATTTGAAACACTGTTTTAAACCAGAAGTAAAATCTTAAAAATGCATGCTTAGTGGGTTAGTTTCATGACTTACCTTGACCACCCACTGGACATAGAGCTGATCCCAGATCTCCAGCACCTGCTTCTCAATGTTCTCATTGTCCCCTCCTATCGTGTTCCGCACCTGAAGCAGGAGAACAGTGACACACACAAAAAAAACTACCATGAAGACCACAATACCTCATGGCTTGTTTACACGAGCAGTGGTAATGATTACAGAGACTTGCGTAAATATATGCGACTGAACACTGACATTTTCCATAGTTATAAAAGATTGACCTTAACCAATTTTTAATCTCTTATAACATAATTAGACATAATCAACTATTATGAGCCCTATGTGTATTTTTTTCACCAGTAATGCACACAAATCCCATAGAGCGGTATTTCATTTTGCACAGAAAGGGTTCATCCGCAGGCACAGACTCTACTGTGACAGAGTCTGCACAGGATACGTGTACAAACTGATGAGAGATAATTGCAGACACATTGATTCACTCTCAGTGGATGACTGACAGGGGTTTGTTCCTGCAAACTGGAATATAACAACATGCCTAGTTCTCTTTTGGATACATTATGTGATGTAATGAAGTTCAAGAATGTGTCAAATCTAGAACAAAATCTAGAACATATGCCAAATGAAAGGCACAACTAACAGATTTATTTAATATCTATCAATTAAAAATCTTGCAAGGAACCTTAATATTTTAAGCATCAAGTCACTCACTCATTCCAGATGTTGACAACAATCTAAACATGTTCTAGGAAAGAACATAATCAAGACTTCTAAATCTGTCATTATCAGAAAAAAAAGTCATGCTTTCACAATTATTCAAACTCCGGTGGCACATTTGATGATACCAGTACATACTTTACTATAAGAATACATACTTTACTATAAGAATAGATGTAACAGAACTAAGACAAGATTAAACAGACTTCAAAATCTGTCATTATCATAAAAAAAAGTCATGCTTTCACAATTACTCAAACTCTGGCGGCACATTTGATGATACCAGTACATACTTTACTCTAAGAATAGTTGCTACAGAACTATTACGAGATTAAACAGACTTTACTCTGCGTTGATTTGTACCATACCTGTTCTGCAAGCCATTCTCTGCCATACAGATAAGCATTGTTGAGCATGGAATCCATGGCCTCATTCATCTGGTTCATTTCAGGGAGCCATCTGTAATATTCACATAAATACAGTAGGGTGTTTCACCAAGCTGTTCGTAAGTTACGAACAACTTTACGAACGACTGGTGATCCCTTCTTTTGCTAAATGCGTTAATACACTTTGTTCATTGAGAATCTGATATAGCACAAGAAGGGATCACCAGTCGTTCATAAAGTCGTTCGTAACTTAAGAACAGCTTGGTGAAACACCCCCCAGGTATAGTTGAATGGTTAAACAGACGTATGGTGCTCTTTGCTATAGTGCACAACCATGCTCAACTTTCTATCAATAGTCAATGGTCACTAGGTGATAACTATACAATGAACAGAGGTTACCCAAAATAAATGCTAGCCAAGTACAAATGAATAGGCGCACTGCAGAAACATTACCTTAACATCAACGATGCAGTGAAGCTCATTGCAATTAAATACAAATCATGATACTGACAAAGACTGCTAGTCTTCATAGTTATTACACTGCAATATTTGATTTTATATTATAGCTTAAACATCACACAAACTCCACGAGCCACATAAAAAGATTAGAAGAGATAAGAAAAAAAATTAAAGACAAAATTACTCTGCTTTAAAGAATTTCTGTCATTTGCCATGGTATTTGAAGGTAATTTATAACCATTTTCAATTCTTAATTGAGTTGGTATGATATTAATGAATCCTTGTATTGCATGTACAGTAAACAATGTTAATTTCCCCCAAAATATGCATCTTTAATACTCACTGTTGCAATTCTGGGTGCTTCGATACTGTGTCATTAACAAGATCCCCAGTGACTTGAATCAAAGTCATGCTCTCTGATTGGATCTGTGATAAAAACGAAGCCGTGTTAGACATACAAGCACTGATATCCATTGAAAGTAATGCGGATCCAGAAAGACAGCTTGTAAAACCTGGCTTCCACAGGGTAAGGTTGTCCAAGCTTGGTGGCATACCGCTGCTGTTTTATCAGCTTACCTGCACAGCCATCATGACAGTGACCGAGATGAAGACAACAAACATGGCCAGAATGATGAAGATGGTGATCACCATGTCTAGAGAGTTCTTCAGCCAGCCAATCACCTTGGGAAGACACACAGATGCAGGGGAAAAAAAATAATAGAAACCTCAGAAACCTTTGCGATACAATTCTTTTTTTTGTGTGTGTTTTTTTTTTGTGTTTTTTTTGGGAGGGGGGGGGGCACTTTACAGGTATATGACTTTGTACATCTCCCCACTATTATATATATTTCATTTAAGCAAACATGATGCAATAAAATTCTTAAGTTTTAAGTTCACAAGAAAAACACAAAAAACATGCCAGCAGTTTAGTGGAGGATTAAGAAAAGCAAAAGAATTATCAAGTCATTAATTTGTAATAATTGTAATTATTAATCCTGAAGTTGCGCACTGGCAATGTCACTGTTCTGAAGGTATATTTTGAAAAAGCATTGTTGATGAATTGTGAACAAGGGCAAAGGCAAGTTCATACAAAAGGGCAACATGAGTAATGATAAAAATGTCTCATTTCAAACATGTTGCCAATTTATTAATCTTCAATTCGCAGATAATGGATTAATCATACCTTTTGGTCTCCTTTGGAGAAGAGGGAGACAACTTCCCTGATGTACGGTGGAGTAAGAGCATCCTTCCTCCCAGAAACAGCATGATGAACTCCTGTGCACCTATCTTTGACCTGGGACAGTAGATAACCACATAAACAATACAATGCAAGTTCTTATTCATTGTGAATATGATGTGTGTTAACCTGCATTCAGATCACCTCAGAAAGACTTGTCTCACCAAAACTGAAATATGTCCATTTCAATGATAGAATCAAGACATAGCAGTGCAGCATGTCTGCCCATCTCTTTGAATGAAAGTTGATATCAGAGATTTGAGTCCAAAATTGAAGTATTCTGTGTGATTTAGATGAACTAGGTATTATGAATTACACCAAGACTTCTGACTGCTGTGCTAACAATGCTTACCATGTTCCAAGCTCCAATGTTCTGAGCCAGTTTCTTGAGGAACCAGAAGGCAAGCAGGATAGGAACCAGCTTGAGAATGGCGCCCATGTGCATCCAGAGCCTAAGCACAACACATGCCCAGATCACCCCATAGATGTACCTCACGCTCTGCCCTCCCACTGCTTCCTCCCCCTCCACAAACCCTACACTCCTTCCCCTCCCCCGCCCCGCCCCAGGGGTGCCGCCAACAGGGGTGGAGGTGATGGTGGGGATGCGGAGGTTGGTTGGGCGTCGCCCAGTGTCGGTGTCATCACTCGCTGCTGCCCCTGTCCCTGTCTCTGTAGCTGGAGGGGCAGTACTACCTCCAGCCTGCTCTCCCACACCTGCTGGGGCATCGGATCCTTCTGCTGCCTGACTCTCTTCTGTCAAACAGGACATATGTCAAACTATTAAGTCATCCACTTAATGTACTCCTAATTTGTAAGAGCAACAAATGACAAGGCA
The DNA here is from genome assembly GCA_963669155.1 of Arbacia lixula. Taxonomy (NCBI): domain Eukaryota; kingdom Metazoa; phylum Echinodermata; class Echinoidea; order Arbacioida; family Arbaciidae; genus Arbacia; species Arbacia lixula. The sequence continues at coordinate 5,117,449 of OZ022576.1, forward strand.
TTAGCAATATTGTGTCTCGCCCACTTGCGAAAATAACCAGATATATCGCGATCTCCGTTGCTACGCAAAAGAATTGTATCCCTGGCTGATTGTGAAATATCTGCCATAGAATGTATCCTGTGACCTCCAACAGCACCATAACATGAAGGTACCCCTAGTGCATCTATGACCCAAGTTAGGTTGTAATCCAAGCAACCTATGTGAAGTTATTTGTCAAAAGAGAGTCTTGCAGGTAAACTTTAACGTATGACCTCAAATGACCTTTGACCTTATTCTGTGACCTCCAACGGCACCGTAACATGAAGGTACCCCCAGTGCATCTATGACCCAAGTTAGGTTGTAATCCAAGCAACCCATGTGAAGTTATTTGTCAAAAGAGAGTCTTGCAGGTAAACTTTAACGTATGACCTCAAATGACCTTTGACCTTATCCTGTGACCTCCAACGGTACCATAACATGAAGGTACCCCCAGTGCATCTATGACCCAAGTTAGGTTGTAATCCAAGCAACCTATGTGAAGTTATTTGTCAAAAGAGAGTCTTGCAGGTAAACTTTAACATAGAAAAAGAGAGTCTTGCACATACTCTTTAATATATGACCTCAAATGACCTTTGACATCATCACATGACCTCTGACAACACCATAACATGAAGATACCCCTAGTGCTTCTATCAACCAAGTGTGGCTGCCATTGCTGTAACAGTTGCCAAGTTATGGATCATAAGAGAGTCTTGCAGGTAAACTTTAACATTTGTGACGGACGACGGACGACGGACGGACGACGGACGACGGACGGACGACGGACGGACGCCATTTGGATCCCTTAGTCTCGCCTTCACCTCCGGTGGGCGAGACAAAAAGTAAATGAAAGTTGTATACAGTGGAAACAGACACTTAAAAAAATAATAAAATAACATAAAAATGTTGTGCTATAGCTACAGGTACATTAATACACATAAAAATGAATGCTTGAGCAAAAAAAAAAAGGCAGGTTATAATACAATAATTCATGAGTGAATTTACACCTCAAAAAAAAGGGAGATTGCCTACTTTGTAAAAGGCTGAAAGTAGGTTGGCATATTTCACAATATTACACACGAAAGGACAACAGTTCCAGGACTGCATCTAATTTAAGGAACTTGGCTTGCCTGTACAATATATGTTCGCATAATCCGATAGCTCCCAAACAATTGATGTGACTAGACAATATGAAAGTAACAATGTACGCTGCTTTCTTGTGGTATGCAATACTCTCACCTTGTGCTATCCTCTCATTGCGATGTGCAGTGTAACCTAGAGCCACCAGGACCACAACCAGAAAGAAGATGGGGATGCGGTACCACCCAGCAACTGTCGAGAGGTGGAGGAGGAGGAGGGTCCAGACTGGGACAGACAGGGTGGTGAGAAGCGCTTGAGATTGGGGCGTCCACCAAAAGATCAGCAGCAACACATAGGCAATGATGATGGTCAACACCTGGAATGATCAAGGCAGAGTGTTCATTCATTCAGTCTACCAAACATGACAAACAACCCCTGTGCAATAGCCTATCCACTATGCTAAAAATTAACTGTTTTAAGTAATTTTAAGTTAATAAAGGTTCATAAATAAATATACACATATGTTCCAGTTTGTATTGCATCAAAAACATTATTTCATTATGACACCTTATTCGTGTCATAATTACAAAAAAAAAACATTAGTGTGTCACACATCAATATTTGAAGAAAAGTACAATTGCAAATTGTTTTTCAAAAATCAACATAAAATATAAGGTTCATGTGTCTTGCATTATTTCCACTAAGAACTCAGACATTAGTATGGTAATACTGTAATAGTATTGATAATGTCATCACAAAATCATGTTTTCTTACCCATAATGAACTGAAAATGTTCAACCCGTTGTAGAGAGTTGTAAAAATCAATTTTACAGCAGGGAAAATGTAGTCCACAAACCAATAAATAAGATAAGCAGCTGGCAGGCCTGCCCCAAGCGCAATAAGCATTTTATATCGACGAGCGATCAAGCTCCCGAGCTGCTCCGACGCAAAATTTAGAAAAGTGATCGGGATAGCTACGGCACCCACAACCAGCGGAGTGCGAGAGTCTTCGAGCCCCTGAAGCCATCCGTCCGCCGCGCTCTGCAGGGTGTACTTGAACGGGTACAGCACTGTGCCACACAAAGTCGCCCACAACAGCGGTTTGAGGAAGATTTCAAAGACATAATACACAGCTACTCCTGTTGCTCCAAGAGCTGCAACAAGGATGAATGTGGCTGCGTTGTAAAATGCCTGTTTGATGTGCTTTTCGTGGCCTTGAGGTACGAAATGCATCATGCTATCTAATGGAGACCGAAGCTCTGGTAAAGTCCCTGGAGCCGCCATCTTCTCATCCCAAGCTACCGTGCGCGTATGCATGCACTGGTCGTTGTTTATTTAGGAATGTAAATTATGCCGACAGCCAGCAGTTTGTAGCTTTTCTTCCAGACCGGAGTTCAGCAGAATAGGCTCCTGTCAGAACACGGTCTGGGAATTAAAGGTGGGCGTACATAAACATATAAAAAAAAAATAGAGCAGAGATCAGATCAGGGAGATGCAGTGCCGTCACCAGGTTTTTTCAGGAGGGGCGGAAGGGGGGGGGGGGGGGGAGAAAAAGACACAAAAGTACGAATTCCCATAACCCGTCATCCTCCTCCGCCCCCCTTCCCTCGGCGACGTCCGCCCCCCCCCCCCCCCCCCCCAAAAAAAAAAAAAAAAAAACACAAACTAACTCGCCCCCTTCTAAAAAAAAAAAAAAAAAAAAAATACCATGGATAGATAGAAAGAGCGAAAGATAATATAAAGAAATAGGAAGATAGGTGAATGGATACTGAAGACATGTAGATATTTGATAGATAGCCAATATACTTTTATCACAGAATATCTAAAATGGAGTTGTTATAAAGATTAAGGTATGTTTTGTCATCCTATGAAGTGTTGTTGTGTATCATCCATTCGAATGTTTTACAGTCACCTATACCGCTCCACACACCACTCTTCCATCAACGTCTCAGGAAAAAAAAAAAGAGAGACTCCTTTCCGGACTTCAAGATTATATAACAATCCCCAAATTCTTTGTGAGCCAGGCAAACTCATTTGATTTGCCTTTTTTTGTATTGTTTTACTTGTGAAAATGTGCACAAATTGGAGCATAAAGCGTTAACCAGCAAGATATTGAGTTCGGAAGTCATGAGCCAGATTTTCCTTTTTTTTCAGGGAAATGAAGATAGTTATGTTTATAGTGTTTTCTGGTAATAACCGACTTCAAATAATAGTTTTGAACGGGTCTCTAGCTGCCCCTGCGTGATATTCCATACAGTGTGAACAGATGAGGACATATTTTTTTTTACCATCTTGCACGAATCGGCTCTCTTATGTGAGTGCAAGGGTGGTTCCACCCGACTCCTACACTTCAACAACAACCCCCCTCCCCCTCCCCACCTCCCGATCACATTGGTACAGACTATACAATATCATGACAAAAGTCGATGTGATTAAATGTATATGTTTCATTTATTTGTGTGTTTTTTTCTTTAATTTACAAGATAAAATTCTTGGGAGTAGAAATCAAATCATAATTAAGTACATCTACAACATTACAGGAGTTTAAAAAAAAACAATCACACACACAATACATTTCTTTGGTGAATTGTACATTGAAAATTTGTATGACTTTTAGTGCTAGGCCTATACCTTATTTTATATCATGGATTGAAAAAGTGTAGAATAATTCCTTTAAAGGGATAGTTCACCCTGAAATTAAGTTGATTTCAATGAAAGCAGACATTATGAAAACAACATATCCGTGAAAGTTTGATGAAAATCCGTCAAAGGATAAGAAAGTTATTATCATTTAAAGTTTTGATTTTGTGACGCCATGTGCGAGGTGCCTTTCCATATTACTTTTTTTTTATTTGAAATGTCCATTTTCTCAAAAAGATATGCATCCTTCTACATGTGTTTTCATACATCATTAGAAGCATGTTTTTACACACATACCTCTAAAGAAAAGTTATTCCGTTGTCAGAATCAGACAAAATTTATGGAATCATTTAGCACACAACAAATTGAGAGAGCACCTCTCACGTGACGTCAGAAAATAAAAATGTCAAAAGATCATAACTTTCTTATCCTTAAACGGATTTTCGTCAAACCGTCACTGATATTCTTCTTTAATATGTCTGCTTTCATTAAAACCAACTTATTCTCAGGGTAATATCCCTTTAACAAGATCAACAAAACGATGGTCGATCATGTGGAAAGTGTAAGGTATATGCTCCAGAAATACCCACAGAAATATCCCACATGAAAAATTACACTTACAAAATGAATGATAAGTTGGAACTGGAATCAAGCTGAAATTTACACATTGAAAAGTTTAAGTCGTTCCAAAGCAAGTTCTGTGAAATCTCATGAATTAATAGTCTTGCAATGAGCCTTTAAACATTACATGTGTTTAAATTTTCACCTGTGTGTCATTGAGTGAACTAATGACTGAGTACCTCTCCCAGACACCCCCCCCCCCCCCCCCCCTTATCTGGTCACCCGTTCATGTATTTGCCCTCCCACATTATGTTTTCGGGTTGTCCGTCCGTCCGTACGTTAGTCCGGCCGTCCGTCCCGAATCCGTTTAGGCAATATCTTCAGAGCCGTTAACCAGATTTGCTTCAAACTTGGTACATGTGTGTATTGCATAAAACCAATGAAGTGTGTAAAATAGGGGTCAATTCTGATTGAGGTCAAAGGTCAAACGTCAATAAACTTTTTGAAAAAATGCCCAAAACTGCCCTTTTTCACAATAAATCCAAATCCAAGGATGCAATTCTCATCAAACATGGTGCGAAGATGAATCATTACTTGGGGGTAGACTGATGGTGACATTTTTGGTAAAATTCCTGAAAGATCAGAGGTCAAAGGTCAATGAAATTTGCCAAAATTGGCTAAAAACTGCCCCAAACTCTATATTTTTCACAAAAATAAATCCACATCTAATAGGCAATTTCAACCAAACATAATTAAAAGACGGATCACTACTTGAGGGTAGACCGGTGATATTTTTGGTGCAATTCCTGGAAGTGAAAGGTCAATGAACTTTGTAAAAATTGGCTAAAAATTTCCCCCAAATTGATATTGTTTACAATAAGCCCAAATCCAAATCCAATGGTGCAACTCAAACCAAACACGGTGAAGAGATGTATCACTTCATGGAGATAAACTGGTGAATGCTTGGGTAAACTTCCTGAAAGGACAAAGGTTAAAAGTCAGTGGACTTTGCCGAAAATTAGTCAAAAATTGCCCCCAAAGTGATATTTTTCAAAATAAATCCAAATCCAATGGTGCAATACCAACCAAACATAGTGCAAAGATGGATCACTAGTTGGAGGTAGACTGACGATATTTTTGGTGAAATGTCTGAAGGTTGAGGTGAAAGGTCAATGAACTTTGCCAAAATTGGCTAAAGCTTGCCCCCTAATTGATATTTTCTACATTGAATCCAAATCTAATTATTCAATTCAAACCAAACATGGTAGAGAGATGTATCACTTCATGGAGGTAGATTGGTGAAAGTTTGGGTAAAATTCTTGAAAGGTCAAAGGTCAATGAAGTTCACACAAAATTGTCTGATTTTGAAAAAACTTGATACAAGGATGGATTAAGACAGACTGGCTAGAATGGAAGTCAAAGAAGTAAGAGGTCAAATGTCAACGAACATTGCCAAACTTGGCTAAACATGGAAAAACAGAATATGATATTTTCATTTCACATAGATATTCAATGGTACATTGCCCACCAAACATACACGTATTCTGAGAATAAATGGAGCTACCAAAGAGGCGGAGGCATATTTATCGACTGCGTGGCAGTCGAATTGCTCTAGTTCTTCAATCACATTGTTAATAAAAAAATTGATTATAAGTTACCCTCTCTTTCACTTTAAGAAAGAAACATTTTTGCAAACTAGTGACTCGAAATATTATAAGCCATACATTAATGTAAGATATAACATTGAAGAAGAAAAAAAAAGTAAAGAAGGACGTACATATCAATTTGTATATAATATATAATTCTCTATAAGAATACAACAATAATAAATACAATTTGCTTGAGATGTGAATATGTAAGTAGCCACAGCACATACACACAAATCGCAATTTCAGATAAAATGATGTACTGAGGTAACAATATTTATAACAGTTAGACTTGATCAGTAACCATATCATTTTTCTAAAAATGGGTGTCAATCTTTTTTAATAACATCAAGTGTCCACGGATAACCCAATCTCATCGACCTCGTAATGATCCTTAAACCTCTCATTACCATTGTCATGAATATATGTGTATTGTGTAAGGCCGATGAGGTTTCATAATCATGAGAGGCAGTATTAGGATTACACTTAATTGGGCCTGATATAACAAGAATTGTGGCAACGCAAACCTTTGAAAACTTTCTAAACATTTCCAGTCAAGGGAAGTCAACTACCTATGCTTCTTGACATAGCGGTTGATTTGTCCTGGCAAAACTAAAATACGGATAAAACAAAGAATAATTCAGTACAGTACAATAAAAGTAATGAAGTATTGTTATACCCTGAGTCACAAAACTCACGTATCAATACTTTGTGCTGAAAAGTCAACATTTATATCAGGTTGGCAGCTTTGATAACTGCTAATACAGGAAAGGGTGACAACACTAGTTGAAAATCCAACTACAACGAAAACATGGTCACGTTGAATTTGTCCACTGGTTTACATGCGGGCCACGGGCGAAGGTAGAGGTTCATACCTATACATGGGAAACACAAAAGAAACATTAAGTACTTGATATTGAAACATTATAGCTCACATAATTCCTGGCCGCAGAGGCCAAAATCAGGTCGTAACCCATGAATTTGCATCATGTTTCTGTCACTGTGATCACCATAAGTTTATCTCTATATAAGTACTTTATACGGAGTCGTGCCACAACTTTTTTTCCTGAGCTCCCCAACATGGTAAGCAAAACCCCCTGCTCTGTCCGTCTTCCTGTATCTTTTCCCCTCTATCTTTCCATTCATTTAATTATTCAAAACCTCCTTCGGGAAGTACTTCACAAATGTCAAGGTTTTAGCTCACAGCATTTGTTTCACATTGGCTCTCTGAAAGAGTCCTTAACTTTTGTAAAAATGCAACTCGAAAGTCTCTAAATTGTTCTTAAAAAACTGTTAGTGTCCATGTTTCACAAAAGTACATCAACCAAGATTATCGTATTTGTCCCACCAAATGTTGTTTTGTATCAGTCTTCAATATTCTTTCTTTAACAATTTGCAATAATTTTTTACTCAAATTTGATCAAGTGCAATAACTTTTTGTATAATTTTAAAGGAAAATGGGGGGGGGGGGGGGGGGAGTGAGTATTTCATCTGTGAGATTTTCATAGCGTTCTTCAATTGCTCTGAACACGAATTTCATTGGTAATTAAAGGAAATAATACTTGAGGTGATTTGCTTGCAATTCTGCTGCATTTATACATATCTATTGGCATTATTTTTATTTGTTTTATAAAACTGAAACTAAAAAAAACCCTCTCAAATTGTGTAAAACATCATAGTTTCCACCAATGAACTTAGATGTGAACCATATACTGTAGATGAAGTACGGTACGGGTTGGTAAAAAACGATAAGTGTACCTATGCAGTTACCATAATTGCCTTAAAAACAATAATTATTGGAATTTTGTCCACCAACTTTAAATTTACATGAGGGACGGGTGTGTGTGTGTGTGTGTGTGTGTGTGTGCTGGTGGGGGGGTCACTTTCACTCTTCCCCTCTCCAGTTCAGATTTGGATTTGTTAAATTGGATTGTGGAAGTAGCATGCAAACTTTATACTGAACTTGTTCATGTATGCCCATGCACACATAGCAATAAATTTGATTGTTTTGAATGATATAAATATGTTATTTGAAAGATGACGTCATGATTGCAATGTTACTTTTTCACATGAAATGAATAAGCTCAAAATCTAGGATATAAGATATAAATACACACATGCAGCAAGAAGAAAGTGGAGAATGATGAGGGTTCAGATTTTTCATTAAATATATGACGATCTAGTGTATATGAAAGCAAGTGAAATAATTTACGTAAATCTACCTATGAGACATTTGATTTAGATTTGAACATGAACGCATACACTCGTCAAACCATGAAAACATCTTTAAAAATGATTAAAAATGGAGAATCTTGCCATTCAAATGTCGATGAGCATATCCGTCTAAACGTTTATTCAAGAAAGAAATAGCTACCCAATCACGCAAAGGCTCGATTATCAATTATTGCCTCATTTTCAACACAAAGTGCACATGTGTGTGTTTCCATTTCAAATGAATATTATTTCCCTTCATTTTTTTTAATGAAATTGAATTTAATCAAAGGAAGGTTCATTTTCGAAAAACATTACTGATATTAAAAACTAGTAGACCCTTCTGTCAGACGTAAATTAGCGCATCAAGGATCTCGGTCTAGATGGATGACGCTGTCACAAATCTTCTTTTTAAGAGTCCTTCCACGGTTCTCTTCTCCGTAATGCATCCATGTTTTGGTTGATTCAATTAGAAGATAATGGTTTAAGTAACGTATGAGCGCAAGACGCACGATTGGCCTCGATTACTGCTAATAGATTGAATACACATGCATCTTGAAACGTGTTCACCAGCTTAGTCCATAAAAGTTGAATTGTTACAATTTCTGTTATTTCTGCACGTAGTCTACACAGATTCATTCAAACACTTTGGGGGCAATTTTTAGCTAATTTGGGGCATACTTAAAGATTGTCCGTCCCTTTTGCAAGCTTAAAATTTGAAATCGTCTATCACGATTGTAAATTGAAGAAAGTGTGATTCAAGACCATTTCTAAGAATATAGCATGTTGAAGCTTTCTGTATATGTAAAAAAAATCAGCCGTTAAATTTGAAACCGACTTTTTTCGTACTACGAAAAAAGTATTAGTCTTTGTTACAGTATCTTTGTGGTTATTATGTGTGTGTGAAATCCTAATTTTATGAGAAACTACCAAACTTTGGAGATGATTCCTTCCATAGAACATTTTTTTTTCATAATGCGTTTTATTATTTAATAGACAGATATATCACAGTAAAGCAGATATTTTAACAGAAAGTGCTAAGAACCTGAAGTAAAGACTATTAATCAGACGTTGTTTACGTGCATTATTTGAATTTTACACTACGTGTCAGTTTCAAATTGTGAATATAGAGCTTGCTAACACTTCTCTTTATGTTTTGCTAATGTTTCGATGGTTTTGTGGTGATCTGAAAAAGGGACTGGCTGTCTTTAATTGACCTTTGCCCTTTTAGGAATTTACCCAAACATTTACTAGTCTATCTTCATGAAGTGATGTATCTCTGCATGTTTGGTTAGAGTTGCACCATTGGATTTGGATTTGGGTTTATTGTAAAAAATACCGATTTGGGGGCAATTTTTAGCCAATTTTTGCAAAGGTCATTGACCTTTGACCTCTGACCTTCCAGGAACTTCACCAATGCAAGTTCATGAACATCTGATTACATGTAGTTGGATGCTTGATTTTTGCAGTATTTGTCTTCAGATCTTGCCCAGTCAGGAGTGAATGTTCATGTCTAAATCTCCTGTGATGCTGGTAGGGGAGTAAACACTTATCCTTTATTTGACGTTAAGTTTGCCTAATTAATCTTTCTTGAAATATCAGCACTTAAGTCAGTGTCTACTTCTTTTTTCTTGTCGAATGTATAATTAAACTGTGAAATACAATACACTTTTAAGTTATCATATGTAGAAGTGGGCTGTGATGAAAAAAATAGGTGAAACATATCACACATCAAAAAGCTTCAACTTAATTATCTTGTGATTTTTTTGCATTCATCATGAATACCATGGATCTTCTGTCTATACTCTTAATACTAACATACTCAAAACACACAGCAGAACACCACACATACACACATGACCAGTTTGCATTTCCCTTTCAAATTTTTTTAATTCTCTTCAAGTTCATGAATACAAATCTTGACAAGACTGATAAAAATATGCTTAGAAATCCTCATTGATCTTTACATTTCTTTTCCAGGATTGTGCTGAACACCCCCACACGACGTATAAGAATTCACATTACATACATGTACACACACACTCATTCAACGCTCATAGTCTAAGAATGGCTCTTTCCAAAATAAGATAAGTACAGGAACAACCATCAAAAAGTTAAGACTAATTTGCATATTATGCAAAAAGTCCACACAATCCTTTCGCCAGCTACACGAACAAAATTAAATCAAAAAGATTCACAATCCTTTCACATTATAGAAAATAATCACCTTACGAAAGACAGTGCTACCTGAATAATAATAATAAAAAAAAAAATGTTTCATTAACATAGATTACTGAAAGAGTTGCAAAAATTACTGTGCTAGCAATTCCTTTATATATAGGGATTTTTTTGCTTTTGGGGAGGACAGTCACACTGAAGATGTTGTCAGACTAAATTTGCATATCAGATACTGAATAATGATGTCATAAAATCACAAAGAGGCATTCCAAGGCAGGCATTACCATGTTTACCATGCAAATCACATAGAGTATCCCCCCCCCCCCCCTAGGATTCTCAATTTTCATTCCTTCCTCCACTAGGAGTAGCAGTGGAGAAATTAGAAGTCAAACTCTTCTTTTATCAAACATCGCTGAATAGACTTGCCTTGCTTAAAAAAAAAACACTTCAAAACAAGGCCAATGATCATGATGAAATTAATCCATCAATTCTCTTGTAACATTAGCTCACCAGACAATTCATATAAAATATCCACTACTGGAGGGGAACTGGAATAGAAGCTTCGAATATCATTTTATCTGCTTCAAAAGTAGAGTTGAAAAAATATCTCAAGGCAAGATGAAAGATGAGGATGCGACTTTAACAAATCTTGGTTAAGAAACTGTTTGATTATGATATGATACACAGCAGTACTTGCTTCTTTAAAAGCTATACAACTCTCTATAAAAATTCATCACTCACAATATAATATGTAAACTCATATCTAAAACAATTATTTGTGCTATTAGACAAATGAGTTATCATATAAAATGGTGATGGGTGGATGGTTTAATAGCTGCAAAGTTCAACAAGACACATTTGACATCAGAAGATAAAATACAGCATTTAGGTGGTCTGTTTTACTTAAATCCAAAGAAATCACGCTCATGATTAGTGTGGGGAATGTATTCATAGTAAAATCATGACATGTCTGAATTCATTACATCTTTATAACTGAAGAGCAATGTGACTGCACACATTTATTGGCCAACAAGAATGAGGCTGTGTATGCATTAAATATATTTGTATTAATGTGATTTTTTCTTACTGAGCTTTTAAGTTTAATATAACACAGATAACAAATGAAAAAATGTAACACACTGCAATCTTCATATAAATTTCAAATTGCATGCACTTATGTTCATGGCAAATTATTTCAAAATACACACTATGTAAGAGAACCCTTAAAACTCAATAATATTGCAATATGGCACATTAATCTAAGGGCATTCCTACACTAGCAAGCTTCAAAATGAAGCTGATTCAAATGTTCCTTCCAGCATTGTCCTTTCCTTCTCCTCACACTTAAAAACCTTCTATACATCTCTTCCATTGTAGATACTACCAAAAAAAAAAGACATGTTGACATGTACTATCAAATTATTAGACCTTCTTATGAAGGCATATGGTAGACATTTGTTTTAACAAACAAATATATATTCTAAAGTGTGAACACTGCAATGCTGCTCAAAACGATACTGAATGAGATAAAGAATACAGAATTATTTTTTGGGAACAAGTATGAATACCACAATTCTACCATAAGAAATGTGTTTTGTAGATCAATTTACGCCTATGAATTGTATGCATGTTTTTTTCGAAGCATTTGCTTGAAAGAAAATGATTTCTGCAATCTTTTAAGAGAAAGTCAGTGATGAGCTAGGTGCATACAATTTGAATATAAGCATATTGGTCTAATAATTTGTTGAGATGTGACGAGCGTGATTATAATATAATAAGTCAAACAGAAGAAAATGGTTTAAATTTCATGCATGAAATGGGGTGGGGAATTTCAACCCAAACAGTCACAAACTTGAGACCTACTTTTCAAACAAGATTTCTCAAAGTAGATATAAACCCTGCTGCTTTCTGGCTTCATAGCAAGCTCAATATAATTGGAGGCCAGCCCCCAACAAGAAATGGTTCTTCATTAAAAGGCATCAGTAATTAGAAATCATTACACATTATGATTACACAAGAAGATATTGCCTCCAACTTAGCATTGGCATTGAAGAGGGATAACTAAGCTCCTTATATTTTGGCATAAATGTGGAACTGTTGCAAATAGACAGAAGAAATGGAAAAAATGTAAGAAAATGTTGAGTTGCATCACAATGTCACTATAAATCTTACTTTTCCTGAATTGTTTGATACTAGATTGACATATGCTTTTCCTGTTTTTTTAAGGCCATGTACTGAAGATGTGGCATTTTGCCGTGGACGAATCCAACAAGATTCCTGTTTCATCAATAATACATAGTTTTGTTTTAGAGCCATGAACCGGAGATGTGGCATTTTGCCAGACGAATCCAACAAGAGGGAGGATAGGATAGATGCATGATGGGATATATCACAGTTTGGCGGATGAGGCAGCAGTGGAGGATAATGACGAGGATGGAGAGAGGGTGTGAGAGAGACGGAGCCATTACATGTGTTCTGGGTGGTCGTGAAGAGACTCAATCAGTTTAGAGGGTGGCACGCCCTCAAAGCAAATCCTGTAGATGGCTGTGAACAATGGGTACCTGATGTGCACAGAAGAAAAAAAGAAGACATTTTGAATTTTGAATTTAGTCTTGATCTTATAAATGCACACATTTTCAAGCTCAAATGCTCATTTGTTAGTCAATGGGTCTGCCCAATGAAGTCGCAATAAAACAATATCACTGGTGAAAATAATGTACATTGCTGGGTACCGGTAATCACATGTTCAACCACAGTTACACTTAGCCTCGATTCCAGGCTGTTCAGCATTTCAAAACTGAAATATTAAATAAAGGGGGGCTGGCTGCAGTAGACTTATCATTCTGAACTTTTATTTTCTGGCTCCCCCACCATGTGGAATGAACTAAGTGGTTTTAGCATATAAGACTCTATATTTGAATTTTGGATCATAAGTGTCAAACGGCCTGGGAGTCATGAATGCATGTTAGGGCGTCCTACCAGACTGTCATTGCCATCTCATCGCAGAGATGCTCATTGATAGCAAACATTGAGGGCAGTATGACTGCACATTTCTGGGAATTAACAATTCTGGTTCTAAATACTGAAGTAGTATTACAATAGTCTGAATTCTACCGGTTGATTAAATCTTTCTCCTTGAGCATCTGGTGGACTTCGTAGGCCGTTTGTGGACCTTGCAGTTTCTGGCCGTTCAGCATCTCCTTCTCCAGCTCTTCAATGGTCTGCAACAAACAATATGAGCAACATACAATGAATCATCAAGGGAACCAGCAAAAACACATTTAAACACTGATCACACATCTCGTCACTATGAGTATCACTTGATTTTGCACTGAATGCTTTACAGGAGACTAACATTTTTCTAGCAGGAAGTGACTGCAAAAGGCATTATTCAAAACATGATCTACTGTATACGCCATATATTTTTCTGTTTTTTTTATTTTTGCGAACTTTGAATACGACATGCACGTGCACATATACTAATAGTACTAGTACTTCACGATCGCGAATTTAACAACTTGCGAAACTGATGAGAAGTCCTGATTCGCGAAAAAATTAGACTCACGAAATATATGGCGTGTATAGTAGATGATGCAAATGTTTTTTTCAATATGTAGTCTGTATGATACACAAAGAGTAAATAAAAAGCGTTCAAAGTACCTTCCCGGTGACCACGTATGCCTCTGCCACCCTGCGGTTGCGGCCACCGTAGCAGGTAGTGATGAGATCTGCCACGCCACAGCTCTCCAGGAAGGTGGCCTTGTCGATGTTCTCGTAGAAGGTCTCTGCAAAGGACACCATCTCCATCAGCCCCAGGCGGATGATGGCAGCCTTGGTATTGTCTCCTAGCTTCAGGCCATCGATGATGCCAGCTCCAACGGCCACGATGTTCTGTAAATGTCAATGTGGACAACTTAAACAGTGGCTTGGCTCAATTGTTCATTTCTCAATGGAAAGGCCATGTTCAAGTCTTTGCAAAAGAGCCAGCGTCATTTATTTTGCTCCATTCCTCCTGTGTAGGAAATCACTCCATCCCTCAGATAGGACTTTAAATGGAGGTCCCCTGTATAGGAGAGCCACACTTTATGGCTCTACTTAACTTCTCAACTAACAGCAAGGTGAAAACCTGGTGGAGTGGACAGATGGCCTATACTGGAAAACAAATGTGAGATGCTGACCCCATGTAGTTCACCACAGAAAGCTATCTAGCCTTCACATGGTATCAAACAAGCATTAAGAGTGCCACATGATATAATAATATTTCAACATTCTCACTCTTAAAGGCCTATTTGAATCACAGTACAGTTAGCTGTGTTTATCCAAGTGATATATGGCTATTGTGGATGTGTGACAAACAACAGCACGAGCACTAAATTTCAGAACTCTTTGTCAGAAAATGAATGCATAGTTATACTACAAACAAAAACACATAGCATTCATTTTGTGCCTTTACCTTTCAGGCCACCAGGGAACATGTGAAATACTAAATGGACAGGATGACTGGGTCATCACATTTAGATTCAAGATTTTAAATTATTTATTGTCATGTATAAAAATACACAAAATTTGCTTTCGGGCATAAAGTTACAAACATGAATACAGTTAACAGTGGCATAAATAATACATTGACAAACAATCGTAACTGTTAAAACATGTATTGCACAACTGTTTGAGAAGAAAGAGAGAGGAAGAAAGGGGGAGAGTGAGATCCAGAGGGAAGAAAAGGAAAAAATAGACACTAGGAAGAGAAAAGAAGTCAGTAAGAAACAGGACAATGTGCAACCTACTTGTACAGCACCAATGACTGGCACTGTACCACCACCCCGCAAACATAATCAAAATATTTCTTGTTAAAATTTATTACCTTTCTGGCATCAAGGAACATGTGATATAGTAAATGGACAGGATGACTGGGTCATAAATCAAATATAAACATAATAAATATTTCTTGTTAAAATTCATCTTAGCAGTGAAGAACAATAATGCTGTCATGATTTATCCCTAATGTGTTGCATTACTATACGGTACCATGAAAGAATATCAATTGTTGGGTATACCTTCAAAGCTCCACAGAGTTCCACTGTGTTCTCGTCTTCTACAACGACTACTCGGAAGTAATCCACTTCAAAGAGTTTCTTCAGCAGGATGCCCTTCTGCTTGTCCTTGCAACCTGTCAATACAAGTTGAATAGCAATAACAGCAAATATCTTCAAAAACAAAACAAGTATTTACATGGGGTGAAACCTCTGGGTAAGCACATGTACATAAGGAAATATGAACAAAGTATACAAGTGTATTTATTGAAGGAAAAGCCTCCATAAGTGTTGTTTGTTGGATGTTATCAATCCTTAATTGCTTGCATGTACTGTACCCTGACAAACATGTGCATTGATATCACACGCAGAAGTTCTCACTTATAGAGTGGGGGAAATAGAAAACAAGTCACAGGAGAGAAAGAGAAAGAGAAAGGGGAGTGAAAAAACTAATATAAGACAAAACAGAGTGAAATAGAGTGGGGGAGGAGAAAGAGGAGATAGATGGCAAGCAAGAGAGAGATAGAAAGGGAGAACGAAAAATGCACTGAAATGACTTTACCTATGGTGGTCTCGCAGAACTTCTCTGCTGCAACCTCTGGAGCCAGATTAGCACCCATGAGGACATGGCAGTGTATCCCTCCCAGGTAGGAGGAGATCATCTCTGAGATTAGCTGGAGCCCTTTATCCTTAATGTGCACACCCTGCATGGATGGATGGGGACGAGATTAAAGAAATCAGTGACGGATACAACGAGAGCTAATTAGGTCTTCAATAGCCCAATGCGACAAAATAGCTAGGTAGTTCTGATCAGGATAGCCTAGCCAGATCAAGAAATAGCTGGCTATTTGTGTCTTCATTAGCCAGATCAGGCGAAATAGCTACCTATTTGGTCGAGAAAATTTCCCAAGAAATCTTCATAAGCCTGAAAATTTTTCGATCCCAGCAAGCATCAGCACGCACTGAGGCATTGTTTACATTAGATTTTTATATGTGCATGAATGCGAGTTCACAACCGAATCCATGCGGTCATAGCCTATTTCTGTCGCACACTGTGCATATGCGAACATTGGGATAATTTATGCATCCCGAGTTTCAAGCTAATATGCCATTGCAACTTCAGGCTAGTTCCTCGAATAAGCAAACTAGCTCGTTATTTCGTCTGATCAGGCTAATGAAGATGCACCTAGTGTGTATATTGTGGAATTAATATATTAACCCTTTCAGTCCCAAGTGATAAATTGTGTGATAAATTGACGTCAGACCATCATTGTTTGATGCTGAGAAGTTAAAGTACAATGCTTCTGGAATTAAAAAGAAATATCATGTGCAGGGTTGAATTTAATGCTCACATTACACCACAATGTTAGTAACTTGATAAAATGAAAGACATTATCAGTGCAGCCTAAAGGTACTAAAAGAATGCTCACTGTAAATCAATACGGAGTGAGCAAAGTTTCATATTGCACAGGTGTTCTCAGCAATTACCGGTATGTCTTTGAAACAGGACCAGTCCACAAACTTCATGTAAGGGTAAGCAGATGACCACTCACATAGTCCAATCACAGATAAGACAGTGAGATTTGATATAAATTTCGATCTGCTTAGTAAGGTTTCATGAATATGGCTCCAGGTGTACTCATGATTTTGTTTCCTGTGATTTACCTTACTATTATAACACTTCATCAAATCCCATAGAAATAAACACCTGTAATTCAATTATCTGATTAAAAAATACTGATTAAATATATGATATGGGATGTACGTCAGTTACTGAAAACATGAACTTTTTGTTCTCATTTCCCAGAAAAGAGGTCATATTACATGAAACCTGGTAGTTTTCCTCATCAGGTAAGAGCCCACCCTTCCACACCAAAATAAAAGAAAATAAAGTTACAATGAAGTCATAGAGGACATTTTGATATTTGTAATGTCAGTAACTAAAGTGGAAATATGTAACATCAGTTACCCAGATGTAATGTCAGCATGGACCTATCATGGATGGACTGCGCTCGGATAGATTTCCTTTGATCTATGAGGTCCGCCGCCTCATAACAATTCAAGACATTCAGGTGTTTTAAACAATCAGCTGTATTTCTAATTAGGTAGTGCCTTCCTCTGAATAACAAAAGAAAATCTGTTTTGAGAAGTATGACAACCGTTCAGCCTTCGCTGGGAGCTCGTAGCCGATCATTTGGGATGAGCGAAGGGAATTTTTGAAAAAAAAATTGTAGAAAGAATTTGGTCCGTAACTTTTTCGGACACCTCCGCACACGAAATTGAGGTTGTTTCCATGAAAGATGAAACACTCAATAAACGATTTACAAGATATTTTTAAGGAAATATGATTCGGAAATGTGCGATATGGAGGCATTTCTCTGGCATGTTTTCTACAGTATTCTCCTTTTATCACAAAAACGAAGCAACAATATAATCTGAAATTCACAGAATCGTATCTTTATAAGATGTAATACTACTGCACATGCACTTCAGTTCATGAAGTGGCTCTGAAATCTTCTGTGCATACAGAATATATATTCCTCAAAATGCATCCTACATTTTGTCATGCTTGTTTGGCGGCGGATCTCCCTCGATCAAAGAGCCAAACGCGTCAAATATTCCATTGTGATATCAATGCACGCGACTGCTGTAGGAATAAATTACACTTCGTGCTGACTCCATTCCTTACACCTCTCTGATGTCAGATACCATTATAGAATGTCAGTTACCAATAGTGAAATGTAAAAGTGGTTAATTTTATTGTGAGAAAATACTGTTTACTTGTTAAATAGTATTTCAGTTTGTTAAATCACACCAGTGGCAACCTGCTGTTGACTTTTAAAAAGTATAGGTCACATGGAATACTGTACTGTACAATTCAATAACAAATATTGCAAATTGTGTGAGATTAAATTATGAGGTAAGTTGCATTCCAATTGTACAAAGTTTTACATATATGTAACATGGAGATGTGTACACACTTGACATATATGTATGTAAACAATGATTTACACCTCCCTTTCTACATGTATAGATACTAAAGTCCCTTTATTTGGCTAGCCCGAAATCAAGGTAATGAATTTGGCAATAAAACTGACCACTACCAACTGGAGTTTGATTTTTGTTAACAGATTAAAAGATAAATAAACCAAGAGAATGATTGGACAAATTATGAAGAAAATTGAAATCTGACAGATACATGTATGAACAAGAATTGCCAGAATTGCCAGAAAATACGTAAAAATTCTTCATACTGCAGGTTTACATGAAATTTGGGGAAGGTGTAGGGGAGGATACTCTTAATTCATTTCTGTCATTTTTTTTTTTTTTTGGGGGGGGGGGGGGGTTGGATAAGCTTTGAAAAAAAAATCAATAGAAAACTGATGAATATATGTAAATGGGTATATAGTCAGAGAAATCCATGTATAGCTACCATGCAACATTTAATTACTATCGGAAAAGCTGCTATCCCCCCCCCCTCCCCCACCCCCACGAGTATGTAAAACATGAACTTCTTATCTTTCGATAATTTGATATAAAATATTATCACATTTGAATGATTACTGTTTCTGTGAAAAAAATTTAGTACCAGAAAATTATGTCTGTGAAAAGCATATATGTATGTATACGTATGTGTAATTTCAGTTATGTAATGTCAGTTACTGAAAAGTGTTAATCAAATATTCAAAGCAAAGAAGAGGAATTTAGAGAAAAAAAAATCATTAAAATGTTCCTCGGAACTCGGGTTTATCGCCACATCAAACACACATACATGTGAAGCCCTGGATAGAAGATATAATGTAATGATTCCACACATTTGACATGCATGTGTTATCTCTATGGCAAAATTAAGTGTAATGTACAATAACAAATCATTTAATATTTTGACATATCTTAACCTACATTGTAGTAACAAAGGTATAGTAATAAATTGAACTCATCACTCTATTCTATCAGGGACATGAGATATTTCAATTTTATTGAACACCCTAAAATTGCATGTCCTTTTCTATCAGTCCATCAGTTACCAACACATTTTTGCTCCCTGAAGTGTAACAAATACAGTTGCATGGAAAAAATTAATATCAGTTTATACACCAAGTTTAACTTTATTAACTATATCAATAACAAACTTTAGTCATTTGTAGTCAGAGAGATACACACAATGATAGGTGTGTATGATTGTGCCGTGTAACGCCAGTTACCTTGAAAATGCCCATAAAGTAAAGTGCAATATATCAATGTGCAATGTTAATCCAGTAGATATATTCCAACATTATTTCCTCTTCTCCATAATGCAGACATTATAGTGATTCTGCTTTGTTGTCCTGTATGAGCAACCAACACTTAAAATATGATCTTTTTATGCCTACTGAGTATTAAGGAATACATGTTTTCCTTTAAGTTCCTTTAATTTGAATATTGTTATAAAATTCATATTTGATTTTACTCTTGTAAGCAAAGTGCAACAAAATGAGATACCCATGCAATACTGTATTCAAGGTTGATAACTTGTAAAATTGTTCACATAACAATCCAACATTAAAAAAATCTACTTCAAGCAACATGTGCATGTCAGATAGGTCGATATCAAAATAACGCGTGCACACATCTCTGCATCTCTCACATATACAGCAAATAGGAATTAGTAACCACACCAAGTTATGACAAATTACACTGCAAGAGTCTATTTACCTCATTGCCGCCTGGTGATATTTCAACAAGACCCTACATGTAGGAACATTACAATACCAATCGATATGAAATATATTGTAAATAATACATGTTTAGACCAAACAAAAAAATTGTAATTCCATTTTACCTGTTTAGTGAGAGGAAAGCTTTTGTTTGTTAAAGCTCAGTTTCACTCCCAGCTATTATTCTCTCTCAAATCTGTCCAAAATCTATGTCCAAGCCATTATTTCACCTTGTTGCACATCTACACCTATACCCTTGACCTCCCCCCCCCCCCAACACACACACACACACATATGTACACACAAAAATCAACCACATGAGTCCCATCCTGTCCCCTCCTCCTCAGACAGCTGAACCTGTAGATTAAAGATGGCACGTCCCTTTTACAAACATGTGCAAACTTCCTGAAAGTTTGCACATATTTAACCCGTATCTTTGGTATACCAACTGTGAAATTTTAAGGTCAGAGGTGTTATAACCCCCGTAGAATAAATGAAAATCTAACTAGTTTTCACTGAGATTTTATTCCAATTGATTGCTGACCGTTGATACAATTTGAAATTAATTGTGGTACGAAAAAAGAAAGCTCGATCAGTTATCAAAGATTATTTCCTTAAAACCGAATATTACGCTTTGTCTTTGTCGATTCCAGGGAAAGGTTATATAGCCACTATCTCTCTATCAAATAATGGCAAAGTCAAGGAACTTTCACAATTAGGTCTGCAAAAGGGATGGGTTACCTTCCATATTACAGTGCATCAATTCATTCACACAACATAACTTTCTACTTCTACCAGCACTTTTGGTCTTCCATTGTGCTGGCACCCTTCATACTAAGATAACATACAGTGATAAAATACTGGAAAGGAAGTACAAATATAATGCAGGAAATGCAAGGTTAGCATTGGAAACTACAAAAAGTCAATGAGAGCTTGGCGAGAACAGGCGTAGGGGAATACTGTCATATAAATTACACTTTCGTGCCCTCCTTTTTTCTTTGTAAGTACTAAATAACTCAACATGATGAACAAATGAATTTGAATTTCCTATAATCATGTTTCTTTAATGCACTGACTAAATAAAGCTCAGAGGATAACAGATATATCATATGCTATGAATGACATCAGAGCCATATAATTATTTCATTATTCCGCAATCCAACCCTTAACCCGTATGTTCTTTGTAGGCCAGAGAATAAGATACTGCATGCTTATGTGCTGTAAGTTTTTTTCATGAATAAAGGGGGGGAGAATGAGTGGCGTATTTTATCTCTGTAAAGTGTGAATCGGGGGAGAATTACACTCAAGCTCAGAATAACTGAGCCCCAGCAATGAAAAAAAGAGCCCCTGGACCTGTGAACAAATATTTGTCCTCATAGAGTACAATGCAATACGTAGTTCAGGGTTGTAGAATAATTTGTTCTTTCCTGGCGGGAATGCACACTAGCATGTACAGGAAAGGAATACCTTAATGAGGGAGATAGCGATGGTATCTGGATCGATCTTTCCCTTCAAGGACTCGCAGACTTTCGGGACAAACTGGTGAGGAAGCACAAAGATGAGAAGTGTGGCCCCTTTAGCTGCCTCAGCCACATCAGGAATAGCAACCTGCAAACATGGGAATAGAGGATATTTATTCATTGTACTGACATGCTTCACATAATTATTGGTCAATTTGTACAAAGAAATTGAAGTTGCTTGCACCTGTATAATGTCTGTTTTTCACACTAGACAATCAACCAGAACACAAAACTAACAAGGTAAAATACTACATATTAGTTTGCCAATCCTGCCCAGTAAGTATTAAAAACAGATACAGGTGATACTTTCTGCTTGATTTGCTTTTCAAGTCAAGGAAAGAAAGTATGTACAGAAGTGGAGTGGGGTTGACATGCAGAATGTTTATTTGGGTTTTAGTTCAAAGCAGGAGTTCTTTGCATGCAGGTACAGGTTATTCTAAAATGAGTTTTAATGAGAAATATTGTTCAAGGAAAATTAAACAGGTAGTCTTTCTGTACAGGTAGTCAATTGGTCACTAAAGTATATTTCAGTTATGCTCTATACAAAGGGAACGGGTTGAGGATATTTCATTGTTAATATGCAAAAGAGCACTGCACTGTACCCACGTTCAAGGATTCTCCCAAACGTAATGCACTTCAAAATACTTAGCTCAATATCGCATTACCACATATATGTACCGCTACTGAATCCTGTTGATACAATTGAGCAAATACAATGTGCACAAGATTTGTGTATGGGGTCCATTTTCGTTGAATGCACATGCAAATCTTATTATTGCCCATGTCCATGCTCCTAACCACACTGTTTCAGACTTTGTGTATAGGCAGGACAATATAGCATTCAATTTCATTCATGCATCCCTAACTGCCCAGCAAAACCAATTTGAGGACCTACAATGTACATCTAGCTAGAAAACTTGTGGGTAAGCAATATTATCTCACTTAATTCCTTTGAGCAAATAGAGCATGTTCATTTCAATGCCATTCACTTCCAAACTATTGGTAGTGCTGATTCAACACAAGAAATAAATCTTGACCTTTAGCCTATTACAAAACTCTATAAAATGATAAGACTTTATGTGCCCATATACTACTACTGAAAAGGGTTGTAAACAAGCACATAAAAATGATTATGGAACATTTCCATTGTTTGACAAGTAAATTGCAGATGCTTCTTTCTCATTACTTTGTCAATAGTGATAATGGCAATGATGATATTGAAGAACTGACTTGAGATGATGGTCTTTGCCTCACATTTTTAGTGTTAATTCACATCAACAAGGAATATTTTGTTTGAAAGGAGGGTACGTTGGAATACATGTGTACATTTCTAATAATATAGCAAATCACTGGTTTCCACAGAAAATCAATCTGCTTGTTCCAGAGAAATTCTGGAAAAATTTTTTTTTTGACAAATAGAACAAACTGTATTCCTACGAAAAGTTAGGTACATGTGACCAACCAATAAAATTAGATAGAACATAACCTGTTAAAAAATTACATTTTGGAATACCGCTAATACAAAATATTTTACATCTTTACTCTAAAGCCCATTTGGGTTTTCAAATGAAACACATGAAATCCCATAATAAACTAAGTTCTTTAGTTGACTGCAATAACAGTTTAAGATCTTTTAGCTATAGGAGGCCCTGTGCACTATATGTTTCTAAAATAGTGAACATACAATCATCATAATGTGCACTGTACAATACATGGACATACTACTTCTGAAATCTGAATAGTGTCACACTCTTGACAAAGAACACATTTGTAGGGAGCATATACCAGTATTTCTAAAGAATACGGCACTGCACATCCCTGGTATTCTCATTACTGACATGCCAGCCACATCACTCTGACTGTGAGCCTGTGATACGCCCAGTCAGTTGTTAACCGTATACCATACAAGCTTTTGTGTATTTGTTCGTGTACACATTCAGAGCCTTCTTTGGGCAATACTGATAAGTATATCCATATACATCTACACATTACTACAATTTGTGATAGAAGAGCACCATACATGTATTTTGCAACCAGTGGACATTTAAGGATTATTTCCCCTGATAATGCATTACCCACACATGTAGCCCTGAAAGCAAGAGCTGAAACAACTAATTTGTCATTTCCTCATCTCCTACTTAACTTGTCTGTTTCCTTTAGTTCTGTCCTATTAATTCTTTCTCTCGTCCTTCACATTCTCTTTCTCTCAATGATTTGTTTGTTTGTATCTCCTTACATATTCCCATTAGAGTTAACAGGGAAACCAGGATTATTCAAAAGAATGCTAAAGGGAGACAAGAAATTAGGTCTTTAAATCCATGTACAAGTAATTTTAATATAGGTTTCAATAAGACTTACTGTTCAAGGGTAACAATACATGTCTTTATGGACAGGTGATCTTTCTTTTAATACCGGTGGTAGTTAAAGCACTAATAGCAGGTTTCACTCTATCACGAAGTAGAAGTACATGTAAAAGTACATGCAATAGGAGAAAAAAAGGAAGTAGCAGACTTCACATGTTTTTGTAGGTTTTTAGTTGTGAAAGTCATGGTCTCAAATATGATGATTATTGATTTAGTTATTTATAGCAAGCATAAAGATGAATCTTTTAGTTGCAAAACGTCCACATCACTATTGAAGATAAATCAATCTTCAACTCAACTGGCTTGACTGGTTTCCAGGCTGTTAAAAAGTTCTAATCCAAAGTCTACAGGAGGCTGCTGAAGGAGGCTACTTTTCCTCTAGTGCTACTACTCCAGAGCTCACCTAGTATACTTTTGATGGGCTCTTAATACTAAAAAGTATAGGAACCAGTCCTGTCTTGCTAATCCTAAAGCCAAATATGCCTCTTGATAGTTTGCATCAGAAATTGATTACTTCCTGCCAATACACAAATTGCTTGTTCCCCAAAACTAAGCTTAATTGTACTTCTCTAATGATTTGGATCAGAAAATGTCCAGCAGCCAGGGTGGGGGTGCGGCCTAATTAATTGCTAAAGTGCAGTCAGCTTCATGCAATTTTAGCAACCAGCAAAGTTATCCAGGTTTCATGAAAAGCAAGTATATGAGCTACCTGTATGAAGTGTACCTAGTATTAGTACCTACCACATTGTCTGGGAGGAGTCGTCCTGGCAGGTATTTCTCGTTGATATGAGTCTCGTTGATGATTTCAGTGAGCTTCTTCCCATTCACCATCTCCTCAAACACCCACATGTTAACCTGGTCCTCAAACTCTGGGCGCTTCTTGGCATTCACACCCACAATCCGCGCAATGGCTGAGCCCCTACACGAAAGATATTAAAAAAAAAACATTGTTGTTTGTTTACATTCTCCATTCTACATCAGAGAAAGTCAATGGAGAGCTCATTGATGCTTTAACTCTCACAGTACCAATCCTTGAATGCCCCACAGCCTTACTATACATTACCATGCCATTGGTAATGAGAGGATTAAGGGGGTTGTTTTCTTCTCTTAACATTAGTTGGTCTTGTTGTTAAGGTGGGATAAGATTGTAAGAAAACAGGTCTAAGCACACAAATGAAAAACAAATTAGTACAGGTGTAGTGTACACAAAATTGAATCTCATGTACACAACAGCAGTTTAAAACTGCGGTATATTTTGTCCAGTTCAGCATGAAACATGATGCTTTAGCCTAAAAAGCATCTTGTTTCATGCTGAACGGGATAAAAGATACAGCAGTTTAAAAATGCGGGTCCTTCCCTTTCCTCCCTTTCCCTTTCCCTACGCCAATTCCTTTGAGCTGTGGTGTACAGTATGTGCTTCTTAGCCTACATGTAGGTGTAGTAAATGAGCACATGTCAGAATTTATTCTTCACCTTATTACCGGTACATGTAGATCAATTACTCTCTAGCACTAGCGGAAGCCATAATAATGAGGTGCTTCGAGTGGAACTTGTACCACGTTTATAAAACACAAACATTTTTTTCAATACAATTTATTGGTCTACAAAGATCCATCCAGAGGTCAAAGTTCAGCTCAAAAGCATGTACAGTGAGTGGTCCACAAACCAGCCCCTACCCTTGAAACCGGCCCCCGCGTATTTCTTCTCAGTGCGTGCTATCTAAGGTTTGATGTGCGATTGTGTATTTGCGCATTAGTAAACAAAATGTATGATTTTCAGAAGCAAAATTAGATGAAATGTCACATATTTGACAATTGCACATTTTCATTTGAAATATCTCTGTTCTCAACTTCCATGATTTTCTTGTCAATAGCCGAAACTTTTCCATCAAGTTTTCACTGCACTAGAACGAGCATGATTGAGACGCAATACTGCACCTGTTAGATTGATGGAAATATAGCACATTTTTTGAAGCGCAATTTCTCCAAAAGTTTATCGTTTATCTTTATTTTGCTGATTTGTGACTGAAATTTTAGTATTTAACCTGTTTATCTTGGTATAAAAATATTAAAAAGAAAGCAGGGGGCCGGTTTGAGGCACTCGTATCATATTACGTTAAGAAATGCATGATCTGAATCATTATCATTTCTTAAAAATAGGATTGATTGAACCAAACAACAAACTTGCATATCCCAGGCATAAATAACCTAATTGATGAACATTTGATGTGTATATCAAAACCTAAATCACACATACATGTAAACACACTCTTCCGGAATGCACGTCTACTAGCGATAAGGAAGAAAAGTGACTGAGTTTGCCCCTAAACAGTCACAGGTTTGCCGGTCTAGTACGTAGGAATTATGAAATAAATGTACCCCGTTCCGTTTGAGTATCATAAGCAACATGGATTGCAGTACATGGGACACCGATTTAGTGCACATTTTATTGAGGGTTGAAACAATAGATCATTTCTTACCAATTTCCGGAACCAATGATGCAAACCTTTCTTGGAGATGTAGAATCGGCCATGATTGTTTTGTATGCGTTTCCTTTAAGTGCTGGATAATAAGATGCAACAATGTTTCCGAAAATGTTTGACCTCAGTCTTGCCACGTTACGCCACACAATATAACTGAGTATTTGCATGATGATCCGGTCGGCTTGTGGCGCTGGCGGGCTCGCTCGGCAGCTATAGCGCGCGCTAGCGCACGCTGGCTCGCTGCTGGTATGCCGCGCCCACGGGCCGAACTCCAGGCCTGGATCACCACCCTGGGCCTGAACTTGCCTGCAGGTAACGCTCAGCTAGGGGTCGCGTAGGGACGCGGTGGGTATGTTGTTTGGGGCGGAGATGGTGAGGTGTGGTGCCCAGGTCGAAATTCCCATAGAAACCAGTAGAAACCAGTAGAGACCGTCTACTGGTTTCTACTGGTCCAGTAGAGTCTACTGGTCTGAAGAGGAACTACGAAATCAAACCAGTAGAAACCAATAGAAACCAATAGAGTCTAATGTGTTGAAGACCAGTAGAAACCAATAGAAACCAGTGAGATCTAATGGTTTGAGAAGGAGTGTGAAAAAACAAAGTCAAACCAGTAGAAACCATTAGAGACCAGTGGATTCTAATGGTATTGAAGACCAGTAGAAACCATTAGAATCCACTGGTCTCATAATGGTTTCTACTGGTTTGATTTTGTATTTTTCACACTCCTTCTCAAACCACTAGATCTCACTGGTTTCTATTGGTTTCTACTGGTCTTCAATACCATTAGAATCCACTTGTCTCTAATGGTTTCTACTGGTTTGACTTTGTTTTTTTCACACTCCTTCTCAAACCACTAGATCTCACTGGTTTCTGTTGGTTTCTACTGGTCTTCAATACCATTAGAATCCACTGGTCTCTAATGGTTTCTACTGCATGGTTTGACTTTGTTTTTTTCACACTCCTTGAATTCTCAACCATTAGATCTCACTGGTTTCTATTGGTTTCTACTGGTCTTCACTACCATTAGAATCCACTGGTCTCTAATGGTTTCTACTGGTTTGACTTTGTTTTTTTTTTACACTCCTTTTCAAACCATTAGATCTCACTGGTTTCTATTGGTTTCTACTGGTCTTCAATACCATATTGCACTGGTCTCTAATGGTTTCTACTGATTTGACTTTGTTTTTTTCACACTAATAGAAACTAGTGAGATATAATGTTTTGAAAAGGAGTGTGAAAAATTCAAAGTAAAACCAGTAGAAACCATTAGAGACCAGTGAATTCTACTGGTGGAGACCAGTATAAACCAATAGAAACCAGTAAGACCTAATGGTTTGAAAAGGAGTGTCAAAAATTCAAAGTCAAACCAGTAGAAACCAATAGAAACCAGTGAGATCTAATGGTTTGAAAAGGAGTGTGAAAAATACAAAGTCAAACCAGTAGAAACCATTAGAGACCAGTGAATTCTCCTGGTATTGGAGATCAGTAGAAACCAATAGAAACTAGTGAGATATAATGTTTTGAAAAGGAGTATGAAAAAATACAAAGTCAAACCAGTAGAAACCATTAGAGACCAGTGAATTCTACTGGTAATGGAGACCAGTAGAAACCAATAGAAACCAATAGAAATAGAGATGCTCATGAATATTCATGCATGTATTTACGTGTCCTAATTTTGTACTTTTAAATAGATAACCTCCACCTAACCAGATAAAAGGAATTTTACCACGTAATGATTTCAAGTTTAAACATAAAATAGTGAATGTCACCTACTTAAGTGAAGACAATAATGATAACAACAACAAAACTGATCTTCTTAAATGTAAGTTGTAGTAACCAATATCTTATGAACCTTATAACCGTACTGCTATATATATGAAAGTCTGTGAAGGAAAGGATAGGAAGTAGTATAGGTATAGGATAGAATAGGAATAAATATAGGATAGGATAGGAACAGGTTAAAACGATAAGGAAATATGCCATAATTCGGATTATCATATACTAAATTTAAATCGATATTTCATCAAAATTTTTAATTTTGATTCCTATTGGTCTCCTGATGGCTCCAGTAGGTATTCTACTAGTTTCTACTGGTATTCTGATGGATCCAGGAGAAATAGCTACTGGTTTCTACTGGCACTCTACTGGTATTTTTCTAATGGTTTCTACTGGAAATCATTTCACTTTCCATATTCAAACCAGTAGAAAAATTCCAGTAGAAACCAGTAGGAAGCTCTATTGGATCCAGTAGAGATTCCTACTGGTTTCTACTGGTCTTCTACTGGTCTTCTATTGGATCCAGTAGAGATTCCTACTGGTTTCTACTGGTATTCTACTGGTCTTCTATTGGTCTTGTATCGGATCCAGTAGAGATTTCTACTGGTTTCTACTGGTATTCTACTGGCATTTTTCTAATGGTTTCTACTGGAAATCATTTCACTTTCCATATTCAAACCAGTAGAAAATTTCCAGTAGAAACCAGTAGAAATTCTAATGGTTTTTCTCTACTGGTTTCTACTGTTTTTTCGTCCTGGGTGGGGATCGAGGCATTCTTTTAATGTTAATAAAAATATCATTTTTTTCAAAGAAGAAATATAACTAAACATGGATCAATACAAGCAATGTTGGATACAGTAAAAATTCACTTTATAATAATTGATGAGTCATGATTGCTAATTTACAGACGTCTCTCGACACTCCCTCCCCCCTATCCTTGTTCTTAATCTCACTGTATTCCAGCAGGGGGTAGCTCCCGTAAGTGTGTGATTGTTTTCACTAGTTTTCCTACAGTTCCCTTGGCATTGATCTTCTATGATGGTAGAGGTGGTGTCAAAACAGAGACGGTGGTGGCGGTGGTACGGAAGCGATGATGGTGGTGTGGGTGGTGAGTGGTAGTCGGCGCAGTGGTGATGGTAGCGGTACATGATGGTGACCGTGATGCAGACTTTGCCTGCTGATGGTGGGTGATGATGGTGATGGTTCGTGATTATGGTGATGTGGGTGGTCACTGCTGGTGTTGGTGGTGGTACAGGTGGTGATGGTAGTGGATGCAGGTGCTTGGTAACGATGGTGGTCAAGTTGTGGTGATGATGGTGGTGGGTGGTGCTGATAGTGGTGTTCAGTGCAGGTGGTAGTAGTGGTGGTGAAAGATGGCGGTGGGTGGTGGTAGTGAGAGTGATGGTCAGTGCAGTGGTGGGGGCGATAGTGATGGCCGTGATGCAGGTGATTGGTAGAGATGGTGGTAAAGTGGTGGTGGTGGTGATATTGGTGGTGGGTGGTGGTAGTGATAGTGGTGGTCAATGCAGGTAACAGTGGTGGTGGTGGTACTGACTGATACATGGTGGTTACCATGATGCAAGGATTGGTCATGATGATGGTAAAGTGGTGGCAATGATGGTGATGGCTGGTGATAGTGGTGATGTTGGTGGTCAATGCAGGTGTTGGTGGTGGTGCAGGTGGTGATGGTAGTGATGCAGGTGCTTGTATGGTAATGATGGTGGTAAAGTGGTGGTAATGATGGTGGTGGGTGGTAGTGGTGATAGTGGTGGTGCTGATGGTAATGGTCAGTGCAGGTGGTGGTGGATGGTGGTAAAGTGGTGATGATGATGATGGTGGTTGGTGGTGGTAGTGATATAGTGGTGGTCAGTGCAATGGTGGTGGAGACTGTGATGCAGGTGATTGGTAGTAATGGTGGTGACGGTGGCGGTGTGGTGGTCAGTGTAAGTAGTGGTGGTGGCGGTGGTCCGGACTGATACATGGTGGTGACCATGATGCATGTGATTGGTAGTAATGATGGTAAAGTGGTGGTGATGATGGTGGGGATGTTGGTGGGCAGTGCAGGTGGTGGTGGTGGTACATGTGGTGATGGTGGCGACCGTGATGCAGGTGTTTGGTAACGATGGTGGTAAAATGGTGGTGATGATGGTGGTGGCGATAGTGGTGGACAGTGCATGTGGTGGTGGTGGTGGTGGTACATGTCAGTAAAGGAGTGGGGATGATAGTGGTGGTGATGATGGTGGTGGTGATAGTGGTGGTCAGTGCAGGTGGTGTTGGTGTTGTTGGTAGTACTGATATAGTACATGGTAGTGAGAGTAGTGGTCAGTGCACGTGGTGATGGGGGTGGTGGTACTGAGTGGTGCATAATAGTGACCATGATGCCGGTGCTCCATAGCGATGGTGATGCATCTCATGGTGTTCGTGGCAAACTGCAGAGTGGAGATGCAATAAAACAAATTGCTACGTTTTTATTTGATTATGTTCATAACAAAGAAGTACTGAAAAGTGCCTTAACTGGCAGTCTGAAACACAAAATAGCTCCCCCCCCCCCTATATTGTATACAGATTTATAAATTCTTCAAAATTACGACAGTTCTTTCACAAAATTAAGGAAACCGTTATGAGTTCTTAGCAGCGTCTAATTGAATTTGAGGCAAAGTTAAACAGTCAATGCGATATTGAGAACAGAGCTGTTTGTGAATATTTTGTTGCTAACCTTTGCAAGAGAAGTAGAATTATGAAGTCAAGCAGTAAAAACTATTTTCACAAGTAATTCCTTAAACTGAACTGTCATCCCGCCTATAATTAAATAAAGGTGTAGTGGCATAACAGTAAGAAAGTTAAAAGAGAGGAAAAATCGTATGGAAATGGAAGTTGCTGTTATGTGGGGGGGGGGGGGGGAGAGACAGAGAGAGAGAAAGAGAGAGAGAGAGAGAAGAGAGAGAGAGAGAGAGAGAGAGAGAGAGAGAGAGAGAGAGAGAGAGAGATAGGGGAGAGAGAGAGGGAGAGAGGGGAGAGAGGGAGAGAGAGAGAGAGAGAGAGAGAGAGAGAGAGAGAGGAGAGAGGGAGAGAGAGAGAGAGAGAGAGAGAGAGAGAGAGAGAGAGAGAGAGAGAGAGATCATAGATCGGAAAAGAGAGAAAGGGGGTGGGTGGAGGGATTTACAGTCCCAAAACTGAAGTTCTCTTTCATAAATAGTATCTGTCTCCCTCTGTCGTTTCTCTGATGAATAGTACTGTTATGCTGCAGGCGATAATTCCAGGCCCATGTATGATACTGATTAAAATAATTATATAACTATACTGTGTAGTATTTAAAAATGTATCGCAACACAAACTATGGACTGGGCGTGTTCACTATCCATATACATGCATAGTCTCTTACACGCAGACTTATAGGACTAAGGTTGTGCGTGCATCAGCCGTCGGAGCAAGTAGTATAGTACATTGTGTAGTATCATCTTATCCAATCTGCATTCTATCAAAATGATTTAACGCGCTCTAGTAGTTTTCGACACTGTTCGTGACATTATCAATATTTACCTGAGTTTCGATTATTCTGCTATTCTAATGCAACCGATGTCGACAAACATAACATAGAAAAATTACCTGAAGTAGCCTACCGGACACATTGTGGAGGAATACACATCCGTAATTCTGTTGGGTGTCACGAGTAGTATGCTCTTTCTCCCATCGCGACTGGATTTCCCCCTTCAAAAGCAAGTATGCATATCAACATTACTATAATTATTATCCTGTTGGCATTGGTACCAATAATACGCACTGATAGAAATGTATGTCTTTTCTTATTAGCCAATAGCAAAGTTTTGGAATTATGCCAAAATTTAATATGCTTATGTAATCCTCTTGAGATACCGTTACTCACCCGTCGCTCTCTTAATTCCACATTGATTCCACCCACAACCCAGCCAACCAAAAACAAATATAAAGAATATGGTGAAAAGGGAAACGTGTAAAGGAAGTTGATAATTGATAATAATTTGACCACGGAACAGATTCCAAGTTGCGGCTACACCTTGAGGAAATCCGCAAATTTACGGAAACACTTTTTGCGTTGTAGTAATGATCTTGTCCCTGTTTCTATTTTGTTGGTTTCTCTACCTGTCTACCCTATGAAATGATTGTAACACAAATCCTATAACTGCAGTTTTGAAGCCTCATGAAAGCCAAGGAAGCTACATAGACATGTCACTACTTAAAACGGCCAAAATTAAACATATGCTGAAGGTATACATACATAATATGAATTTTGCCGGTTGTTAACAAAACGCACCCTTATTCTAAACTGTATCTGTAGGTTTTATTTTGATAATGAATCAACAAATGTACATTCACTGGATTTATGAAAAGTAGATTAACACAATTTATGTTCGATTTTTTATCCGTAAGGTGTGAAATTTACAGAAAAAATAGTCAGTAAATTGATAAACCAATAAATTAATGATTTTAATCATTACCAACCGACCAACCGGCAACCCGATGAATGAATAAAAAATGCCAATGAATTAATGAATACATCAATGAACGAATCAATCAACAAGTCTAGTTTATGATTTCATCCTACTCTAGATTGATACTAACATATCTAAAAATGATGTGTAAAGTGAAGAGTAGAATTCTTGCAGAATGATGTCCTTCACATCTGTAACTATGACAATTGAAAGTCGCCGTAAAGCAATATCAATTGGATTTGTAAAAAGAATCACTTTTCAGCTTCGGCTTACTATTTTAATGCTTAAAATCAACGAACAAAGTACATTATAAAGCGATCATTCAATCAATTACATATAAAATCCATTAATCAACTAGCAAATCAGTCATCAATATAACAATCGATCAATCAATTCAACGAGTTTAATCAATCAATCCATCAACCCAGTCTTGCACATACTCATGATTTAATTTATGAATAACGAATGTCATAGGAGTGAAGTATAGGAAAAGAGTGAAACTTATCAGGAATATTAGCAACGTGAGAAGTGATTTATAGTGCACTGCCGGGGTGCACGGGTCATTATCAGACAAACTTTCATGCGGCATTTGTGTGTTATTCGTAAGCTAGAGAATGGCTACATTCACGTGAATTTCACGTGAATATCACGCATAATATACCACACATCAAACTACTTTGATCATCGCTTGTTCGGGAACTAAGTATTAATTCTTGTTCGAAAGCACCATTAATCCATTACCGGCTCATAGAACATGTCATTAATTAAGTTGAGCACTCCGTAGTGAACAGTGAGAATGCAGCGCCATATATCACTGAACACTCCACACATTCCAGATATATCGGATGATACCCACGTGTATTCAATGCCTTCATCTTAATTTTCCTATGTTTGTAAACAATGACCGCCACTACCATCGTTTCCATTGACTGAAAAATTATTCAAGCGTGAACTCACCGTTAGTAGGCAAGCCAGCGTGGTGATTCATCTTCTCAGAAAAGGGGGATACTTCCATCTTTTTTGGAGGGTAAAAGATAGCGAAGTAATATAATTAAGCACATATAAAACAACTAATATAGTATAAAAATACCATAATTATAATAAACAATACATATTCATTAGTGTATTTAACTAATATATAATTATCTTTATATTTTAAAAATAATTTTGTTAGAATAGTCCATATGTGTTCACCTATCTAAAAATCGAACGTCCCTACGTCATCATTTTGTAGTAAACCGCGCCATGGCACGATGACACCCACGCAGCTAGAGCGCACCGGCAGATCCGCGCCGCGCCGCACCCCATTTATGCATTGCATGTGCTGTTCTTGTTTTGTAAACACGGACTTCGGATTAACGGAATAACCTGTGGTAGTGAATTGTCTGAAGACTCTTGAGGAAATATTGTGCACACCAATTTGGATATTATCCATAGCTATGGGAAACACGGTTGTATTGTTTTAATTATCATTTCGATTACACAGTTCATCAAAATATTGTTGTATTTTTGCCGGTGTGTCAATCTGTGTTGATGCTGCGCGGGTAGGCTGGTGCGGTGGAGCTGGATGAGAAGCGAGCCAACTGAGGCTGAGGTGGAGCTGGAGTAACGCCTGTTGACTGAACTTTGCTTGGTAGTGTGTTGTGTACACTCCTAATTCCTGGACGTGTGAAATACGGATTTTTTTTTTTTAACTTGGTAAGTTGAATAAAATCAAATGATTAAATTCAAGCCTGGCTCAATATCAAGATGAATAACAATGTGAATATGATTATGACCAGTGAACAAGATGCAGTCACTAAACTTTGTTACACTTGTCAGTCTTGTGTTGAATTGTATAGTCTAACGTTACTGTTGTTAGTTTTCGATTCTCAAGAGGATTGTTGCCTCTTAGGTCTATTTTGTATCTGTCGTTTTCTTATCTGATAGGAGAATAAAGCCAAACAAAATGGAAAGTGGCTTTTAACTTCTAAACAAAACATTGCAACAAAGTTAGCCATATCATACGGCACAACTTGGTAGTTCAGTTAATGCCAATGGGAAGGAATTTTCATTTGGTGCAAAATTAACATATAGCATATTGGCATAGATTGGGTGTTATGATATTGAGAATGTATGTGCAATTGACAGTTCATGCAAGTTTTGACAGATTTAAGCTACACTACACTGCACTACACTACAAAGAGCCACTACTTTGAAGTCCATATTTTTAATTGAATACTGCTATTACCATTTCTGCACATTTTACATGTTGAAACTGAACTAAGCATAATGATTTGTATTTACCATTTTGGAAAAGTCAGAGAGTGACAGAAAGGGCAAAGTAACATCGAATATAATTTTTGTCAGGAGAAAATTGTTGTTGGGAGAAATTTTCAAGTTTGTCATAGTGTGTTGTAAAGATATTTACAACTAAACAGAACAAAAAGTAGGAAGTTCCCCCCCCCCCCCCGCCCCCCCTAAGCAAAATAAAATAACTTTTTTATTGCAGAGGTTTTGAGCAACATAACTTGGCAGGATTCATATTGTTTATGCCATCTTAACAGTACATTTTGGAATTTCTTGTGCGATTTTTAAAGTGTATTCACTCAACTATGACATGAAAATGACCCATTATGTTCACATTATAGGTCATGTTACATCTTTGTCAAAATATCCAGTTTTATTTTTTCACAAAAATAAAAGTTTCAAACTCAAGTAAGATGAATATTTTTTAAACTGTCCTCACTCAACCAGAACAATGGGTTAGATGCCGGGATAGGTGTTAGTGTGTAGAGAGATGGATGATAAAGAATGAAAAGACATAAATTATGCACCAGAAATGGAATTCATTAAAAATTTATGACAGAATCCCCAAATTACCCTTGTGACTTTTGAAAAGTGACAATTTTGCCTTTAATGTGTGCTCACTCATGCATGACTGAGTGGATTAATGTGTTTTTCACACGGAAGTTAGTCAATTTGTTAAGGTACAATCCTGCCAAGTTATGTTGCTCAAAACCTCTTTGATAGAAAGTTATGCTATTTTGCTTTAATAGGGGGGGGGGGACTTACTTTTTTTGTTGTGTTCAGTTCCTGTGATACTGACTGTATAATATAAAGGACTACATGTAGGTGCCAAGATTACTCATAATGTGACCCCCCCCCCACCCCCCAATTCATACACCCCCATCCTCTTTGAACCCACAGGTGACAGTGCGACAATCAAGTTCATCTGGATCTGGCTTGTGTTCCAATAATCCACCATGCCACTTGTTGTGGAAT
Source organism: Arbacia lixula (assembly GCA_963669155.1). NCBI lineage: Eukaryota > Metazoa > Echinodermata > Echinoidea > Arbacioida > Arbaciidae > Arbacia > Arbacia lixula. Next base: position 5,153,387 of record OZ022576.1, read on the forward strand.
TACGGAATGTTATCATGTGGAGAAGTGCGGCTGCCCTGCTGGTCCTGGGAGTATTGTATTTCAGGACTGGCGATGCTACCGCTCTCTCCTTAGATGTGGATGGCAGTCATGTATGCACAAGAACAGAAAGGTGGGTGTGAATTTCACTGTATGCAGACAATATTACGACTCCCATGATGCAGCTGGTATTGTGATATTTTGGCTGGAGGAGTCGGTGCACCGGTTAGTGAACCATAGAACCTGTTCTGAGGAAAGTTGTAGATTACACATATGTGCAAAGATGAGTGACAGATAATTACTATTTACAGTATGTGTAAAGGGTACTGCAGATGACATGATCCGATTAGTTATAGAACCCTGTGACTAGCGGAATGGCAAAATCCTGTCATGGGATTTGTACAAGTAGGTGAAGTCGCATTTTCAGTCCATATGACTGCAGCAGTGTGGCAAAATCATGTCATCTGCTGTGGCCTTAACACACTTGTCTAATAATGCTCATATCAAAAGAGATTTTGTTCTCCTGATTTAAGTACCTGTGTCTATTAAGCATCATCACACGCTGTCTGTTCTTGTCGGCATACAATTCTACAGAGGGCATGTCAAAAACTATATTGCACATTTTAAAGGGGACAGTCAGCTATCATGGGTATTCATTGACAATCTTGCCAAGACTAGATGCCAAGTGGAAATTAAGCAAGAAATTTACCAGCCTGTACTTCATTAACAACCTAGTGGCCATGGCAAATTGCATCCCCTTTGCACTTAAGCCTGAAGTAACCGCTTGGTATCTGCTGGTAATCTGCCCACTTCCCCCAAAGGTCTCCCGGGACTCCCATCACCACCCCTTCTTATCTTCCTGTCTGGTCTGGCTCCTATCCCAGTCCCAGGCTGCCCTGCCTTCTCGCTCCAGGGGAAAAGCTCCATTCTGACATGTACCTGCTGGACCGCGATATGTACCTTACATGGCATGCGTTTGCTGAGGACAAGACTTATTAATTTTGTAACCTCAAAAAAGACTCAAAACTCATGTCAAAGAACACTCATGAGTAACACTGACACTTGTGGGGCTCTGATAACAGTCTAAAGTTATGTAGTGTCTGAGATTTGGGGGAGTAGGGTAGGGGTGTGGATTAATACCTTTACGTACATGTATACACATACCGGTACTGAGATCAATTGGTATGTGCACAAATGATCTCTCCACTTGGTTAACATGTCATGATGAATATTTTATAGAGAAATACATGTGTGGCAAAGCTTTATGATAAACAGTGAATACTGGTATTAAAACCACAATGCACATCTACGGTGTAACAAATAACTTTACACTTGTGCCTTACATCAAAACCAGATGAGACATCTTGTTTTCCAAGTCGCACCAGTCTAGTCAGATACATATCTACAAATGCAATTAGCAAGGAGTGTACATTTGGCATGCTTCCCATTCTCTTGTTATCGCCATGAATTCCCGCATTCATAAGTCATACTACTTGAAGAATTCATTTCCGTGTACACTTCTCATGGGTGAGTGAACAAATCAAAAGCATACAAACCAAGTGCTGGAAGTACAGGAAATAACATAGAGCTTCATGTGTGTTTCACTTTTTGTATGAATTTATTTTGTGTGCCTTTATCATGAAAAAAAGAGACTTCTTTTATGAGTGTGAAAGGAAAAATAAGTACATGTAAATGTAGGTCCACACTATCTCTCTGCCAGCGATATATTTCCTTGGATTAGCATTTTGTTATTATGGACTGCTCCTACATCACATATTGTTTTTGTCAACTTGAACTCTTAATATCATTTAAAGGTCACAATGTGTGAGTGATAACAACCAGATAGAGTGGAGAATCAGTGAGGCTGTCTGTGCCGTTTCCTTGTATACTGTACATATTTGCTTCCTCTACGCACCCTTAGTGACAGGGACATTAATTCAGGGAGCTCCTTCCCATAGGTCTGGGTGGAGCCTGTCTTCATCAATCTTGACTAGATTCAAGGCGAGGAGTATGTTTATGGAGTGATCTATGAAATATTATTTTGATTATATGATAATGACACTTCATATAATGTGCCTAAAATAGACTGAATCTTTCAGGAATTATTTAAACTTTCAAGTGTAGGTATACTTTAAAGCATGTCATTGTCATTGTAACAAGTGTACTAAAAACATAATATGCATCAACCTCCAAGTATATTTCCAAAAAGAGCGATTTAAATGCGCTCCTTGTCTTGACTGTACTGTATAGCTCTAGCATGAATAAAGTGGAAAAGATGAAATAAAGAGATTGTGAAGCAATCTTGTAACAGGCAACTTATTGCCATTTTAGGTTCTGTTCAAATCAGAAAATGGTATTAAAGGTAATTCAATGCATCTTATGTAAAATGGTTTTATTGATATTTATCCATTCAGTGGACATTATAAAACAATTTCATTATTATAACAAACATTAAAATAGTATAAATATTCTCTTTACCTAATATCACTGTATTATTCTGCTCCCATATTAAAGTTAGTCTAATGTTTCCTTGCCTGTCCTTTGTATATACAGCTATTTCCAGACTGTGACGGTATCGTACAGGGAGCCGTTTGAGCAGATCTACTACACGAGATGTACCGACATCACCAACTGGTTCAAGTGCACCAGGAGAAGGTAAGAGGATACATCTTGAGGGTAGGATATAGCCTGGTTTCCAGGCTGTTAAGCATTTCTTAAGTCCCTGTCCCACTATTGCGTGCAAGCGTTGCGTATGACTTACGAGGAACAATTTCCAAGCACGCAGGGTGATTTCTGCGTGTGAGAGCTTCGAAACTGATCCGTGTTGGTTACGGGCGACATATGAGCGCTGCAAGTTACCTGCGTCACAACTGCATGTTACATGCAGGAGAGTTGCGTGCAAGTGCAAGGCTCTCAGAACGTCATCATCTTAGCCGCAGCCGACCCTCAACTAAGGAGCAGAAAGGTAGTAACTGACCCGTAATTTGCTCGTATATACCTCGCTCCACACCCGCAGAAATAACCAGCTACACGCATGTTGGCAGTATCGACACCGTTCCTTGCCCATAAAACACCTGTATTATGCTAGTAGAATACCTGCAGATGACTCGCGTTCCCGGTGCATAGCGACAGATCCACGGGCAAGTTTTCCATGAGGATAGGGGGATCGTTCATCGAGTTGTGTGAGACCTCATTAATCGTAAGAGGTCTGCAAGAAAAGGGCTGAGAGTCTTGAGACGAGTGGATGATTTCCATTCTCCTCTTGAATTTTCCTTGAGTAAGCATGTTCTTTCTGTGTGCTGTACAAGGGCATACCAGTACTATGCACAACATTGGCATTGACCTGTAGTTTTCACTGTCCTTGTGATATATGTGGGTTTATGAAGTTCAATGATGATGTTATCTTAATCTTATTGAATAATGTGTATAAGGAGGGATAACTTTTCTAAATGTTCAATGTACTGCACAGATATTCAAGAACATGTGTACTAGAACTAAACAACATCTGGCATTGACCTGCTGTTTTGACTGTACTTGTGAATGTATTTATGATGTTTAGTGATGATGTTATCTTTTCATGTGCAGAAGAGATAAACAGTCCCTCCTTGACCTGCATACAGTATGTGCCTGCTGTTTTATGTTGAAATGTGTGTATCAACTGTAATTGCAATATGTACAATTTTACAAGTTACATACTGCCTGACAATGTGTAGATTTGCAGAATACCATCTAGACCTTCTTGTACTTACATGTTACTCAAGCAATTACCAGATTATGGGTGTTGTACATGAGTGGGGAGGTTGTGTGAGATGAAGCACTCCAATAAAGTATTTCATTCTAACGGTTTCGAATGAGACTAGGTTAAATCCATGGAAAATTTCAGGAATGTGAGAAAATGGGCATTTAGCCAATTGTAACAAAAGGACCAGTAAACTGTGAAGCTGAGGCCATTGATTATTTGTCTGATCAGAGTGTTTTAGTGCTACAGTTTATTTTAGTTTCACTATCCTAAACAGACTAAATGGAACAGATCTATTGTATTTCCTAGTCAATGGGATTAAAAAGGACATTAAGCAGGGACAATGTTGGAGTATCACAGTTAACTTGTGAAAGATAAGTAAAAAAAAAAAAAGACCTCACTTTTGTAATAAATGTACAGAGGAAATGAACGACATTTCAAATTTATGGAGTTTTCAAATACTGCTACCATGGAGGTATAGGTGTATGCTGTAACTTTTATCATTTTTGAGACTGACATAGAAAGGTAAATTAAACTTTCTTAATCATAGTACAGTTTTAAGAAAGAAATGCTGTGATTTGCAGTCAGAAATAAACTTGATTGTTGCACACGGTTCATATTGTTATAGATGTGTGCCTATGCAAGGCGAGGTTTGACTTAAGAACATTTACATAGTCTCAGCTTCAGACTACATGTATGCACATGCATCATAGTTCATTTATTTCCAATTACCATGATAGCCCATCAGTATCCACTATAGGATGGTCAGTGCTTGGGGCATGATCAGCAGATACATGTAGAGGTGTCAACAGTCTGAATAGAATGATCAAGTTTCAGGGAGTGTTTGAAGAGAGGGATTACCGCTCTGCTATCAGTGACTTCACATGATACTTACCAGCTAAATTGTCAACAGATCATGGGCATAGGATTAAATCTTGCCCCTGAATCAGATTATTGGCCAATAATTCTATGGTGCTGCACACATATAAGTACTGTCAACATTGTACTACTCATTGTGTACATTATCTGTACAATCTTGGCCTTGCATGTATACAATGGATGTTACATAAAAGACATGTTCTAAAGCACAGGCAATAATAGGGTTGGGTGAATTTTTTTCTTCTTGTTTGGGCGATGAGTTTCATGAGCATTCTTTAGAAACGAGAGCCCTTTTTTTCTACAGTTCACAAACTGCAAACAGTATGAGGTTTTTCTTTTGTGTCTAGGCTTTTATTCAGCCCTAGAATGTAGAGTGAAGATCAAGTAAAAACGGTGAAATTGAATTGAGGAAGTAGGAAGAGGACAAATGCAGTGGTAGAGGAGGGGAAAAATGCTAAAATTCCGTAATTTGATAAGGTTATTCTTGCAAACTTCATTTTGATTCACCCTGTGCATGTACATTGGGGCAAAGAGCAAGAGCAAACAAATCTCAGAGGATTGGTGTTTGCTTGGCAGTGTCGTGTTTTTTTTGTAAACACTCTAAGGCGAACCATCTACATGTATGTTTTTTTTTTCACCTACATGGACATGACTTAATGTATGTGCATGGTTTATCATACAACTATGGAATTACATACCTGTATGAAACTTGTGTACAATACAGTATTTCGAATAAAAAAAAAAGTGTAGTGTGCTGAAGTGTGTGCTACTTTATGTATCTTTCTTTATTTCAGGGTATTTATTCCAAGAAATGATCATGTAGACCAACAATACAGAAAGATTGCTTCTGTGGATCAATGTTTGCATTGCACTTGTTACACTTGACCATTGTTTCCACCAGTGATATTGAATTATTGATTTTCTTTTCTTTTGTGTTTATTCAACACAAGAGTTACGTGTCGGTGGTACATGCAAGGTTACTATGAATTGATGTATGCTACATGCTCACTCCAGCTCAAAGGAAGTGGCATAGGAAAGAGAAAGGGAAGAAAGGGAAGGAGCCGCAGTTTTAAACCGCGGTATATTTTGTCCAGTTTGGAATAAAACATGATGCTTTTTATGCTAAAGCATCTTGTTTCATGCTGAACTGGACAAAATATACTGTAGTTTAAAAATACGGCTTCTTCCCTTTCCCTTTCCTATGGGTCCTTTGAGGGATTAAGGGGAAATTCAAATTTTACTAACATTGGAAGTGTCCGACCCATCCCAAACTCATTTAAATATGTTGATTAGGCCAGTAGGCCTTCATGAATGTATGGACTAGTAGAGTATTTATTTTGATACAGTATATCTTCTTTATATTGTGGTATTGTAGTGATAATGAAACAAAATGCAACATCTACATTTCGTTCTTAATCATGGCAGAAAATTAGGCAACTCGGTCATGTATACCATTAATTAATGTCTGCGCCTCTTCGGCCGGCCTGACCTGTATGGCTTTCATGTACTAAAATGATACATATTTTCGTTCTCATTATTCCAATGATTAATTTTCTCATGGCAAACACAAAGTGACATGTACATGACATCTGGGGGAACACATTCATGTATCGTTACTCAAGTTGGTTTGCATGAATGATATTTCTTTATTCCATAACTTACAGGATTATGATCTTTCTTTGCATTCTTTGCAGGACAAGATACAGGACACGATATCGTCAAGAAGTACGCACAGCTTATCGGAAATTCAAAAATTGCTGTGGCGGATACCATCAGACTGAAAACATGTGCATACGTGAGTATCAGACAGTGAGAGTTACGTCTGTAGTCCTGACTAAGTGTAAAAGCATGTCTCCCAAAAAGCCACTTGACACTGAAAGGGAAAGCGTTGACATTCGAGAGCCATGACTTTGGCAGGGTTTCGGAGCATATGGCAAAGAGCTACAAGGAATTATTCATCGCTGACTCCTACACATTTTACAGCCCTCATCTCGGCCAAGAAAAGCGCCTTTGGGCTAGTCTACAGTTGCAAACCTGTTTTGCAAACAATTGAAAAATATGTATTATATAATCTTCTTTTTTTAGAGATTGTTGGAATTGCAGGAACATATGCTGTTGTGAGATTATTTTCCATGGAGATATTAGGAAACATTGAAGGAGAGGCATGATGGCTTTGAACTGTCAAAGATACTTGAATAACTTTGGAGCTATTCATCAAATATGATAAAGTCTGATTTTGCCGGCTAGTTGGTACGCAGCTGTATAACGAGTGAGTTTAAATGCAGCCTGTTATTTCAGACATTGACTGCTTCACTGTCAAAATCATTTCTTTTTTGTTTGTTTTGGGGGCACCATTAATATTAGGGGAAAGTACAAGCAATCTTTTTTTTTACATGGCAAATAATGTTTTCTAAACAATATTTGTATTATGTTTTTTTTTTTTTTTAAGTACAGTGTGCATGTACAATGATAAAATACTGACATTTACTACATGTAGGTTGCTAGAATGACGTATTATCACATAACATGTTTGAACTGAGTTGTGCACTTATCCTTGGAAATATGCATGCATCCCCCATTTTTCATAATATGATGCAATGTGTTCATATTACTAAGAGATACACTTATTGTGATGGGGCATGGGATGATGCAGGGACTGGGATGGGGGGGGGGGGGGGGGGGAGGGGTGACAACTCTGATCTCGGCTACTTCAACCCTTCCTCCCCGTCCCCCTCACCACACATCCCCCAGTTATAGGACACAACTTAAATTCCTACAATGGAAATACCAGTGGTAACGCACAAATGGACAAATTATATTGTCAACTTCACATGGAGATCGGGGAGCTGTAAAGTTGTTTAGTGTTTACTCTATGTCTCCCTAAAATGTTTGAAAGTTGATACTAATTCGGAGGCTTGAAGTCAGATCCAAAGCCCCCCAAATTGAGGTCAGATTCAGATCTGATGCATGCCTGTTATTCCAAGGACTGTTTGGCAGGAATCAGGTAAAGCAAATCAGACTCTTTGCCCCAAAATTAGAACAATAAGATATCTTGAAAGCTTCATTGATATTATTTTTGTTGTATTTATTTAATTGACATTTTTATGAGTTGTGACAGTAGGGGTGTCTTCATTAGCCCGATGTGGGCGAAATAGCGAGCTTGTTCTGATCGGGTTAGCTAGCCAGATCACGAAATAGCTAGCTATTTCCGTCTTCATTAGCCAGTTCAGATGAAATAGCTGGCTATTCAGTCGAGAAAATTTCTCAAGAAATCTTGGGCTAGATGGAGCTAGCTCGGAGCGTCTTCATTAGCCTGAAAATTTCCGACCTCGGCATGCATCAGCGCGCACGAGGCATTGTTTACGTTAGGTTTTTATACGTGCGTGAATGTGAGCTCACAACCGAAGCCATGCAGTCGTGGCCTTTTTTGCATACTACTACTACATGTATAGATGTTGTGTTTACGGACTATGGAAACAGTACATGAATGATGAAAGTGATTGTGATTAAGAGCTGTTTATATTAGTTTGTAAATTGTTCCTTTAATTTTTTGGCACTTTGTCAATACAAGCACTGTTCAAAGCCTACACAGGTATCAATACTTACACCTGAACACCTTTAGAATGGTGTGATTTTATTTCAAAGGGACAATACTATCATTTTATTTTGGCGTTATATTATCACTCTGTTACCAGCATACAAGGACAATGAAATTGATACTATATATTCATTGTAAAACTTCCTTATACAATTGGAGTATACATTTACTTTTATACAAAAACAAGTAGCTCTAGAAACACTTAAACAATATTTCTGAAACCTATTTGTACTATCAGTCAGTATTGAATTTGTACTGTCAATTAACTTTATTTATGAATGATCTATTTCAAGCTTTCTTGGCAGAGAGCAAACTGCACTCAAAACAAGGAAGTAATACTGATATGAAATGTGTAAACTCTGTCAAGTACTTGTATAAGCAATCAAGACTAGACAACCTAGGAAATGGAAACTCATCAAGGAAGAAAGAAGACACATTGATTGCTAACTTGATTCCAGGAAATGTTGATTAAATTGATCTCATTTGCCTTTGTGTAATAATGTTTTCATGGAAGAATATCATCTTACATAGCATGTTGTCAATCACACAATATTTCAAATAATGTGTTGGGAAGAATAGTAATATGAAGTAACATATACATGTAAAAAAAGGACATCATGTTTTATGTAATTTATTTGTAGCTGTCTTTTAATCAATATCATGTTCAAGAATAAATTTTAGATAATGCAAAAAGTGCATGCAGATAATATAAGTACCATTTACCATCTATTCCTGCTCACTAAATGTCAAGAAGTGAGATGTATTTAAAATGACTTCTCCCTCCATTGGTCTTTCTCTGTCTTATCCCGCAGCCATCTGCACCAACCAGTGTGTCCACGGCACCTGCTCGTCCCCGGATACATGCACCTGTGAGGCGGGGTACCGGGGTGCTGCCTGCCAGAGCAGTAAGTAGATGCACCAGCCTGCCTCAAGTGCATGTTCAATATACAGTGCAGCTCACCTACTGTACTGTAGCTACTATACCCCACATGCTAGGCTAGGTACAAGCCCTGCACTGCCAATACCACAACTTAGTCTGGTCACTGAGGATTAATACTTTCTCTCTGGCTTCTCTCACACAAGAGGGGAGCCTAGTTTCCAGGCTGTTGGACATTTCTAATCCAAACTGAAAAGAAGAGTCAAGTACTAGTCATTTTATCATTCCCGTCTATTCTCAGTGTCAGGGTGAACTAGAGGAGAAATTGAGAATGATTAATCTAGTGCCGCCAGCCCCCTTTATTAAATAGTCGTGTCTAGAAATGTCCAATAGCCTGGAAGCCATGCTTACAAGAGTGAGGATGAAAAGATCCGTTAATAATCTTTGTGTCCAGACCTGGATATAATCATAGTAGTCAATGAAGGCAGTTGTGTTCATGCATGCACTTCACAGTCTGGAAACTAGACCACTAGATACATCAAGTGTATGCACCTCGGGTTCTAGTATGACATTTTGTGGGGACCTTTATCTAGTGTATTATTAAACACTTTGTGAGTGTGGTGCGACGTCTTGTCTTTGCTTGTATTCTAACCTCTTGTTTCTCTCATTCTCTCCTGCTCTATCTCATATTACCTCCTTGAACCGTCTTTCTTGCATCGTCATTTCACCAACACATGCATGTGCACCCACCCACACATAGCATTCTCTTTATTTCTCTCTCCCCCCATACCCTCTCTCTTCCACCCTCTTTCTTCACCCTCTCCCTCTCCCTTCTACCCTCTTTCTCTCCCCTCCTGTCTCATTCTTTCCCCCCTCTCTCCCCTCTTTTACCCTCACCTGGTCCCTCTCCCCCTGTCTGTCTCTTTTCCACCTCCTCCCTGTCCTTTGTCTCCCTCTTTCCCCCTGTCTCCCTCTCTCCCTTGTCTCCTTCTACCCTCTCTCCCCCTCTCTCTTTTCTCCTGTCTCACTTTCCTCCTGTTTCTCTCCCCCTGTCTCTGTCTCCCCCTGTCTCCCCCTCTTCTACCCTTCCCTTGTCTCTCTCCCTTCCACCCACTCCTTGTCTCTCTCTGCTACCTTATCCCTATTTCTCCCTTCCCACGTCTCCCTCTCTTCCACCCTCTCCAAGTCCCCCTACTGCCCACACATTTTCTTTCTCATCCTTTCTTCCTAGAGCGCCTTGTATCATAACACCCCCCTCCCCCACTCCCCCCTCCCCCACCCCCCCTTCATTCTCCCCCAGTTTCACTTTCTCTCTTACCAATGCCACCCCCTTTACCAAATTTGGCAATGATTTGTGCAAAGAAATCCTATCATGTGCACCGTAGTAGTGCTCAATATGTTACCCAGAGTGCATCTACTGATAAGGTGACAAAGTCAATGTTTCCTTTACGAGCTTTATTGGTTGCATAATTAGATTCATCAGCCTGATTGTACTTTGCTAATCTAGTACATGTGTGTAGCCATTATCACATTATCACAGGGTGTGAGAGTGTAATCCAATGAGATGGAGGACTAAATGAGAAGGAAAAGAGTCAGCGGAAACTCTTGGCAGGTCTTATGTAGGAAATACAAACTCCTTTCTTACAAATATTCATTATTGATATTCAGTGGGGAAAAAGAATTTGATTGATGAGAAAATTTCTGCTTATTATGGTGATATATTTTTGGCTTTGTTGCCTCGCTGTCATGCACTTAATGCCTATGATTTATTGTGTTGGTAATATATTTTGATGAGAAGGGGCTTCATATTGGACCAGTCATGTTCCTTTAAAACCAATATCAAACAACCTGACTCATACCATACGTCACGTTTATCATGATACCCACTTCAATTACTCCCTGTATGAGAGAAGCATATTTTGCTACATGTACTAGTACTAGTACTACTGTAGCTGTACTATCAACTCTTCCTGTGCCAGATTATATATTTCCCTATAGGATTTGTGTACAAAAAATATACCCATGGCGCATAAAGCGTTACTGCAACAATACATGTAGTGTAACTTACACTATGTGCCTGTTTATCAAAAGTAAATCTGAGTGTTTTATATGAATGTTGCCCAATGGTGTGAAATTCATTGTTGTTTTGGTGTACGTGTTCATGAGCATGAAAACACTTGTTGATGTTTAAATTAATATTTCCTATTCAGTACTTATTCAGTCATTGAACTGTGAAATTGGTAAATAGTCAAAGTTGATCATAAAACTGGAAGTACAATGTACTTCATAGCAATAATGAACATATTTTTTTTGCAATATATATGAGTTGTGATACAAAGATGAAAATTTATGTGCAGATACAGGCTTACAAGACCTGCAGTGAATGTACATTTAGTTTTAGTGAATACTTACAGTAGGTACACGTACATACATGTATATTGTGATTGAGTCATCATGAGTGGAGATCAGACAATTGCTTGCTCTATCTACTGGTATTGACTGAACCAGTGTCTGAGGCTGCCTGATACCATTGATTATTGAGGGCATGAATCATGATGAACTCCAATGTGTTATGAAGTGTCAAACAAATTGTTGTACTGTAAACCATTCCGTACAGGTTTTATCAGGATATTCCGGCCATATGATCAAGAAATTTTTAAGGCTTGTGTGCAAGCAGATGAGGGATATATCGTTTCAATTCAACGCAATCAAAGTTTTATTTTCAATTCTGAAAAGCATTATAGAAGTGTAAAATATGAACATAATTGTATAATGACTTGTAATTTAAAAATCTATGACAGATTGAGATTAAAGAGAGAGATACAGTTTCTTTGAAAAAGAGAAATAAGTTGAATGTACAATGTTTGGCCCATAGACCAGCATGTACAGTACATACATATATTTCTTCATATTATAAAAAACACTTTTAATAGCAATAGGTGGGAATATACCAAGTATAAGGAGGAATTACAGAGAGTATTAACCCCTTCATCACCATAGATGCATGATATGTGTAGAAGGCGTTAGGGCTTGGTACTGAGGAGCTTAACAAGAACCACAAGGTAGAGGATCAGGTGAAGGGAGCTCCTGTGGGGGAAGCGTGGTGGATCTGGGATTAGTAGGATATGGAAATAGGCAAGTGACTCAGTCAATACGGATTATTATTCCATGCAGTCACCATCACCTTTACGTGTGTGCACACGCAGACTTCAAGTGTGCTGCAGATCCTCCACATGTGTTGTGTTAACTAACCCTCTTAGTACCAAGCTATGAAAACGGTGTTGGTTTGTCACACATGTGTGTGCCCATGGAACTGAGAAGATTATGTATGGATCGAGTCATCGTTAGGTTGTCATCGACGGTGTAATACAAGGACTAAATAGAGGCATGGTTGATAGATATTGCGTAATAAGGGGTTGGGGGGGTTGGGTGAGGCACCTGTACATTTGTGATCTGAAAGAGGGATGAGGGAATATAGCTAAGGCACCTGGTTCAGTTTGAAAAAATGGGTAGAGCATGATTTATCCATAGTACACGGTAATGTTACTTTGTGCGCTGTACCCGTACACACTACTGTAATGAGGACAAAGATTTTGTTTGTCTAAGAACCAATTTAGACCAAATTATTGACATCTACAGTCATGTGTACAGCATTCTATGTGTCATTATGCATTTATAAAGAAACCCAGAATCACATCATGAACCGAAAAAAGCTTTAACCCTGCATGTTTATTCCACTCTTTGATAACGGGAAGACACGTTTATAAGGTTGCTTAATTGATATGAATAAAAAAAAGATATATTTAGTATTGAATATTCAAATCATGAATTCCCATTAGGAATGTGAATTTGAAGTGCAACAGAAGCCATGCTGTAAAATTCACTATTGGTATAAACCGGTACAAAATGCCAATGGGTTATTTGTGTTGATCTCATCTCTTTTCCCCTACGATGAGACATACATGTACTAATGATGCCATGGATCTTAATGTGTTCCCCATCCTATCAGCCCTCGTCCTGCACGTACACGACCCTCTCTATCATATCACCCCACTCCTGCATATCATTACTGCTATATTAACTCCCATCACATATACCCCTCATTAACCCACACTGGACCTGCAGACAGCTACATCTACACACACTGAGGTGATTGATGTTGTGAAAAAATTGCAGGGGTGCTTAGGGTGGTTTACCTCCGGCAATGAAAAAAAAACAGAGCCGTCTAGGATAACAAACAGCTCCTGTAAAAAAATGTTTTTTCTTATATCCCCATAGAATAACACACAACATGGTCCAGTATGTGCAGTACATGTATATGCATTTGCAAAGTAGCCCCAAGAATGTATATTTTTTTAATACACCCCTCCCCTGGATTAATATGTGTTCTTTCTGTGCCAGACAAAGTGAAGCTGTATGGGGTTTGTGTGTGTAAGCTTGCTTCACTAGTACATGTAGAGTTAATATGAACTTCTTGAAAAATCCAGCCAGAAATATTCATGTACCGAACAACCAGCTGTTCGCATTGTAGATATAAGGACTTACGAAATGGAAGATATTTTGCCTGGCTTGAAATACATACTTCCACATCATTTCTTGTAGCGTGCATGTATTTTGTAGCTTATCTCTCCAAATACATGGCAAAAACAATAGCATATAAATGTGGAGATATATGTGAGCATGTCCAAATTGTGGTATTTATTGAAATATACTACTGAAGTTGGCCAGTGCTTTATGAGTCATTGCTCTTGCACATGTACGTATACTGTATGCAGCTGGTAGGATTCATGGTCTTATATGATGTGATTACTGTTTTGGCACAAGATAACAATTTCTTGTTTTGAGAGCTTGATTCATAGCAGTAAATGGCAGTGAACTCAAAGCACATGGCAGCAAGGGATTTGCAGAGTTTGATGAACTTTTCTTTGTCATTCTGATGGTGAATTTAATCAACAGGATATGTGAGATACAGATAATGAAGATGAACTCTCTTTCATTGATTTTTATTTGTTTTCTACTTACCAGCCATGTTGAAACTATGAACTGTAGGAATTGTCCAAACAATACCTCTTTCGTGTGAGAATACTTTGATAGGACCCCATAGGAGCAATAGTTCTTAGAGTTGATTAAGTTGTGTATTGGTCACACTCAAATGTGTGATATCACATCCATGATCTCTTTTCTGTGCTCATTGTCTTGATATCAGATCAAACATTGGGATGTTGCTATTTTTGGTGTATTTATAAATACAGATCTATCAATTACTCTCACATCTTTAATATTATATCCGTGATCTTTATCTCTGCTGATTATTTTGAAACACGATCAAACAATTGAATGTTACTATTTACATGTATTTCTTTCTCTCGACCTTGCAGCGTGCACGGACCAGAACTGGGGCAGCAACTGCCTGAATCGTTGCAACTGCACCAACGGGGCGTCATGTGACCCGACGGACGGAAGCTGTTCCTGCCAGGCAGGATTCTCAGGTACATAAAAAGAGCTCGGTAATGTCAATAATCATTGAAACCGGGCTTAAATGGTTCTCTTTTGTCTGACTTCGGAGGGTTTGGATTTATTTCATAATCTTTGTTTTGGTTTCTACTGTATATCCAACAATCTATACATAAAACAGCTCAGTGATTGATTCTGGCCGTAATACCCCTTCAGATTTATTGAATGATCTTTGGTTTTTGTTTCTGCTAGCCAGAAAAGGAAGTGTATCGAACTATCTATGAATATTTAGATTGTCATTTGAGCTCAAGGATATGGTCTGATATCTGCTCTTGAAAACATGCAGGCAAAGCATGATATTTTTACTAATACTCTCTTGGAGTACTTCTGCAAGAGTATCCCTGGTTCATAATTTGCAATAAACTTGCATCCATGTACAGCATCTGTCTACTACTGTATACACCATATATTTCGCGGGGTTTTTATGTTATTGAGTTTTGCGAGTCGGTTGCTATTCGTAAATTTAACAACACACGAAAATATGAATATGACGTATACGAGTACATGTACTACTGGTACTAGTACTACACTCGCAAAATTGTTGGGAAGTCCTGATTCGTGAAATGTATGGCGTATACAGCAATCCAGCGAGAGTGAAACCTGTAGAGAAAGACTGCTCATGGGAGACGAGAAATGTGGTCTTTATGAGCAGGGGGGCTTTCTGTATAGGAAACTGAAATACATGTTTCAATAAGAATTAAGAAATGTGCTTTGATGGAAACAAGAAATGCAGCTGGTTGCTAATGCATGTTTCACTGTATCGGTACATAACAGCATATAGTCTGGCACAGTACGGCCAGGACATGACCAACACATCAGGCTTGATGTTTGAATAGTCATGCAGTGTGTGACCTGCTGGGGACTTCACATCGAATTACAATCATTAATTATAGATCGCCCCCCTTCAGTCTGGCTCCCATGGGGAAGACCTCTACATAATTCATAGCCGCTATGGCCCGCTCTCTGCCTGCAGGCTTGTTAACGTCAGAGGATAGCAACGGTGTGAATCATTCATTTGTGTACAGCATATTTATTAGTGTTTCATGAATTGGCATTAAATGTTCACTAATATTGCTTGTCACTGAAATGATAAACATCAGTGTGATGATCAATGCTTTGGCCCGTGTAAATTCAACGTCAAATTTTGACATTTAAAACGAAAGTATTGTTACAAGGATCATAAAAGTATTAATTAAATAATAAAAGTAGATTGTTTTTGAGTACCAGTATGATGATGTATCGTATGTAGAGTGTATTTGAATAAAAAGTAATCCATAGATCAACAGTTAGCATGCTGTTTCATCTCATCAGCCATGTTGAACAGTGAATCCTACTTTATCGATCAGCTCACTAGAAGAACACCTCTCTATAAAGGCCCCCTGTCCATGAAGAGTACATATTTTGTTTCACTTGTTCAATATTTCTCATTTAAAACCTGTATCTGTACAAAAAGCAGCCTACTTATAAAGACCACATGTACATGTATAGGTTCATTATGACTGTATTAGTATGTACTTTATACTCTAAGACAGGCAAACGCATTATGCATCATTGTGTTAAAAGCCTTTGTGTGCCGGACAAGATGCTGCTTTTGGGGATTGGTGTTTATTAGTAGTGAACTAATCCACGAGTGGCATGTTAAGGGTTGTTAGGGTGTTGCACTCTGAGACAAGAACCTTGTCATATTCCTTTGCTACATGTACATGTTTGCCCCCCCCCCCCCCTTTGCAGGTCCTACATGCTCAGACCAATGTCCCAGCAACACCTACGGACTTGGCTGCCAGCTCAACTGTCGCTGTGAGAATGGGGGCTTGTGCGACCCCATCACAGGGGCGTGCACGTGCCCCCCTGGATTCCGCCTCCCTCTGTAAGTGCCCCTCTTTTTATTACAATCTCCTGTTTTTGTGTGTTTGGGTGAATCCAACTCATTTTTGTACATCCTTTTGTTTAGTCGCTGTTCGTATTTTTTCTGATCAGGAAAACTTCTCCCTGTTTCGCTCTGGTTGTCATGTGGAATTGATGTTCATATTTGATGTATATATTTATCTGTTTAGTTAATATTTCCCTTTAAAATCAATTTGTAATAATCATTGATTTGTCCAAACAAATCTGTAGTGACTTTTTAAGGGATTTTCCTTTTCAAAATGTTTGTGTTTTACTGTATCAGCATACATACACTGTATATTATTGTTGAAAGTTATGAGCAGTACTTGTACGGTTCTTGTACAAAACTTGTATGGGGTGATGTCCCGGATGTCTGATATCCTGAAAGTTGAATATGTAGAAATTTGTGGTCAAAGCTTCACAAGGAATTTCAGGAAATGTACTTCCTTCTTTGGGTTTTTTGTATCCTTGACTGGACATTAAACCCAGTGGCTGTCCAGGAAAAGAAGACTAGATGTACATGTACTCAGGCAAATAACGATGGTTTCCTGAAGATTCACTCCATATATGCACACATTATCACTTGTTTCTAATTTTTTACTATTTACACTGTATGCACTATGCAGGAAACAGATATCCTAGACTTTGATAATGTCATAGTGACTTTGTGACCTGACTTGAAATAAACCAAATATCCTCTTCCGTAACATACACATTTTGAGGTGTCCTAAATCTCAGAGAAGGAAATGGTTACATTTTTTAAAGCACACGATCCAAAGACCTGATTTCATGCAATAAATATTTGTATGATTATTAGAAATTTCAGACAGTTTCCCTGCAAATGATTTTTATTTTCATACTCCCAGTATTTAAGTACAGATAGTGCGTGCATAGTCTTGAAAGAGATAATGTAATGCTTACATGGTCTTACATGGTTTGGTGAAATGTCAGTTGCAGACGTCCCTTCCAGGCACTGGGCACTCTGCAATCACTCAGAAGATATTTCCTACTGCCAACGGATTGCAGACACCAACTGCTCTCCCGATCAAGCTAACCCCTGAAATGTCCATCCCAATGTGAAACCCTTCACTTTCACTTTAACTCCTGTTTCATTTTGATCTTATTTCAAATGATACGGTCTACTTGCAGTCTTGAAATCTTGGCCCCTAATTCATCAAATTGTGTTCTTGAGTATGTTGGTAGCAGCACTACTCGAAGTGACCTGGCAGCCACCTATGTGAAATGCTAACAAATTTTCCATGGAAATTGAGTGAGAACTATTTTTGTACAGTTGTGATGAAGATAAGGCATCTTACATTTGCGGGAGATATTGAGTTTTTGATTAGGTTGTCTTTGGCCTCCAGATGTCATCTGACCCGACGCTCTGACTTGTGTGGTTAAGAGAGCCTCCATGCACGACTGATGCTGAGGTTCTTAAGGGAGATATTAACAGGGGTGTTGCACCACAAATTGTCGTCCCTGCACAAATTGACGTCGACGACAATTTGTGCAGAACCCTGACACCACAAATTGTCGTCCCTGCACAAATTGACGTCGACGACAATTTGTGCAGAGGGCTGACACCACAAATTGTCGTCCCCCCTCGAAACACATTCATTATGACGTTGAAGCCTTCAAGGCCATTAGGGGCTTACATTTTTGTTAATATAATAATTCCTGACAAACATCATACATGAAAACCAACATATAACTCAAGTGCACACAAACCAAAATAAAAGGTCACATTAAAGATTGTGTGTGTGTGTGTGTGTGTACGTGTGTGCGTGAGTGTGTGTGTTTGCGTGCGTGCATGTGTGAGTGTGTGCGTGAGTGTGTGTGTGAGTGTGTGCGTGCGGGTGTGTGTGTATGTGCGTGTGTGTGAGGGTGTGTGTGTGCGTGTAGGTGTGTGTGATTGTGTGTGTGCGTGTGTGTGAGTGTGAGTGTGTGTGTGCATGTGTGTGCATGTGTGTGTGATTGTGTGTGCGTGTGAGCGTGTGTGTGCGTGTGTGAGTATGTGCGTGTGTGTGTGAATGTGTGTGTGTGTGTGCTTGTGTGTGTGTGAGTGTGTGTGTGTGCGGGTGTATGTGTATGTGCGTGCGTGTGACTGTGTGTGTGTGCGTGCATGTGTATGTGATTGTGTGTGTGTGCGTGTGTGTGGGTGTGTGTGTGTGTGCGTGTGTGTGTGTGTGTGAGTGTGTGTGTGTCTGTGTCTGTGTGTGTGTGTGTGTAGGGGGGGGGGGTAATGGGGTAGCGGTACCAGGTCAACGGATCGAATCAAGGTTTGTGTGTATTGTGCCCGAAATAGTCCCCATTTAGTCGACTAGAATTGTGTGAATCAGTCATATAGTGGGGCGGTTAAGCAACAAATATGAGGTGAATTGTGCACTTTTTTCTACCAGCACCAAATTTGGCACATATGTTCAAAATCATATTTGGAACAATATTAGATATAGAGGCATTTTTAGGGGCGCCTGGGAGCAGCCACCAAAGTGCCCTAGGGGCCCTCATTTGTTATTTTTAGTTCTTTTTGAAAACGCACGCCCTGACTTGAAAAAAAAAACTTGATATGAATCATCCTTGGATAATAGGGACCTTACCTTGTAAAAATGTGTGGTCATAAGGGGCAAGGGGGTCGGTGGATAGCCCCAAAACGCCCCCCGGGGGCATTTTTCTCTTGTTTTATGACATTTCCTCAAGAAAAAATAACTTGATTTTAACCAAACTTGATAGGAATCATCCTTAGGTAATAGCAAACTTTAATTGTTAAACTTGGGATACAACAAGAAGCAAGTGGCTGGGGAAGGGGGGGGGGTAGCCCCCAAAACGCGGCGGGGGAAACTTTCTTTACATTTTTGAAATACTTTTTCTCAAGAATAAATAACTAGAATCATCCTTAGGTATTAGGGACCTTAAGTTGTTAGAATAAGGGGGGCACAAATCGCAAGGTGCCGGGAGGGGGTAGCCCCCCCAAAAAAAAAAAAAAAAAAAAAAAAAAAGGAGAGAGAGAAAAAAAAAAACGATGCCCCCATGGGCCAACTTCTTCTTATTTTTCTACTTTTTCAGAAGAATGAATAACTTTTTAACCAAACTTGATAGGAACCATCCTTAGGTATAAGGGACCTTAAGTTCTTAAAATGGTGGTATGCAAGTGGCAAGGGACGGGGGGGGGGGGGGGGCTAGCCCCAAAAGTTCCCCAAGGGGGTAAATTCCACTTATGTTTTCCTTTTTACTCAAAGGTAAATGACTGGATTTTAATCAAACTTGAAAGAAGTCACCTCTAACATTGTCTAAAAAGTGGACTTAAGGTTGTAAAAATGGAATACATATCTAAAAAATGAATGTTGGATTTCATCAAAACTCCACAGATTATTCTCAAACAATTGTACCCCATCTGACAGCACAGCCCCTCCCCCACCACCTCAGAAATGCGCCTTGCGGTCCATTATTTCAAGAAAAACGGAATGTTTTCTCGAATGTCTCCAAACTGCACAGTAAACAAGGATAATCTAACGTACACATCTGAGGAGGAGACAAGGAGGATCAAAGATTGAGTCCAAAATGACTGCCAAAGCCATGTATTTAGCTTTATTCTGTTCCACTTTTACCTACAAGCATCAAATTTGGTACATAGGTTCAGGATTATGAACTAAACAAAATTAGATATAGAGGCGCTTTAACATATGTCCTTGAGACGCCATTTTTCAAGTAGGCGTCTAAATTAGCTACCAAAACAATGTTTATAGCTTTGTAGTTTTTGAGGCTTCAGAACTGGTGGCTATATCCATAATCATGATAATGGCTGGAAATTTCTGTCAGAACTCTTGGTCCACCGCCATACCATGGACCCTATCACGTGGGACGGTCCATGGAAAGGCGATGGACCAAGAGTTTATACAGATGATGGAATGAGCAGCTCCTGAAGAGGAACATGACATTGCATTGTGTGAAAAGAATGTCACCATGAATCTATCCAGAAAATAGATAAATAAAGAGCATTTATTTACATCACTTAATGTAGCAAACATTATGTTTCTTAGTTAAGTAATTAGCGCATCAATTTTATCTTCCCGTTGACACTGATTTTTTTACGGATTTCTATTCTATCTAGCCTTTTCACAATCAACTATCATGCACCATTGAGTGATGTGACAATTTGTGTTTTGTTTATTCAAATTGTGGTGGCCATCTTGAAAACTGATTGACTACATTTAATTTGTTTATATTTTCCATTATAGTTATTTTCTATGGAAATAGTAATTGCATCACTGTTCTTTCATATTCTGAGCATTACCGATTGTTCTTTCACCATGTTCACTGCTAACTATCTTATATATGGTTATAAAAAGAGTCTTAAAACATTTATAAGTATTATTATGTCATGAACTGAAGGATGGCGAAATTGATAAAATTTTTAAATACCTCAAAACGATATCTCATATCATTCCAGATAGTATTTTAAACATATGTTCAAAATTTGGTGCTTTTCGAAAAAAGTTAGCAGGACGAAAGAAAAAAGTTAAGACATGCACTGAGGGAGGGAACGAAGTCCCCCCATGATAACAAGATAGTAATTGACATGTAAGGCGCTATATTAATTTCGAGGGTAGGGGGGGGGGGGTCCTCCTTGTCCCCTCATCAGATGAGTACGTGACTACATGTGTATGTTAGATTATCCTTGGTTACTGCACAGTTTGGATAAATTTGAGAAAACACTCCTTTTTTCTTAACATTTTGGACCGCAAGGCGCATTTCTGAAGTGGTGGGCGAGGGAGAAGGGGGAGGGTGGCTAGTTCATGACAGATGGGATCCCCATCTGTAACAAATTTTCCCGTTGCCTCAGAATAATCTGTCGAGTTTTGATGAAATCTAACATTCACTTTTAGATATGTATCCCATTTTTACAACGTAATTAGGTCCTCTTTTCCGAGGTGACTTCTTTCAACTTGGTTAAAAGACAGTCATGTACCTTTGCGAAAAGGTAACAAAACCAGTGGACTTTGCCCCCTGGGGGCATTTTGGGGCTCCCCCCCCCCCCACCTCGCCACTTGCATAGCATCATCTTAATAACTAGGTACCTATTATTATTGATTTATTATGTATTCTTCTGAAAAAATAAAGAATAAGAGGAACTGGAGGCATTTTTTTTTTTTGGGGGGGGGGGCTACCCCCTCCCAGTTCCTTGCAATTTGTGTCCCCCCCCCCCCCATTCTAACAACTTAAGGTCCCTAATACCTAAGGGTGGTTCCAGTTATTCATTCTTGAGAAAAAGTATTAGAAAAATAAAAGAAAACTTCCCCCTGGGGCGTTTTGGGGATACCCCCCCCCCTTCCCCAGCCCCTTGCCACTTGTGTACCCCAAATTTAACATCTAATGTTCCCTATTACCACGGGATGATTCCTATCTAGTTTGGTTAAAATACAGTTATTTATTCTTGAGAAAATGTCCCAAAATAAGATAAAAATGCCCCCAGGGGAGTTTGGGGGCTATCCCCCGGCCTTCTTGCCATTTACGACCACACATTTGAAAAAAGGTAAAGTACCTAAGGATGCCTTAGGATGATTCCTATCAAGGTTTTTTTTCAAGTCCGGCCGTGCGTTTTCGAAAAGAAGTTAATAACATATAAGTGCCCCTGGGGCAATTTCGGGGCTGCACCCAGGTGTCCCTGAAAACATTTTGAGATACCTCTATATCTATTATTGTCCGAAATATGATTTTGAACATGTGTGCCAAATTTGGTTCTTGTACACAAAAGTGCACAATTATTCACCTTATCCACTCCACTAGTGTGGGTGTGGATGTCTGTCTGTATGGTGGTGTGCATGTGTGTTTTTGTGTATGTATGTGTGTGTGTGTGTGTGTGTGTGTGTGTGTGTGTGTGTGTGGTGTACGTGCAGTTAACACAAATACTGCTCTAAGAGAATAAAGACAGTTAACACAGTCAAGTTTTGAGTTCTAACACATAAAAGTGGGGCATTACCAGAACAAACAATTCATAAACTGTTTCCCCTGCTTTCGTATTATTCCTAGAAGGAGATAATGAAATTTGACTTTAACTGACTCGCTGTCTTTACTCTAGAGCATTGTCAATTATTTTCATTTCGCCTTATTGGCACGATCATAAGGGTGATCATATTTTGATATTTGTTTATAATTCCATTCACTATCATGACATTTCTTTTTTGTAATCACACCAATATAGTAACCCCGATGACCATCGTCACTGTGTATTTTTTATCATATTTATAGAACAATGAAACAGAGGGCGATGCAAAACCCATTGGCTAATTCCTCAACACAAATACACGACTTCACATCTACACAATGTACACATACACGCGCGCTCGCCCCCCCCCCCCCCCCACACACACACAATCACACTAACCACCACCATCACCATGCACCCACACGTAATATTCCGTACTTACACAGTTACGCACACATATATTGCACACACCCACCTCAACATCCCCATCACGTACACATACATACCAGCTCAACACTCATCGCTAACACACGCACACGCAAACAACCTAGCCCATACGCCAGCACGCGCGCAACACACACGCACACACACACACACACACACACACACACACACACACACACACACACACATGCACCCACCCACACACACACCCACACACATACACACACACATACACACATACACACACCCACCCACCCACACACACATACACACACACAATTACACACACACACACACACACCTTACATACACATCACAGGCACAACCACACATGGCAATATTTTGAAGACAGGGACTGGTGACAATTTGTGCAAGGGGTGACAATTTGTGCAAGGGGTGACAATTTGTGCAACGAGCTATCAGTTTGCCTGCACAAATTGTCGTCCGTGAGGGTGAAAAATGGGAACATCACCTGCAGCACAAATTGACGCCGACGATAATTTGTGCAGGGGACGACAATTTGTGGTGTCAGGTTTTGTCAAATTTTGCACAAATTGTCGCCGACGACAATTTGTGCAGGGACGACAATTTGTGGTGCAACAAGGGGCAATCAGTTTGTGCTGTGATTTACCAAACTCGAGTAGTTTTTGAAAAGACACACCATTGTGAATACTGTATTAGATGACTCATACACACAGTGTTTAATAATCCATGTGAGTATTAAACATTGATGTAAACTGTAAATATCTATAAGCATATTCCATGAAAATACCACAAGATCTATCTGTTCTAACACAGCATTTAAAATGTAATGGTACCGAGTCTATTCCTTATGTAGACAAAATGAGATTCTGTGAGTCCGTGCATGAACTACAAGTACAACATTTTGGTCCAGTTTGTGAAATATGAACTTTTCCATATCTGAATCTGATGTGGAAATGTCAACATTTTGTACCAAAGACATATTTAGGGTGGAAGAGAGGGATGTCTTGTTGTAGGGGGCCCGGGCTACCCAGAGCCCCTTTTGTGCCCCTCCTCTCTGGCTTTGTCTCTGGCTGAGGATCCCAGTCAGGTTGCTCTAGACACAGCGATGGCGAGAAGAGATGCAGCTTGAGAGAGTCTTTCCTCGGATCATGAAACAATTTGTGCAAAATGATCGCAGGAAGTGGCATGGCAGAAAAAACCTTGCTGTCCTCACGATGATAGACGGTGCGGTGAAGAAGAAGGAAAGAGGGAGTGAGAGAGAAAGAGAGAACGCTTGTGGGAGGAATGAACGGAAGGAGAGGAGACTGGGAGGAAGGTCATCAAATGAGCTGTTTGAATTATATAGTAGGGATCTGATTGGCTGTGTCTAATTTTACTTAAAACTGACGGGTGAAAATTATTCAGAGCCCTCGCTTTCTTCTTGAAATAAATACAAATGTAGAAAAGGGTGCCCATTATAATGTATTGTTAGCATTTACGTGTCAAGTATTAAGGACTTTAGTGAAACTAATAGTAGATGTTGATAATTGTAAGTTAAATGTTGAAATAAATGCCATGTTGGCCTACTTGTACATGTATCTTTACTCTCGTCATTCCCCATTTCTGCGTAAGTCACTATCCCAAGACACCTTAAAAGAAACGAGGTTAATTTAGTCATGAACAATGTAAGACAAGTCAGTGCAAATGTTGGAGAATTTGAGGGAAGAGTCAATCAGTATGTTAGTCATTCCTCATGAGAGTTTCTCACAAAGTTATATAGAAAAGATTGCTGTTCAAATTGAATTGTATTTTGTAGCATTAATATAAATCAGCCACAGGTTGAGATTTGATGGTTTCTTAATTGCACATTCTACATTTCAAGTGAATTGTCTATAGTTTGGCAGATTTCTGCTGCACTTAAATGTCGAATACAGCTTGATGCAGGGAGAGGAGAAAATGGTGGATTTGTGTTTATGCTAAGTAGTGAGATTCTGAAGAGATCCAGTACATCATGCTTAATTGAGCATTTACATTTTATTGTGATTCTTGGCAAAGAAAGACACTTCATGGATGCTTCTAAGACTTTGATTGATTATGTTGGGGTTGTTTGAATGTCGTCGGAAAATATTTCCATTGGATTGTGTCCGACTTGGGATCGTACATCTTGTCAGGTTTGGGCTCATGATTCAGAGCAAGCTAGAGCAGACACTTTCTTTGTCAAGATGATGTCAATTGATGTTAGCTTCTTAAAGATTGTCCGTCTCTTTTGCAAGCTTAAAATTTGAAATCGTCTATCACGATCGTGAATTGAAGAAAGTGTGATTCAAGACCATTTCTAAGAATATAGCATGTTGAAGCTTTCTGTATATGTAAAAAATTTCAGCCGTTAAATTTCAAACCGACTTTTTTTGTACCACGAAAAAAGTATTAGTCTTTGTTACAGTATCTATGTGGTTATTATGCGTGTGTGAAATCCTGATTTTATCAGTAACTACCAAACTTTGGAGATGATTCCTTCCATAGAATTTTTTTTTCATAATGCGTTTTATAATTTAATAAACAGATTAATCAATAAAGCAGATATTTTAACACAAACTGCTAAGAGCCTGAGGTAAAGACTATTAATCAGACGTTGTTTACGGGCATTATTTGAATTTTACACTACGTATCAGTTTCAAATTGTAAATATAGAGCTTGCTAACAGTTCTCTATATGTTTTGCCAATGTTTCGGTGGTTTTGTGGTGATCTGAAAAAGGGACTGGCTGTCTTTAAGGCCACTGCAGATGACAAGATCGCTTTGTGTGACTGACTGAATCTCAGGACCCGGCCATTGGATTTACGTGAGAGGTTGACATCACATTTACAGCCATTACGACTGCAGACTCGTGACAAAATCATTTTGTCTGTGGGGGCCTGTAGATTTCAGGTGTCATCCACTAACTCTACACTGATAAAAGATAAAAAGATAAAAGATAAAAAAACTTCCTATCATTGTACTGCCACCATAAAATTATGATTGACATACATGAAGATAACAATAGGGTAATGTTTCTCTTTTGAGTCAAAGGCATACATCCACTTAAGTTGAGAACACTCTTTCTTAGTGTTCAAGTACAGACTGTTGACTTAATAATTCTGGTCTACTTCCCGTGGTCTTCCCCTGCTTGGTTTTCCCCAAGAATTGATTGTTCATCAGATGAAAATGTGATGAAAAATGAAAGTGACTGCACTTGAAATATTTCTTTCATATAACATAAATCAGTGTAGACAGTCAGACACCAGTGAAAACAAAGGTCATCTACATAGACCCATCTGTTTTTGCTTTTTCCAACAGATAGATTTTGATAGGCCATTCAATAAAATGCACAACTTTTTGTAAGTTGATCCTCCTGATACATGTCAGATGGAGAATGTCTAATGAATGTATGGTGAAGGTGGGATGAAAACAGGGTTTTTGCACTGTATGCACACTCTCCAGGTCGGTGAGAAACATAAAGTTCATACCGTTTTGTGATGATGTAAGGAACATGAACAATGGGTTGTGCCCTGGGAGAAAACCTGGGATATAAAGAGCTCTATGATTTCCTAAGCAAATTCCTGCTCCTACCTTCTGATTCAGCTTCCTGAAAAAGCAGAAAGAGCAGAGAGTGAACATTCTTCTTGTTTGTTTTAAAACCTCACAGGCCTTAGGTACTTCTAGTCTTCAGGTACAGACTGAGTTAACCCCCCCCCCCCCCCCCCTCAGTCCCACAGGCAAGAAACTATGTTACTATTACTATGGGGCAGTCAGTGTCTTGGTTAACAACTTCCTTCTAACTGGTCAGAATGCTTTCTTACTCTCGCCTTAATCCAGTGATTCAGTTTCAGTGGATGGAATGCACTCTTAATCTATTACATGTTGCTGCTGCTAGTCAGAACAACTTTGAGGTTTCCATTTGTTACATATTTTTTTAAAAAGATGTCTGTACAATTACGTAAAGAATGGAAATAGTAAACTCTGTGATGCCATCTCAAAACACATGTCTGCAGAACGAGACTAGAGGCTGACTTAGGTGTATTAGGAATCCTGTACAAACATAGGATCTACATGTAGTCTCTGGAGTTTCAGACTCAGGCACCAGACTGACTGACAAAACAGGGGGAAAATACATGGGGGCTTGGGGCAATTTCGCCCCTGAAATGCTTAAGAGAGCCCTGGGGAAATGTTAAGAGAGCCCCCAAAATTCCCATAGTCCCAATGTAAAATTGTAGCCAAATGACCGATGTGCCGAAAAAGTTGCCCCGAAAGTGTTAAATTATTTTTTCCTTGTGACAAATGATTTATGCGTGTAAACTAGGTGGTAGGTAGATTGATTGCATCTTCTGAGAAGCAATAAAGAATGTGGAAATGAAGATGACCATAGGCAGGTCTTCATGACACTCAAGTTGCATATATCTCACTCAGACCTCTATGGGTTGCGAAATGTTGAAAAGGAAACTGCATCAGCGTGAAACAAGCGAATACAATGCTACTGTTTGCCCACTTAAAACTCCAGCTTCTATTTCAAAATGCACAATATGCTGATTATTTCTTCCTCATTAGCCATTATATCCATACTTTCTAGAAGCAGTGTTTACAAATTATGCTGATACAAACCGGCAGAGATAAAATGGAGCGAGTTTGACGACATCCCTGTGCTGACTGACTAGAATGCTTCTATCCGCCAATATTCACTGCAAATTTGCTAAATGCAACTTCAATCACATGCACATCTCTTTGCCATTTTAAATCAGCATTTGCTGTATAAAGAGCATTTTTTTTGTAAAATTGATCCACCAAAATCTGACTAATGGCATGATGTAAATGCTTATTCTAGCTTAAAAATTAGACATCAACATGCATTTATAGCACATCTTTTGTCCTAATTAGTCTTACAGTATTTCCCAGATGAGAAATATTCTGTGTGTGTTGTCAAGTTAAGACTGGTGAAGATGACCCTGCTTGTTAACCTGGTCATGTGCCTGATGTGGATATTTGAGTGGAAATGGGAGAGGTCGCAAGGAGAAGAGGACAAGAAGGAGAGGACGGTACTTATTGCTCAAGGATCGCAGCTTGATGTAGGTCAAAGTGGACAGTGTGCAGTATTTAACCTGGGTGAATTCTGTTTACTGTGTTTGTTCATGGACTAGCTGATTGCAGAGACTGCTCTAAACTATTTATGACATGCTTGCATGAGGTTGGGTTCTTTTGTATCATGAATTCAAAATTGCTATTCCCTCTTATTTTTTTCATAAATGTTTTTTTTTAATTATTTTTTTTAACCTTTTTATCTTTGCCTACTGTATATGACGTACCAGTGTTCTAGAGAAAACCAAGAAGATATTGTGGGGATTTAATAACACAAGAGTAAATTCTGTAGTGTTGTGTTTTATAGAGACTCTTCACAACATATTATTATTTTATGCACACAGTGCATGTGATCAGCAAACAGGACTCATTACCTCTGAATCATCCCGGGGCAGCCAATCTACTTTAGGTGCAGCTTGCTACCTTAAAGGCATTCAGTTAGTTTAATAAGTATGCCTCCTTAAAGGAGAAGGAATTAGTTTTGTAGGACACCAAGATATCTGCAACGTAGTACACAAATCAATGTATGATGCTTGACAACCTATTTGGTTGACTTTATGCAGCAGCTGAGAATGCTAGTGGTAGAATTTGTGGACATTGGCGGCATTATCAAACTAAAGGCCCATTTACACTGTCAAGCAAATATCAAGATTTTTCTAAGATCGCGATTTTTTTTTGGGCAAGTGTAAATGGTGAGATATAAAATCGCGATTTGAAAAATCTCGATCTTAGCAAGTGTAAATGAGGCTTAAGTAATTTCCAGGTTTCTAAGAAACATTTTTTTCTTGTGTTATCAAACTGCAGTACATGTACGTTCATGTAGATGAATAATTTGAAGTGTTGTACAGAATCTTCATGTTCTGGATGAAATACACAAACAAAATGCGTTGTCCAAGATTTATGGAATATATGAAAGATCATTGGAAATGGTGATTACTCATTGTAGCCACAGTGCATTTCATGCACTATAGTGTTTGTGGATGCAATGTATATTATGTGGCTGCTACAGTATGTAAACAGTCTGTAAGTGTAAACCACTAGTGCTGCAAAAAAATGAATAGAACGATCTGATGATTATATTATTTCAAAAATGCCAAATGTCCGGATCAGTTCACCAATTTGCCTCAAACTTTCCCCTACATGCTTCTTTGCTTTATGCGCATCAATACAAGTCGATTTTGGGGTTGGTTGTTCTCCTTTAAGAGAGACAAAGAGTGACGTCTTTAGAACTTTAGGGAGCCAGGGGGGTAGAGAAACTGCACTAGTAGCTGCTTCCTCTGGTCCCACTGAATCTACCTCAACAGCAGCCAGCAGTTGTGGGCGGGGAAGGGCATGATTCACTCTACAGCCTCAGATTGTTCATAAAACCCACCCATTTAATTCAGACCGAATGATGGGCCCCAATCTTCAGTCTGAAGTCTGAATGAAGAGATTGTTACCGGTGTTGATACTGATGGAATGTAACGTCTCTGTTTAAGACCTGCGCAAACACTTACCCTACGTTAGTTCTGATATGTCTTGATTGTTCATTTGCGAACGATAGTGATGAGTGACACTTTCATGTCTGAGATGTGCATTCACGTTCTTGTTAAGACGTACCATGTAGGACATCAGTGATGTACTGGTATTTCAATATAGGTTATTTCTAATGAAATCTTCATCAACCCTTTGACTGGCAAACAAAACATGCTTGCAGAAATTTATGTGTATAAATTGTGCAAAAGTTCACAAAAAGCACACATAGAGTTAAGATGCATGACTGGGAACTTGGAGCTTCCTATGAAACTCTCGTGATAGGGATGCTCATGTGAAAATGGGAAGTTTTCAAGTGGGGGATGTTTCTGCGAGCTGATTGCAACATCTGCATAAACTTCCTGTCTTCCGCTACTTCCAATTTCTGGGCCGACAGTGTGACGTGACTTCTTATTCTTTGAAGAATGGTTGCTTATATATAAAAAAAAATATCCAAGGTCAGCATAAAAGGAAGGCTACCAGCTTAAGTGACTCGATTCCAAGAAGGAGCTTGATTCATTTTCCATGTATGCACTTGCACTTTCGCATTCACCTTGCATGAAAAGTCCATAATGATTAAATTTGCTAATGTACTACAATGACATGATGGACTAAATGTAGTCATTATGCTGGATTCCTGAATTCCTGCAGTCTGCACAATTTCCTGCTTATTTTTACCAAAAAAAAAACATCTCTCAGCTGTGATTTCATTCCACTCTAGATGAAAAATAGCTCAGTAATCTAATTTCTTTGTATATTTTTGCAATGAAATTGATATATTATGTGTGAACACAAATTTGTACAAAGTGGGTACCATCAGTGGGTGAAAAGCGCTGATGCATATAGTGGTGAGTGCCACCTGTTTAGAGAAGCCATTTGTCCTCATCATGCAATCACTTTCATTTCCTTCTCTATATCCTGACTCCCTCACTGCCGGCGTCCTAAAGGTTTGGGAGCAATGAGTAAAACAACTGTCAGTGCCGTTATCTTTCTAAAAATAACACTCAAACATTGTCCACAGAAGAGCAGCATGATATGTGTGGCAAAAATTCCTAACTTTAGAAATGCGTCATGTTTTAAATTTTTTTGGGAAAAGAGTTTTGTATGTACATTACATGTGCTTACAAAAGTGTAGATCTTTAAAGTAACACCTGAAATCCTGAGGTTGAAAAAGTAAGGCATAAGTGTGCATTAGAAGACGCTAGATAACAAAATAAACATTGAAATACAAAACTAGAATATGTACATTGCTCTTTGTAGTTTTCCATGGTGTGTAATTTTTGTGGATAAAATGTTAAATTTCGGTGAAAGAAAAACCGTCCCCAAAATACATTTAGTGAACAAATAGGAAGAAAGAATCTGCACAAGCACACACATGTACATTTGTGTTTTATTGACATGGGCAATTGGCATGGGCTAGAGGTCAAGATCAGAGAGGTCACATCTAATAGAGACTCCAGGCTTCTGAGACAGGAATCATTCAAGTACGGTATAATTCTGTCATGCTGGGCTGCAGTGAGCTGAGTGGGAGATACACAATGCAGATGACTTTGTCTTGCTGATCATCTTGATATGAATTTATCCAGATCTCACTTCTGCTGGAAAGGGCTCTGTACCCTCATGTTACAGCTGTTGTGTGACAATGAAATGTTTCTAACAAATGAACCCTGAGGGAAATTACTTCGAATGCTACTCTCATATTACAAGATCATGGATAATTCTAAGACTCTACCTATTTCATTTCATTTGTGTTTTATCTCTTCTAATGCATCTTCAAGTGTAGAACATTGTAACAGAAACATGGCGGGTCCAAAAGAGGTACATTATTAGTAGATTTATCACATTAACATTGTCTATGACATTACATTTTGTTCAAACTTTACTTTTAAACTTTGTTGACTACATTCCATGATCATTATTCCATTAGAAGCCAGGTATCTCTATTCAAATTGCACTATAAACAGACACGTGAATTGTACATTAATGCAGAAATTATTTTGCCACATTCAATGTGTATTTTTATCTTGGTTGATGAAGTTTGTTTGGCTAGATTAGATGACTGCTGTCCGGAGGAAAACCATACTCACCTCACTAATTAACCCTTTGTGTGCCAGACAAAATGTTGTTGAGGGCGCTTTTATGTGTATTTATCCTGAACAAATCCACAAGTGGCACATAAAAGGTTAAATAGAATAATCCTGGGTGCATTCATGCAAACAAACTTGAGCACATGTTGGGGAATAAACCAGGATGCTAACAACTGTGACTGTCAATGCTTTATTTTGCTTTTGTTTTGCTGCTTGCAGATGCCATGACTACTGTCCTGAGGGCACCCACGGAGAGAACTGTGCTAGCCAGTGTCAGTGCCAGAATAATGGGGTCTGCCACCCTGCTACTGGGCAGTGTGCCTGCAAAGCTGGATGGAAGGTAAAACCTCACCCCCCCCCCCCACCCCTTCACTTAATAGCTTAATAGCCTTAATAGACTCGGTCATTTTGACACAAAAATTGATTTCTAATTTAGTTGATGCGAAAAAGACCGTTTATGTTGAGCGAGGACTAAACATATTCTTTATGAAACGATTTTAAATACAGAGTTCAGGTTACCATATTTACTACCTCTCCTATCCCCCCCCCACACACACACCTAACCTATTAGTTAGGCAATGAAGATTAAGGCCTCGTCCCTCCTCGTTCCTGCCCACAGAATAAAGCACACAAGTCGTTATGTCATATCCCTTGATATCTAGGTTGCTGGTTCTAAACAACCTCGCTCAAGTGAGAGTTTCACTGGTCCGGCATTGTCTAGAGTCTACGAGAGTCCTCACTTTGATCGCTGCTGTTTGCTCTTCTCACATAGTTTAGAACCAGTTGTCTTGACAACATGTTGATATGACATCACACTGTGATACTCTGTAGGGCTTAATTGTTATTGCTAGACCAAGTTGCTCAAGACTCGGATGTGTCACAGTACTCCACAGTCTAGAAGCTAGCCTAGTATTACCCCAAAGAGCTAATCCATAGCCACACCCCTTTCTTCCATCTTCCAGGGTGAGGTGTGCGCCGTCCCATGTCCCCGCGGCAGGTACGGGCAGGACTGTGGCCAGAGGTGCGCCTGCTTCAACGGGGCGGGCTGTGACCCCGTCAGTGGGGCGTGCCTCTGCCCCCCTGGCTTCAAGGGGGACCAGTGTGAGCTGCAGTGCCTGGTGGACACCTATGGAGTTAACTGTATGCAGCAGTGCGAGTGCCAGAACGAGGGCGCCTGCTCACCCGTCGACGGGAGCTGCACGTAAGTCCACACTTCAATTCTTAGTATGATTAGGGCAACAGTGCTGAGGTAGTCTCACTGGAATGGTATTCTGTAAACAAATATTCTGACTAAGTTTCAACTTTAGTGCCCTAGAATCCATGAATGTGATTGACTTGTTCGTGCAGATTTGGACTGAAGTCAGTTTTTAGAATACCAACTGACTTAGCTGACATATTTTTGGACTTAATTTTCTTTCAGACCACAACCACAGGTTACTGATGCTTTATAGGATGAGCATGTATTGATGTTGCAGAAATATGAGAGTGGCGCATAAGCTACAAAATTTTCATTTTAACTATTGCCAATTGATGTCATATTGAGACTGCTGCAGTGCCTGTTCAGTGTGAGATTAAACCCTCTGTCTGCTGGGAATAGGCGCCTTGGTTGTGTCACTTGGTAGGATGTCTAGGTAGTCCATACATTAATGAGAAACCAGGTTTTGCTGGCTGATAAGGGCTCCTGGAGGTCGTCTTACAGCGTGTCAACTGACGGGTAGATATAAGGGTTGCGTAATAGCAGGGATACCAATATTTATAGTCATGTATCAGAAAATACAGGCACAGGCTTGCTCAGTGGTTATGATCAATGGACACACAATCCTGGCAGTAGTAAAGAATTGTCTTCTGTTTGAACTCTGGATGTGGTTGCACATTGATATGAGTTTGTCGCTACATAAAGGGAAGTAGTGAATCGGGATGAAGGATTCTGTCAGGCATAATGTGGCCTTGGGCAGCCATTTCGGTAAGATGGATTTGCCGGTTGTGGTGTTGGGATGACGCCATCCTGTGGTTAAAGACAGGGTAGCCCTTTCGCAGCTCCGCGCCTGTGTAATGCTGTATATAGACTATAGTTGCTATGATACTAAGCATTTCATATGTAAACAAGGATAGCTGTTAACTTTTCCTGAAAGGATTCATGAAGCTAAGAGTGCAATTACATACATGCTATCATGAGGGTATGCTGTTGATTCCTGCCGGGTTTCATTTCTTTTGCTACACCGTCTTTTAAGGTTAGGGGTAGAAGCGGTATAGATGAGCTTTTGTCATGGCAGAGTCTTGTTTAACCCTCTGAGTGATAGATAATCTGCTGCTCTTTGTGAATAAGGACATGTGGCTCCCAAAGGGTTAATTTCAGGATTGCAAGAAGGCATCATCTCAACATGATAAAATAACAAGATCTAGACCTGCAGAATAGTCCTGTCATGATTTTTTTGGTCCTATAATCATTACTACTAGCCCTTACCTTTAATTCATGTGCCTGATTAAATGTTGGTGAGCCATGGGAAGTCATCATGGTTGAATGTTCACTCTCACTTTGGAGATTACTGTATGTGAATCAAGAAGAAACGTGCAGACTACAGTGCAGGAAACTTCTGTTACAAGCAAACTGCCATATGGGGGCATGATTTTGAGAGTAATCCGTTGCACGTGGTGATTATGATGATTGTAATGGGTCACTGAGAGGACCTCCTAGGACCTGGTGAAGAAGGGGGGGGGGTAAGACTAGAGTCAAGACATCCTCAAGGGTCCACTAGCTTGCGGAAGGAGCGCTGTGGGTGTGATGATGGGATTGTAAAGTAAACTGTCCGAGCTGAAGACTTCCTGCAGGGGGCTCCCAGATGGAGGCGACGGGATAGAGCTTGTTCGCAAGATGAACCCAACGTGTGCCGGAGTGAAACTAGCCAGGAATACGTCCTTCCTCCTTTCTAGGGGAGCCATCCTCTGAGGGGCTGTTCACATAGTCAATGATAAAGAGTTTTGGATTGCCACAACTGTGACTATAACTGGCAGTTGCTCTTAACCGTACGATTCATGCATGATTGCAATACGTCCATCTGGGTGTGTGAATGGGACATGCAGATTGTACGTGACAGTCAAAGTTGTTGCAATTAAAAACTCTCTAGTATCTGGTAGCTAACATGGTTCTGGCACTCCGTCATTTGTACGTTGCTTCATGTAGCAATACTAAGGCTTAGCTGCAGTGGAATAAATGATGGTGTCAAACTGCAGGAGGACGAACGGCTCCAGCAAACAGCCTTCTTTTGAACGTTCCTCTAGGAGGATGATTCAGCTATAAAAATAGGAAGCCGTGATTCACACCAGGTGACTTCCAAGCTTAAATTAATTATCTCATTGAATTAATTGTGTAAAATTTGTATGCCATTGTTAACACACGAACAAAGATTGCTCTGTAGAGTGATTTTGCTGGGTGATAAAATCCATTGACCGATCTGAAGGTTTGTATGGTGATTGTATGTCATCCTGTTATGAGCACAAATCAGTGCAAAAAATGTCTCTTAGTGTGAATGACCCCTTTGCAAGGAGCTGGGCGTGAGGTTGTACCTTCAAATTTATATTTAGGTGAAGGAGATGGAGGGGGGCGGGGGGGGGGGGGGATCTTCCTCGAGACCAAGGAGGTTGACTGATAGGTAGTGCTGGTCCATAATGAGCCATGATCACCTTTACACTTGTTTATTTTACTATTCTCAACCGGGATGATGTTCAAGATTTAAATTATGGAAATTTATGGAAATTATGTAAGTTGTTACTTTCTTCTGTTACACTTCAGTTTTGATCTTTTTTCTCTACCATTTATCTCTAGACAGCACTTATTTCAATACAACATCAGAGTCACATGGGTAATCTAACCCCTATTAACATTTCAAGCAAAGAACTACATGTATATTTTGACTTGGGTCATTAACTATAGACATTATTTGGCTGTTGTTATGAGCAGTCCAGGCACAGTCACTTCTCCCATTGTGGTGACAGATAAACTTGATACTACTTAACTTGTTGACTCCTGAATGTAACAGTGTCCTTCATCTTTCTGTGAGCAATACATTAATTTAAAAGAATAAATGAGTAAGTTTGTTACATAATCAACTAAACAAGGTTCAGCTGAGTGCTTTCAACAGAGAGTCACCAGGATTATAATTTGATCCTTCCCTCTTGACATGACAGATGAAGTTATGTAACACATTATACCATGACATAATCGAACGGGACCTTAATATCTTAACTTTATTTGACCTGTGTTGACGCTATCTTCATATTGTTTTCATATCTAAGGAAAAGTGCCAACCTTCCCCGCCACACTGTAGCAAAATATTGATAAGAACTGAAATCTAGACACATGTGGATACATCTACACAAGGTTAGTTTCTTTTTGCAATTAATGACTCTTTTAAGTCGGACGTGACAGCTTGGCGATGTAAGCACATCATGTACATTTAGGTGAGGTTAGGAACCTACGTGTACCCAAGGTTAGTTTCTTTGAGGATATTATGCAATTAATGACTTAACTTACTTAGACGTGGCAGCTTGGTCATGTCAGCACATCATGTAGAGTACATGAGGTTTTAGATCAAAGTCAGACGGGGATTCAGCGTTTTGGCGACCGGGTTTCCGAGCAAGCCCAGGGTAATGAGAGCTCAGTGTGGAAATCGCAGGGATTAGTACATCCTTCTCTCTGGGTGTTAATAGACAAGAGAGATGAAGTTACCTCTTATTAGCATTGTAGGCAGGGGATTATCAAACAGGCAAGTATTTCTCTCTATGCGCCACTCACAGTTTTGCACCGGTAATTATCAATCCTATAGAGCAGCATTTTATCTGGTACAGCAGGGCTTTAAGTACATGGTAAGCAGTTTCCATATGATTGTCATTTTTTTTTTTGGTGGGGTGGGGGGGGGGGGGGTTGCCCTCTTCTTTAGAAAATATGTAAAAAAACTCAACATTATAGACACAAAAAATCCAATAGCTCTACTAGCAGAAGTCGATTAGTTAAGGTTTTCTGTAGAATATTTGATATTAGTTGTGAGGCTTTTTAAGTTGTAAGTATTAGGGAATAAGACAGCATAGACATGTATGATGGGATCTGGTCGGAAATCAAGTGAGTACAAAAAAGGAATGTTATTTTAACTGGTTAATCTGTTACACTTTTTCATTAACACTCTTTCAATACAAATTATCTGGAAGATTGTAGTATCTGTAATAACCCAAGAGACTTTATTCAATATGAAGTTGGCATTCAGCATGTACTTGAAGTAAGTTTTGCTGTGTGCCACATTCACGGAGCTGACGGGTAATCCTTAAAGCTAGCAGGATGTGTCAGGGATCATGGAAGGGTTGAGCATGTGACTTTGATTCCTTCCTCAAAAACGAGTCTGAAACCATGGGAGGAGTTACCTCTGCCGAGATTCATGTACATTTGGGATTTACTTGAATAACACAACAACATGATGAGATCAGGTAGAGTTCACCCAGGCAGAGGGGGGTTGTAGAATTGTGATTTCTTCTCCTTAACCCTCAGAGAATTGTCTCTTTTATAGGATTTGTGTGTATTTCTTATGCAAAAGTGCCTCAATGGCGCATGAAGAGTTTACTTTGCCAGATAAATGCATTGATTTCTTTATTGGATTTGTCTCCAGGATGTAAATGATGCTTGAAATTGATGCTATTGTGTGGCTTTAGCATAATAGAGTTATTAGTTAGGTTTCAAAGTAGTGTGGTTTAAAACGGCTTTAGTAGTTAGTAAAGAAACATTAGGCATGTACATACACCCATTAATAAGGAAAGTGTGCTTCATCTTATAAATGAATAAAACTATGTCCATGGCATAGTATGTTCTGAGGCCTAGTTAGTGAGTGCCTTTTGAGATATTTTAACCAAGTTTAAACATCTAGCTGTATTTTTAGTACAATTGAAGAATATTTCTACATATGTGTGCTATTTTTGACCAGATCGGGATGTTGATTCCATCAGTTGTCATGGTATACCGGTACATATACATTTACCTTTTTTGTGGAAAAGGAGGTTTACGAATGCAATGGCTCCAAAACATGTTTATCATGAGCCATGTAGACAAATGTACACGCTGCGTCTGGAAGACATGTCAATAATGTCAAGTGCTCTATTTAGCCCCAAGCACATTGTCAGGTGTCTTGTGAGTCACAGCTCATATCATTCCTTCATCTAGCCTGAGTTCAAGGCTTATGGGCTGCTTATTTCTTCTACATTACAGTCAGAAGTAAGTCTGAATCCACAGATTACACTGTAGCAGTCTATCTATCTCTCACCACCATATAAGGATGATGCAAGAAGGAACAGCGTTTAGTTTTTAGGTCTAGACTTCGTTGTGACTGGAGCGGTGTATGTGGGAGGAATCATACGATACTCGGCAGCCTAGGAGCTAAGCTAAACGTGAACCCACTGTCACATTTCTTTGACCCCATTTACACTCAAGAAAATTGCGTGGCCAGGCCGGGCCGGGCTAGGCCAGGCCGCGCAATTTCTGTAGTGTGAACACAAAAAAATGCGAAAAGGCCGGGCCGGGCCGTACTGAGACCAGCTCAGGAGGTAGTCTGAGTACGGCCCGGCCACGCAATTTTCGTAGTCTGAACACAAACGAGGCCGGGCCGGGCCGAAAGCGCGGCCGGTTATGCAAATTCCGCTGATGTCAGATGACGTCATTATGCTCAACCTTTTGTTTACGTGCAGTGCGCCTCGCACGGTGGGTTGATGTCAGTGGCCTGGCCACGCATTTTTCGCTGTATAGTGTGAACGCACAAATTGCGCGGCCAGGCCACGCTACCACCCACAGCGGGGAAATGCGCGGCCTGGCCCAGCCCGGCCTGGCCACGCAATTTTCTTGAGTGTAAATGGGGTCTTTGTCTCTGCCACCAGCAAGATTATCACTTGATATGTTTGTGTCCATGCCAGAAAAAATGTGACTCTTTTAATATTATGTAGCACTCAACCCAACCGTGCATCAATTGGTCATCACTCAATCAACAGGCGTTTCTAAATCTTTCACACCAATTTTTTTGTATTCCTCACAGAGTGTCTGTGTCCTTGGTGGCCTATTTTATTGCCAATATGAAGCATGAAGATGCTTGTGCCTCACTTTAAATGATACTCCATGCATTCTTCCCTTCATGTGTGGTTTGGTCCAAGAGGGATGTGGTTCCACTGAGGTTCTGCATGGTCTCCTTCCCCGCACCGCCGCAGAGTCATACCATGACCGCTTTCTGTGTTATTGTTGTCCCTGGGCTTTCCCCACATCCGAGTCCACTTCCCATCTCCTTCCTGTTATCAACACATAAGCTTCAGGATTTTGCCATCCGCGAGTCTGACCTTGTCGTGGAAGCTGATACCTTGTTTTTTCTATAACACATTTTGTTGAATGTTTAGCTGCTTGATATATCAATACAATTTTGGGCAAAAGAAGTATTTAAATACTGCTTAACTTTTGCTTAGATTTTCCAGAATGTATTTTTGAGACTGTGAAAGAGTATTACATCGACTTATAATGTTAACTGTATATTGTAGAGGGAAAAGGATAGTGATTTGCAAAAGAAATGTCAACAATTAGAAACATCTTACATCTTACAATTATTTTTAATGTATTTTTTTAACCCTAGGTGTGGTGAGGGATTCCTGGGTCTCCACTGTGAAGAAAGCAGTAAGTAATATATCTTCATTTATATTACGTCTCTGTCTGTATGTGTCGTTAGTGGAAGGAATCGCTCGTCCATAGAATATCATGTAGCTTGAAGAGATAGTGGGGTAAACACTTTGCATTCTCGCTACACTTACTCAAGCTAAATGCGAAGAGTAGCAACTATTGGTATACACAATTCTTTCTGTTTTATAGAGGAGTGTATGCGAAATGTTAATCTGAATGTGATAAGATATAATTTAAAGGTTCTGCATATTAGTATTACGCATTTAATTTCAATTTATCATGTAGGATATATTTATAACTCTTCACTGTAAATAAGGAAAGAACTGCTCCAGCTATTTTATATGGATTTAGTGATGATAACATGCATAAGCTACTTAAAAAATAGATACAGGTGAATTTGTGAAATGTAATTTCTTGGTGTCTGCGTTCTTTCTTCCAGTTTGCCCCATCTGGAAATATGGAAATAACTGCTCCAGCTTATGCACCTGCAACATCCATAACACAGACAGGTGAGTTTTGTCTACAGTTGCATTTAAGCTCCACCAGTGAAATGTTCAGATTGTGACAGGGTACTGTAAGAAGCAGGTGGTCCAGAAACCAGATGTGAATGAGAGGTGGAGCAAAAGATGTCAATTTGATAGTCACAAGGAGCTTTATCAGTTCAAGTGGTATTGCAAAGGACGAAGTTCATTAATGAGCAGTTCACT
Source organism: Arbacia lixula (assembly GCA_963669155.1). NCBI lineage: Eukaryota > Metazoa > Echinodermata > Echinoidea > Arbacioida > Arbaciidae > Arbacia > Arbacia lixula. The sequence goes on from OZ022576.1 coordinate 5,193,370, forward strand.
TCAAGTTTTCTCCAAAGTACTAATATTATTGATATTGTCAATATTTTAGGACATCTTCTTTATTTGCAGACTGTAATCAATTTTCTTGTAAAGGAAGTCAGTAGTTCTTACCTGTATTCTTTCTCAACTTTAATTCATGCTATATATGGTTCATTAATTCTCCCATTTATGCTATTAAGCCTGCTATAATGTTAAATTGTCATTGTCTGTATCGTTTGATTTCAGTACGTGGAACTAATTGAAAGTTGCTCATTTCAACGAAGACTGCATATTGAAGTGTAGTAGGATCCAGGGTCTGCATTTTGTATAGAGACAGAAATTGTTACTCTCGTCTGCCCCTGTCCAACTAATTGTTGTCTAGGGTTGACCATAGGAATGACTCAGGACTCTGTGTCCTTCAATCAGGAAGCCCCTAGCTTCCCTCTGGTCACCTCCGATCAGACAAGTACCTCCCCAGCTTTCTCCTGCTTCCATTTCAGACCAGATGCCGTCTAGAAATCTCACTTTCGAGTGCTGAGTGACATAAAACAAAGACTGGACAATTAGCAAATTATTAGTGGTTTATTGGGATTAGTCATGGATGATGTTCCCGAGAATGATTCCGGTGAAACTCCACATACTGCAAGAATGATATATACTTTTACACTGAAAGTGTCAATATTGGACATCAAGTTTGAAATGTAAAATCATCAGGGAAAAGTCGCCATGATGAGATGTAAATGACAAATGGGCAATGTAATATCATTTCGTTTTGTTACAAAAGATTGAGGAAAACTGTTTGTCAATAATGTAAAGGCTTGCATCCCTTGTAATTCTAAAGCCAGTTGCAAGATAATGTTCGTGGTTACTAATATACAGGAGTCACGCAATGGATTCCAGATCACTAATGCATTCTAATTCCTTCAATGGAAGGAAAAATGCTGATATATAGTACGTACTAGTGCAAAATTGTGACCGTGACGTATAAAGAGTTAACATGTGTTCCCTCTTATCCCAGCTGCCATCCCATCAGTGGTCAGTGTAGATGCAAGACTGGCTACGTAGGCACGCAGTGCGACTTCACCTGCCCTGTGGGTTCCTATGGCAACGGCTGTTACCAGGTGTGCGAGTGCCAGAATGGAGCTCACTGTGACACGGTGGACGGGAGCTGCTCCTGTGCTCCTGGCTGGCAGGGTAGAATGTGAGTAACAGCATCACCACCTGTTTCCCTGTAGCCCTCCTTCTTCATGTTAGTTGCCCTCCTGTCCCTATTCCCCCTCTAATCTCCCTTCTGTAAGCCCCCCCCCCCACCCCATCTCATAGTCTTCATATATTCTTCTAATGTAGACTAATATCTTGAGTTTAGTCAGGTGTTCTGCTTGAATATATGGAATCCCGACTCGTAATCCTTTTCCTTCTCTTGTTCCCCTGCCTCCCCTGCCTCCCCTCACTCCCCTCCCTCCCCTCCCTCCCCCTCCCTTTCCCTTTCTCCTCCTCTCTCCTCCTCTCTCCTTTATCCCCTCCCTCCCCCTCCTACACCACATCCAACCAAAATGTTTTGTATCTTCAATTTGCATACTGCTGTGCATTACCCTTACAGTCCCCATACCCCATAATGTTCACCCCATTTATTTCCTCTTTCACCGATCCTTCTACAGCTTTCATCCATTTGTCTATTCCTCCATGTTCACCCCTTTCAGAACCCTCTCTCCCTTTTACGTCCCCCACTCACTTCCCCCTCGCAACTGCTACTCCATGTGGTTTGTTCTCCTTTCCCCTATAACGTCTCATAATCCCCATTCCCCTGTACCCCTTCCACCCCCCTCTAGCACTCTATACTCCCTTGTTCATGCCCCCTCTCCCCCTTAACATCCCCTCCCCAAGGAGTAAGAAATCCCACAAATGTTCTCCCTCCTGGGGCAATGAATTCAATTGACATAAATCATGGAGTGTGTTTTTTTTCTGTCATACGGCCTTGTTCGCATTAGTCACTGGATATTTTTACACAAAGCTAATTTGTCTGTATTAACCCTAAAGCCTGCATAAAGTATCTCAGATGTTAAGCAATATATATTCTTATTTCACGATTAGCTTGATAGCTGTGCAATCTCATGACAGGAATCATGAATGGTATATGTTTTGCAAGCATACATTGTATTTCAATTTGATATATAAATCCATAGCTTGTTGAGAGAACTCTTTTGTAACAAGTTTTGACTGTAGAGAACCTGTCATGTTTGAAAACAGCAGAAAAAGGCTTTAATTAATCAGATGCTTCTCTAGCTTGGACAGCTGCATGATTTACCTTATGCTCTCTGTTTTTAGTTACGTAAGTAGATTTTTATGATGTACGTGTCTGATGGTACTTTGAGGAGTACTTCAATACTTAAAGTGCAGTCCTCAGCTCCCACTTCTGACTGAAGGCTACATATGTCTAAATACACAGGTGGACTGGCAACTTCCCTTGCACCTTTATCTATATGATGAGCAGCATACTAACAGGAGAATGTAACTCTGAAATTTGATTGAATTGAATCGGTTGCAGAAGAATTAGAAAGCTAAATAGGTAAATGTTTGTTAAAAATTTGTAGAAATTTGAAAAATCCTGATTGCTAGCCCAGATTGCTGATGACTTGTATTCATAGGCAACTCCATTGGCCTGAACTGATTGTCATTGTTCTTCTGTACATATGTAAACCAAACAACACCCAGAGCTGCACTTGTCTAGCAAATTTACAGGATTCATGATTGGGATTGACAACTTCCTTATGATATGCATAATTTTTCTCAAAATTGCCGATCTCTTTCTCAAATCGCTCTGCATTTATTCAAGTCAATTTATGATAGGGGTTGTTAGGGGTTTAATCCCCTTTTGATTTCTGCTTGCAGGCCTCCGTGAAACATTATGTCTTATATAAAGTCACCAGACCTGGGCAGGGTCCTTGCGCATCCGTGTAAAAATGGGAGAGCTTGGGTAATTCTGAAGGCCATCCTTCTCATATTTCCACTATGTTGACCTTTTAATTTCCAAGTGTACCATCCCCTCACCTTCGCGGGTCGGCTTCCCCTCTTACATCCTCGCCTCATTCTTATCGGTTATCGCGGGCTGAGATCTTCCCAATCTGTCATTGCCAATCAACCTGGAGCTGTTTGTGTCTCTCCAGGAGTTATGGTGTTATGTGTCCACCCTTCACACCATTTATAACTATACCATATCAGCAGTTGATACAAATCTGGCATTTTTTCTGTCTACATGTCTCCCTCCATCCCCGTTGTTTGAGCAGGCTTTCAAAGTGTGATTTAGAAGCCTAGGAGATATATGGAATTTATCACAAAGTGATCACTTTTACTTCGTCATGATTGTTATATATAATATTTAATTGTGAGAGAGCTCCTCGTTTTGGTTGATCTGACATTTGTTTACCTCGGACAAAAATGATATGTAAACTAACAGAAATAGCAGCAGTATCCAGGAATAATTTGATAAGTATTTACAAGTGTTTCCAATCCGATACGGCATTGTGAATCACCCTCGAGCTGTAGAAGAATCTCTATCAGCGTCAGCGTTGAAGATTGGAGATCTATTGACATTGTGCTACCTGTCCTGCCTAGAGTTGATTCCCTCACTGCCTGCTATTAGATGCAGATCTCACATGTGATCTCTGAGTCATCACTAGATAGGGATTACTTGCAAGCAACTGTCTGTTTTAAAAGCACTGCTAAATGTCAAATTTCATTTCAGGAAATGAAGAATAGGCAACGGGAGAATTAATTAAGATGTACTTGTATTGAATGTGGAAGCAACAATATCTATGCCTGATTGTCTTTGGTTCTTTACTGAGTATTTGTACTTATGTGGCTGAAAATATATACCATTCTTAACAAGTTCCCCTTATTTTACTGCTCTTCACATACCGGTCAGTACTTTTCTTCAATGCCCCCATTCTGCCTCTTACCACTTACATTCCTGGGATTGTGCCAAATCTAAAAATTTTTCACATTCTGTTTTACTATCAGATTTTACTATCCGTGTTTCATTCATTTTTCTCCATATTTGTCTCTTGTTCTCTTAATCAGCTGTAACGAGACATGTCCTGTTGGTTTCTATGGCCATGGTTGCCGGGCAACATGCACCTGTCAGAACGGAGCCACCTGTCATCCTGTTGATGGCCACTGTCTGTGTGCCCCAGGTAACCCTACCATCATACATACCCCTCTCCCCTTGGCCTGGGTCCTGTATCTTTGCCCCCCTCTGGAAGTGTTACCCAGCAGGTCATTACAGGGTGAATTCCTTCCCTAAATAGCAGGATGTGATTAGGACGTTTTGTCTTTCATTTGTTCACAATGCATAATTCTTCCACTGTCCATTTCATTGAAGAAATGGCTACAAAGACATGGTGATTCTGAATTATATTCTGTTATCTATTCCTCTATTTTCTGGACATATATCAATCCCTCATTCTCTTTTTGTCCCTTTCTATTTTTTTCTTTTTCTCTTTCTGTCACTTTTTCTTTTTTGCTTTCTATATATTTCTCTGTTTTGTGCTCTCTTTCTCTCTTCATATCTCTTTCTCTCTCTTTCCCTCTCTTTCCCTCTCTTTCCCTCTCTTTCCCTCTCTTTCCCTCTCTTTCCTTTCTCCCCTCTCTACCTCTCTCTTTCTCTTCCTCTTGCTCTCTCTTTTTTCTCAATCTCTTCTTCTCTTGTCTTTCTCTTCCTTTTCCCTTTTTTCTATCTCTCTCTGTGCTTTCTACACATTCATTTGTCTTGGACCTTGGCTAGACGGATGTCTGAAAGAATTATTTAATTATTCATGTGCCACTTTGAACAGCTGTGTCTTGCTCTTTACCATGGTGATCAGGGTCTTCCATTACACATGAATGCCAAGGAGATTCATTTCTGGAAAAAAATGAGATATGCACATTTTGTTCATGAAATGATCCAAAAGGGCATCAATATGTAGACTTATTTGTTGATAAGATTAAAAGAACAGAATTCGTGAAGGGAAGGGGAGGGAAAGGGGCAGGAGAAGAAAAAGAACTAATGATAATCAAGATGATTTCACTGTATCTTTCAATTCTTGAAGCTGAGCAATCCTCTGAAAGGTGAAATACAAGTTCAAACGATGTCACTGTACCTTCAAATCCTTGATTAAGACAAATCCCACTTTGTACGGTCATGGTCAATTCAAAGGCTATTTATCCCCTAATCCCAAGGCGTGAGTTATGACATCCCCTAATACCAGTCAATACTCACTTCACTATACTCTTAAACCTTTTAAACCCTGCTGTGTAAGATTGATTTCAAGGTGAAAATGCCATGCATTGGTCTTAATTTGTTGGTGTCTTTCCCAGGCTGGCAAGGGGTTCATTGTGACGTGCCCTGCCAGAATGGCTTCTATGGAGGCAACTGCAGCCGAGTGTGTGACTGTGGGAACGGTGCATCGTGCCACCCTGTGACCGGCCAGTGCCAGTGTACTCCCGGCTGGCTCCTCCCCTCCTGCCTCCAAGCATGCAACGTAAGCCACAACCACAATAGCCTGCCTTCCAGCAAATTGGACATTTAGAATTCAAACCTCATAAATAGTGTCCAGTATTCACAAGACTGTATCTTTTATGTGCTCCTTGAGCGAGTCAGAGAAGAAAATTTGAATGAATAGTCTATTGCAGCCAGACCTGTTTATTGCATATTGTAGTTTGGATTAAAAATGCCCCAAAGCCTTGAAGCCAGGCTACAACCAGGGTAATCCTCTACACGTTAATGCTGACCAGCTCCACATCAATATTCAATCAAATTGTTCTCATTGTTACGTGACTTTCTCTACAAAGACAATACAACAAATCAATGTATGTGCTTCCTCTCTTGTTATTTTTTTGCATGCAATGTATACCACAAGACACATTACATTACCATTTAAAGAATTGATATATTTGCATCCTTTTGTTGTTGTTATTTGTTGGAATGTAAAATATGATATCAAGATTTTTCCTGTCTTTTTAATTTCCGCAGCAAAAGAACTTTGGCCCGGGATGTATAAATAGGTGCAACTACTGTGACCATTCCACAACATGCTCCAATGTAGATGGCAGCTGTCACTGCGATGAAGCCTATTCAGGTAAAGAAACTCACTTTAACTTAGACTTTTATTTGCTTCATGATGAGATAAATTGATGAGATAAATTACTTCATTTGGAACATCTTTTATTACTTGCAATATTTTAAAGCAAAAATTTCTAATACCAAACCACATGTTTTGTGGATGTTGGTCCAGATTTAAGTCGCAAATGCTGCACTTGTGATATGTACCTTGTAATCCAATTCCTCCCTCCTCCCTCCTCCCTCCTCCCTCCTCCCTCCTCCCTCTACCCCCTCCCCCCTCCCTCTCCCCCCTCCCCCTCCCCCCTCCCTCCTCCCTCCTTCCCTTCCTGCCACTAGGTGTGCTGTGCTCTAGCCGCTGTCCTAATGGCATGTGGGGCGAGACCTGTTCCGAGACCTGCCTCTGTGACAACGAGGGGACCTGCAACCCCCTGGACGGCACCTGCATCTGCCCCCCTGGCTTCACCGGTCACCAGTGCGAGTTAGGTCAGTAGTAGCAGTCAGTTGTGGTGGTCAGGAGTTACACCCAGGGAACAAGACAGGTTTACCAAACATGGGCTGTTGTAAAAGGTATTAGGTATCAAAATCATCAGAAGACCAGCCTGCCCAATTTCTACCTGGATTAGCTTTGCAATATGCTGCTTGAAAGAAAAAGCGGTCATTTTTCAAAAGCATTATTGAACAGTCTTATAGATTTTAAGGAACAATTTCTAAAATCGTATTAGGTCTCAAATCAATGTGGACAACATATAATAAAAATTTGTATCTCATTTGTTGGGCCTTGGGGTGATTGCAATAACAATTCTGGGCCCAAAATGTGAGTTTTTCCCATTTTTCACAAAGATTTGAATTAAAAGATAATACAGATGTCTTCCTATTTCAAAAGCATCATTCCTTCAATCCATACTCATCCAGACTGAGTGAAGCTAATGCACCTGTTCTCTTCACCCCTCACAGTGTGCCCACAAGGAACATATGGCTATGAGTGTGGCTACCCATGTCCATCCACCTGCACCAATGGCAATACCACCTGTAACCCTCGGGATGGTAGCTGCCTCTGTCTACCAGGCTACCAGGGAGCATACTGTGACACAGGTGAGACAGATAGACAGGCAACACACCCACACACATACATCTTTTTTTTTTTTTAGATATATGGCTTTAAAGTCTGTTTTTATTTATCATTTCATCAAATAAGTATTAAAGTAACATAGCATAAAGGTATATGTTACCATCAATTTAACCCATATTAAACACACACATGACAGACAAACATACTTAAGACAAATAGACAGACCAATATATACATAGACATATATATACATAAACATATATAAACAGACAGCGATAAAGAAAGAAAGACAGACGTATGCACTTACAGAGATAGAAACAGACAGCAGATATATATACAGACATGCAGGAATACATTGAAAAATATGTGTAGAATGTTCATTGTTTTGTCCACACATTGTTTTGTTCCCTCACTACCTGCAGCCAGAAAACAATCATCTGGCAGGGGTGACATTGACATTTGTGTAAATTTACACTCAAGTAAATGTATTATGTACTGTGGCATATCGCACTGGATTCCACAAGGAAGGCTGCCCATGACTGTGTTTATGTACCAAATAAAGGGAAACAAAGTGTTGTATGCTTGAATTGAGCTTTGCAATTTTCAGCATGCACTATCATATGCAAGGTAATCTGCATGTATAATGTGGTAATTGTATGACTGCCAACAAATGTTGAATAGATATGATTTCTTTCTTTCTTCATTGATTGCAGCCTGCCCTACTGGCACGTATGGGTTAGGGTGCCTACAGAGCTGCTTTTGTAAGCACAACTCAACCTGCAACCCGACAGACGGTCAGTGCGAGTGTCTGGCTGGATGGACAGGAGCTGACTGCAGTCTACGTAAGTACCTACTCTCAGGATTCAAGAACAGTGAAATATGGTGGAACAATAACACATAGTGAACACAGTGAAACATGGTGAAACACAGTGAAACACAATGTTGTGAAACATAGAGTGAAACACAGTGAAACACAGTGAAACATGGTAGAACATGGTGAAACACAAAGAAACGTGCTGTAGCAACCATATGAAAAGAAAACTACCAGTCTGTAAAGACCACATCTTGTGTTTACCCAGACTAATGTTTCCATTGAAATCTGTATTGAAGTAACTTAAAGACTTGTTTATGAATACATTTGTTCTCGCCTGAAGCGGTATTTATTATTATATAAAGGTTTTGCTGTATTACTATGAGAGGGAGACTTGTATAACTACAAAAAAAAAGATCTTTCTACAGCAAATGCTTGTAACGAGGTGCCCTTTTATCAGTCCAAGCTAATTCACAAATTATCTTTTGGACTAGTGAATGATTGTTAAAATCTTTCCTCCTCCTTTCCTCCTCCTTTCCTCCTCCTTTCCTCCTCCTTTCCTCCTCCTTTCCTCCTCCTGAAGTTTTAAGTTCCATCTTTCTATTTTCACTCTTCATAAAAACAAACATAATACATAAATATATATCTTGTTAGATTGTTCACCATCTTGCCTGTACTGAGCTCCTGTCCTCTCCCCTTCCCCACAGCCTGCCCTGAAGGAACATATGGCTTTGCCTGCGCCTTTGCCTGTGACTGTGCCAACGGGGCGCGGTGTGAGCCATACGACGGGGAGTGTAAATGCCCCATCGGCCGCTGGGGACCCAGATGTACAGAGAGTAAGCACAACTAACCACTCTCACCTTTTCACTCAAATCATCTACACTACTACTCACCCATCTATATTCTCTCCATGTTCATTTAGTATATTTGATCATGCTACTCATATTCTCTACCTCGTTTCATTTGATTGTTGTAGATATTATGGTCATTTTATAAAAACAAGTAACATATTGCTGTTCATCAAGTACTGGTTTGATAGGTTTATACTTGAATGCCTTGCTGTCCCTTTTTTTTAGCAGTATTTTTTTCTTTATCAGTTTGCATGAAAACTCAGTTTTGCCATTCAACTCATGTTTTGGGATCCACTATTAGTTGGTACTTAGGGGAAACTGATCATTCACGGAGAAGTTCTTTCATAAATTCATTATGAGTTGTGCTAATATAATTCATTTTTCTCATGAATTATAACCTATTTCTGCTGTCACTTGAAATTGAGGAAAATTAAATCTCATTCAAATATACATATATAACAATTCATACATACATATGGAAAGTAAGAGTTTATTAAGTCATCTTTAAATAGTAACACCATGATTGTGTGCTGAAGAATACTTGTGGGGTTATTGAACTCATTTCATTTTAAACTAACCATCATTCAACATGCTGCCATATGCTCCCCAGATTGAAAACTCCCCTGAAAAAGTTGCCTTGAGGCCTGATACTGACTGAAGGGGTCCCCCCCCCCACACCTCTCATTTACCAGGTTGTCCCAAGGGATGGTATGGAGAGGGGTGTAGCCTGGCCTGCCTGTGTCACGATGAGGGCACCGCCTCATGCAACCCCCTCAATGGGCACTGTGACTGCAGTAGGGGCTACAGGGGCCACCGCTGTGAGAAACGTGAGTTCTGCTTGTGTGAAACCATCCTGTCCCGTCTGCTGATCCCATCCTCTCCCCCGACGGTGAATGCAGGGACAGTGGTTCCTGGTGCATCATGGGAGTGTTGACCCCCCCCCCCCCCCCTCCCCAACCGCTATCCAATAGGATATATATGAGCATGCAAGTTATGCATCCTGTATTCCTAACCCTGCCTTAACATGCCTGCCAATTATTTAATATCTTATGCATGACATGATGTAGCGATTCGCAAATACTCATGCATGTACCGGTACTGTGCATCTAACCAGATAACATATTCTGTATATCATTGGAACTTTGAGATCTAATATTGATTGATGTTGTTTCCATACTGTAGCATTTTGGGCATATTGCATTCAATCACAGCTGGCATATTTGCAAGGTTGATGTGATGTGATGTGATGTGATGTGATGTGGTAGGTTGGGGTGGGGCGGGTGGGGTGGGAGAGAAATGATGCCTTATCCTGCAGATTTTGAATGAGGAGCTCAATTTTTAGACAGATGCCATGCAAATGCAACCAAAAGTGGGAAATAACTTAAAGACAGTTGTTTTGGTCCAACTTGTCATATGTACTCATCAATTTCTGTCAATATCATTGTTTTTTATTAGTGAAGTATTCTTTGCCATAATGAATTATTTAAGTGACATAATTTTAAAGAAATGAGAAAAGAGATGGTTACCCCTGTCATTACCAAGCCAAGAAACTCCCACTTAATTACACATTACATGCACCTATGTTACTGAAAGGGTTGTGTTAGAGACATGATAAAAGGCACAGGCAAGTGACGGAGAGCCTTCTTATCCCCCTGCAGTGTGCATGGCAGGGACATACGGAATCAACTGCCAGTTTGACTGCAAGTGTGAACACCAGGCTGCGTGTGACCCCATCTCTGGGACGTGTCAGTGTGCTGCTGGATGGACAGGCTCTACATGTGGAGACCGTAAGAGGGTTATATACCAGTCTCCCCTCCATCCTGTCCCCTGTGTGCTCGAACCATACTTCCTCCAATCAGACCCAGTCTTGTTCTTGTCATGATATATCCATTCTACTCTTGCATACTTCCTGGTTTTCTGGACTTGAAGATTTATACTTCCTTTAATCCAGAGGTGGTTTTGTACTTTTCTTTATGGTATCCTTCCTTATTTCCTGTATTTTGGGATGTGAAGATTTATACTTCTTTGAATTCAGAGCTAAGTTTGTACTCTTTATGATATCTTTATGCTATCATGTCATACATCCTGTATTTTTGGACTTGAGGATTTATACTTCCTTAAATTCAGAGCTAATTTTGTCCTTTTTATAATGCCTATACTTTAGATGGTGACAATTCACACATGTTTTTCCTTGATCCATCCATTGTGTTTTGTTGTCATGCCAGTGCTTCTTTGATTCCAGATATTGTAATTTTTATTCCGAATTATACCTCCCTGGCATCTATGTTTTGAAAGAAAAGTATTATGATATGATGTTTCATATGCAAACTCACATTGACCCTGAACCCAGTTTTTCCCTTTCTTTGTCATCTATATTTGACTACATCATGACATTCTCTAATGAGGCATGCAATATGATATTCAATATAAATCAATGCACATTCTGTGACATGTAGGTGCTGCAAAGGCGTTACTTTACATGATATGTATTCGCTCAAAGTGGTCTTTCATTGTTATTCCAAATTCTTTCATGCTTAAACTCTCATTTTGCAACTTAATTATTTCAAAATATGACCGTTTCTTTGAATGATAAAAAGAAGTCTATTGATTTAACCCCCCCCCCCCCTTTTAAAACCATGACATGTAAAACTTTACTTTGGTGGTCACATGTTTACAAAAGCAATCATTACACTGAAATGTCTCCCTCTGTGTTCAGGTTGCCCTGATGGCCGTTATGGCACATTCTGTAATGAGACATGCTCCTGCCCGGCATCGGCTAGCTGTGATCATGTGACTGGTCAGTGCTTCTGCCCACCAGGCTTCTATGGCTCGGCCTGCAAACAAGGTTGGTCTGCTGCCCTCTATCACTCCGCTTGGAAAAAAAAAATGTGGGATCTCTGTTTGAGGTCCATGGGTGCCACTGGCAATTGAAGCGCCTGAATTTGTAACACAACATAAAGGCCAATTGATTAGTCACAAATGCTTTGAGCTAAACATTTAGGGCACTAATATGGTCATAAACATTATGGTTGAGGAAATATAAGTGGTATCAATAAAGTTCAGATTCATGGAGAAATTAAGAAGAAAAGTATTTTTGAAGGTTTGGTAACAAACGTACATTGGAGTTTGTTCAAATTATGTTTCATGAATAAAGTGGCTGCAGTTGCGTTATTGCATGTGGATCAAAGAGACCCATGCACACAAGTGTTTGCAGTGTTCCCTGTTTATCTGAGTCACATCAAATGTATTGGGTGTCAAAAATGAATCGTTGATGATTGTTACCACCATTTTATTTCAGTATGTGGGCCTGGCTTTTATGGAGTGAACTGCCTGGAGAAATGCAATTGCCCCAACACCATCTACGTCTGCGACTCAGTCAGGGGCTGTGTCTGTCCACCAGACGTCTTTGGCAGCCAGTGTAACATTGGTAAGTGAGGCAGCGTGTGTCGATACAAACCTGCTAGAGGGAGAGAAGGAATGGAGGACAGGGATAATCTGAAGCACGAGGAGGAAGGAGCCATCTTTTTTTTGTGGTAGTGAATGTCATGCCTGGTTATTGCCATGGAAAATGAAAAAAATGATATTGCCAATTTTCATGAAGAATTTTTATTTTTTATTTTAGTTAAATTGATATTGCCAAATTAATGTGGCAAACGGATTAATAAACGTAGGCATCCCCTTCCATTGAATTGGCTAGTCATTTTATTTCAGAATCATGGGTAAGTAGCTTATGAAACCCATGAAGATGGCGTTGCCAATTTGGCTCGGAGTAGCGAGTACTTAGCTCATGAACTCCCCTAAATAAAAGCTTTGCCAATTTTGTTCAGAATAGGGACTTCTTAAGCCCCTGAACCCCCCCCCCCCCTTCAGATGGAGGAGCTAATGTAGTACAGAAAAGCAATTATTTACTTCAGGAGCCATCTAAATGTTGTTGCCAATTTGAAGTCGAATAGAGATTATTATCTCCCCAAACCCCAATTAGTGACCTGAGTGCCAGTTCTCCCTGCAGCAGGGTTTAAAGGACAAGCATGATATGGCTGATGAAACTCATGCATCCTCCTCCATTACATTGTGTTGCCAATTTGAGTTAGAATAGGGATTAGTGAAACCCTATATGTGAACCGACTGCCTGTTCTCCCCACAGCCGGTGTGAAGGACCAGCAGACCAGCCTGATGTCTGGCGGCCCCATGGTGGGCATCATCCTGGGCATTGTCATCTTCATCCTCATCATCCTCCTCATGCTGGTCTTCCTGTGGAGGCGACGTCGCTACAAGGGAAAGCCAGACTACGGCTTCGCTGTCTCGTAAGTGCACTCCTCTATCGCAGACGCTTAATCTTGTGGCAAGCTACCTGTTTTCATGCCCTATTACAATAAACTGTAACCTGCTCACATTTGGGCTTCAGATTCATGATGTGATCTTGAGACACTGGCACCTCAGATGTTATATCTACCATGATAAGGGTGTGTGTCCTGTGTTTTTTTTATATATGTATGTGTGTGTGTGTGTGTGTGTGTGTGTGTATGTGTGAATTCTCCACTCCCCCTTCACACACACACACACACACACACACACACACACACACACACACACACACACACACACACACACACACATTACAGGATAGCCTTAAAGGGCATATACTGTACTGGGAAGGCAAAAAAGCCTTCAAAAAGTAATTGTTAGCAATCTTCTTGCCAATGGTCTTAAATTCATGTATTGTCCACTTTAGAAGCTTGCTGAAAGTTGTTTGCCCTCAAATGATCTACATTTGGAGTAATGCGTGATTAAATCACAAATCCCCAAATGTTCGGCCCGAACATTTGGGGATTTAATCATTAATCATCAATAACTCCATATGTGGATCATTTGAGGGTAAATAACTTTCAGCAAGCTTCTAAAGTGGACAATACATGAATTTAAGACCATTGGCAAGAAGATTGCTAATAATTACATTTTGAAGGCTTTTTTGCCTTCCCAGTACAGTATATGCCCTTTAAGGGTTCAGATTGGGAACAACTGCTCAAGGACATGATGGGAATTGTACAAGTACAGTTTTATTATACTGTTGTAGCCTTAAAACTTGGTGCTGTGAACTCAAGATTGATGTTAAGTTAATGCACCCTGTCGCAACCATTAACAGCACTTCTCCACCTTCTCTCTTCAGATATTCTCGGGGAGACATGATGAATTCTGGGCCCACCGTCGTATCCAATGGCAATGTCCACCACCTGCCGCCGGCCAAAGATTCTCCGCTGGGGGCCAAGGGTCAGAACAAGCTCAAGCTGCAGAATGTCAACCCACTCTTCATGGCGCCTGTCAAGAACGTTGAGGATGACAGCATGTGTGGGGGCGCTGTTGGAGGCAAGGGATTCGGTAAGTAGCAGCACTCTCTCAACGTAGCTGCTCAATCAACCTCTATCTTTCCCCACTATCTCTCCATCCTTATCTCAAAAAACATCATTTTTGCTCTTGCAGCATTTTTTTTACTCACAGTTGAGTGTGGAGATAAACATAGAAAACATTGTTGAAATGTCTCATTGATTTCCTAAATTTCATTTGTTTTTTTAATTGTCATTTTGTTTTCTTCTAGCTTTATCCAAAGTATAGCACTGTTTTTAATTTCTGTTTGTGTATCTACTTGGAATTACAACAGTAAGTTTAGCTTTAGCTGTTTTTTCCCCATTATTTTGATAAGTTTATATTTTGTTTCATGTGAATTATAGACTACCATACATACCAATTTGTTTTTTAGATATTGAAAATGAACTTCTTCTTTGATCAAAGAATTATACATTCGTGATCCATGTCCCATTTCAAATATAATGGATACTAGTGGTAATGATTACAGGACATGTGATCATGGCAGACATTGTTCCGCCATCGTCACTGGTTCCATTCCCCCCAAACAATTATATCATATCAAGATGATTCCTTCACGCGATCCTGAAATGAAACAAGAAAGGGACCTGTGGTCACTACAGAACAGCTTGCCATGATAACGGGTCCCTTGATGCTTACCACTAATATCCCTGTCTGTAAATATCAACCGAGCTAAAGAGAGCAGTAATGAGTTCATCCCCGTCTGTTGACACTGCCCTCTGTTGACACTGCCCCTCGTTGTGTGATTTGTGTAGCAGTGGAGGAGATGGTGGTTGACAACGCCTATGACACGATGCTCCCACCCCCCCTGCCCCCGGGGCGGGAGGAAGGCACCTATGGTAAACAATCACTCTGGCCTTCTTCAAGAAAGCAGCTGCAAGAAAACCTAACACACTCACATAATTATCACAGCCATCCCGTCCATGTCTTGCTCTAGTCATGTTTTGTTTCTTACACTTACAGAATGCAGTTACATGTATACTGTGTGACGGCTTTCATATTTATTGCCTGCTTGATGACGCATTTTGCATTGATTATATTTATCCTGTTTTTTTGTGTTTTTTTTATTAAGTAAGCACTAGTTTGCTTTTCTACTATGAAGAAATGGATTTGTGTGAAATGATGTGGTAAAAATATCAGACTAGAACTGGACCAAAAGAAGGAGGAAGGATAGCTGTGAATGTTTTGTTTGTTGCAAGTATTCATAGCTTGAGTGTGTAGTATGCTGTAAAATAGATGAATAATTGTATATATAATCTCTAAATGTGTGATAAGTAGCGTACTAGCAACTGGCTAGAATATACAATGTATAACACATTAAAATATGACTATCAAAAATTCTTATGGAAATATAATCAGAAAGAGACAGATATTAATCAACGGCTATATTTAGTATAGTATTTTAACAAATGTAGTACTTATATGATATAATGAACTAAATTTTGTTTATTATGTATTGGTTTGAGATGTAGCTTTGAGGAATATCCTCGTAACATTAATTGATTTATAGCCTTTGTATGATATGCATCTGATAATGTTCATAACAGCAACTTGAAGAAATCAATGTAAGAATTTATGAGTTTGATATATAAAATGCTGCCAAATTATCCACTGTCATTCTATTTTCATTTACTTCATTAAAAAATGAATCCCCAAAAGAGGAAATATTTTTTGTTTTAAGTTCAAAATCATGCGTTTGTATTCCCAATTTCATATAAAAAGTTAATTTTGGTCTGCATAATCATGTATTTATGTCAATTTCATGTGTCTCTATTTGCAATTTGCAAGCCATTTATATGAAAATTTTCAATTCATGCAGAAACATATTTTCTCTGAAACTGTACATACTTCCTACATGCATGCAAATATGAAAAATAAGATTGATTTAACCTTTTTTGTGGACACTGTAAAAATGAAAAGTAAGATTTGAAGGTCTGATAATGATGAGTACTTGATAATATACATGTATGGTCAGATTCATTACCACTTGACAGAAAGAATGATAGTGGTATGGATGATGACCCTCAAAAAGTAGATTTGATTTTAAGATGGAGAATGAAACTTACCCTGACATATTAATGCGAGTTTGCAAGAATATAACAAAATTCATATAACAGTTCAGTAATGGTGTAAGCTTTTAGAATGTTATATCAAAAGCATTTAAAACAAATGGCTGCTACACCTATGAACGTGGCTCTGTATTTCTATGTGAAAGCTTGCACTCTAAAGCATGATATAGTAACGATTCCCAAACTAATTTCACCCCCAATATGTATCTTTGCCTCCCTACCTTGTAGACTTTAGCTGCGAGAAAAATATAAACTCTTATGAGTGCATCCCACCAGCTGTCCCACCCCAAAGGACTAACGTGAACCAGTTTGATGGCAAAGAACCAAATAAAATCCAGCAAGGAAAGTCAAAGAGTGAGTATGATTGTGGCAATCCCTGCTCCTCCTAAGCAACAATCCTTTCTTGCGAAAAAAAAAAAGAAGCACAATTTTCCCTTCTCTCATTAACTCTTAAATGCACCATTGATGCATTTTTGCACGAGTTTTTACCCACAAGTCTCATAAAATAGCATTTTGCTTGGTACATAGAGGGTTACTAGATGGTTCTATGAGAGAGATGAAATCGAGTACATCTCAATTACCAACTGCTTGTCTGATCTAGTGTAATGGGAATGACAAACAAGATGATTATGTCAGTGAATAGCAAAGGTTGCCTTCAGTGTGAAGCAATGTATTTCAGATGAATGCTTTGATGAACTTTTGTTATAAGTACATCATTAGAGACACATAGAACAAATCATTGTGTAGGAATAATATATTTCCATTGTGTAGCAAAAAGACTGGGTCCATAATTTCCATATAAATGATATTTTAATGCATTTTCAGTTGTATATACTATTACTTAATATGTTCTAAAGCAAAGCTAATTTTAAACAATCATTTAAAGAAGACAATAGACTTCTTGTCCTTTAATGTTACCACACCCTATTTTATTTACAGCGAGACTTACATTATCGTTGTTCTTTACCCCCCCCCCCCCCCACCCACTTTGCAGTTTTCAAGCAGGGTAAAAATGGCAGTCCCAGTGCTATAAAGCGTTATTCCGGACACGGAGGCTCATCAGAGAACATCTATGCTGATATTGATGAGATGCTTGCCCAGGCAAGGAAAGCACAAACACCATTACCACCAACACCAGACAACTACTCCAGTATACCAAGAAATACTCCAGCATTATCTGTAGAAGGTAGGATACATCTTGTTCACAGAATAATCCCATTTAATTGGTTGAAAGTGGGGACGAAGTTTATATTACACAAATTAAAAGTGAACAAGAAGACTTTGATGAAAGTTACGTTCATGAGAAATGCATGCATCATGCAGAACATTTGTTGTATTCATTTATTGTCACCAGGTTTATTCATGTAAGAAACAGGCTATTTCTTTATATTCACAAACTACACAATTTACATAGAAAAAAAATAAATGTGTTATTCTCACATTATTCCAAATTTGTTTCATAATTCTAATATTCATAAACGAGGGCCCTGTCGTATAAAAAATTGTGATTCATCGCAATTTGACTTGTGATTGATATCAATGGAAACTTTGTATATTAGAGATAGGGGATTGAACTTGCGATTGATTCAGAGCAATTGCAACTGTTTACAAGACAGGGCCCAGGTATCTATTTTTAAAAGTGATTGCTTGTCTTATTATATCTAGCAAAACGTGTCTATATCATCCACCATTTTCTCTGTGCTGCCCTCTCTGTTTCAGAACCTCTGTTAACCTCAACACCCATGAAGGGTTTTGTCCATCCCGCCCCTCCCCCACACTCCCCTCCCCCTCCCAACCCCCACACCTACGACAACACCCCTAGGGGCCTACAGCAGCTGATGTCGCTGGGTATGTCGGGGGGTGCGTCCACCGGTCTGTCGGGGTCCTTGCCCGACGCTGCACCAGATGAGGACGAGTTCATTGAGATCAGCAAACGGACGCGGGCCGCTGTCCAATCGTAGGCCTGGAGCTCAGACTCACTGTAGATAGGATACCTGTGATGTACTTAGTTGAGCTGATGCTGCTGTTTAGTAGGAATATGTAAAATCCATGGTGGGTACATTAAGTTAGCAACAACAGTTGGCATTGTACTTCAATGTGTCCAATGTATCATCATTAAATCAGGTACTTATTTCATTAAAATGATACTCCCAAGCAACTCATGAAATATGTGATGGATATGCCTTCTTATGCCTCAATCCCAAACAGATGGTTGCTTTCTTTTTTTATTGGGAAAATTTTCATCATTGAAATGAACAAAAAAAAATACAAAGCATCTGTTCAAGGCACTTGCTATCATAATTGGAATAAGGATGGTAAGATAAGTATTTTAGTGTGTTTTGATATTCTTTCATGGTGTAGTTTACGAGTTGAAAATGCACAAAAAATGAAAATGCTTAAAATGGTCAAACTGTTGACACCATTATAGTGAATCTATGCCCATAGACATCAACGGGCTTCTCTTATTCTTCCATTATATCTTGTAACTACATGAGAGCTGCTGAATAGCTGGTGCGGAAACATGAAGACTTCTTTCAGACTTGATGTACACAGTATTGAGTATTGAGCATTGAGTAAAATAGTACTTACTACGTTGCCCAAACAGGGTATTCTTTCATGCGTTTGCCAAGTTGTTGCTGCCATATTTGCTTTCACTTTTTATACAGCTTCCTGTGCTTGTACCACAAACGATGGTGACATTTTATGAATATGCACTTGTATGTTGCTTATTATTTGCCTAAACACTTGCCAATGAGTTCAGCTCCGTCATCAAATGCGGCTCTATTTTTTATATGCTTGCTGCTGCCCTTCATGTCATTACCATGAAGATAACGTGCTTGAAATGTGAATTTACATTCTGGTGTGGGACTGCTTATTTGAGAGGGTCATGATCACTCCTATTTAGGCAATTAATTACATTTTTTTTTTAAATTCTTTGTTAAAGTGAAGATGCAATAAGTTGCTTGAGTAATGGTACTGGGATGTCAAGCTACTCTGTTAGGCACAGCGTGCCAAGCAGAGCAGGTAGTAATGCATAGAATTTTAGATGTCTAGATGGATGTTTCTATATGTGAAGCAGAAAGTAGCAGTTCAACTAGATATTGATGAATTGTATATTGATGTGAAATACATCACATGATCAATTGTTTATAGTCACATCTGTAATATAAATTAAATGCTGTATCATAGTAATTTTTCTTTATTTTATCTCTATTATCTGTGTATATTATGAATCATGTAAAGTAAATCAACTCATGGAACTTCTGTGGCTTCTAGATTGTGAATATTTTCCCATCTACCTATGTACATAATCATGCTGAAGTGTAATTATTCAAGGCATGTGTATAGAGACCATTGTGTCATGATAATCTCTAATGTGGGCTCAAGCAATTTTTGTAAAAAATCCCTTTAGAGAGTGTCAAGAAAAACTCGCCCAATGAGATTCATAGCATCGTGTTGAATGGCTGTACAGGATAAGGCAGACAGGAAGTGAAACAAACAACTTTTTCAAACTAGATTTTCATTTTTGTTATACAGTTTGCCATCATGTATCTACATTTTTCTTCAAATTCAGATTTTCTTTTTGTACACTTGGATATGTCTTCCCAGAAAACAAATTAATCATAATGAGTACATGAATTCTATCACTGTCATGTCATTAATTTCTTCAATGATTTATGCAAGTAAGATGCAGTGATATTTCTGAGTTTCAGCTATTGCATATGATATATTAATTGAATCTGAAATTAATATTTAGAGAAATATTGAGGAATCATTTGATTTTTTTGAAAATGTTACTTCTGAAAGCGTGGCTTAGAAAGGAAAAGCATCCATGTTTATATTCATGTGATTTTTAATATTTCAAGCTTCTTACCCTCAAAATCTTATGTACACAATTACGAGAGAGGAATATTACAATTGTTTTCTCCTCTAGCTGTCACACTATTGATACATGTATTTACCATGGTGACATGGTTTTAGGTTTTTACAGTTCCAAGTACTGAGTTTGTCTGGTATACTTCCCAGATTAGACACAATTATTTTTTTTTGAACCATTGAAAGGGAAGTCTATTGATGGACTCTTGACAGGCAGCAATCCAAATTGTACAATGGTATATGTTCTACTTACCGTTCCCTTCATACGTAACGGTCACAATTCTTTTGAAATAATTTGTCTTCCTCTATGTATTGCACATATCTGTTCCGAATTGTCTTTTGTGAAGTTTTTTTTATCCTAATCCTTATGTACTTCAATGGTAACCGGCCCCCAACATGTTAATGTGGAAACTCTGTGGTAGGATGAAACACCTAGAAACAGTGATACATGAACTGTCTTTCAAGTAGAGAAAGTGGTAATTATTTGAGAGACACTATCTTGCATATAAAATAGCCTCTATGATAATAGCTGCCTTGTTAACAACAATAACAAGCGGTAGAAGCCAATCTCCATCGAAACTAATGATCTGAAATAAAAACAATATATATACGATTAACACCACTTCTATTTGCTTTTTAGTGACTAATTTTGGCAGTGATTTTTTTTTTTACCAATTCATTATTTTTCTTAAGGAGATATGATTTTCAGTTGGGCATATTGGGTGTAAGTTTAGACCCGATTAGAGCATTATGTACTTATTTTTTCTACTGATAAGTCGTGCCATAAAATGCCAAAGAAACCCCATTTTAAAAGGATTTTTGTTTAGTTTATGTCACCCATTGTCACAATACTCTTCATAAAGAAGCACTTTTTTATGATATTGATTTGTTTTAAAGATTAATTAGCAAATATTAGTTGTATTATGAGTAATGTTTGTAGCCAAAAGGCATAAGGCTAAATATTTGCCAGAATTTCCAAACAATGTAATGTGTACCTCTTGTCAAACAAAAACTGTAATTCATACATGTATGATATGGTGGCTCATTTCTTTATAAGATGTCCAAATTGTTTGTGTACCTTGCTGAGCTACTTTATGTTTCTTTTGATGACGTAATGAAATATTCTATGGTGTTATTTCCATCTTTTTTTGGGGAAAAAAATCAAAACTAGAATGACTGTACTTGGTATGTGGGAGAACAGTCGGCAAAGCTTAAGTCATGTGGACCAAGTAAACAATGTTTTTTTTACTGCAAACAGTTATACATTTTTTCAATGAAATTGAGGACAAAAGTACTGCAATAAATGTTCATTTAGATGATTATAAGCCTTGGCAATAAGGCCTTGGCTAGTAGGCAGTATAGATTGACCGTTTGATAATTTATGCAAATCTAATTTGTATTAAATTGAATCACACATTCTTCCTCATGTAAACATCAATGTTCGAGGTAACATTTTCACAGGCAGCAAGGTTCCATTACCAGCCCACTGATCAGGATTTTTATGAGTGACTACAATCTTGTTTTGAAACATAACTGTCCATATCAGTGCAATCATTACTTGCCTTTGAATGATGTTTCATTGTCTGTACAGTCGTATCACCATGGGTGATACTTGTAAATAAATACTGGTATTCATATCGCAGACCTTGTGTGTGAGTGTTTATGCTTATAATGCAGTGTTGGATAGTCAAGGTTACATGTATGATTTGTAGCTAAATCTACATTCACACACAGACACACACACACAAACATACACATACAGTACATATGCAAACATACACCAACACATTCTAGTACTACGTGTTGAAAAAAAAATTGACACTTTTGAAAAATAATTAAAACTTAGTATCAACTCAAATCAAGCTGAAATTGACACATAAAGTTAAGGGATGTCATTTTTTTTTACAGGCAGGTGACATGACTTCTTTTCTTGTAATACATGTAATCCTTGTTGCAATGAGATTGTTGCAATGAGATTTTCACTTTTGGACAAATTTGGATCGAAACATTTTGTGTATCAGATAATCGATTCAGAACAAAAAAATGGTAATTGTGCATCACATATGCTACTCCACAATTTCTCTTCTGCCAGAAGCATCATGCATTATTAATGACACTATGATGGCAGTTGCTAGTGGATTAACAGGTGTGATACACAATAGTCGTTGTTGTGTTTGGGGAATTTATCATCTCATACACACAAATTTTGATGTCAAAATTTATTCATAAGTGAAAATCTCATTAAAATATTCCAAGGATTATTACAAGTAATCAATGAAATGTCACAAAACCCGTCTGTAAAAAAAAAATTGACATCCCTTGACTTTATGTTTCATTTTCAGCTTGATTTGAGTTGAAACTAACAATTACTTTTCAAAAGTGTCAAGGTCTTTTGTAACACCTAGTACATGTACATGTAAATATTTGTATTCCTCGCACAAATATTGTATACCTTCACACACCTTGTAATTTAGGCTGATACACTTTGTTAATTCCACATTCATGGCCTACATATTTCACAACTAAAATTGGGTGGAAGGTGATAAACAAATCAGATAATGGGACTCTTCATGAAATAATAATTGCAACAATAATTCATTGATATTGGTATTTACACCTGTTTATTACAACTTTCAGTGCCTCCTGTACAATCATTGATTCGCTTTGTACAAAATCTGCAAATAATTAACATTATTAAGATCAGGGTTTTCTTAATGTAACCCATAAGGTGCAAACACATCATATGTGCATATGTTAATGGTGGGTGTGGAGGGAAACCTAGTCATGAGATGCCTGTTTCAATGCCAGAAAGTTGATGAGTAAATGTTTGTTCTGCCTTCTCATTGATCAAGATCTTTTCGCCTTCTTAACCATACAAAAACATGAATGCAGAGAGAAATAGGAGCTTTGAGCAAAAAAACTTACCAGCGATCAGATGGAAATTAGCAGTATCTAATATTTTGTCTGTAATAGTCTACAATGCATGGAATCTAGGCTGTGTGGATGCACACCTCCCTTTGTGTGTATATTTACTTCAACACTGTTATGGGCTCAGCATTATATCAATGGATAATCTATCCTAATAGAGTACCAAAGTGGTGTTGTCTCATGCATTATTATGCTGGTTTCTGCTCATCACTCAAGTGAGAGTTTCACTGGTACGACATTGTCTAGTGGGCTAGTGTCAGGCACTCTCATTGAGAGATCCTGCTACAATCACTGCTGTTTGCTAAACCCACATAGTTTAGAACCAGTTGTCTTGGCAACATGCTCATATGATGTCACACTTCGGTACAGAAGCTTTCAATACAAGCAGAAAAAAATCCAATGCAGGTCAGGACAAGGATATTTTTAAAACAAAATCCATATCAGTAATGATGTTATGGAAGTTCACTGATGTTAAAACAGAGATCGGCCAGGCATTTCATTAAAGGACTTGTCGGATATTTTATCCGACATGTTTGCTCTCGGCCAATAAGATGCAAGCATTTCAGTAGCTTATAACAGTTTGTCGGATAAAACGTCCGACAATTCCTTTGATGAAATGCCCCCCAGGACATACCGGTATGTGTCATCTCATCATCTTCACGTATCTATTGTCCTCTTACTCCAACGTTGTTGAATACGCATGGGAATAAATGCCAGTTGTCAATATATTGATATACCTACCAACCTACTTTGAATGCACATACAAGGACATATTTATCTTCCAGTAAACTGCTACACGTAAGTAGAGAAAAGCGGTACAACAGAGAGGCATAACACAACCTCACATGTACAGATGTTCCCACCTTCGTAGTTTTCAGATTTAGTCTAAATATTCTTTAACTTTTTAGGATGAACTATCCTTTAAAAAGAAAAATTATGCAAAGTTATTACACAATTGACATAGCAATACATGTATTGTGTTGTTCATTCAGAATATTTGGTAATTATTGTTTGAAAATCCTTTTGGAGCAATCATTCCATTATGTGGCCTCTAATTTATTGCTGCCATTCACAAAGTAATGAGAGCCTCTAAAATCACATTTGGGAAAATGACCGAGAAAAAACTACAAGTAGCGGATATGATGAAGCAAAAGTCACATCAGGTGCAGGAAAAAGTCAAGACCATTTCCAATCTCTGCTTTACCTGAACCAGATGAATTGGTAAATGAACCAGCATGTTGTTATTCAAAACACTATTGAAATTATAATTTTAACTATTCCTCAATATAATGGGCCTTTAACAATTTGTCCTAAAATTGTTCTGAAATTTATCTCCTAGGATTTTTTCCAGATACCTGTTAGCAATGTTCGCCTCTTCTTTTTTTCAAGTGATTTGTTAACTGATTAACATTTGCTGACAGCATCATTTGATGTCTGCAACTCTCTTTTACTTCACATCCTGAATGATGGAAGTTAGAGAAATCATTATACACAGATACTGGTAAAATAGACAAGACTCCTACAAGCTAGAAACATTCTTATGATGTATAAACACCTTTCAGGTAACAAACAACATAACGATTCATGAACTTACAGACTAACTGAGTGTACACTTGTAAGCACACACAAACATAATAGCATGAGAATATTGCCTTTCTTGTCAAACATGTAAGCCAAGATATTAAAGAGTATAAATCTGCAAAGATATATCTTTCATATTCAGAATACATGTGCCCATAACCTATGCTTGTGTGAAAGGCAAAATAAGATTCCTCATTATAATGTGTGTTTTTTTTAATAATTCTTTAATTTGTTGAACTTCATTCCATCAATATTCAGATTTGAAATTGTGCTTACTTCAAAGTTGAAGTACGGTCACAATACAACCTCAATGTGTTTAAAAACCTCATTTACATTGACCTTAAAATGTATGAAGCTTGTCTATGGAACCAAACTGGGTTGGAGGGTGGACAAACTGAGCTGTTTGCATCTTGTGAGTAACACTCGAGAGCCATTGGTAGGAGTTTGTGCCTAAAAAGGCAATGGCCTTGACTTTGAGCTCAAACAACCTGTAAATGTGAGAATGAATATTCTTGTCTCATAATTAACCTTGAATATTGAATTTACCCACTGGCTCACTTTCTTCTACCTAGTTTGTTAAAGTGCTTGCCAATAGGCAGTCCTACCATTGCATGTTCTGAAAACTTGATTGAAAATCTACCATCCTTTAAAAATACTTCTCCTCCTCAAGAGCAATTTAAAACATTTGCAGTACATTCATGTGATGCGAGTGCCTCATACCGGCCAACTAGTTTTCAAATAAGGTCAAACCAAGATAATCAGCTCAAATATTTAAATTTCACTCATGTATCAATAAAATTGTGCTCTGCAAAGAACTGCTTTCGTATTGAAGATTATCAAGAAAATTTTAGAGAAATGTGCTTGGAAACATCACATTTTGATTTGACTGAACCTGGCATCTCATGACCTTTCAAGTGGTATGAAAAGATGACGGCAACCTCTCTACAACTGTTGGGAAATCACAGAAGTACAAATGCAAGTTGATAGAAACAGATATTTTGAATTAAAATGTTCAATTGTTAAATATTTCAACATTTTGCCCAATCTTTCCTCCCAAAATCTTGCATTTTGTTTCTTATGCGTAAATATAACAAAGCGCACACCCCAGCCCAAATAACATGCATTGAGTAGAAATATGCGGGGGCCAGTAACGAGAGAAGGGTCGGTTTGTTGACCACTTACTATACATACATGCTTCATTTTACATTGGCATTCATCCTGACGACTGAGACTTCTGCTCAGACCACACTCTGCAGTAACAAAGCACTGAGGCTACTTTCACACGCTGGAATGTCTCTCCCTGCATGACAACTGTTCTTTCCTATGTATAGGTTAGTCAGGAAAAAAAGATGCATCATTGTATACATTGTCTGCTCACACATTGTATCTGCTTCATTCTACATCGGATCAGGTACAGGGGGGCATTTCATCAAAGGACTTGTCGGACGTTTTATCCGACAAACTGTTATTAGCTACTGAAATGCTTGCATCTTATTGGCCGTGAGCAAACTTGTCGGATAAAATATCCGACAAGTCCTTTGATGAAATGCCCCCAGGACTTGAACTCGTTGCAAGAACCAATTACAGCTGACTTGTCTATCCCTAATCATTCACTATTTGTGTTTATTGGCAACAACTCACTGATGATCGCATGCTCTTATGCTACTGTTGGCGGCATGTTCCTCGCTGTTTGTTGATCAAATGCTTTCTTGTGATTGATCACATGACCTCTTGCTGTTAGTCACATGATCTCTTTCAGTTGATCACATGATATATTCTTGTAGACCACATGGTCGTTTGCTGTAGGTCACATGCTCAGTCAGAGTCCAGGTCCATTCCATCATCACTGAAAGCTTGGTCTCTGCCGCTTGCTCTGAAAATGCAAATGCAATCAAAGACATTAAGCATGCTTACCATCAAAATTCTATAGAATTTCTTTTTCTCTTTTCTCATTGAAACAAAGCTTAGCCTTTGCTCTTATTTTGGAGCTGGAAACCACAGGCAACCAGGGTAGCATTTGATTTGTTCCAACGGAATATTCACATTTGTGAAACAAAGCATAATCACTAAACGGTATTGTGAGGGAGGTATGCGGTATGCTACGATTGTTAAATTTAAAAATCAGTTACATCAAAACACATTTGGAAGCCCAATATAAACATATACTCAACATTTTTTCTTAGACCCGATTTCAGGACATTAATGTGTTTGAATGAATTAGTAATAGTCTTGGTCTCCTAAGAGGTAGGTATGGCGTACTAATACTAATGAGAACGGGTCTTACCTGTCCTGCTCCCCATCCGAGATGTCCATGTCATCGCCCACACCTGTGGCCACTGCAGGGGGTGCGGTAGGGGGTGCGGTAGGGGGTGCAGCGGTGGCCTGGTGGGGTTGCAGGGTTGGCACAGCAGGGTAGGAAGCACCAAGTACCGGAATCCTCTGCCCCTCTAGCTGAGGTACACCGCTGGGGTCTGGTACCCGCTGCCAAGAGGGTGGGTTGGCTGGAGGCAGCTTTGGCTGCTGCTGCTGCTGACGCTGACGCAAAGCCTTCCCATACTCAGGAGGAACATCATCATCATCTACCTCGTCATCCTCTCCCTCCGCAGCTCGCATGTTTGCTGCTCCATACCCAGGAGGAATGTCGTCGTCATCGTGCCCTCGTCGGTGAGCTTGGCCGTACTCTACGGGGGCGTCGTCATAGTCTTTCTTGGCCCTGGTGGCCTTGCCATACTCTGGCGGGATGCTGCTGGCGTCGATGCGGTTGGCCCGGCCGTACTGGGCAGGCACTGAGGAGGAAGACCCTGGGTGTGTTCTGTGCTTGTCAGACGACGATGACCTCCCGCTGGATGTATCCCAGCGGGATCCACGGTCGAGTCTGCTGTGCTTCTCGCTGGAGGAACCTGAAGCCCGGGCAGGAGGACTTCTCGGCCCCTTGCCCTTGCTGCTGTCTCTACGTGTCTCTTTGCTGGCTTTCCCCTCGATTGTCTCAAAGCCTTGCCGTGACTGGAGCAACGACCGCGCCCTTTCCCACCAATCCTCCCCTAACCGGGACACCTCTTCCTCGTCCTCCTCAACCTCCTCCTCTTTCTTGTCCTCAGAGTTATCTTCTGGAGTTCCCATGTCCATGTCATCGCTATCATCATCTGGAGTTGCTAATGCCATATCATCATCCCCTTGCTCTTCTTCACCTTCTTCCTTCTTGTCCTGTGTGTCTTCTTCAACGTTTCCTTTCTCCGTGTCCTGTTCCTCATCGTCCGGCTTATCATCACTGTCCAGCTTCATTAATCCTTCCTCAGCTGCTCGTTTTAGTAAGTCTCTGGTCACACTGGATCCCGAGAACAGGTTCCCCCCAAACCCTCCCTCTGGGGATATACTCCCTTTTGCATCGGGGGATCTGGGCTTCTCCTTCGCATCAATGTCTCTCCCCGGTTCAGCACCAGTCACACTTTCACTTTCTTTAAGCACCACAGCCTCTTCTTCTTCTGGCGGTGGAGTGGTCTCCTGTGGAACGATATCAACATATTCCTCTTTGTCCTCTGTCTCTGCGGAGTCCACCGAGTCATTCTGAGCAGAATCCTTGGCTTCCTGATTGTCTACTTCCATGGGTTTGTCCATCTGTCCATCAGTCTGTGTGGTATCCCGGTTAGGTTCTACTTCACCATTCTCCTTGGTTTGCTTCTCCTCTGCCTTGCTGGCTTCTAGGTCTTTCCCTTCAGGTCCTGCTGGCTTGCTGGAACTGACAACTTCCTCCACTCTGTTCTCTTTGTTATCTGTTGAACACACAAAAGTAACCCATAAATAAAAGCATACCACAAAAATATTTGAGGCCTTAAGGTTTGTCAAGTTCTAAACTGGATTCTCCGTATGCCAGTTTGCCTTATTTTACAAAGCTTTGTGGTCAATATCAGTACAATCTGATTTCATATGATGAAGATACCCTTTAGAAAGAATCCATTAGGCTGATGCAAATGTTAACTCATGCTTTTTTCCAACTTGAATCATATCCTAAATTTGAAATAATATACCAAAATGCTCACTAGTTTTCAATGGAAATTTGAATTTGACTTATGACATTGAGATCAATGGAAGCATATCAATGTGCAGTGAAATGGAGATGGGGCAGACAGATAGTGCAATGGAGATCAGGTGTAAAATCTATCTAATGTCCACGGGTAATGCTGGAGTGTGAAGTGCTTCAAACAGCCTCTCATCATACCATAACATGTGATGAATATGATCACAGAGTGCTACAACTCTCTGTCCTCAGCTCTTTGAACAGTACTTGACTTAATAACGTGCTTTTTATCAGCTTAAATCACCTGACTTGGGGGCCTGGGCTTCTTTCAAGGCTTCTTGTTCTATTTCTTTCTTGAGTAGGGCTGCACTCTCAGAGTCTTGCATGAGACACAGTAGCTTAAGCTTGTTGTAAAGGTACTCCGCCTTCTTGCGCACTGCATCGCTCGACTTGTATTTACGGACCTGCCAATGCAATCACAGAATGCACACTCATTTAACATGCTCAGTCCCAGAGTGAAACAAGCACTTAATTTTCAAATTGGCAATGTGCTGGAAATGTTTATATCACACTTTTACTCTTCAGATTGGAATACATTTATTTCTCTACGTACCATTTTGTTACTGTTAAGCTTATCTATGATAATGCTTTGATATAGTGCTGATAATTTTGTGATAAAAATCTGATTTTACAAAAATAGTGTTGCCGATTTGAAACCCAAATAGTGATCAGTTTTGCTCTTAAATGGCCTTGGTTGTGAATGAGTAGGCCAGTATACAGCGCTGATTGCTACTCACCCGCTTTATCGTCTGGACGAAATCAACATGTTTCTTGAGGAGGCTGGGTGTGAGGCGGTCCATCATCTGATCGATGCTTGCCATGATCTGTAAACTACGAGCTGGTTCCTTCACGAGTAGAATGGGAAGATTATAATAATAATGATAAGCAAACACTTCCATTTACCGCATAACACAAAGGCATAATCGCATGTCTCTTTGTGCTAAAAAAAAACCCAGAATACATTTGGAACGGAAATAGTACACTTGGTTCATAGTGGTGATATTGACAAAGAGCGAAATAGGTATGTTTTCAAATCACTTCTGAGCTGTTGATTCTAATCATTCCATAGAATAAGTGGCTGCATGTGAAAATGACCTTCCTTGCCCCAAAAGATCTTCTTATATTTTGTGGGACAGAAAAGGTGAAACATGTATCTTCTTGAAATAGCCTTGTTTGAAGTATGAACACTTAATAATGGGCTCAAGATTATGTCTTGGTAGTGTTGTCCTTCTAGCATATTCCAGTAGCATTTTAAAATGGATCTGTGCATGCATGAATGAACAATGGATAATCTTTTGGAGTCTACAAAATCTCAATTTTGCCATTTGCTGGAAATACAAACTATAGTATTTGTTTTCTTCAAATTCTACTTACAGGGTTATCTAAGGCAAGAGACTGCTTGAGATCGACATGGTAGTTTTCAATTTGTTCTGCGGTTTCTGCAATAAGGAAATAGATAAAGATTAAGATTAGATTTACAAGAATTACACAGTACTTATTGGATAAGAAGATTTGGAGACAAAATATGACTATTAAAATAACATTTAAAAATGTATTTAACTCTAATGAGATGTCCTACTTGCATATTCCTTAATTCTGGGGTTCAAAAGTCAGCACAATTAAAAGAATATTGAATGGAAATAGCTGTTTCATAACTCATCTTTTTTTTCCAGTTTCACTTCAAAATAACAGTAGTATTAATGATTTGGGGAATAAAGATTTCTATAGTGGCCTGATCAAAGATTGTGTGCTCAAAATTACACTTTAATCAATGACCAGTCACCAAAGCTTAGAAGAGGACTCTTCGCAATCTTATCTAACATGATTACAGAAAAGATCTAATATTGAGACCAAGAAGGTTCACATATTTACCTTTGTACTTGTCCTTTAGGAATCTGCATCAAAGAATGACAACATGAGGATAAACAACAGTTAGCAAGACATGCATCAAGAATCATTTAGTAAAATCTAAATTGTTTAGCAGGCCATTATAACAAGTTGGGAATAACTGTTGCAAGTGAAGTTGTTAAAAGGCGCCTTATATGGACAGTAGTACAGTCATACCTGTACATAGAGACTGCTCAATGGAGACCAAAATGTGGTTGTTATGATAAGGTGGACTGTATGTACAGGTTACCAGCATAAATGTTTCGACAACAACAAAGTGGTCAAGGGGAAAGAACAAATGTGGTCTTTATAGGCAAGTGGTCTTTCTGTACAGGTAGTCACTACAGCAGGTTTCAATCTATTACAATAACAAATGGCTGACCTGAAGAAAAAAATATAATGCTGCAATGACATATCATTCTTTGATACTTATATCAGACTATTAATATTTCTGAAAAGTCTACAAGAAAGCTATCCCTGGTATACAAGTGACTCCTCTTAATTAAACTTCCAATATCACACATTGTACACAAAGAAAAACAGCTTTTAATTCATCTTAACCTTAACTCCAGAAGGGGGGACGGAACATCCACTCCATATCAAAATACACATGCTGTGATGTATTTATTTCAAATCTTGCACAACTCCTGAAAGAATTATGTGATTTTGAAATGGTCTTTGACTTTGCTATTTGCCCATAAGTGGTATTGAATCGGGCAGGAGACTTGAAAGGCGTGAAACGTCAGGATGATATATACCTAAATTCCAGGGGATTTAAGATACAGCAGAAGAACTTGATTGAAATGGGCTTTCACATCAGTCTTACCCTTCTCTTGCTTTTTTCTGTTGTTGCTCTTTCATTTTGAAGGCAGCTACTTCTTTTTTCCTTTTCTAGAAGACAAGTCAGATTGGGGTAAAATATTCATGAATCTCTGGAGTAGTTGGTAGAAAAGGGCACAGGCACAAGCAACAACGAAGAAAATATATATATTTGAGAATTAAAATGGAAAATATGGTCCTAAATATATGGACCTGTTGGATTCAGTAACAGGGGTTTATTGAAGGATGAATAAAATGAGGTCATTTATTAAATAAAATGACACATTCTTGAAAGAAAACTGAAGATCCTTTATGCCAGTTCTCAGAGCAGAAGCACGTTTGCTACCTTATTCACAATCATTTTTAGATTTAAATGCACAACATAAACGTCTTTAAAAAACTGTAAAAAAAGAAAGAAATAAAAGCTTATGTAATATTTGACTAAACACAGCAACATGGAACAGAATGACAGCAAATAGAAGTCATCCAACAATGGTTGAACAATGCCTGATGAAATGATGAAATGAAATGAAAAATATTTTTGACTTACCTCTTCCTGTTTCCTTTTAATCTCCTCCTGTTTCTTCTGGGCCTCTGCCTTTTTCCGCTCCTCCTTCTTCTTCCCTTCTTCCTCTCGTTTCTTCTTCTGCTCAAGCTCTTTCCGCTTTTCTTCCTGCTTCTTCTTCAGCTTCTCCTCCTTCTTTTTCTCCTTCTCCTCTTGCTTCCTCTTCTCCTTCTCAAGCCGTTTCCGTTCTTTTTCTTTCTCTTTTTCTTCCCTCCGCTTTGCCCTATCTGCTTTTGAGTCCTCCTTATCATCATCTTCTTCTTCCTTGGTTTTATCTTCTTCTGCTTGTCTTGCTTTGTCGGCAGTGTTGTCTTCTTTGTCTTCCTCCTCTGAATCTGCTAGACGTTTTGTACTTCCACTGCTCTTCTTGCCCTCCTTCTTCTTGGGTGGTGATGGTTTGATCTCATCTTCACTGGATGCCTGGTCATCATGGACAGCATCCCCCTCTACTTCATTGTCCACTTCATCTTTCATTTCGCTCTTCACCTTCTCTTCACTCTCGGATGATTTCCGCTTCTTCTTTTTCTCCTCCCTTTTCTTGGCTTTCTCTAATTTTTCTTTCTCGTCTTCTTTGCGTTCTCTCTCCCTCATTTGTTTCAGCTGTTCGGCTTCTTGCTTTTGTTTAGCCTCTTGAATTTTTCTTTTCCTTTCTTCATCTCTCTTTTTCCATGATGTATGGAAGTCTGTTTCACTATCACTAGAAATGAAAAGAAGAAAATGGAAGAAAAATGGAAACAATCTTTGATTAAAGGAATTTGAATTACTTTATAGTTTATCTCATGATGTCATGACAGGATTATATGAAATATGATATGAACAATCATTTGAATATTGGGTAATAAGATAAACGCTAAATAACTTTATAAAGCACAATCCAAAATACTAGTGGAAAGGATGTGGGAATGATGCAATTGGTTGTTTCATCAAGTTTTTTGAGTGGCGAGTATGAGTCAAAAAGCTGCTAAGTGATTGCTTATTCCTCTAGCAACAATATGCAACACAAACTAATTTCTGGTAAGTTTAAGTGAAGAAAACATGAATACTTCTTTGTGATATATTCTTGATTTCATATCAGATTCATTGAGGAAATTTGAAAGAAATATGGGTATTCATGTTCAGAGGTTGAGTGTCACAATTGCATAAACTGATAATTCTACTTGCAGGAGGAGAGTGGAGAGGGATATATCACTTACCTTGACAGCGTATCACTTGGGGAGTCCAGGACTTTTTTGGGAGTAGATTTCTTCTTGGCACTGGACTTTGGAGCTGACCGTGGTTTCTTTTCTGCAGAAAAATAAAAGGCGTGGAAAGCATTAAATAAAATGTTTAAAAGGGTTTTGTAAAATATTATGAACAATGTGATCGCAAATCACTATGCTACTTATTACACTCTCATAACTTTGATCGAGGACGGTAAGAGAGAGAAAGCGTGAATGAGAATATGAGGAATGATATTAATACCGGACGGGAAAGATATTTTTAGTAACATACCTTTAGGTGTCTGTTTCTTGGCTGGAGTTTTCTTCTTGCTCTTCTTTGGTTTTTCTTCCTCTTCCTCTTCTTCTGCTTCATCTTCTTCAGAATCCCTCACAGATTCTTCCTTCTCCTCCTCCTCCTCCTCATCACTATGAAGAGATTTCTTCTTCTTCCCTTTGCGCGAAGTGCTCCCACCTTGTGACTGACGGCCTTTCTGCTTCGGGGCAAACTCCTTCAATGATATTCAATGAAACACATACGCTGTTACATAGAGATTCCTACTAATGCTGAATGCTGAACAAACTTGTGTGACTGCATTGTGAACACTGCTGAACTCTTTGTGCTAGACAAAATAAAGCCCTGTGGTAGATATGTGTACTATTTGTAAATTAATTCACATGTGACAGATAAAGGCTCAACAAGATAATTATTCCACAAATGAATTCATCTGTATCCCTTTATCAAATACAACTTTCCAATATTTTGCAAGGAAATTATCCAATAACCTTCCCCATTCACAGAATAAAGCTTCCTCATCATATTTCGGACACTTGCATTTACATGATTTGGATATCATTAAATAATTCCTTGAAGGGGACAATGATAGAAACATCATTACATAATCCATGATTGCATAAAACAAGGCCTCATCACCCTTTCACCTCAAAACTCTTTTTTGAAAATTGCTTTATTTGGATGTCAATTGGCAATATCTACAAAAAAAAAAAAAAGAAGGAAGAAAAAGTCAACAGTGTGTCTTCAAAGCCCGATACATCCCCAGATTTATGAGGCAATTGTGAATCTGAGCCGCCTCACCTCTCCACTACTCTCTTCTTCAGAAGGTGTGGCATCATAGTCAGTATCTCCCATCTCTTCTCCCTCTATCACCTCAGCCTTCACACTGCCAGAGGACTGCCGTGACTTCTTCTGCCGAGCCTACACAAATAAGTGGGGGGGGGGGGGGGGGAATGACGCCAAATGCTAACAGTAAATAAAACAATACTTACTGTTCACACTGCTCATGATCAGCCCATATTCATCCTTTTTTCCTGTATGATTCTTTATAGGATCCGTCACTGCATCTTTTAGCACTGAACTACACCTTCCAGAACCAAATGCCATTCAACCCAATGTGTGCAAGGCAAATGGTTTCTCTATGGGATTTGTGTGCATTATTGGTGAAAAAATGTGGCACATAGAGTTCATTCATGGTGGTTATTCAAGTCTTTGTGTGCATTTGGGTATGGAAAAGCACCAATGTGAAGTTAGAGAAGAACATATCAATGGGGGCATTGTTGGTAAAGATTACTTTTTAGGGCACATGTGGATACACTGAGAAAATAATCCCATATTCTAAGCTAAACTAGCAAAAATTAGTGAATGACAACTCAAATGAAAAAAAAAGCAAATTTTTAAGCCTGACCTTCACTCAGAGTGCCAACCCTGAATATAGGGAGACATCAGAGTACTTGTGATGTGCATATGTTATTGTAATACAAGATATATAAAAGTGAGGAAAGGGATCAAATGAGAGAAAAATCAATCAAATCTTTGCAGCCTTCCTTTTTAAGTGTCGCATATAAAAG
Organism: Arbacia lixula; assembly: GCA_963669155.1. Lineage (NCBI taxonomy): Eukaryota > Metazoa > Echinodermata > Echinoidea > Arbacioida > Arbaciidae > Arbacia > Arbacia lixula. The sequence goes on from OZ022576.1 coordinate 5,228,421, forward strand.
ACAACAAATCAAATTCACGCCAAATATACATGAATATTCATTAGTGCTTAGGTATGTCAGATGTTAAAATGAGAAGAGATTCCTTTAGAGCATTACTCACCTTAACACTGTCTCCGCTTGCTTTCCTCTTTCGTGGCTGAGGCTTCTTCTTCTCCTGCGGGTGACAGCAGAGTGCAAAATATTATATCAATGTAAAATTAGAGCATTTCCATTACTTGATGCATTTAGTTTTCTACACACAAACACATACACACACACAACACATATAACACACACACACACACACACACACACACACACACACACACACACACACACACACACACACACATATGTTTATAGATATATTCCTAAAATGAAGTTTACAACCTTCCATTTATCCATGGAAAATTAAATTGCTGAAAACTGACATTAATTGAAGCAAACTTGATAGTCTATCATGAAACTTGGACTGCCCTCTGACAGCAGGCAGATTTATTCAGCCCTGCAGTAGTTTATAAATAACTATAGTAGCTACAGTGCTGTGTTAACTCCAAAGTCAACGCACACAACATCCCACACCCGTACTATACAACCCACAACCACATAGCCTGCGTGTACATAATCAAGCGTGATTGAGAAATGCGCCTTAAATCACCAACCAACAACACTCATGCCATCAGGTTAATGTTTAACCCACAATAGAACTCCTGGGGATTCCCCTTGGCAGCTGGGGGGTTCCCCATTCAGCTGACCTTTGGCTTTGGTTTCTTGCTCCCCTCATCAATGACCAGGTCGGCATCTGAGTCGTCATCCTCCTCCTCTTCTTCCTCCTCCTGTGCCGGGAGATCCTGCCCTTCTTCTTCCTCAGTCTTCACCGCTGAATCCTCATCAGTGGACGAGCCTGCAGCCTGGGATAGGACAGGTTTAAAAAAATATATATATATATTATTTTATGCTTCATCAGACATCGCTTTTCCTCATTTTTATGGTTTCTTGAATGACTTCACAGCTTAAACTCAATTATCTTTGGTTAAGTTTAGGATCTGGGCTAGAACAGGGTTATGTTTAGGGTAGAGTTTAGTGAGGCAAATATGTTATTTTATGGCACTTTTGTGGCTGCATCGTTGCAAACACTAACATTCTGTAACGCCCACCACAACTCAAGACTCAACTCAACTCAAGACGCCCACCACAAGTTTCAAGACTGGTTTCAATGGGCTTTCAGGATGAGCATACACACATAAAAGTACCTGAGTGTATTTGGTGAAACATAAATTACTGCCCCCCCCCCTCAAAAAAAAAATGTGGACCAGATTTTGCAACATTTAACATTTGACAATGGTCTAAGTAATCATATTCTATAACACTACACTACACAGAAATTATGAGCAGCAGAGCTGACACAGCAAAGAGAAGGAATACTTACTACTCCATGAAACTTGACATTGGGGTTATTTTCAATCTCCCACAAGCCAATGTTGAAGGCTTCAAAACGCTTGTGCGGTTTGCCAAACTTCTCTTTGAACTGCTTGTATGGATAGAGGTCCTTTACTCCCATAAATGCACTATATAAAATGGTATGAGAGTTATTAGTGCAAAAATGGTGAATCATTATAATTGCTAAAAAGGGACAGTATCAATGAAAATTCCACAATTCCACAAAGCATGAGTGATACATGTGTGTATCCTCCAGTATGGTAAGACTGATATAATGAGTATGGTATAGTCATAACTGTTGATTCAAAATGGTTCCTTGAAGAAACGGATACGAGTTGGATAACATAGGATATCTGTTGATGCATTAAAATCACTAGTTTCATCAGTTACACACCACTGATCTGTTCATTACCTATAATTGGTGCATATAAAAATGAATGACGTTCACTTTTTTCCAAGAAGTTTTAACTGTCATACATATGTGTAATTCTGCTGGTGCTGGTCCCGATATATGTTGAATATTATAACTTGCTTGTGGGACCTTCTAAAACTTTCACAGGGCTGCCAACCTTAATCAAAATATTTCAGTATTCCTTAGGCTAAAAATCTGTATTTTCAAATTAAGATAATAGAAGAAAGCATGAACTAGAACTTATGAAATCAGTATTTTGTATCAAACCCTCAGTATTCTTCCCAAGTTTCAGTATGAAATCCTGAAAATCAGTACTTCTTGGCAGCTCTGCTTTCAAGTTCAAGATGCAAATCAGTAAGGAAGCATAAAAACTGCAAGATAACCATATGACGATTCAAAACAAACATTTTTAATCCTAGGTATTTGTTTTGACTCAGAAATTTATCCAGGGTTAATTACTGCATCATTACAGGGTTATGCATCATTAAACTTGCAAAAGTTTGTTTTATGAATGCAAAACAAATAGTCCTAAATACAGGGATGTTAGACAAAGTTTTGTCCCAGACCAGGCCATCACTTTAATTAACCTCTTTACATTACAAAATAAACTAACATCTGGACATAATATGAAGTGAGAGACCTGAAAATGAGCATCCATCTCTAGGATTGTTGGAAATTCACTGTACTATGTTAAAACATACACAAATTGAGGTATCTCATTAAATACTGGAAGAGGTCACCGGCTGTGCGTAATTTACGAACAGCTTGGTGACACAACCCCCTGTATTAATAACAGTTGCAGCACTTACGTTTCATGGGTACCAAAGAAGAAGATAGGATACTTGTTTGGTGGTGGTTTCACTCCTCCCTCCGGCACTTCATCCACCTAACAAAAACAACAAATTATACATGTCATTTCTGGGCCTTAACTCTCTCAATACCAAACTTAGAGTGTCCAATGTAAATCATAACACAATTTACTGCCTGTGGGCTTAAGAGCCTTTACACTGTCTACATTAACTCCTAGAACCTGTTTATGAACGACACCAGAAATAAGATGATTTTAATGGCTGCAGACAAATCATGACAACCACATCAGTGGAAGTTTGCACTTGAACTGAAATGCATTGAAAAACATGGAAAAGAATCAGTGCCTTATCCCTTCTGGAAATATTAGTGGCCATGCAGAGGCAAGCTAATAAGACATGCCCTGTTTGAGTTTTTTATCTGATCGCTAATGAAAGATTATTTCACTTACTCTGGCAGGCCAAAATGGCCATCCCTTCATCTTGGCAAACACCTTCTCTCCTGGTTCATAACTCTTGGGTCGAGACATCTTTGATTTCTTCACCAATGGTTGGTCCTCCAGTCAAAAAAGCTATATACATACAGGTGGGGGGAATGAATAAAGAAGAACATTACACAATCATTGTCGTGAAAACGTAAGTTGGAACGACATAGAATTTTCACAGCATGTTTATCAGAAATTTGTGAACAAATTCCATATACATTTATGTGTTTAAAGCCCCCTTTCATACTGAAGGTGAAGTGGAGTTACTCCAGAGTAAATCAGGGTTGAGTTGATCCGCTTGTACTGCGGACCGACTTTACACCCCCTTTCATATTGACAAGCACTGCAGGGGTATACCCGCAGTCGTTTCCATGGTTTCCAAGCAAGTCTGCTCCATACACGTGGCCAAATTCCCCAACGAGCGATTTGCATACAGCTGAGTGAACAGCTGAGCTGAACTAGCTAGCGATGGGTGCCGGTAGTATACTGTAGTGGCTAGATAATGGCTGGCTACAGTATATCGTATCTGTTCGCTTTCAGCTGTAGTAACAGTCTTACCTATGTCGTTGAGCTGGCGCTGGTGTTCACACACTCAAAATGTTGCATGTGCACTTGTTGTTGACAGTCGGGGTCACCGATTGACAGGAATTTTTTACCCGCGAGGTCACAGCAATAAGCGCATACCACATTTCCGGTGCGAAGTAACTCTGTTTGAAACCCTCTTCTACTAGGAGTGGGTTGAGTACTTCACTTTGAATCTGGATCGAAAAAAAATCTCAGAATTTTCACATTGCTCTCCAAAGTGGAGTAACTCCTCCTGGGCTCCAGAGTAACTCCACTTCGGCTCTCAATATGAAAGGGGCCCAAGTGAGGTTTATACTAGGGGTTGATATTCATCCTGTCCAGCACCCATGCTTTACTAATACTACTTTAGTCATTGTGCTGGTTAAAGCTAATAATGCAGCATACGCACAAATAGGCTAGCTAGCCACCAGCTTATGGAGTTCGGTGAAACTGCTTATTCCGAACTTGTAGATATAATGTACACGTAGATCTCTTAGAATTAATTATCTATCTGTTATTGTTATTTATGTTAACATGGTCATGGACGCACAAACATGACAAAATGACCAAAATGGAAAGCATGAAAGAACATCGATGATTTAGGCATACCAGAAGAAAATGAGGGATTGATATCAATTCTCATTAAAATTATGTTACACTTATAGGTCTAAACTCCATCAAACCATTAGAATAATCAAGTTTTTAACAATACTTCGCCCCATATTTAAAAAAATCATCACCCAGGCCAGGCCATTATCATTCATTGTCAATTGACAATTATTGCAGAGTTTCGTGAGAAAGGCTATCAATTTGTCTGAAAATTCTGATCCAGTATCGATAAACGAGATGTCACTGATATCTGACTTAGCATTCTCTACTTACTTAGTTCGAGAAACAGTTTATCTAAGCTTCACTTTATAGCGTGAGTTCTCAGTGAGATGTCACTGGCATTCTATTGCAGAAACGGGCCCTGTGGCTGTGTCATGTGTGTGTGTTTGTGTTGTGTGTGTTACAGCCCGTCAAATTAGGCCCAGACCAGGGCACGGATTGAAACTAAAAAGTCAGTCAACACTTACCACCTTCCTCAATACTTTGGCAGATTGAGAGCTAGTAAAAGTTCTTCTGCAAGACAACCCAAGAGTCCGAGTGGGTGAGGATGAGGAGGGATTCACTGACTGTCAGCTCACGTTAGATGTAGCTCGCAGGCCGCGGCATACACTATGCTAACGCGCTGAACGGCACCTGCGATGCGCCCGTACTAATCCTACTAGATTGATATTCTAGTGCATTAAGAATAGCGCCATTTTTGATCAAGCGCAGGCTCATTATTCATTATAATAATTTATATTACGTTTTAGATTTAAAACAAATATGTCACAACAGATCAGCAAAAACTAAATAAAATAATTACGAGTGAAATATTTTATTTATTAAATTTATATCACAAATGTAGGTTTTGGTAATATTATGATTTATTTATCTCTCTATGGTGACTCACTTAAAGGGAGTTGTCACCCTAATAATAAGTTGCTTTCAAAAGAAAGCAAAGTCATCCATGAAACAAGTCAATGAAAATGTAAACGGAATAGGACAAGAAGTAAACAAAACATATACAAAAATTAGCCAATAGCCGTTTGTAATTTGCTCCTCTTTAAATTAACAAAACATGTGGCAGCCAGAGAATAATTCTCAGCCGGTTGGGCATCCCTCGCCTTATAGGCCTCCATGGTAATCACCTCTCCCATAATTCATATAGCATTGATATATAGGTAAGGGTGTACTTTCCTTTAAAAAAAAAGTGCTAAAGGTCTAGATGATTTACTCGGCTTTGATGAAGTTTTCAAGGAGAAAATATGAAAAGAAAGGACACATTTCGCACTCTTAAAAACAATACAACGAAGATCCAAAAACTAAGGGCAGTTTTCAATTACTTTTCACGACACCATAGTTGTTGTTTTTTTGTTTGTTTTTTTACATTTTGCCAATAAAAATAATTTTTTAAAATAATTTTGTTCTTGCCCGTCGTTTTTGCTATTTCCCTCTCTTATCGTTCTGCTTTAGACATGCATATAAGGCCTATCGTCCCTTTAAAATTAAAGGGATATTCCATCTTGAAATTAAGTTGGTTTTAATAAAAGCAGAAACATGAAAGAAACATTTAAGTGAGGGTTTGATTAAAATCCGTCAAAGGTTAAGAAAGTTATGATCTTCTAAAGTTGTGATTTTGTGACGTCACGTCGAGGTGCTCTCTCGTTACGATATGTAAGGTACATTTTTTGGAACATTCATTTTCTCAAAAGGATTTGCATCATTTTACTTGTGCATTATTTTGATAAATCATTAGAAACAAGTTTTTGCACACATACCTCTTTGAAAAAAAAATATATTCCTTCATTAACAGAGGAAAAGAGCAATTACAGTATATACAACAACAAAAAAAGTTGTCCAAAAGTATAAATCTCATGAATGTTCACAGGACTTGTAAGAATGATAATTGATAAAATGTCATGAAACCTACTTCGGAAATAAAATAACAACCTTTGACGTCAAGGTGTGTCGATTTCAGCTTGATTCAAATTGTAGGCCTAACGTATTTTTGATTATTTTTCACAAATGTGTTTCTCCACTCACCAACATTGTTTTCCTGAAATTAACGGTTCAGGGATGTGCAGTTATAAACAAAAATGTATATTCTCATTTTGACACCTTTTTACTTATTTTTGAACACATTTTTTTTTCTCCATAATACTCGGATTTAGTAGGCCTACGGAGTCATAAACATTGAATTGAATATGCCAATACATGATCATATTTACCGTATCAAAAACATTTATTTGGCCACAGGCCTATCATTAAAAATAGGGGTTTTTTTTAGTGAACGGAGGTTAAATGATAAAGTTAAGTACTCGATTAGATTTGTTCTTTCATAACAGTTTCTATGCTGGATGCATTAAGGAAGATGGATAGGATAAATGCATTGTAATTCCATGTCTAAATACGTGTTATCTAAATACGACCACTTGGAGACTCCCACCTTTATCCTAAAGGTTAGTATGTCAGACACATGGCTGCTCTATGGGGTTTCTATGTCTATGTATTGTGTAGAACTTAAAATGGCACATAATGAGTTCAACGTACTGTCCTAGGCCTACACAGAACATCTTGGTCTAGAGAAAGTGCACATAGGCATTTAGGAGTGATGGCATAAATGACCTCTTTTCCCAACTATAGACCTATTTATTTGGGTGGGGGTTGCTATAAAACCTGTTAATATTGATATTGTAAACACTAAAGATTGGCTAAGATCTGGCTCGTATTCACAAATCACAACGGTCGCTATCAATATACTATTTGGGGCCTCCAAATCTATAACAACGAAGAGTTTCTTTCCTCCAAAGTGAGAGGAGGACCCCCCCCCCCCACACACACACACAAACAACATATGGAGGCACGCAGCTGACGCACACGAGCATGCACACACACAACACAAAAGACACGGGTTTTTTTTAAATAAAATATATTTCAAGTTGTAAAAGTTTACTCTAGTAAATGTCATTCAGGGACTAGCCTTATAAAATTTGAGAGTGGGCTATAACCTTGAGTGTAATAGGGGCTTATGGAAAGTGGGTCGTAAACTTGGAAACATGATTTTTGGCGGGGGAGTGGTAAATGGACTTATATCACATAATATTTTATGTTTTTAAATGTCAGTAGTGTTACGATGAGTTCACGCCAGAAAGGATCGCACAAAATGATACCATTATTTAGTTTATGTGTTCTTTATTATATAGGGTATTTCCCCTTTAAAATCAAGACAAACTTTCACAACTTTGTACAATGACTCTACATAAACATTAGAAATATATTTAAGCTTACAATACTGCAGGATACTTTGGCGAATGAATCCACGGCTCTCGTTGATGGTCCAGTTGATAATCCGATGCAGTATTCCAAATTATGATCGCAACGTTGATCCCAATGTTGTACGCTGAAGAACAGGTATTCCAGATAGTCAAGTCCAAATAGATGATCCAAGATGGTCAAATGTTATTCCACAGAGCTTTCACGGCTTTCACAGGCAGGATCTCATATTAAAAGCGCTATTTAACAGGCAGGTATTTATCATCCTAGAAGGTTCCATTAACTGTGCTTCCAGAAATTTCTCAATATATCCAGTAAGCTCTACATTGTACATATACCTATGCTTGTAAACATGAAAATCAATATTGACCTGACCCAGATTACACTGATGAGTCATCACTAGCCCATCTGAGCTCTTTTATTATGCTAATGAGTCTCAGCTAGCTGTAACATTTTTTCATGTAAATAGCATTCCAGACTCTTCCAGGCAGTACATTGCGCAATGTTTATTTCACCAGTGAGGAATTTCACAAGCACACAGAGTGCAGCTCATTCAAGTGCTACATGTATGGCTATATGTATAACTTATACACATTTGTAACACTTTCCCCCATGGAAAAAAAGAAAATTTTGCCGTAGCAAATTTTTCTTTTACATTTTCAAACATTTAAAGTTACCTAAATAAAGATGTTCACCTTCTCTGCATTATGAACAATCATACTTTTATGTTTGAACACTTACAATATCATATTCCTAGGTCGTATTTATGACAACTCATAATTTAACCCTGACAACTTGTCTTGAGTATTTTGTTACTTTGAATTTCTTATTCAACCATTTTGATGACATGTATTATCCATACAATAGTTTCTTCATTAACAAACAAATTTTTTCGATACCATAATCAACCGGCAAGGCACTTACTTGCACTGAATGTTTCCACATGAAAATAAACTCCAAAAATCTTTTTGCCAAAGTCTTTTGGATATATGGCAATTTTCATTTGTCACCATACTGATTCTATAACATATTTACACATAATCACATACCTTGTGACAAAACTTATTACTTCTTTGTTGTGTTTTTTTTCACACTCTGGACAATGCATCAGCTATGACATTGTTTTTGCCTGATACATGCACAATTTTGAGGGCATAGGGCTGGATCAGCAGACTCCACCTGAACATTCTACTGTTCTTGGTTTTGAACCGATCCAGGAAGACAAGGGGGTTGTGGTCTATGTACATGATTATCTCCCCTTTACTGTTTGTAAGATACACTTCAAACTGCTGAATGACAGGGATCAGACCGAATGCCTCCTTAGCCTTTTCCAACCGATATGGGTGTTTGATTGGCCTAGCATCCCCAACAACAACATCATGCACAGTCAGTGGGGTGCAACCTACTTTGTCTTTGCAAACGTCCCCAAATTCATGCAACAAATCAGTTACATCTTTTCTCTGATCTTCAGGGAGGTAACTCAACACTTCCTGTGTTTGCCCTAACATCTCCGTGTTAGACAACCTGACACTAGGTGGCTCACTCATGTTTACATCCGATTCAGACATGTCCACATCTGATTCCACCACATCTACTTTATCATTTACCATGTGTATCACCCCAACTGGCTGGCTAGCCTCTCGCTCAAAGTATTCTTTGAGCATGCACATGACACACCCTTTGATCTTTTCTCCCGAGTACCGATCACATAATTGACATCATTCAGTTTCTTCTTGACACAGTACGGTCCACTGAACTTGGCCTTTAACGGCTCACCCTGCAATGGTAGCAACACGAGTACTTTGTCACCAGGCTTGAAAGTACGCTCTTTAGCATGTTTGTCTGCTTTCTTCTTCATGCTTTCTTGGGACGTTTTCAGATGTCCCCTAGCTACCTCACATGCCTTAAACAGCCTTTCACGGAACTTTGACACGTAGTCAAGGAGGTTTACATCATCATCCTGGGACATGAACCTCTCTTTTATGAGCTTAAGAGGGCCCCTCACCTCGTGACCGTACACCAACTCAAAAGGACTAAATCCCGTTGACTCATTCGGGGAGTCCCTAGTAGCAAACAACAAACATGGGATGCCCTTATCCCAGTCCTCGGGGTGCTCCTCACAATATGCCCTAATCATGGTTTTCAGGGTCTGATGGTAGCGTTCTAATGCACCTTGAGATTGGGGATGGTAAGCTGACGACTTCAGCTGTTTGATACCCAACTGATGCATCACCTCTTGAAATATGTTCGACATGAAATTGGATCCCTGGTCAGACTGAATTTCCTTGGGCAGACCATACCTAGTGAAAAACTGGACTAGGGCCTCTACCACAGTCTTGGCTGTAATATTTCTGAGTGGCATTGCTTCTGGGAAACGGGTAGACATATCCATGATTGTCAAGAGGAACCTATGACCTGACCTAGTTCTAGGCAAAGGGCCAACACAGTCAACTAGAACCCGAGTGAACGGTTCATCAAATGCGGGTATCGGAATCAATGGTGCCGGCTTGATCGACGGCTGTGGTTTACCAACCACCTGACATGTGTGACAAGTTTTACAAAACTCAGCCACATCTTGACTCAACTTCGGCCAATAGAAATGCCTCATGATTCGATCTTTTGTCTTTCTGACACCTAAATGGCCGCCAACAGGTAACTCGTGGGCAATTCTCAAAATCTCATTGCGATAACAGGGAGGGACAACAATTTGATGGACAACAGTCCAATCCTCATCAGCTGGCCTAAGGGGAGGTCTCCACTTCCTCATCAAAATGTCATCTTTGACATAATAGCACTCAGGGACATTAACAGCCTCAGCCTCAGAACACGCAGTCTGAGACAAGCCCTTTAATTCCATGTCTGCCTGTTGTGCCTGAACCAAGGAAGACTTACTAAACAGCTCACCACTGCTAGCCTCGGAGCCTAAAACAGCACCCCCTTCATTCAAATCCTTGAAAAAGGTTTCAGCCAACCAAACCCCAGTATTCTCCTCCACGTCAACACAATCCGCATCATCGTGCGCATCCCTACGAGCCTGAGACCTAGTAACAACACAGGCTGGGAAAATTCCTGGTACTTCTTCCTGTAAGTTCTCAGTTTCCGGAACCTCAACTGGTTTTTCCAAAACCACAACACAATCCGGAAAAATCCCTGGGAACTTCACCTGTAACTTTTCAGCTTCAGTAACCACAACGGCCGGTTGCTCTGAAACACCTGGCGACGCAACAACCTTGTCGCCAGCCAAGTCATTACCCAGCAAACAATCTACACCCCGCATGGGCAACTCTGGGATGACTCCAACAGTAACAGGACCAGAAACTAGGTCACACTTCAAATCCACCTTATACAAGGGAACGGTGACACAACTGCCAAAAATAGGCTGTATCAAAGCCTTGGCATTCAATTGCACTCTCTGGTGGCAAAGTCACACTACCTTCCACCAACAACGTCTGATTGGACCCTGTATCCCTATACCACTGGCTTACCTGCCTCACCAGATGAACTAGGGGCCACTATTCCCTCAGACAAAAAGCTACGATATTTTTGATCAACCTGCGTAAGTTTATCGTCAAAATTGAACGGACGATTTTCAATGACCTGTCTATCTCTACCTGGGACACTATCTTCTGGGAGGACACTTTTTGGCATGACAAACCCAACTTCTTTCTTTTCCTTATTTTGCAATTTCCAGCACTGGGCTTTTAAGTGCCCCTTCTTGTTACAATGAAAGCAAGTTGGAGGTGGTTTTGCCGTACCTGAATTGGCAGACTGATTTTTGGATGCCGGATGTGAACCACTGCTAGTGTTGCCGCCTTTACTTTGCACATCTTTTGCTTGGCCAATACCCTTTTGTGCATCATTCTGATTTTTACCTCTATAACCAGAGAAATTTCGGAACAATGGTCTGTTATCATTCTTGTGAGTTAGCTCGTACTCATCAGCCATTTGAGCTGCTTTTTTCAGATCTGTGATTTTGTGATCATCTAGGTGGGATCTCACATTGGAGGCAACATTCTTTTTGAACTCCTCCAACAACACTACCTCTCTGAGGCTATCAAAATCTTCCCCCACTTTCAATGAACCATATCACCTATCAAACATCGTTTCCTTTTCACGAGCAAACTCAATTAACATGTGTCTGACCTGGCTTGCGGCTTGTATTTCTGAATTTCTGTCTGTACGCCTCCGGTACCAATTCATATGCATTCAGTACTGCTTTCTTTACAGTAGCATAGTTACATGACTGTTCTGCTGAGAGAGATGAGTACATGTCTGCTGCTTTACCAACAAAAACACTTTGGAGAAGCACCGGCCAAAATTCTTGTGGCCATTTCATCGTACTAGCCACTTTCTCAAATGAGACAAAATATCTGTCAACTCTGTCCTCTTCAAATTTTGGCACCAAACGAACATTCTTTGCCACATCGAATGTATGGGACTTATTGTCTTGTGCACGAGTCTGAGATAATTCAAGCTCACGCAATTTCATCTCCATTTCTAGTCTTCTCATTTCAATTTCTGCCTCTCGCTGTCTTTGTCTTTCTTCAGCTTCAGCTTCACGCTGTCTTTGTTCTCTTTCAGCTTCTCGCTGTCTTTGTTTTTCTTCAGCTTCAGCTTGTCGCTGTCTTTGTTCTCTTTCTCTCTCAAATTCCATTTTAGCAAGCTCAAGTTGTGTTTGATCTGAACGACCCATTGCTTGGGCTTGTTCAACCGGTTGGGTTTGTTGTCTAACTGTCCTGTGACTAGCTACTATCAAGTATCTCTGCCTTCTTCATACCCTGTGTCAAATCAACATTCAAATGTTGGGCAATAGCGATCAAATTACACTTTCTTAATCTTTCCAAATCTTTGTAGGACAAATCTGTCCTCTCGGCAAATGCCTTAGCATCGAAGGTACTCATGATTGTACACAGTATACAACATACACAATCAACATATGTGAAAGCTTGTCTGTATGTATTCTAGGATAGAGCAATCAAAGTTATGACCAAAATTTCAATGAATTTTGAACAATGTTGGCTCATTACCAATGTTCATCTCCCGGACAAGCCCCTGCAGGTTATCACAGGTACATGACTGGAGCTAGGATGACATGTTAAACTCTGAGGTCCTATATCCAAGTCACTCATATATATACTACAATCTGTACATTCTAGAAGGTTCCATTAACTGTGCTTCCAGAAATTTCTCAATATATCCAGTAAGCTCTACATTGTACATACACCTATGCTTGTAAACATGACAATCAATATTGACCTGACCCAGATTACATTGATGAGTCATCACTAGCCCATCTGAGCTCCTTGATTATGTTAATGAGTCTCAGCTAGCTGTAACAGTTTTTCATGTAAATAGCATTCCAGACTCTTCCAGGCAGTACATTGCGCAATGTTTATTTCACCAGTGAGGAATTTCACAAGCACACAGAGTGCAGCTCATTCAAGAGCTACATGTATGGCTATATGTATAACTTATACACATTTGTAACAGTAGTACATGTATAAACTAGCTCTGGTATTATATACATAGGTGTATATAATTTTATTATATATATAATTTTATTATGTGTATTTTTCTTCTCCAGCGTTTCATTTAATTTGTTTGTCTTCACCTAGTAATCAGCGCCATCGCAACCTCTATTCTTCTTTTAGGTGTATATATATACATGTATACATATATATATATATATGGTTGTGTCATTTAATGGGTAACTATACTTTCTGGAGCTTTGTGAATGAAATATATAATTCTATACAACATAAAACACAATTACATTATCTTGAAAGGAAGTGATAAGAAGGGTTAGTGTTGGTTACCGGGTAATTCCAATATTGTATGATTTAAACAAACAATTACATTGCCTTGTCGACGTGTTGTGAAGTTAAAGGGATAGTCCACCCTGCCATTACCGGTAAGTTGGTTTTGATCAAAACAGAAACATGAAAGAAACATATTAGTTTCTTGGACAAGAACCACCATGCAGGACTTCTCAGAGGCACGCTTGTGGAGAACTTCCCGCTTGGCAGTGGTCCAGCCCTCCCCACTAAAGTTAAGCAGTTCCTTGCTGGAATCCATGTATTCTTGTCCTGATACGGAAGACCCCCGTCTACGATGACAGCTTGCCATCATCATCATCAACGTTTAAAGTCCGTTTTTTCCTCTTTGTGGGGTTAGACCATTCATTTCCTTGATGGCTCTCCTCCATACTGTCCTGTCATTTGATTCACCAGATACAGATAATGAATAAAATGCAAGTCTTCCCTTGGTGAAGGTTTCTACTCTTCTCCCTTCACAAAGCTTTTCCCTCCAGCTAGAGCCACATGAGATACAATGGGATTTGGGGGTGTGGTCTAACTTTTTGGGGTAGCATTTACATGTAGAATATGGGAGAAGCTAGGGGTGTGGCCTCTGCCTGGTGGCTTCACTGAGAGACAAAGAGAAAGTACTTGGAAGTGCTTGTATAGATGTGGGTCAAGTGTGGTTTGGGTGAGAGGATGTTTAGAAGACTTTAATGATGTGGTCTGAGCAGGAGAGACCAAACAGAGATTGGTATAAATCAAATAGAGGATGGCGGAAAGGTGAAGATTTAAAGGTAGATGAACAGGGACATTCATGTCAAGCAGCTCCCATCCCACTGTCTCTTATAATCTACACGATTTAAACATCATGTTCCAACATTATGATAATATAACATAAATTGTGTCAAATATTGTATGTAATATGAGAATGAAATGCACTATGTAATGCTGTAAGTTATAATGTAGATGATTTGCTTGTATTCCTTTTCTGTTCGATTATCACTTTGCTTAGTTCCATACATTTTGTAAATGTCATTTTTCACGAATATCATTTTCATCAAGAAAATGGATGATTGTATTGTGCAGATTCTGAAATACATACTTGGAGAGCCTGTCTAGGTGCAATCATAATAGAAACACACAGCCTTGAAAATATGGTATTGGAATATAATTTTTTACCATGATTACAATGTTTTTTAAATAATATTTCTTTCAAAAACTACATGTATAATTGTATGGTAGAGGGTTTTAGATATGAGTAAGGAATAATTACTGGCTAGATACTATAATTAGTAGAACAAAGTGCACTTGATAAGTTACATATTATTTTAAACAGTGAATAGGGATTATAAAAAATCCGCAAGACAAAATTGAAGAGTTTAACAATTATATGTATACTGATGGATGTAATTTTCATGTGAATATGTCATAAACTGTAATTGATATAACAAAGTGCACTTGATAAAATACATAACATTATAAGAAGTGAATGTGGAGAATCTCTGGAAGACAAATTTATAGGGTTCAACAGTTGTATTGATGGGTGTAATTTTCATGTGAATATGTCCATTTTATCATCTGTACGCAGTTTACCCGATATATTACAATAATGACGATATGAACCATGACAAGATTATGTTCGAACATTATGATAATGTTACATGAATTGATTTAAATATTGTATGTAACATGAGAATGAAATACACTATGTTGCTATTGAATAAAACATTTTTCATACACAGAACATATTTCACTCAAATTGCTTTGATTTTCTTTGTCATATACATGTACTCTTTTGTTGTTTTGGGCTTGGGTATCATGTACTGCAACATAAGTATGTCAAGGCAGATTGGTGAATGATGAAATTACAACAATCTGAAGTTGTGATTATGGTGATACATATATAGCCATTGTTTCCTCGGATATCCTGCATTTCTGTATCACAATATTCCTGTTACGTTTTTTCCTCAGTTCCTCCAAGGTAGGAGGTGCCTAATTTGCATAAAAATTCAATTAAAGGGAATATACTGTACTGGGAAGGCAAAAAAGCCGTCAAAAGATAATTGTTAGCAATCTTCTTGCTAATAGTCTTAAATTCATATATTGTCCATTTTAGAAGCTTACTGAAAGTCATTTGCCCTCAAATGATCTACATTTGGAGTAATGAGTGATTAAATCATAAATCCTCAAAATGTTCGGGCCGAACACTTTTAGGATTTAATAATTGATCATTAATAACTCCAAATGTGATCATTTGAGGGCAAATGACTATCAGTAAGCTTCTAAAATGGACAATATATGAATTTAAGACTATTGGCAAGAAGATTGCTAACAATTATCTTTTGAAGGCTTTTTTGCCTTCGCAGTACAGTGTATGCCCTTTAAGTGTAGATAAATTTTGAGAGAAAGTTAGGAGGAAAGTTAAAATGGAATTTATAATACCATTTAGGAGAAAAAAATAGACTTCCAAAAAGACAAGATTAAACAAAAGATAAATATCTCTTAAGCTAACATTCCTGTATACCACCTGAAATCTAGTGGTCATTATAATTCTTCTTAAAATCAGTTTCCAGTTCTATTATTGGGAGGGAAGTTCTAATACAGCATTTTCTACGTTTTTAAAAAAATATAAACTGATTTTTTGACCTGCAAAGGGCTACCTCGTTTAAATGCCAAATACTGATCAGATCAGATTTTTCTCTAAAAAGGCCTTCGTTGAGAATTAGTTCAAAATTAGGGTTAGGTTTAGGGTCGGAATTAGGGTTATGATAACCCTACCTTGTAAGAGTGAGTTGAGTCAAAGCCAGCATCCCACAAAATACTTTAATAATTTTCTCAAATCTGACCAATCTGTGGCTCTTAATTTCCTGAATTTATGCAATTCATGGGCAATATTCTGAAAATCCATAAGAAGTAAAAAAAAAAAAAAAAAAATCTGTTAGATAAAATGCCTTCCATATATTTTAATAAAGGTATTTAAAAAGAGTAAAATGATGAACGACAGCTGTGCATCCTTTTTAAAATCTTAACCAATGACCAATATGCTGTTTCAACTCTCCTTGTGAATCATGAAAGCTTACAGACTACATATAATAATGAAAACTTATTTGCATATTCTTATCTGAAGCTCATTTCTCAAGTGAGTGAATTTTACTTGAACAAAATTCTTATATTGTAACTGAACATATACGAATATCAAAGGTTACCCCCCCCCCCCCCCCATCCAAGATTGTGATCAGTATGCCAGCCTTCAACTCTTTGTGCAGCATTCATGAATTTTGGCACAATAAACTCAAATCCCATGGTCAGACACACGAAGTTTTCATTGTACCGAATGTTGGACAAGACATTTACACACGCTGATGCAAACTTTCCACAATCACTCCACCATCCGCTTCGCTTTACCAGTATTACGATTAGGGTTCATTGCATCAAACAAACTTCACAGCAGCACAAACCGCATCCAATACAGCAACATTGGCATTGACAACAAGAAAGAAATGTGTTTACACACAGTGTATGTTCATGGCAGAAGAGAGTTTTATTCATAAGCATTGCTTACTGAAAATGAAAGGAAAGAAAACTAAAGAAACTATTGATCTCACTACAATTCCCATTCTATAATACTAACGTTGGCAAAGTGCCAGATTAGCAGGCGAGTCTTTTCTCTGTGATAAGTACTAGAAGTAAATCTCTAGCTCGGTTCTCATGGTACACTCATTGTTTAGAAACTTGGTTTTAAAATGCATAGCATTCTCACTTTCTGCTAAAACATGAAGGTGAAAACAAGCAATTCAAAATTCAAAATCATCTTGGCCTAGTTTTTAAACTAATCATTAAGTGTTACTAAGTGTTACTAAACAAGCAACATGATTATTTCATCACTAGTTTCCTTGGTAACATGACACTAACCACAGTTCGGGATTTCTCTCCCTCTCAAACATAACAAAATATCTTACTTCTGGGTCCTGTTGCATAATACTTACAATTAATGGTAACTCAGCCATCAATAGTAACTACCATGGTAACATTGCTGGACAGCCAGTCAAATTGAAGGTTTCCTTAGAAGTTGCCCTTGATAGCAAAGTTACAATCAATGGTAAGTTTTATGCAACAGGGCCCTGGTAGTTAAAATGGGTTTGGGAACATTTATGTCATGGTTCTGAGATATGACTTTCTATATCTATATCTACCTTACAATTTAACCATGCAAAACATTAATGTTTATCTGGAAAACTTGACACCTCTTTGAGAGGAATGAAATAACATGTGGGATGATCTTATACATGTGAAGCTTCAAAGAAGAATACATGTACCAATACTTTCAGATTGGACATTTATATCAAAGGACACAATGAAAGAGGCACTTCAGAGATTACAGGTAAGTATTGGAAGGCAAAGTACAAATACAGGGTAGAAAATATTTCTTGTTCTAACGGCAAGCTTTTGATTGGTGGATAGCCAGCCACCGCATCCAATCATCAGCCTTTGTCTGTGGTACAAAAAATTGACAGTTTACAACATTATTTTACATAACTTTTACCCTGTTAACATTAAAACAAGTAAATGTCTCATACTTTTTCTTTTTGGCAAAAATATATATATTTTTATAAAATCAAGTCACAGTTAGTGAATTGCCTGCCACTGCATTTAGCTAGTAACTTTATTTTTTACCTTTATAAAAAAAAGTATGTTTAAGAACATATTTTCTCAACATTTGTAGCACTTAATGGCAAGTAAACAGTTGCTATTTTGAGTAAGATTACTTTGATAAACTTGCACATATCTTGCAAACCACTGCATGTGTTTTGAACTATTGAACATGTTTCATATTATTCTAAGTGCTTGGAATGAACAAAATCAGTCTAAATAATACGATTGGTATGAGCACTTCTGATAAATGGAGACTTTCCCCCACAAATTTGGGAACTTCAAATTCGCCTCTTCAGTCGGGTAAGACTTAAACACAAGTCTGTTTTACAGCCAGTGTTTTTGCATATTTTACCACAAGTGAAGAACTTGCATGTTTGTTTCAAAGGGTTATTATCTACCATTGCTTCTTTTCAGAGTGAAATTGACTAAAGTGAAATCACTCGAAATGGGTTTAAAGTATTCCTCTTCAGGATTTTTAAATCCGATATACCACATATAATACATAAATCAATAACATTAGAAACAAGAGTTTAGAGTGCGTGGACGAGTATTTCATATACTGCAATATCCACACACTTTTTGTCTTTGGTTACAACAAAACTTTGACATGGGTGAAGGGATCCTCAGTCTAGCAGCTCTATGAGCATGTTTGTTTTTTGGTATAACAAAACATTTGGTGCTTATTACACAATATTAGTGCCATTCTCATTGGGCTTAAAAAATCACAAAGTTAGGGTGAAAGTTACCTAGCAACCGTACCAAAAGCCGAATGGTCCTATTGTCCCTGTCCCCTGACTTCGCAATTTTTCTAACTTCGCGATTTTTTAAGCCCAATGAGAATGGCACTAATGTTGCAGGTCCAACAGAGCCCCAAAACTTCCCAAATATTTAAAAAATGGCCCTTGATGGGTGAAAATAAGTACTGGCTAAATCATACCCATCAAGACGCTCAAGTTGAAGGAGTACTTCTTATTTGTTTAACTCTTAGCCTGCCCCAATGAATAGAGCCCAGTGCCACGCTGCTAATCCCCATTGTGCCCGCCCCAAATCCGCCCTGTGCCAAGTTTATTTTGAGGCCTCGTTAGTTGTGCTTTATTTTCTGTGTTGGCATTTTCGAACCACTATATTTTGAAACTTATACACTTTTACAGAAAAATGTGTACACAAAAGTTGTAGAAAATCTTATCAGCTTCATTATAATATTACTTTCGTACAGAGATCTTACTTTCTTATTTTGTTATAAACATTAAGTTGTACTTTTCAAGTCATTTCTGTGGTATATTTGGTTTAACTGCATACATGCTTCTTTATTTTCAGATCATATTCATAATGTTGTATGTTTATATGGTAACTTCCATTTGGCATTTTGTGGGAAATATCCCCCTTGGACCCCACAAATAGGCTATGCCTTGACTAGAAACGATCGGGTACACAATGTACATCCTGTCTTTTATTCCCTTATTTGCATGAGGGAGTGATAAGATACATCCTGTATATCAAATACAAAACACTAAATTACTCAAGAAAATTCAATCTGAAAGGTGTAAACAAACATGCGTAGTCCAAAGCCGATTAGCTGGTGCGTGCGATGCGATGAACAATAGCGTGTGCGAAGCATTCAGTACAAGTGCAATGAGCATGAACAATGACTGCTATGATGAATGCGAGCAAGGGCGCTTCTGGCACTCGAACGGTAGCGCCCTTGCTTGAACAAAGCAATCAAGCGCTAGCGCGCTAGCGTGTATGAAGCACCGTAACAATAGCGTGTTTGCAGCGCGATGGCACTTTAAGAGTTAAGTATTTCTACCACAGTAAAACACCTTTTTTTTAAAATTAATGTTGATTGGCTACAAGTCTGATATCCAGAAAAATCAATTGCACATACCGGTAATGATTTTGGGTATCCTCATACAGGTCTTGTGCCTATATTATATTTTAGCCCACTTTTATGCTCCAGGGTAAAATTTGGCCTTGAAAAACAACTATTACAAGTTTGACAATCACGTTTGGATAACTGCATGGTTCATCCACAAAGTGTGTCACTACTTCAAGAAATGTCTCAATAAAAATGTGCATTATTTACTCGACATTGTCATTTGACAAGTTCTATATGGCACCCTTATTGAACCAAAATGGAAATATGTTTGATATGACATATTTGACATAGAAGCAAAAAAAACACAATATGTTAATTTTACCATGACTTTCCCTATAGTTAATACTGATAGAGAACAAGTTGATCTGATGGCTATAGAATTTCATTAGCATTGCTCATCTGTAAGCTGCAAAGGTGAAATTAATATTTGAAAGCATTTCCTGTATTGAAGTATCATTATGATAGTCAATTCATGCCACTATTTGTTCCTTTATAAAGGAAATATATTTGTACAACTGCAGATACAAGTTTTTGCAACAACAAAGCATACAATTCTGAGTACTGTAGTTATCTGAGTACATCATAAATACAATCGACTTTAAGGCAGACGATAATAATTAGGTCACCATGATACAGCAATGCATGAAATATACTGCGTACATTGTTAGTAAGTAATACATGCTATGTGCACTTTCATCAGACTGTTGTGAGAACTCCAAAAATTACAAGAATAAGACAAATTCACTGCATTTATATGCTTTTAACAAAATATAGCAAAAGAAGAGGGCTTTCATTGCCTTAGAAAGCCCTATACCTAGTCAGTTCCAGGAACAGAAAGAAACTTATCCTACAAAGCAAATAATTGGACACATCTGCAATCACATCTAAACATAACATTTGTTTCAAATTTATCGCTGTGATTGGAAACTTAAGCTGAATTTGAACTAAATAAAGCAAAACAAAACGACAAAGATGTCAGGAGAGACATAAGGAGAAGGAGATTAAGTGCAACTAAATTAAAGACAGAGACAGAAAAGAAAGGCCATGGTTGGCTGTGACTAGCTCAGGTTAAGGCCCAGTGTTTTGTTCGATCTTTCAAGCGGCAGACAGAATAGAATGCAACTCCTTTATACTCCGGTGGTTCCAATTCCGATGTTTGTAAAAGGCAAACCTACATATACCAGCATGGACATGGTCAAGCAGATGACATTAGCACTACTACTAAGCGGACGCATCCGAGATTGAGTTCACAATGCAACGCCATGAGTCTTTATCATTCATCAATGTCTGCAAGTCCCCAGTTTCACACTGGATGTCCCTTGCAATACAATCCATGTAGTTCAGAGGTCTCCTTCCTCTGTTAGGGCATGGGAGTCTCATGCAAATAACATCTGATATTACTTGGTCTTTAGCCCTAAAGCAGTGACCAGCGAATCTCATTCAACACTGAGCAACAATGGTAGAGATAGGTGGTATATTTCCATAGATTTCTAGTTTTGTTTTGTGTTCCCTCCAGCTAATATTTTGTACCCTCATGAGTAACCGAGTATATGTCCCATCGAGGCGGTCCTGTAGTGCCTTCTTCATGGTCCATGTCTCTGAATCATAAAGAAGGATGCTCTCGATGCAGGCCCTAAAAAATTTCACTTTTGTAGACCTTGATATTTGAGATTGCCAAATGTGGTGTAATTTATTGCATGCATTCCATGCTTGACCTTTGCGTGACATGAAGTCTTTCTTTGAATCTATGACGAACGATCCTAGATATTTGAAATCGTTTACTTCCTTGATTTGTAAGCCTCTTCTGGAGGTGATTGGAGGATGATCAGCCTCTTCGTTTAGTGTCATGTATTCGGTTTTCTTTGGGTTAAGAAACAGACCAACCTTTGCTGAAGCATTCTCTACAGATGAAAGCAAATCTTGCGCATTACGAATATGTTTTGCTAATAAGGCAATGTCATCTGCGTAGTCAAGATCTACCAAATACTTGTCTTTGTCGCGGCTTGTTCTATCTGGTTTAACATCTAGACCCTTTTCTTTCATGTTCTCTACAGACTGAAGTAGAATATAATCCACAGCTATGACAAAGAGATAGGGTGCAAGCGTATCTCCTTGCAGTATCCCTGATGTTGTCTTAAATTCCTTTGTTGGGCCGTCCATGCTTTGTACAAAGCTTGTTGAGTGGTTATACATAATGGAAATAGCTTTTATTATCTGAGAAGGTATGCCATAGTTATCAAGGATTTGAAACATGACCTTTCTATTGACACTGTCAAAAGCCTTTAGACATTAGCAAACCAAACTTTTTATCTCTAATAATTGTGATGAAAAAAGGAATAGATGAGCTACCACTAACCACTTGGTACTTTAAGCCATAATGCTTCTTTATTTTTCATGCCGATGCAGTTGTGAAGAGCCTTTACCCGATACTGATATCTTGCACTGCCAACTGAACCTTAATGGTGTCACGGACACACCTAACCTTACAGCAAAAAATGAAATGGCGGTTTGAGGCGCGAGACCCCAACCGTACTCAGGTCATTTTCTCATTTCCTGTTGCCCGGAAACAGGTCTGGATCAGGTCTGGTGAAAGTGACATAGACTCATGTCGACGATCAACAAGGATTCAAAAGAAGCTCGGGCCTATATAGGTGATGCTTCTTACGTCGACTGCTAAATAGGTTGACTAGGGGCTCACCGGGAGCGAGATTCATTGGTCTCTGTCTGCTGTGACGCTTCGGCTCTAACCCACTTTGAGTGATTACCATACAGCAATACAAAGACTGTAATTACCATGGCAACAGCCAATGAGTTCCTTGTATTGTAGCTGTTGTCATGTTAGTTACAATTCTAGTGTTATATGCAAAATTACCACCTGTACGCATCTAAGTGTACTTTGATGCTTTATCTAGGAATTTTACCTAGTGTATATATATGTGCTAGTAAAGTCTAAAAATGTGTTGAGTCACTCCAGTGAAATTACAAGTGTAATGAATAGCAAGTTTGCCTACAGTATCAAATAAAGTGGAGCAAAAAGAAATTGGTAGATTTGAATTATATACATCAATATTAAATATCGTAATGCAAAATTTCTTGAATTCCTGCATGAATTCCGATATACTACGATACAATCATTTAGCGATGATAGCTAGCGGGTATATCACTCTGTATACAACTAGGAGTCAGTGCTATACGTCACATAGATACGAATCTACTGCAATATGAGTGGAGACTGTGTAAGCGTCACACATAACAGAGAATAAAATCATCTTCGCTCCCGGCTGTCAACTCCTTTACTCCGCCCTGCGAGCTCCAAACCAGAGTACTTGGATCAAAGCTGTGAAAGCAACGAGGGCAAACGCCGGTGCGATATGCGTCGCTCCTCCCCTCTCGCAGTAGAGATAATGAAGATCCTCGACATACTCCTCGCTAAGCCATTCTCCCACGGTGTCACGGGAACCAACGTCCACCAGGTTGACCGTTGAGTCCTTGAAGATCAGGTTGCTGGACCCATAGGCCTTTGAGTCAAACATCTTGAAATTGTCCCCGTCGTCACTTCCAAAGAGGTCCTGGGGAAGTTCAAGAAAAGGAGAAAACATAAAAAAGCTTTTGTGCTCAGCCTGAGTTTTGTTTTTTGTTTTTTTTTAAATGAAAAATATTTTCCTATGCTGTATGAGAGAATACATGAAGAAAATAGAAAAACAAGAAAAGATTTGTTTCAAAAACAATTTTAGTGTGGTTTGTTTGAATTGTCATTTGGGGCACGTTTCTCGACACAATGACAACTCTAACCTCAACCCTAACTCCGATAGTTAGCACTGAGGTGATTCTCGAAGCTATTGCAACTCTAACCTCAGCTCTAAATGCTGGCACTGCTCGGACCCTGTCATATCTATTGTTCTCGATCGGACGATCCTTGAGAACAATAATGGCTTATGGAAAGCTGAGTTGCGTAATTAGGATTGTGGAAAGTGAATAAATTTGCATTACGCGTTCTAAGATAACATTTCTGCTGCATTTTGTCAGAATTCGCTATTAGCATAAAATCAGCTGTGGCGGGGAAAGGGGTTTGCTTGTTTAACATCACTCCATTGCAGGAGAGATTCATGAAAAAGGTTAACAAATATTTCAAAATGTTGAGTATCATTCGAGCATTCCGGAGATCAGAGGGCTAGTCTAAGCAAGCCAACATTTTAACACTGTTTAATGTTGAAAATTCACTCATGTTCGCTTATTTATTTTTGAATGATTAAGTCTACGTGTGATTTAGAGTTTTGCATGAGTTGTGAATGTCAAGACATGCATGTGATTACCCCTTTCTTCAATATTCAGACATTTAACATTCAGTTTTAAGAATGGCATGTTTGCGTAGACTATATCATTTACATGGTATCTTTCAACACAAATATGACCAATATGGAAAGCATTGAAGAAAATTGATTAATTTATTACACAAAAGAAAATGAGAGATTGATAGCACACCAACCTTCATGAAAATGATGCGTTATACATCAAGCCATAGACTAATTAACGTTTTAAACAATTCTTCGCGCCATACTTAACACAATCATAATCATTTCAACCTGATATTTTATCAATTATTGCAGAGTTTCGTGAGAAAGGCTATCAATTTGTCTGAAAATTCCAATCCGGTATCGATACATGAGATGTCACTGATATCTGACTTAGCATTCTCTTCGAGAATCGGTTTAGCATCATTAGCGCTAGCATGAGTTCTAAATCAGATGTCGCTGGCATTCTAATGCAGAAACAGGCCCTTGTTTTCTAGATGATGAGAAATTAAAGAACATAAAAAGGCATTGGTGTTAAAAATGATTTTGAAGTATTGTTTGTTTGCATTGTCAAATGTTTTCTACATTATAAGAGAAAACTGAGGGGAAAAAAAATAAACGTAAAAAGGGACTTGTGCAAGGAATACTTTTGAAGTGCTGTTTTTTTTTTACAAGAAATATACTTTCTATGTAATAACAAAGAAAATAGGGGAAGAACACCCAAGTATCTATGATAAAATTAAGCAGATACTAGAAAAGGGGAACATATGGTTGGTGAGAAAACTCAGCATTTAAGTCTTTCTTATGTTTACAATATGTTAGTACCATTTTGTGGCCTCATCACAATGACAACAATGCAACAATTCACTATACAATTTCTTTCTGCTAGTTATAAACACAATGTATATGTTCTCAGTATTTATCACATACTTGGATAATCTGACTGTAATCATCAAATAAAAGTAAATCAAGTAAAATAGTAAACATGATTTTAACAAGACAGACAGCTAAGAACAGCCTGTAGTAATAATGATCAGTATACATGATGTTTTGTTAAATATTGCATTATAGACAATTATGTTTATTTTATGGCTATGAGAATGTATAAATGCCCATCTACATTTGTAATGTTCATAAATGCTATGTACAGTTGGGCCTGAGATCAACATCACAGCTGATTGCAATCTATTGCAGTCAGGCTGCAGTCAATGTATGGAGCTGATTGCATTTGATTGCAATCACTGTGCATTTGACCTCAGGTTCCACTGTAATGCTGGGGGATGACAAATTTTCATGTGATCATTATGTACAATACACCTATTCATTCATTCATTCGTTGACAAGACTCCTTTTCCTACCTGTGCCCTATTAAGCAGGTTCCAGATCTCCTGCCTCTCCTGGCTAGTCTTGCTTGCAGCAGTCACCACAGCGTGAGACGGAACCTTGGCCAGATTGCATGCCTCGTAGTTGCTGATCACCTGTTTGCAAAGGATATATTCATGATGTCATGAGGTTCATAACTAGAGCAGCTTGACTTCACAGTCTAAAAACATGTCTTTCCCCTGTATGCTGGTTGAAATAAATACAAAATAAATCTTCTTTCATATATCTTGCATACCCGTACATTAACACCAAGGGACAAGGTACCCCAATGATTAGCAGATCAAGGGCCTTAAAGCATTAATGTACTCGTCTAACAAAACCTGTAAAAGGCAAATTATTTTTGACATGTAATGCAATAAGAAATAGGGAAGATTTGCAACCGACACAGAAAAAGTGCTTGACCTGGGATCCAGGGCCCCCCCTTACGGCCATGGAAGCTCTGGGGTTCTAGACACCGTCTGGTCCAATCTGAGCCTTCTTTTGGGCATTTTACATTTCTTGAATTCTTTATTTTTCCACTTTTCTAGCGCACAACTTGACTCTGAGCTTCAACTCTGATGGCCAAATGCATCATGGGTAGCAAGGTGGACAGCGCATGGTCTGTAGTGAATTGCCGCCTGCTCGGCAAATATCGCAAGCGTAGCTACCTGCGCTCACAGCACAGCATATGCCAATGGAAAATTTTGCTGCTCCTTCTTTGCCATTGCCTTTTACGTAGAATTTGATAGTAGTGAGCATAATTGAGTTTATACATGCTAAACTAAACACATATTTTTCATTCAATTGGCATTTCAGTGATCAGTCCAGTGCAAAAATACAATACCGTAAATGTTGCCAGTGCGCGGCAGTTCAAAACGCTTACTCTTTGCAGCACTTGAAACCATCACCTCTCCCTCTGAGCTGTGTTTACGCGTCCACCTGTATCATCATGTTTATCTAATCCTAATCCCACATGGATTACTCAGCGGGAGTTGATGTAATGCTAATCTAATCCTAATCTCCTGGTTGGCTTCCCTGGCAGGTGTTGTCTTAGTCTAATCCTAATCCCGGGTGGATTACTGAGCGGGAGTTGATGTAATGTTAATCTAATCCTAATCTCCTGGTTGGCTTCCCTGGCAGGTGTTGTCTTAGTCTAATCCTAATCCCGGGTGGATTACCTAGCAGGTATTCTCATGTTAATCTAATCCTAAACCAAGCTGGCCCAACTGATTTGTTTTGTCCTCATGTTAATCTAATCCTAATCCAACTGTTTTGTTTTGTCCTCATGTTAATCTAATCCTAATTCAACTATTTTGATTTATCCTCATGTTAATCTAATCCTAATCCCAGCAGGCTTACCTGACGGGTATTGTCAGGGCACAGTAGTTCGTAATCATCGCTCCTGAGACCCACACTCCAGTCCTCGCCGTTGCCGTCGGTGTTGGACACCACTGTGGTGTGCTTAACAAATGCCACATCACCAGCGTCTTCCGCAAGACACCTGCAAATTATGGACACAACCACCTCCACATTAGTCTCTTTTTTCAAATGCAAAAGAAGATAATGTATGGACACATTCTGGCTGCATCATCATCAAGTGAAACACGGATTAAATGCATTTCCATTGAGCATTTTCTGGAAGACGCTAACAAATGACAAACACACCACTTTAATACTAGTCTATATTTAAGAAAATTTAACAAGAAAACACATGGACAATCTGGATGTTAATATGACATGAAACATGTATCAGATCTGTTTTTCTATTGAGTGTTGAAAGAAAGAAAAAATGTCTTAAAATGAATGCCACATCACTTGTACCTCGTTGACACAAAATCTTCTTGAGTTTTCTTACAGTAACCTTCCTCTTGCCTACTCTTGCACTCACCTGAATGCTCCTGAGTAGTCGTAGTACGGCTCGGCAGAGTTCCTGACGCAGTTGTTGCTGCCCTCCCCAATGCACAAAGCGCAGAGGCTCTGAGGATTGGTCCCATCTTTGTCGTACGTGTCTGACTTGGCGCCAGGCACGCAGCTGCCACCGGAGAAAAAGGCACCTAGAGAGATCACAAGGGGAGACTGGTGGTGACCCTTTAGACCAAAGGAGAACTTACCCAGGGATCAGGGTCATTTTTGAACTCTCAATACAAAACAAAGACAAGGTGGTTTGTGAACCAAGAGTCTCGCCTGATTTTGCGATTAATAAACATGTACAAATTAAACATCCGAAAAATGACACACATGGCCTCATATCATTTGACCTTTTCACCCCCTAGATGACCTTTGACCTCATCATCATCATCCTTAACACACATGTGGTATTACCCAAGGCTCATTTGTACCAAGTATGAACACAACTGATGCAGAAATAAAGAAATGAGAGCAAGTTAAACAAAAAAAATAACATTTTTGTAACAAATGAACAGACCAACATAATAACAGGAAAAGTGATTACTATGTCTCAGTCGAACTTCATTCAGGCGAGACAAAAAGCCCCTGTAAAAAACAATTCTAGGTCATTTAGCTTAACATAAAAGAAAGTTCTGGATGTTCCATTGATGACATGAAGCTTGAGCCATTCTTGGCTTTATCTGTCTCATTACCACAATTGTACATTCTGTGAAGAAAATAAATGAGCTTTGAAGAGCTGTGTAGCAAGAAGGTTAGGACTAAATTGATATTGTTTTTAGGAAGTTTATTTGATGCATGAAAGGCTCAAATTTGTCATGGAGAGCAATAATCTAGCATAAAGAAATCGCACTCTGTATTCCACAATGATAGGCCAAGTTCCTGGCTTTCAACCTAGGTTAAACTTAAACCCTCCTTTGTTACCATAACCTACCTACAGCCGTGGGGACATCACAGCCGTCATCTACCATGATGTGGCCAGTCTTGATGAGATGGCCCACAGGGACGTTCCATCCCGACGTCTTGGAGATCCCAGTGTGGCAGGACTTCAGCTGCTGCAGGTCGTCTATGCCAAACTGCGTCCCCTTCTTCGCCACGGCAACAGCCCAGTAGCTGGCATCGCTGTCTTCCCTGTCACCGATCCCGTAGTTCTCGCTGGCCACTGGGACAATCTTGTCCTCATGGCCACCTATGTACAGGTCTCCTCCGTCGAGGGTTACGACATCAGCATCACCAGCTGCTCAGGAAAAAGAGAAAGAGGAGGATTCAGCAAAAGACCATTCTGGTTGGCTAGAGGAGCCAACCCCGCCCCCCCCCTCCCCCCCCCCCCAAAAAAAAAAAACATATGCAAATTCTAGCAATCAAAAAATCCGTCAAAGGATAAGAAAGTTATGATTTCTTTAAGTTTCAATTTCGTGATGTCAAATGTGAGCTGCTCTGCCATATTTGTGTGCTATATCATAAAGAAAATTGTCTTTTTTCTGGTTATTCATAAAGGAATACATTTTTCATAGTTATGTGTGTCAAAACATGAGTCTAATGAAAAATCAAATGCACAGGTTAAACAAGGCATTAGCAATATTGTGTCTCGCCCACTTGCGAAAATAACCAGAAATATCGCGATCTCCGTTGCTAAGCAAAAGAATTGTATCCCTGACCTCAAATGACCTTTGACCTTATCCTGTGACCTCCAACGGTACCATAACATGAAGGTACCCCCAGTGCATCTATGACCCTGGGGTGGTATTCTGAGCATCGTTTTATCTTTGTTGTTTTATCTCTGTTGTAAGTCAGTGAGTTACAACAGCGCTAAAACAGTTGTTAAACGGTATTCTGAACACCGTTTTAACGGTGTTGTAAGCCAGGAAAACCACGCCCACCGCCACAACTATAACCAATAGGATATGTTGTTAGAGGAAGCATATGAGAAGTTTTAACCAATCCGATTGCTTCCTTGGGCAAAAGCGCGCGAAACGCGCCTTGCTTTAATATGCGCGTTTTAGAGCTATACTTTGCGCTTAACATATTTGCTTGTGTAAATGTTGTGTGCATGTTGTGCGAGAGAATTAAAAAAAACACACACACAATTTGCCGAAGAAGGTCATGGCAAAGGTTCGAAGAGGTGTGGTGTGAGCGATTAGTTGTTGAAGTTGTAGCGATAAAGATTGCTGCCATGACATAACTATACAAAGTTAAAACACCATCCACCCTGTTTTATCTCACAGGCATATATTTGCACATGGGTAGAGTTACAACAGAAGATAAAACAGTCGTCAGAATACCGTGTTACAGATATGGTTGTACTGTTTGCGCCAAAAGTTACCCGTGTGCGCACAAAATATGACAATGGCATGCGCGGGCAAAGGGAGAGAGAAAAAACAAACGTTAAAACAGAGTTAAAACAATAGTTACAACAGAGATAAAACGGTGTTCAGAATACCGATTAGTTACAACAGACTTAAAACAGAGATTAAACGGTCTCAGAATACCACCCCAAGTTAGGTTGTAATCCAAGCAACCTATGTGAAGTTATTTGTCAAAAGAGAGTCTTGCAGGTAAACTTTAACGTATGACCTCAAATGACCTTTGACCTTATCCTGTGACCTCCAACAGCACCATAACATGAAGGTACCCCTAGTGCATCTATGACCCAAGTTATGTTGTAATCCAAGCAACCTGTGTGAAGTTATTTGTCAAAAGAGAGTCTTGCAGGTAAACTTTAACGTATGACCTCAAATGACCTTTGACCTTATCCTGTGACCTCCAACGGCACCATAACATGAAGGTACCCCCAGTGCATCTATGACCCAAGTTAGGTTGTAATCCAAGCAACCCATGTGAAGTTATTTGTCAAAAGAGAGTCTTGCAGGTAAACTTTAACGTATGACCTCAAATGACCTTTGACCTTATCCTGTGACCTCCAACGGTACCATAACATGAAGGTACCCCCAGTGCATCTGTGACCCAAGTTAGGTTGTAATCCAAGCAACCTATGTGAAGTTATTTGTCAAAAGAGAGTCTTGCAGGTAAACTTTAACGTATGACCTCAAATGACCTTTGACCTTATCCTGTGACCTCCAACGGCACCATAACATGAAGGTACCCCCAGTGCATCTATGACCCAAGTTAGGTTGTAATCCAAGCAACCCATGTGAAGTTATTTGTCAAAAGAGAGTCTTGCAGGTAAACTTTAACGTATGACCTCAAATGACCTTTGACCTTATCCTGTGACCTCCAACGGTACCATAACATGAAGGTACCCCCAGTGCATCTATGACCCAAGTTAGATTGTAATCCAAGCAACCCATGTGAAGTTATTTGTCAAAAGAGAGTCTTGCAGGTAAACTTTAACATTTGTGACGGACGACGGACGACGGACGGACGACGGACGGACGCCATTTGGATCCCTTAGTCTCGCCTTCACCTCCGGTGGGCGAGACAAAAAAAGTAGCTCACAAGTGACTTCACAAAAGCTCCTTCGACTGATCTTTGTCAAACCTTCACTAATATGTTTCTTACATGTTTCTGCTTTGATTAAAGCCACCTTAAGTTCAACATGGGGTTTCCCTTTAAGCACACACCATTGAGACTGAGAACCCACCGTGGATGCGGTCAATGCAGAGGGTGCTGCTCTCCTCCTGGTAGCAGGACAGCTCAGGCTCCAGGTTCGCTGCCTTGAACGCCTCCTTCATGGCTCGGCACTTCTCGGTCTCCGCGTTTGAAATTGTGCACCATCGCAGTGTGTTTGCGGGACACATCTTCAATCCTGCATTCGAATAAAACAACCATGACAGGGCATCCTCTTTCCTTATAATGTTAACAGGGAATCTTCCAATAATTTATCAATTATTTATCTTTAAACTTGTATCAAAGAGGAAACAAACAATTGCAGGAAATTTTCTTGTATCATGCAATGCCTGGGACATATTGTTTAGTTATCCCTGAATCAAAAATATGTTCTCCACACATATTCTCCCTGATAATGGCATCACAGACTTTTGTGAGTTTTTTTCTCTTGCGATTGATACTCTGGCAACCTCCATGGACTCTAAAAATGTCCTTTTGTTACGCAGACAAAATTTAAAAGGGACCCTTTGAAATTTTGTCCGCATAACAAAGAACAATGTCCACAGTGATGTACATTACCCAATTTATATTTTTATCACGCCTGCTACCTACTGCACTAGTATACACACGCGGCAATGCGCAAAGGAAAAGCTTGTATTGACAATATGCAATGTGCATCTCAATCTATCTACCACTTTTGCATTCAGTAAAACATGCAAATAGTCCAGAGCAGTATTTAGACACAAACAAAGTTAACATCTCACAAATCTTACCTGCGAGGCTTTCGCCATAAGTGTCCAGGTAAGTTAAGTATGTAGCATCTTCAGGCAGATTCATCAGACTTTGGGTGCTGTCTTTGAAGAGCAAATCACGTCCGTCGCCCGGTGAGTCAAACATGGCAAAACCATTGGTGTTGTCGTCCGCACCGAACAATGTCTTTTGAGGAGAAATTGGGTATGAATTCATAGATCAGCTGACTTATTAGCCTGCAAGCACCTAAGGGAGTTTATGCTCAATCACCTCATGTAGGAGTACCGTTAGAGCTGTGCAGAACTACAGAAGTACTATTGACCATTTAAATTTTAAAATAGTAGACACATATTTTATGATCATGAGGGATTTTGTGGAATCTATTTGCACTGAGATTAAGTGGAGGGTGCGTAGTACTCACGCCCTCCACTTCACCGAGGGGACCAATAGATTCCACAAAGATCCCGAATAAAGATTATGAAATATTTGTTTTATATCCTTCATTAATATATTCTTTGTTAATTAATTTAATCCTTACCATGGACCTTGTGATAGTGTCCATGCTCTAAGCTACGAATGCAGGAGCTTGATTCAGATGTTTTGTTATTTCCTGTGGCTTGAGCAAACCAACAGAAATTCAAGTTGCGCCTTGGCCGCAACACCGCGGGAGTTCCCCCAGCG
The DNA here is from genome assembly GCA_963669155.1 of Arbacia lixula. Taxonomy (NCBI): domain Eukaryota; kingdom Metazoa; phylum Echinodermata; class Echinoidea; order Arbacioida; family Arbaciidae; genus Arbacia; species Arbacia lixula. Next base: position 5,260,852 of record OZ022576.1, read on the forward strand.
GGCCCAATGATTTTCCGCTAAAACGCCAAAAAGCAGCTGGAAAGAAATGTATCACGCATTTACTCGGGATGAATCAATATCAAGACAGAGGGAAAAGGGCGACTATTTTTGACATGACGTCACTGAGCTCTCTTCCTCCAAATTTGTGGTCATGTGACACCCTTTCAACCAATCAACGAACTGGAATATATTAATGAGGGATATATAACAGGGGCTAGTTCTCAAGCCAGATGAATCAAACACCCTGAGGAAGCCATGTCGTTTCCACAGGGGCTTTTCTCATTCATAGAATCGGGGGCTCTTTTTTGCATTGCAGGGGCTCAAATGCCCTGTAGGGTTCCCATTATTTCAAGAAAATAAAACTCCCTGATTTTCCCTAATGAAGTCTCAAAAATTCCATGACAATTATTTCAACTCATTTCCAGTTTCACATGTTGATACAGTCACTATTTGCAATATACAACAATATAATGTAAAACTAAATCTAAATTCCCTGATTTGAGGCATTTTCAAACTCAAATTCCCTGACTGGATAAAAGTAGTTTTCCCTGATTTCCCTGATGGGCTGGGAACCCTGTCACTGCTTCTTACCACAGCTTCTTGAAGGACTTCTTGGAAGTCTTGGATGTCTTGTGCAGTTTGACTAGGAAATGTCATCACAGCATGGGCAACCGCCTACAGAAAACAGTCAATACAAAATACAAATAATGTCAAGTGTAAGTAAGTACAAGTATATTATCTAAATATATGAAAGAAATCTGATTTGCATGATGCACATGTATAATCAAAATACAGGGGTGTGGGAAGTCCCCTAAGTAATAACAGTGAGCATGGAATGAAATGCTATAAGTTTGTTATCTGATGGAATTTTGTCAAACCTTAACTAATATGTTTTTCTCTCTTCATGTTTCTGCTTTTAGTGAAACCAACATAACTACAGGGTGAACTATCTCTTTAAATACAGAGTACAGATTGAAGTTGCTTGACTGGAGAGACAGTCTTTAAAGACAGCCCGTCCCTTTTTCAGATCATCACAAAACCATCGAAACATTGGCAAAACATATAGAGAAATGTTAGCAAGCTGTATATTCATAATTTGAAACTGATACGTAGTGTAAAATTCAAATAATGCACGTAAACAACGTCTGATTAATAGTCTTTACCTCAGGCTCTTAGCAGTTTGTGTTGAAATATCTGCTTTATTGTTTAATCTGTTTGTTAAATTATAAAACGCATTATGAAAACAATTGTTCTATAGAAGGAATCATCTCTAAAGTTTGGTAATTACTCATAAAATTAGGATTTCACACATGGATGATAACCACATAGATACTGTAACAAAGACTAATACTTTTCTTGTAGTACGAAAAAAGTCGGTTTGAGATTTAACGGCTGAAATTTTTACGTATACAGAAAGCTTCAACATGCTATATTCTTAGAAATGGTCTTGAATCACACATTCTTCAATTTACGATCATGATAGACGATTTCAAATTTTAAGCTTGCAAAAGGGACGGACAATCTTTAAAGTCCATCACTGGCACCTGGCTGTTATCAGGCCAGAGCAGCCTGACTGGATAGACAGACAGGCACACTGTAGACACATACACACACTCACAGACAAACAGACGGCTAACCTACCTTGAGCAAATGACGGTGCTCATAGTCTTCCACTCGCAACTGTGTGTTATCAGGGCAGAGCAACCTGGAAGACTAGCACATGCATGCAAACATACATACATACATACATACAGACAAAGAGAAAAGACCAATCCTACATCTGCCGAATAAAAGTACTCATAGTCCGACACCTCTGCCTAGGTGTTATCAGGGCATAGCAGTTTGGAGTTGGGTGGGTAGATAAAGATACACACACAGACAGACAGACGGAACCTACCTTGGCCAAATGACAGTTCGCATAGTCCGACACCATTGCCTGGGTGTTATAAGGTCAGAGCAGTTTGGAGTTGGTTGGGTAGATAGAGATACACACACACAGACAGACAGACGGAACCTACCTTGGCCAAATGACAGTTCGCATACTCCGACACCAATGCCTGGGTGTTATCAGGGCAGAGCAGCCTCAGGCTGCTAGATTGGAGGTCCCTATTCCAATCTTCAGTGCCTGCACCGTCCGTGTTCTCCTCGATGGTCGCAGGCTTGATGAAGGCTACATCACCTTCACCTTCCACCAGACATCTGCATCAAAAGTGTGAAAAAGAAGATCTATGTCTTTGTTCTTAAAGAAAGATGGGAAGAAATTCCAATGAGCAGGATATCATCAACGACATGTAGCAGATAAGACTGATGTGGCAATGGAGATGTCTTTGAAATATTGTCTTTCTAATGTTCTTTCTTATGCTCTTCTAATCATGACATGTACCCTAGCTTGGCTCTACAGGATTCTTTATTCTAAAATAAACAGCGATAACCATTTACACTCCAGCTCAAAGCAATTGGCATAGGGAAAGGGAAAGGGAAGAAAGGGAAGGAGCCGCAGTTTTAAACCACGGTATATTTTGTCCAGTTCAGCATGACACACGATGCTTTTTAGGCTAAAGCATTGTGTTTCGTGCTGAACGGGGCAAAATATACTGTGGTTTAAAACTGCGGCTCCTTCCTTTTCCCTTTCCCTATGCCAATTCCTTTGAGCTGCAGTGTAAGTCTGGCTCTGCAGACAGCCTCCACAATCTCTCCCTGCCACATGGATGTAGGGAAGAAGGAAGAATGCTAATAAAGCCTACTGTATGTGTCCAGGGGGTTGTTTCACCAAGTTGTTCGTTAGCTAAGAACAACTTTAAGCATGACTGGTGACCCTTTCTTGTGCTAAATAAGAAACCCCAATTTGTTCCTGTTTTAACATAGTGGGAGTTAATTTCCAACAATCCTAACCAAATTTGCCAAATCACAAACTTTGTATTCAGACGCTTGTTAACAACAAGAAATTTGATTTATACAGATCAGATTTCAACTGTAGCTGATGGGAATCAAAATCATTGAGAATCTGATTTAGCACAAGAAAGGGTCACCAGTCATGCGTAAAGTCATTCGTAGCTTAATGACATAAAATGCCGGCTTTTTGTTCCAACTGTTGAGTCTGTGCTGCTGTATGCAGCAGAGACATGGGCATTTACAGCCCAACAAGAGAAAGCACTGGATGGAGTGTACACACGCGTGCTTAGGAAAGCTCTTAATGGGTCTTGGCATGATTACATACGAAATGTCAATTTATATGGTGGTTTGCCAAAAGTATTTATCAAAGTGCAGGAGAGGAGGATGAAACTAGCAGGACACTGTGTGTGGCACCTTGAACTATCTGCTAATCCCCTCACCTTCTGGGAGCATAAACAGGGTACTGCATTAGTGTACTAAAGAATAACACTGGCCTTGATAGCGTTAGTGAGCCGAGGACATGCAGCCATGCTAGATAGACAGGGCTGGAGGTGCTGCTACATGGATCCCGAGATGGCATAGGCTAGTAATGGTGAAACAATCTATAAATGACACGCTAAGGATTAAAGCTTTGAGATGGAAAGGCACAAAAGCATACCTCAAGGCCTCTTGAAAGTAGCTCTGGTAGACTTCCGCTGAGGCTGGAGGGCATGCTGGGTTGGTGCAGATGCTGCAGAGGGAATCGGGATTCGTTCCAAACGGATCATTTGATTCCGTATACGCTCCTGCAGATTGAGAGGAACAACTACATTTATCGTGCACATAAGCGATGCATAAAACCTACCACGCGGTTTCCATACACGTCTTTCATTTTCAAAAAGGATGCCAAAAATGTATCAAACTCACTCCAGGGAAAAGCAACACTTGTATGTGTGTGTGTGTGAGCTACTTTTCAAGCAAGACAACATGAAATAGAATGAGACATACTTGTGGACAAGTATAAGGTGGTCTGTACGGCAAATTTTTACACAGAAACTGGATGGTAAATGCACGGTGACACCATGGACCTTCCATGGTGACATCATCTATTCATTAGAAATCAAAGGCAGCACACACGAAAGAGACTTGCCTAAATAGTGACATGTATGTGCTAATTAATAACAAGTAATTAAACGTCATTTATGATGAAGGGGATAGAAGAAAAAAATGGGAAAGCAAATCTCAAAGAGAATGAAAAAGTGAGGGATAGAACAGAAGAAGGTGGAAAAATAAACATTGTAAAAGGAATAATAAATTGACCGTACCCACTCTAGGAATCGAACCGGGGGCCTCGAGATCTTAAAACGGTGCCTTAACCATTGAGCCACAAATCTTCACATTCACTTAACACGTAATGCCCAGCAGGGGCTAGAATGATTCAGAAATCAGTATTCAAGCTGAAATTTTGCCATGATCCCAACATCTGATTAAAAAATGGAGACAACGTTCCGAAAGCTAGTAGACTCGGCTACAAAATACTAAAATTTCAGAGTAACAGATTCAAAGATAAGCGAGATACAGCTCCTAGAAGGTTGTCATGTCATTTTATAAATACCCCTTCCATTGACATAACACGTACATACGTCCGATTTTGACATTAATGCGTATAATGAAATTTACACCATGAAGACGTCATCAAAATGAAAGATGAAGGCAACTTCTACCATAGAGCAACATCTCAGCTACAACATAGTGAAATTTGATAGTGATCTATGTAGTGTCAGGAACATGAAACCAGTAAAAAACCAGAATTTTGACGCTGCGTTTGCGTTACGCACAGAAAAACGCGCGAACGCGCGCTCACGGAAATTTTTGAAATGCTTGAAATGGCCTGAAACATATGCAAAACAATTTCTAGTTGATTTGGAGCATTTTAAAATTTTGCACGCGCGTTTTTGCACTAACGTACAAGTACGCGTACGCGCACGTTTCTATTTATTGAAATTAATTGTATTATCCTTACCTTTATGCAGGTCAATTTTCATAAGCTATAAATGATTAGTTCTAGAGATATGCCAGTTAATAGATTTTCATTAAAATGCTTGTAGATGACGTCACGGTCATGCAATGACCTTGAAAAATAGGAGAAACACAAGTTCACATATATACCTATACATGGTGAAAAATTGAAAAACATGACACATGCATTGTTGAGATGTTGATGACACAAAAAAGTGTGTGTGGGGGGGGGGGAGTATAATTAAAAACAAAGAAATAAAGAAAGAAAAATTCTAAGGAAATTAGAAGGTGGTCTGTCAGTTACGACAGACCACCTAAATAGTGATCTACGTATTATATCATACATATAACTTTTTTATCATCTACCCAGGTTCTTGAAACCATTGCATCACCCTGTGTACCCTGATTATGTCACTGGTAAACGAAACCAAAAAAAAAATATATATATATATCTCAAATTGCCAGCCTTATTGAAGGAATCATAGATACTGGTCCCCATCTGGGGCCCAGCTCTGGTTTAGAAATTTTCTAATTTTTGTTGATTTTGTCTGCTGTCAAACAAATCAGCCTGTTTTTTTTTTAAGGTGTGTGCTTTCATTGCCATGACAATGTGTTTCACATGGAGCGCAGGTCTGGTTACAATGTTTGTCATTTTTAATCATTTCTTGGATGTTATACAAATCAGCTGTTTTGCCTTTTAACCCTTTGTATGCCAGACAACATGTTGCTCTATGGGATTTGTGTGTATTGATGATAAAATTATTCACATGTGGTACGTTTAGAGTTAAAACAAGGTGGTACGCGAACCTCGAGTCTCACCTGATTTCGCAATCAATCCACAGTGCTGATTAGCTTTTCAAATATTGATGATGACCTTTGACCTCATCATCCTTATCAACACACATGCGGTATTACCCAAGGATCATTTGTACCAAGTATGAACACAATTGATGATGAAATAAAGAAACCAAAGGAAGTTAAACAAAAACTTTGACATTTTAACATTTTAACAGACCAACAGACTAACAAACCAACAGACTAACAGGAAAAGTGATTACTAGGTCTCAGCTGAACTTCGTTCAGGCGAGACCAAAAATAATTTGTCAAAGGTTTTCATTTTGTTGCCATGGCACTGTTCCACACCTGAGGCACAGCTCTGGTTGAAGTAGTTTGCGACAGCGTTGATGTCGTCTCCGCAGTCTGTGGGTTCCATGTAACCCTCCTTCAGGAGGAAGCCAACGGGGATGTTCCATCCTGCCGTCCGCCGCACACCAGTGTGACACGAGTTCTTCCCCTTCAGGTTGTTGAAGTTCAGGTGGGAGTCCGTCGCCTTCACAATGGCGATACCATGGTAACGTTCTACAGGGGTAGGAGATCATCGCAAATAAGCATGTCAAATTGATTATAAATCATCATCCTATGTCACAATCTAACTCATTTTAGTTTTATACCAAGGTTTCTGGAGAGGGGGAGAGGGGGTTTCTGCCATAAATACCAGCACAGCAACACGTAATTTCAGGCGGAAGATGACAAAAAATACGCCGTAACATATTTTCTATACTGTCCCATAATCCTTATGTTAAACAATATTTTTTTTTTCACTTTTCCTGAAAATGTTTGTCAAGGTATGACTGTGAGATTTCATACACGTTATTGTTAGGATATACTGCTGATTCATGCAGAGTTTCATGACTTTTGGAAAGGGGCCATACCCTTTCTTTAAAGCCGCCAAATTAACATACTGTTACGATCAATTCACGCCAGAAAGGATCGCACAAAATGATACCAATATTTAGTTTATGTGTTCTTTATTATATGGGGTATTTCCCCTTTAAAGTCAGAAAATACAGTCAAGCTTGTACATTTGTTTTATCACTTACTCTACAAATATTTGAATATTAGCTTACAATACTGCAGGATACTGTAGTCGAATGAATCCACGGCTCTCGTTGATGGTCCAGTTGCTAATCAGATCCAGTATTCCCAAATTATGATCGCATTGTTGATCCCAATGTTGTACGCTGAAGAGCAGGTATTCCGGATAGTCAAGTCCAAATAGATGATCCAAGATGGTCAAATATCAATCCACAGAGAGTACAACTTCCACAGGCAGGGTGTCATAAGCACTATTTAACAGGCAGGTAGTTATCCACGCAGGGAAAATCCTCATATAAATCCACAGGTGTGTATCGAGCCAAGGTCACAACAAACTCTTACTACAGGTTACTATTACCACAGGTGCATGACTGGAGTTATGATGATATAGACTCTCTAATGCATGTTATCATAGGTGCATGACTGGAGCTAGGATGATATAACTCTGAGTTCCTGTCCAAAACAGCTCATACATGTATATATATACTACAATCTGTACATTCTAGAAGGTTCTATTATCTGCTTCTAGAAAATTCTCAGTACATCTACAAAGTTCCATTCATGCTTGCAAACAATAAGCAGAGTGAACTGACCCAGATTTCACTGGTGAGTCATCACTGGCCCAAAAGGTTACTGAACTCCACAGGCACACTCCAGCCAGGGCCTCCTTTATTATGCTAATTACCCCCCCCCCCCCCCCCAGGTGTAACTTCTTTTATGTAAATAACACCTGGCCGAGATTCCAGACTCTTCTAGGCAGTACACATTTCGCAATGTTTATTTCACCAGTGAGGAATTTCACAAACACATAGAGTGCAGCTCATTTAATGGCTACATGTATAACTAATACAAATTTGTAACAATACATCATCCTAAATCAGAACTACCATTGAATTTCACTCACTTGCGCAATAAACCATTTACTGAACTGCACTGAGGTAAACTGAATCATAACTCACCTCTTTCATAGACTTCCAGAATGATAGGCTTGAGGCCATATTCCTTTCCGGCTGTGTAGACATCATAACCATCCATGGTGGCCAGGTCTGCCCGCCCACCCTCAATCTGCTTCATGCAATCCTGCAGGGAACACAACAAACAAAATATTGGCAGCGCAGTGCAATGAAAATCACACTAGAGCTCAATTAAAGGGCCTTTTGCGGGTCAAAGAATCAAATTTGTTAAAAAAACCCACAGGAAATGGAAGAAGATTAGGACTTCCCTCCCAAACATAGAACTGGAAACTAACTTTAAGCGAAATTATAGCAATCAGAAGATTTTGAGGTTTTGGGTGGGTTGTCCGAGCCTATAGCCCAGAGACCAGAGATCGCTAAACTTCAGGGTATTTGTCGCGATGACAGGCTCAGAAAATCAATTTGTAATTTTCCCCTTGTTGCAGGGGCTTTAATTCTTCCAAGTTTCACTTCACATTTGAAACAAAAATTTGTGTACCTTAGAATTGCTGCAATGTCCCCTTATTTGTATGTCGGAGACTAGATTGCCCTACACCCTTGTCTATATTGGTTCACAAGAACCACACCATAAATCGTACCATATGAGAAGAGTCAACTTTACACAGGGGCTCTTTTCTCATCTGTGGGGGCAATCTTGGCATGAAAGGGGGCTAAATCCTCTTGCGCCCCCCAGGTATTTTCTCACCCACTGAAGTTCTGTCTTAACATCCAGTTAGAGTTAAAGGGAGATCTAGAGTACAAGTTTCATTTTCCACTCATTTGCCACCTGGGCGGATCGTACAAAATTCAAGAACTTTGGCAACATTTCAAAATGTTTTTGGCCAGTGCTAAAGACGCGGTAACCCATTTGCAAATGTCTTGAAACTCAGCAGGAATCTGAAGTATACCCTAATGATAAGGTGTATGAATTCTCAGTCATGGCTTCACAAACATTTCCAGAAAAAGTGAAAAACTATCCTTGTTAATGCCCCATTCGCGGTGATCATAGTCAATATTCATAATCTTATTGCCCCTGTCAGTACAAGGTTGCAACAGACAGCGGGTACACAACAGCTCAAAGGAATTGGCATAGGGAAAGGGAAAGGGAATAAAGGGAAGGAGCCGCAGTTTTAAACCACGGTATACTTTGTCCAGTTCAGCATGAAATATGATGCTTTAGCCTACAATGCAGCATGTTTCATGCTGAACTGGACAAAATATACCGTGGCTTAAAACTGCGGCTCCTTCCCTTTCTTCCCTTTCCCTATGCCAATTCCTTTGAGCTGTAATGTATGTACTGCTCGCATTGAACCCATACACTTTGGTGTGAACATCAGGCTCTGGTCCCTAGGCTCAAAAAACCAGTTCAATTATTGGGAGGGATGTTCTATACAGTATTTTCTTCCATCTAGTGTTTTTTTCCACAAAATCTTTTTTTTGACCTGCAAAAAGGTACCCTGTTTTCAATATTTACGTGTTCTAGTAGATCTTGAAGTGGAAGTTGAAATGTTTTGTTAATTTCTGATAGCTGCATACAGCGAGCCAACCTGATTGGCCTTAATCTTTAACCACGAGTCTCGCCTGATTTCGCAATCAATAAACATGCTAAGTTGTTTTTCAAATATTTAAAATGGTACCTAGAAGACCTTTGACCTCAGCAACACACATGTGGTATTACCCAAGGATCATTTGTACCAAGTATGACCAGAATTGATGCAGAGATTTAAAAAAAATTAGAGCAAGTTAATCCAAAATTTTAAGAAAGAGGATGCAAATGGCATCATATAATTTGAAGATTTAAAATTTAGAGATCGATTTGCAATCATATTTCATCAAAATAACCATTGCAAAGGTGCCGGTAATGTGATCAAACAAGATGCAGTGAAACAAGGATTAAAATACTAGTATCTTGTGCAGAAATGTTGCCTTTTCATTTCAACATACCGGTACACATATATCTCTCATCATTTAAAATACTAAATGGCTGCATGCCTAAACAATATAGTGGAGATGCACTTGTCTAGCTGTTTATGAAAGAGATCAAATAGCGAGAAAAATGCTACACTGTCACCTAGCTGCTCTTCTATTCCTTTGTCTCTTTACATCTTTCTGCTTCACCTCCATTTCTATTTTCCTCCTTTTCCATATCAGTCCTATTCTCTATATTTCAGTCTGTTTGTTTCTCTTCCCCTCTATTTCTTTGTTTCTTTCTCTCTTCCGTTTCTGTCTATTTGCCTAGGTCAGTCTATCTACCTCAATCTCGTATTTCCTGTCCTCCACCGGAAATATAAGCCTGTACCACCTTGAACAAGGGTGAACAAATATCTGAAGGGAAAGTGATGGGCATTTCCCTCCTTTCTCCAAATCCTAAATCTGTGTTTTGATAACTCCAAATATGGCGGTGGGAAAACTTGTCACAATTAGGTGCGTCTTCATTAGCCTGATCAGACGAAATAGCGAGCTATTTTTCTGATCCGCGGAACTAGCCTGAAGTTGCAATCGCGTCTTCATTAGCTCGAAACTCGGGATACGTAAGCTCGAGCTCGGGTTGCATAAATTATCCCGAGTTTCGCACATACCAGCAGTGTGCGACAGGAATAGGCCATGACCGCATGGCTTCGGTTGTGAGCTCGCATTCACGCGCGTGTAAAAACCTATTACATAAACAATGCCTCGAGGGCGCTGATGCATGCCGGGATCGAGAAATTTTCAGGCTAATGAAGACGCTCCGAACTAGCTCGAGCTAGCTCCATCTAGCCCAAGATTTCTTGGGAAATTTTCTCGACCAAATAGCTCACTATTTTGCCTGATCTGGCTAATGAAGACGCAAATAGCTAGCTATTTCGTGATCTGGCTAGCTAACCCGATCAGAACAAGCTCGCTATTTTGCCCAGCTCGAGCTAATGAAGACGCCCCTATTGTGTCTGCCAACTCAAACATCATTGGGGTTCAAGAATGGAGTGAGGCCAAGAGTTCGACACGCAATACTACCTTTTTTGGTAACTTAAGTTTCTCCTGTCGTGGGTCAGGCAGGTGACACGAGTTACAGCATCTGTTTGTTGATGCAGAAATATGAAAGTGGGATTTCCCCGCTCGAGACCCTGTGTGGATTGTGCAAGGAGCTAGAGCGTTCCCAATCAAAAAGTCAAGACCTTTGCCAGGTATTGCCCACTCTGCAACCTCCTATTAAGCAACTGTACGTGCCGTTGGTGTATTGTATCTCTGGTCACACACCCGTATCCTTTGCACAGAAGGTGCGTCTTCATTAGCCCGATAAGATGAAATAGCGAGCTATTTTGCTAATCCGGGGAACGAGCCTGAAGTTGCAATCGCGTCTTCATTAGCTCGAAACTCAGGATGCATAAATTATCCCGATGTTCGCACATGCGTAGTGTGCGACGGCAATAGGCCACGACCGCGTGGCTTCGGTTGTGAGCTCGCATTCACGCACGTATAAAAACCTAACGTAAACAATGCCTCGTGCGCGCTGAATCATGCCGGGGTCGGAAAATTTTCGGGCTAATGAAGCTAGCTCGAGCTATTTCGCGAACTAGCTCAAGCTAGCTCCATCTAGCCCGAGATTTCTTGGGAAATTTTCTCGACCAAATAGCTCGCTATTTTGCCTGATCTGGCTAATGAAGACGCAAATAGCTAGCTATTTCATGATCTGGCTAGCTAGCCCGATCAGAACAAGCTCGCTATTTCGCCCACATCGGGCTAATGAACACGCCCCTAGAGAGAGAGAGAGAGAGAGAGAGAGTTGAACTAGACTGACAGGCCAACCGTGGGTGTTTTTCACCGACTAAACTGCACCCAGGGTTGTGTTTCTTCTCATGAAAATGTGTTTCTACTTAAGGTTTGAAAACTGATTTCTAAAGGACATGTTATTGTTATGTCATATCAGTGTAATTAGTATTTCTTTCTAAAATAGCCCTTCTTAAGTCTTGTATGAAAAAAATAACACTCTTTTCATGAACATGCAGGGGTTCCTGCAGCTTGCTTTGTCAAGAGCTATATTTTAATTGGTTTCGATGAAATGACAAAAATCACACTACAAGCACATGATATTCTGATTTTCTTGTCATTCATAATCCTTTCCTATATATTTCTATAAAGATGAAATTGAGATCTCCACTCAAGCGACTAAATAATAAAAAAAAATGCTTTACATAAGAAAAAACGAGCAATTTGACTGCCACGCATTTGATAAATATGCCTCCGCCTCTTTGCTAGCTCTATTTACATTATTTTCAGAAAATAAGTTTGTTTGGTTGGGAATGTTCCAGTTAATTCCTTTGTGAAATGAAAATACGATTTATTCTGTTTCTCCATGTTTAGCGAAGTTTGGCAATGTTCATTTGACCTTTGACCTCTTACTTCTTTGACTTCCAATCTAACCAGTCTGTCTAGATCCATCGTTGTATCCTTGTGATTCTTGTACCATGTTTTCTTGAAATGCATAATTGGATTGGGATTTATTGTGAAAAGTATCAATTTGGGGGCAATTTTCAGCAAATTTTGGCAAAGTTCATAAACCGTTAACCTCTGACCTTTCAGGAATTTTAGTAACACATCTCTGTACAATGTTTGTTTGAATTGAATCAGTAGATTTGGATTCAATGTGAAAAATAGCCAATTTTGGCAAAGTGCATTGACCTTTGACCTCTGACCTTTGAGAAATTTCACCCCCAAGTAGTAATCCATCTTTGCACCATGTTTAGTTGGTGATGTACCATTGGATTTCGATTTACTTTGAAAAATATCATTTTGGGGGCAATTTTTAGGTAACTTTTGGCAAAGTTCATTGACCTTAGACCTCTGACCTTTGAGAAATATCACCAAAAATGTTACCAGTCTAGCCCCAATGAGTGATCCATCTTTGCACCATGTTTAGTTGGTAATGTACCATTGGATTTCGATTTATTGTGTAAAATATAAAGTTTGGGGCAGTTTTTAGCCAATTTTGGCAAAGTTCATTGACCTTTGACCTCTGACCTTTCAGGAATTTTACCAAAAATTTCATCAGTCTATCCCCAAGTAGTGATCCATCCGTGTACCATGTTTAATGAGAACTACATCCTTGGACTTCGATTTATTGTGAACTAGAGCAATTCGACTGCCACGCAGTCGATAAATATGCCTCCGCCTCTTTGCTATTCTCAGAAAATGTGTATGTTTGGTGGGCAATGTACCATTGCTCCTATGTGAAATGAAAATATCACATTTTCTTTTTTCAAGTTTAGCTAAGTTTGGCAATATTCATTGACTTTGACCTCTTATTTCTTTGACTTCCAATCTAACCAGTTTGTCTAAATCCATCCTCGCATCAAGTTTATCTAAATTAGCCAATTTGGGGTAAAGTTTATTGACCTTTGACCTTTCAGGAATTTTACCTAAACTTCACCAGTCTACCTCCATAAAGTGATACATCTCTGTAACTAGGTTTGGTTTGAATTGAATCATCAGTATTGGATTCAATATGAAAAATATCTATTTGGGGGAAATTTTTAGCCAATTTTGGCAAAGTTTATTGACCTTTGATCCCCAACCTTTGAGAAATTTCACCAAAAATGTCATCAGTCTAGCAGTGATCTATCTTTGCACCATGTTTGGTTAGTATTGCTCCATTGGATTTGGATATGTTTTAAAAATTATCACTTTGGGGGCAATTTTTAGCTAATTTTTGGCAAAGTTCATGGACCTTTGACCTTTGAACTATCAGGAGTTTTACCTAAACTTTCACCAGTCTACCTCCATGAAGTGATACATCTCTGTACCATGTTTAGTTAGAATTGTGACATTGGATTTGGATTTGGAATTATTGTGAAAAATATCAATTTTTGCAAAGTTCATTGACCTTTGACCTTCCAGGAATTTCACCAACAATGTCACCAGTCTACCCCCAAGTAATGATCCATCGTTTCACTATGTTTGGTTGGAATTGCACCATTGGATTTGGATTTATTGTGAAAAATTTAAAGTTTGGGGCAATTTCTAGCCAATTTTGGCAAAGTTCATTAACCTTTGACCTCTGAACTTTCAGGAATTTTACCAAAAATGTCACCAGTCTATCCACTAGTAGTGATCTATCTTTGTACCATGTTTAATGGAAATTGCATCCTTGGATTTGGATTTACTGTGAAAAAGGTCAATTTTTGGCAAATTTTCACAAATTTCATTGACCTTTGACCTCTGACCTTTCAGGAATTTTACCAAAAATGTCACCAGTCTATCCCCAAGTAGTGATCCATATTTGTACCATGTTTAATGACAATTGCATCCTTGGATTCGGATTTATTGTGGAAAAGGTCATTTTTGGGCAATTTATACAAAGTTCATTGACCTTTGACCTCAATCAGATTTGACCCCAATTTTACACACTTCATTAGTTTTATGCAATACATACATGAACCAAGTTTGAAGCAAATCTGCTTGACGGTTGTCAAGATATTGCCTAAACGGATTCGGGACGGACGGACGGACGGACGGACGGACGGACAACCCGAAAACATATTGCATAAAAAGGTCAATTTTGGTCAATTTTTCACAATGTTCATTGACCTTTGACCTCAATCAGATTTGACCCCAGTTTTACACACTTCATTGGTTTTATGCAATACACACATGTACCAAGTTTGAAGCAAATCTGGTTCACGGTTCTCAAGATATTGCCTAAACGGATGCGGGACGGACGGACAACCCGAAAACATAATGCCTCCGGCCACTTCGTGGCGGAGGCATAAAAAAAACAAAAACATACCTCTTTCCTATGTTACCAACTCTGTATTGCATTTTGGACACCGAAAGAAACATTAGGTTTCCCTGAACTTGCCACTGAGTTTTCAAAATATGATATCGCTCACAAATCACTAATGTGAGAGGTATGTGGATACTCTATGTACTTGTGGACATTGTACATGAAATCTTAATGCATTCAGCAGTCAATTAATTGCGTAATATGAAATGATTACAAGCGCAACACTCCTAAAAAAGCACAACATAATTAGACAATTTCTCTTTAGAACTTAATATTTGATAGATTGTGAAATTCAAGGGAAGTGGGTGGAGCTTAGATAAGGAAACGTTGCCTATGGTAGAGCTTTAGACACTTTATAAAATACAGATTAAGAGTGGCTTAAGTAGAGAATTTAAGTCTGATCTTAACTTACACTACAGCTCAAAGGAATTGGCACGGGTAAAGGGAAAGGGAAGGAGCCGCAGTTTTAAACAGCGGTATATTATATCCAGTTCAGCATGAAACATGATGCTTTAGCCTAAAAAGCATCATGTTTCATGCTGAACTGGACAAAATATACCGTGATTTAAAACTGCGGCTCCTTCCCTTTCTTCCCTTTCCCTTTATCCGTGCCAATTCCTTTGAGCTGTATTGTAAGTATCCCTCATCCTGGGATCACAACATTCTGTTTCACAGACCACGATTCCAACGTTTATTTTAAAAGCACTCAACTGTACAAAATACAAAACTGGACAAAATGATACACTCAATATATCATTACACATTATTGCAAGCCCTTGTGACATACAGGCCCCTGTATGTCCATATTAAACTGGACTGAATTGAATAATTTATCCATGACAATTCAATTTGCTTACAAAACAGTTCAAGGCAGTTTAATACTGAAATGTCAAAATATTTAAGATATCATGCAAAATACAGTTACCCTGGAAAATTCATACCAATGTGGGAACTGCATAGTGCACCAATATTCCTTGATTTTCCTGGGGATACTTTTCTAGCCTGACATGAAAAAAGATTACCAACCTTGCTGTGCAAGAAATGTAAAAAAAGAAAACCCCTCAAACCCTGTTTTTTTTTGGCAGGGGTTCTTTTGATTTCTATAGGGGCTTTTTGCATTGTGGGGGTTAAATCCTGGGGGAAAATAAATATGAATTCTTGAGGACTGCTTATCAAGCCTCAGGGGAAAAATACATGGGGGCTCAGGGCGATTTTGCCCCCAAAATGCTTAAAAGAGCCCTGGAAAATGTTATAAGAGCCCCCCAAATTCCCATTGACACAATGTAAAATTGTAGCCAAATCAGCCAATGTGCTCAAAAAGTATCCCCCGAAAATTTTGATTTAATTTTTTCCCTGTCAAGCCTGATGTCATGACCAAACACGCTGACCTATGCTTAACATTATACCCTGAGTTTTTTTGCTGGGGCTCTTTTTAGTATTTGAGGGGGCTCTTTATTGACATTGAAAGGGCTAAACTAGACAGTCTCTATAATTTAGAGTCAAGCTGACCGACTGTAATTTGAGCTCCCTGGGGCTCCTTCCTTGCAATGTTAAGGGTAAATTGCCCTGAGACCCCATTATTATTTTTTCACTGATGGGAACTAAATCACCACTCCCCCCCCCCCCCCCCACCAGGGCTTTTTGTTATTCATGGTGGTCAAATCGCTATGAGCCGAGCATATATCTTTGTTTCACTGATGAGAACAAAATGGCCCCCCAAGGGCTCTCTTCTTATTCATGGGGGCTAAATCGCTGTGAGTCCCCATGTATTTGTTTTTCACTGATGGGAACTAAATTGGCACCCTCCCCTCATGCCCTAAGCCCCCATGTATTTTTTTCACTGATGGGAAATGGCCCCCAACCAAGGGCTCTTTTGTTATTCGTGGGGGCTAAGCCACCCAGAGCCCCCTATGTATTTTTGTTTTCACTTGAAAACTCCATACATCTCCATACGGTAGTTGAGAAGTAATAAAGTGACAATTTGAGGAGCACTTACGACGAGGCTGTCGCCAGGGACACACACGACCGGGGGACTCAGGTTCTGGTCTGCAAATGCTGTCCTCATCTGTACACACTTCTCCTCCTCATGCACTGAAATGGTGCACCACCTCATTTCAGTTGCTAGGGGAAGATGGAAATATTTATTCTAAATTAATATGAAAATACATTAGAGTCTAAGATTAAAGCAGGGATATAATACCTAACATTATAACCCCCCCCCAAAAAAAAAAAAAAAATAGTATTGTTTACAGTAGCTTCATAAACAAAGCAAAAAAGACTGGGTAGTAAGTTTGAGTGAAACATCTGATAAGACAAGAGCACAGTATATAACTTTATAAGGAGTTGTGAAACTTTAATCTAAATTAAATCTAGAGCCTAGCCCTAGATGCACATACATCTACCTCAAAACTAATTGTAACTAACTGGTCTGATTTTGCCAACATGACCTGCCTCTGCCTCTCCAAAGTTCTTAAGTTTCAGGGGAAAATATTATAGCCCCAGGATGGCTCCCGCGGGCTGGTCGCAGTAAGGGAAAATAGAGCCAACCTTGTGTTTAATTCAATTGATCTGTTGATAGTAAAGAACATAGAAAGAATATCATTATTACTAAATATGTTACTCATTGCGGATAAATGGCTACTGATAATCGTTTGTCTCGCAATGTAAGGTAAACGGAATCGAAAAGATCATGATGTTTCGTGCGCCGCTGCAACACTTCGTCAGGTGTGATACAAAATTGTGGAAGTAGGGGTTTAAATACCCTATGGTCAGTGCAGTGCACTAACTGAAATCTGCTCAAAAATGGTCCAATACTAATAGCCGGCGTATCCGGGTATTTGACCAACAATAGACCGTTGATGCGCCTCGCATCGAGCGGCGGTAACAAGTTACCGACAAAGGACAAAAGGGACAAAGCCACAGGCCGGTAATTACGGGCGACCAACAAGTCCAAGAGTCGCTAATAGTTGCACATTGTTGGGCGGTAACAAAGGCTGGCTGTAGACTAACAACGGGCTACTAAGGCGTATCGAAAGGAGGTCGAGTGTCATGGCGGGGAGTGTCATGGTGGCGTATCATGCAGATCCAAAAATCGGGGATATCGATCCCGTTGTCTCAATTGAAATTGTTGGGATTGAGACGGATATTGATGGCTTCCTTAACCCTACGTGTGTACCAGTGCCATTATTATTTACCAGCCTCAACTTCTCCAAAGTTGGTACTTGCACAGAGGAACAAGCAGACGAATATAGCAAGAACCTTCATGATGAAAGGTGATCCGCCACAACTTTTTCGGACAGACTTCAGTTATATCTTGCAAACTCGATGGTGTCGAGGTTGAAGCACTATCAGTATCACTTGTCAATGGCAAGTTGATGCTCAAGAGGCGATTAGCTGCACAGAGCTGAAACTGTATCAACGAAGTGACAAATTTCAACATGTGCAGTCAGTCTATACCAGCAAAACTGGATCGCACGACCAATCTTGGGGATGTGATCACCGATACGGTAGGGGGCGGCATACACATGATCAAATCTGGAGGTCCTCCCAAGTCACACAGCGTTTTGTGATCAGGAAGGAGCGAGCAGTAGGGAGGTGGGAGTTGCGAGTTCCTTGGCAGTGGTACGCTGGGATCGAAGGTCGAGCATGAAAAGTTGAATTGTCTTGTTTTTCAGACCCTTTTACGTTCAATATCCTCCAATGTCTTATTACTAAGATTTATCACCCATCGCATTATTTTAAAAAAAAGTTATCAATCTATGTAAAGCATTATTTTGAAGTTACAGATTACTGGTCTAAATATATTAGTTCTTCTTTGATTAATAGGGTCTTTATTTTTAAACTAGGTAGAACGTGCCACTCTTCACGTAACACCACATGCTGCCCTCGATCAGATCCAAAGGTACCGATCCCATGCACCCCCGTCTATTTTTGTAACAGGCTCAGTGCAGCACTACAATGAAAACAACGAAAAGGGGCGTATCATTTTGAATTTCCAATGGTCAAAACGCACGCGTGCGGAATGGAGAGATGAAATCTCTGAAAATTCATCTTCGCATATCTCCGTTATTTTTCCACCTTAATTCATGTAACTTTCAGCATGGATGTAGACATATCATATCATATACATGTATATGAATTTTCAATAAATATGACGCATTACTTTTTTTTAATGGATATTTTTGTGATTTGATTTGACATGTTACTAGAGGTTACACCCCAGTCTCACTCTCCACGAAGTTTCGTGTTGGAGCAATTAGGATTTCTGTCAAATTTTGAGCAAAGAAACCTCAGACTTTTTATGAAAATGCTGGAGTTTTACATCTACGATTAAGCAATGCACTACATCAACTTGGATGCACGTATTGGTACGTATGGCAGCTAAAACAATAAGATATAAAGAAATTGAAATTTTGGAACATGTAGCATGCAGCTTGGAACATGTAGAATGCGTGTCATCGTACAGGGTCGTGTGCATACCTCTAGATGTTCCAAAACATTGCCTACCAAGAACATACCGCATCGTGTTGCTAACCCACGGGGTTCGATAGGGAGACATGCGGGGCATGTGATAAGCGAATCAAATGCGTCCGGCGGGGAGCGAAGTACCGCAAACGGATGGTCAAACATTCACGGCGTAACGCCAAAGTCTGAACTCGAAAAATCTTATTCAGAGAGATTGTTGATCGTGTGGAAGAAAAATGAAGCTTATCAGTTCATATCGGGAATCAGAGATAGTTTGTGCAGTATAACACTTCGTTTGGTAGTGATTTCTTGTGGTATCTTTTCTTTCAACAACTGCAATAGTCTTTTGAAAATTGGTTTCACGGCGTAACATTCGGAACACGACACGTTACGCCGTGAACACTGCGTTCATGAAGTTATTATCTGGAGGGTGGAATAAACTGAGAATCGGGACATATTCTCCCTATAAATCTGACTTCTAACCTGTCTTTACGATGCAAATTCAATTCTCTTTCTTTCATTTTAAAGGGAGACACAAAGAATAAAACAAAGCTTATTTTTTGTCACACTTCAAAGCTCCAAAAATCAAGGAACTCCATGACAGTGTTGCCATTTTGAGGAAAATCCGAAACTTATATTAAAAATCCATCATAGTCAAAATGATCTATTCAACACATTTACTGGTAAGAAACTTTATTAAAATATAAAATAACACACATGATGTAAGAACATGTACATAAAAACACACTGGTACCCATATTTATAGAAATACCCAAGTACGAGGTCCAGGAGTTAATTGCATTGTAGAAGATGAACTTTAACAGCAAACTATGGTTTCTACAAGTTTCTGCGATTTAAAATTGCGGCTTCTTCCCTTTCTCTTTCCCTATGCCAATTCCTTTGAGCTGTAGTGTATGTGTATGATGGGGTGACCATATTTTGCGCATATTTGGTTTTCTTGACGATTCCAAGACAACTAGATTATTACACATGGCATCTAATGCCTCAAAAGAACGAGAATATCTTTTATAACAGCATTTCATGGCCTGGTATTCAAATTTCAGATTAAAATCAATGTAATTTCGAGAAATTTGCAACGCTTACTGACTCCGCCGTCCACTCACATGGGTGACCTAATTTTGCGCAGTAAGTTCGCTGCCCTCTCGTGGTCGACAACGAGTGTCAAACGTTCAAAAACAACCTCGTATTTCAAGCACATACTACTAGCTATTTGAGTAAATACTTCGAAATTGGTAAGATTTTATGGATGTTTAGATGATGTACGTATCTTGTTTGACTGTTCAAAGAATACAGTGTCTTACTATTCTTAGTCCCACATATGCATCGTATCCTTCTTTTGTTTAAGCACATATTTAGTGTTAGTGCGCAAAATAGGACACGCGCGAAATTAGGTCACACCAGGATATTAATAGTTTTGTCAACAAAATATATTTTAAAATACATACCTAGTTTCTGCTCATGACGGTCCTAAATCCAGGCGTCCCAACTAACCAGTTCTCCTCCCAGTACATCAGAATGCCAGGCGTGGTCACGAGAACCATGCCCATGGTGATTTGAAATCCTGTGAAGGCCTTCATCTCGACTGGTGTTGTGTCCTCCCATTTGTTGAAGCGAGAAAATTCCTGCAGTACTCCAAAGACCTGCTCGAGTCTGGTGAGCTTACAGGTTGGTCTCAGCTGCGATCATGACGAGGGAGACAACAACGAACAGGACACCCAAGAACATCGACGTCATCGAGGAGAAGATTGGATACAGCTTGGTGCTGTACCATGGGATCCAGACTGGTTAGATGCCTACCATCTGACCATCAAGTCAGATGGCCCCATAGTCCCATACACGCATGTACAGACTCTTGTATGAAACCAGTAGACTTTTTCTACAATTTTTTTCTGGAAGACCTGTTTACCTTAACTGAAGGTTCACTGTCTGAATCGTGCATATCACATCGATCAAACGAGGAGTGATTCTGATCCGATGAATTTGGCTGACACCAAACACTACAAATGGGACCAGTCACAACGTCACTCTCACTGTCAGAGCTATCTCGCGATGGGTCAGACTCGGTCAGGCTGCTGTACCATCCCCGGGCCCCGTACGCAACGCAAGGGTTCGTAAATTTTAACACAGATGTTGATTGATTGAGCTAAGTTAGTTATGGCCAATCGACCTTTTCTACCGACACGCAGTGACTAAGACATCGTTTATCCAAAATATCTGAGAAATTTACGATTTTCTGGGACAGTTGGTTCAAGAAAATCATGCCTCCTCCAAACCAAAGAGGAAGCCTTGCTTCGTCTGTCTATGGAGTATAAGTATGGACACACATTTTCACAATGGGAATGTTAACAAAAAAAAAGAAGTGTAACCTCATTTCTAGAATTTCTATAATTATTTTCTCATGTAAATCTTGCATTTACTATACTAACTTGTGAGCAAAATTGCCCATCGATCATATTGAAAATATAACAATGCTGGATAGTGGTAATGTACTGCTTAGTCATTTGACTTCTCTTATTTTACAAGATTTACAAGATGTAACCAGATTATTTATTTGCTTCAAAGTGTATCAGCATTTAAGTAGGCTATGCTACTACACCTTGAGCACGTCGCGTCGATCGCTCACACGCGTACGCACGCATCCACGGTACACAGTATTTATACGGTCGATCGTTGGACGTAGGGAAATCATGAGATGGAGTCACCAGAAATCGGTGTAGCGGAGAATTGGAAAGTCTTTGCCGTCATCCCTGCTGCTGGCTCAGGGGAACGAGTGGGCTCACACTGTCCCAAACAGTTTCAAGAAATTGCAGGTTATCCACTCATTCTGCACACGCTATGGAGTTTCCAAAGGTAATGATCGGACATACCATCCCCCATCGCGTCAGCCCACAACAGTTCAGCCGACGCACCCGGGTGGGTCGCTCTGAGGCTTTACAATGGCGGTGGGCCGCACATAATCACAGAACGGTTCTGTGTCAAATCAATCCTATCAACAAGCTTAAAAAGACTCAAAGTTAGCTCGTGCGCTACAATATTTTTGACATGTAAATTAGTGAGCTATCATGAGGCTAGACAGGAATAACCGTCTTATTCGGGGCATTCTTTAATCAAAATTACATTTTTGGATAGGGCGTTCAGAGGAGCCAGATGCAATCTCAGCGGATCCAAGGCTACAGAGACTGATTTTTCGGTCTATCATGAGGCTATATTCCGTGCATGCTGTTACCATCCCACATTATTTAATAAATGTATTTTGTTGTGATTGATTGTTTGTAGACTTTAGCTGTGACCAGCCCACTCACGCAGACTAGACCTGGCTATACTAAACACAACAAAAAAGTAAGTCCCCCCCCCCCCCCCCTTAAGCAAAATAACATAACTTTTTACATAACTTGTGACAAATTTCCATTTAATGTGTGCTCACTCATGCATGACTAAGTGGATTAATGTGATTTTCACATGGAAGTTAGTCAATAAGTGAAGGTACAATCCTGCCAAGGTATGTTCCTCAACACCTCTTCGATAAAATGTTTAATATGCTATTTTGCGTGGGGGGGACTTACTTTTTTTGTTGTGTTTAGTTACAGTATTGAGTACCGAAGTGGTGTCCTCAAATGAGCATGTTGTCAAGACAATTGGCTCTAAACAAAGTCACTTCAGCGAGAGGTTTAGCGGTCCGATATTGTCTATCGGGTAGTGTCGGGCATTCCCAATTACACTCCCCGCTGTGATCACCGCTGCTTGTTCTACCTGCATTGTTTTAGAACCAGTTGTCTTGACAATAATGCTCAAATGACGTCACACTTCGGTGCTCTATAGTTTACTATTTGAAAATTATTCTTTAACATTTTTTCAAGTGAGAAAATAATTATGAATTAACATGTGGATGACACTCCCTGCCTTTATAGTTGGGTTTGAGACTCTGAGTTAGTACTTCTACTGTAGTTCACATGTATTTGTTAAAAGGTGATTCAGTCCCAAAAGTTGCTATCAATAAAATTAGACAAATCAAAATAGAACCAGGAAAATCAGACCACTAATAAGAAAGTTATCAAATGATAAAATAAGTGTTATTATTTTAGAGGCAGATATCTGCATAGCTCCTTTTTACTACTATTTTGAATGTTTTTATATCTTAATTTCAAATGTTTTCTCCACAAAACCTATTACCTTGAATTTAAATAATTTGTTTCCACATGTAAAAATAGAATAGTTAGCTAGAGTGTAACTTTATGAATACTCAATTCACAAAACTTATTTCCTTTGCATTTTGTGAAAGTGTGTTTGATAATATTCAATCAACAGGTCATGGATTTGTGAAACGGTGGTAGCAGTCTCAACAGACTGGTTTGCATTTCTCCAGAACCTTGTTTCCTTGTACAAGTTACCAAACGTGCATCTATTACTTGGGGGAGAAACTCGTCACCAGTCCATCCGGAGATGTGTGCAGTATGTCAGAGAGAGGGTCAGTGCGAAGAGATGCAGTCCAGATGACACAGTGGTGATTGTTCATGATGCTGTCAGGCCATTCGTAGCAGAGGGAACCTTGCAGAAAGTGACTGCTGCTGCTCACGAACAAGGGGTATGCCAAGTAGACAATATGTATTACTTAGAAAGCTATCTTTTATACGATTTGAAGACGAGTTCTGTTAGCAACATACCAGTTTAAATTTTGTGAACATGCTAAGTTTATTTTTGATTTAGTACTTTTCAGTGAAACATGATATTTATTAAATTCTTGTCTATTGTCTGAGTGATTGGGTACTGACCACACCAACAATATGCTCATTGCTGTTCCATATCACTTCTATTCATAACTGTACAGTACAAGTGCTTTCCAGTTACCACGTAGGTGCCAAACATTCTGACTGTGTAGAAATTATTTCTTTTTTTGGTCTTCCAACTTCATTTATGAGAAATAATTCAAGATTTAAGTTTAATGTTGATTTTACACTGGTTACAATCTGCATCCTTTGAAGATTGGCAGCTATTTTATCTAACAAGTCATGCACTTTTTGACACTTTTATGTGTCAGTTTCATCGTAATTCGAGTTGTATTTTCATTTTGTCTAAAAAAATGTTTAACACCCAGAAGGACAGGTTATACAAACAAGATATTGTAGCATATACTCACTTTCACATTCCATTCATTTACAAGTAATACAATGGTGGCCTGATGCTTGCCCCACTGGTCCCAATGGGTCAACGTACTCATACTGTACACATACTTCCATCAAGATCATCACAATTTACATGCACTTAAAGATAAGTCTATGGTACTTTCATAAATATCTTTTTTCTGTATACTCGGTTTTTCTATCTTGTTTTTTTGGTTACATTATCCTGATCTGTTGTAATTATTTGTAGTAAATATTGTGATTTTTCTTGATTTTGGTTTTATGATTCAATAAAACACATAAATTTATATTAAAAAAATGTTGTTTACTTATGGAGGGTAACAACAACAAAACGTATTATATCTGAGATTTTTTCTTGTAAATTCTGTTCATGCAGGCTGCTGGAGTGGTATCTCCTTTGGTTTCAACAACTTTAGCAAGAAGACCTGATGGCATCCTCGATCATTCATTGGTGCGTTCAAAATACTGCAATAGTCTGACTCCTCAAGCATTCTCCTACGCTACCATAGTCACTGCCTATGACAAGGTAAGTCACCAACGACACCAACTCAATCATTCATTTTATGGCATTGGAAACAAAGAAAAAGCATCAAACAATCATCTTTGTACGCCTATATACATATATTTATTTCATTCAGATTTTTTCATCTCGATAACGTCCATATTTCTTGGAATATCTTGAAACCTGCATCTTGGATAGTACTAAGTAGGGGATACCTTCAGCTACCCCTTTACTTGTTATAGATTGTTTCATTGTATATCTCCTTTGTAGATCTCTCAACATGACCTTGACTATGGGACGGAAGTACTGCATCTTGCCCTTGAGTATGCTGGTGTCAGGGCCAGGCTGATAGACACTGATGATGAAGTGTGGAAGGTATGAATGTCCTTGAAAAATCCATGTCAAGTAGCCCCAAATATCACTCTCCCTCTTTATGCCTCCGCCATGAAGTAGCCGGAGGCATTATGTTTTGGGGTTGTCCGTCCATTCGTACGTACATCCGTACATCTGTCCTGAATCCGTTTAGGCAATATCTTGAGAACCGTTAACCAGATTTGCTTCAAACTTGGTACATTTGTGTATTGCATAAAACCAATGAAGTTTGTAAAATTGGGGTCAAATCTGATTGTGGTCAAAGGTTAAAGGTCAATGAACTTTGTAAATCCAAATCCAAGGATGCAATTCTCATTGAACATGGTATGATGGTACAAAGATGGATCACTGCTTGGGGGTAGACTGGTGACATTTTGGGTAAAATTTCTTGAAGGTCAGAGGTCAAAGGTGAATAAACTTTGCAAAAATTTATGTCTTTGAACTTTTTCAATTCTTTTTGGAATATGATAGCAAATAAAGACTTTATCTATGGTCATAAAATACTTAAAGATCAGGAGCAGAAAATAAAGGGAAAATTGTCATGAGGTAACTCCTCAGAGAATGTGATAGGTATATAATTTAAAGTTTGTCTTTCTATTTATAATGTGAATATGTTTTTGTTGCTATTAGATTGAATTTGACTCAAGTGATTACTTTTATTTAAACTTTGCAGATCACATACAGGAGAGATGTCTTTGCTGCTGATCAGTTTGCTAAAGGTAGTACATCAGCTTCTCACATGTGTTATTGTGTACATAGATCTGAATGATAAACTTCTATGTTTCTAAATCAAGAAAATGTCCAGAACCACTGTATTATTTTGTATTTGTATCACTACCTTGTTCCATATGAAATGTTTTCTAGTGTATTTCTATTCTAAGAACAATACATATTTGGGGAATTATCTTGTCAAAGAGAAATGGCAGAGAATTTTTTTAAATTTTCTATTAGGTTTAAAAAATTGGTGTCTAGACTTACAATGGTGAATGTGAGAAACAGAATGTTGATGAATGTTTATCTTTCCAAAAGTAGCTTCTTTATTCATCGCTACTATAGTCTTGATGCAAGTTCAAATTCTCATGAATCTATTTCCATGTTTTCTCCTGACCAATCTTCCTGTTGATGTGAACTGCCCTTTTATCTGTTACATAATACTCTCCTACCTGCCTTTGGCCTTTTACCTCTATGAAGAGAGGCTTGCTAGGGCAGTGATCGTATCGGATCAGACTGACAAGCGGCTGGGCTTCCTGGAGGAAGAGATGCAACTCAGCAGGGTGACCCTGGTGCAGAAGTCCACCTCTCTTACTTCGTTTCCATCTCACGTCACTGCAGTAATCCTCGTTACAGTAAGAAGAATGTTCTAATACAGAAGTGTTTGAATGCCCCACTTAGGGGAACATATATAACATTTCTTTATGTCATGATAACCAATGTACCATTTAGTATGACCTGAACCCCTGTGTATTTTTATTAGCCCCAATATGAAGAGTAGAAAAAATGACTGCAGGACCTCCTAGCTTGCATAAACGTCACAGAGGAGTAGTTGTGAAGCAGCAATATCATCAAACATTTCCTCTACTTAGTTAAAATAAAACAATGACTGAATATAGCACTGAAAATTTTTGAAATGTTAGGGTTATCTTTTGAAAATGTTTGAAATGGCGTTTCACCCTTTTTCCCTGGACCCCTGGTTATGTTGGGGTTGGGGGTTGGTCGTCCAATCACAATCAAACCTTTGCTTTGTATTGCTCTGTGTAGGATATCACTGCCCCCTCCGACTGCATTCCAGATCTGATGTTAGCCATGGAGAGATTAAGAGAGAGTCTGTCGCCACAGAAGGGGATTGTGGTCCTCTTAGTTTCCATGCCAACAGAAGAGAGGGATGCCAGAGATCACCTCATGTCCAGACTCCAGGAGTTGGCAGTGGATGAACACTATGATGGCGTATATGTCAATTGTGTCATCATAGAAAGACAGGTACATGGCCTTATGTCACACATTTATGCTGTCAAAATATAGTTTTCTCTGTTAGTAAGCATTGAAATTTAACTATACAATACTACTGTATACGACATATATTTCGCAATAGACCGTTTTCGTAATGTATGCACAAAACCTTTAATTTTGCACACGGCCGCAACCTCGGATAAACAACCGCTGCCTGTCACCTGCACCGAACGCATGCGAAGTACACAATGCATGGGTCACGGGTACAGAACATTCGATTCACTTCTCTCTTTGAACTAATTCAGACCTCGTTGTGGACAATACATCTGTCGGATTTACATAGCTGGCATATAACTGTTAGTGAGATTATGAGGAGCTCAGTTTTTTCAGGGGAAAGTGTATTTTTTAGAAGAAAGTTCAGTAATAATCGGCGATAATCGGGGTGAAGCACTGCTGGTGGCAGTGCAGCACGTACGGCACGAAAAGCAAGGTGTAAGATTTCTTCCATTCCAGAAAGTCTGAAACAAACAAAAAACTTGAAAAGTGCCGTCAAAAGTTCTTGTAGATGTTGACGACATCATAGAATTCCCTTATATAAAAATTACGCTCTTTCAGGTAAAATAAGAGCTTGTGCTTGAGCAAGCCGTATTCATTTTGTGTGTTGTTTAAATTCGCGAATAGTCCAGACTCGTGAAATTCCCGAAAACCCTGCGAAATATATGGCATATAGAGTACTTTGTGATAGAATACGAGCTGTGTCTTTATGTACCTTACATTGTTCCAGTGGTAACTCCAAAACCACTGGAAAAACAATGATTGGGGGGAGGAGGGGGGGGGGGGGTTGTTGCAAGGACTGCCATCAATATACACCTCTCCCAAAAGTCAGGCTGAAGTTGTCAGCTTCTTTTTAAATGCAAAATGAAGTTGGAGTTATCTATGCAATCTCTACATAATATCATATTACAGAGCTAATTAAAAGTGTCCCTGCTAACACTATTGATCAAATTGAGTCGTAAAGATTAAGATGTTAAAACGAAGTTGTCAGTGCAAGGGGTTGCAGGTACTAGACAATATATTCTGATGACCCAACCCAAAATAAAAGCTTTTGTCTGATATTATTTCTATATTTCTGGATATTTATATATATATATATATATTTATATATATATATATATATTTATATTACTATATTTATACAAGCAGGGAAGTGGAAATCATTTACTTTCATACTGGATTTATTACTGAGTTGTACAAAAACACCAAGAAAATGTTATTTAGTGTCATTTGGCAATTTATTATCGTTCAATTATTGTTTTTGAAAATTGAAGCTACATCTGTTTGATATGCGGTAAAATGCCACTCACTAATGTCTAATTTTTCCTTGTGCTCTGTTTCAGGGTCAACAGGACGAGACCAAACGGCTGGTGAATGCCTGCAAACTCACAGTGAGGCTGGTTCTTCAATGTGATGAAATCATGAGTGGACAGACACTGATTGTATGAGATGTAGGAGAACGAGGGACTGCAGCAAGTTAACTCAAAGTGTGCCAGACAAACTTATTCTGAACGATGGGGCACAAATTAAATCATCTGATGCTGTCCCAAAATCACAGATTTTCATCACAGAATCACAACAGTGGTTGATTTAAATTATTCGCTTTAATTACTGTGTGGACAAACTCAGTATACTACTATAGTGATGCTACGGTCAAAATCAATTATATAAAATCCATAACAATGTTTTGTTTGGCATCCCATAAAGTTAGTCCAGGTTTCGTACACTGTTTGCGTTAAACCTCTATTTGGAATACGGGCCAATGGGACTAAGACTTGGGTGCATTAATGTTGAAAGAATACACACATGGCATATAAAGAGATCATCTCCATTTATATCAAAAGCAATCACAAAGTCCAAAGAAAACTACAACAGAACTTCCTAGTGTCATCACATTCTCAGTAGGTTGTGAAAACCAGAATGGACAGAAATTGTTCAGACCATCTGTAATGTGAAAGCTGGAAAGGAATACTTTGCATTGGTAACTAGTACACAAATTGTTTGCGGACTTGAAATGTAGAGAGTCATATTCTTTGAACAGTACTTTTTTTTTTTAATGGTCTTAATGACCTCCGTAATGATATCCCCCTCACTGTCCATGTGTATTTAGTAACCGTGTGAGCAAAGAATCTCATTGTGTAGAGCTGCTACCATTGCTGTGTGGTACAAGGACATTTTTTATGTGTAAGAGTCTGACTGGACATATGTTTATGATGAAGTCGTAGCGTGGTCTAACGTGACAGCGAAACTCTTCCCTCTGATGATGAGGATGATGATGATGATGACAATGATGGAGGACATGAAAGATGAATATATTTGGTTCATGATCATTTATAGGAAAGAATATACAAGTATATACAAATGCCATTGCACATCCAGATCAGTAATGGAAGTATGTAATAATGTAGTACATGTTGAAGAAGTAGTAATACTATAGTAACTATTTGAGGTCCCTCAATATCCTTGCACAATGGCCTGGACTGGCTCTTATCTGTGTCACTTGTAATGAGGCTACAATACTGCATATTTCAGATGATAGGCAGTTGGTCAAATCATTGAAGTTTGGCATTTTAAGTCCGGGGAAGATGAACGTATGAATGTTAGTATGTGATTATTTTTATTATAAAGTGTAAACTCAGGTTAAATGTGAAAATAAATGTGATGTTTGTGGCAGTCAAAGCTGTGTGTAATAATCTGCCATGGAGATTGGAAGACAGAACTGGGCCCTGTATCACATAACACGAATTGCAAGAGATAAAACCTTTGCTATTGATTGCAGAGTTGCTATCTATTGCAGCTGCCTGTATAAAGAAACAGTCACAATCTATTGCCATGTACATGTACTGCATATGTAGCTTATGTATAAATTTGCTAACAGTCATATAGTTAAATACATGTATATCCACACAAGCTATGTTCAATATCCATTGCAAGCTACGATTTATTTCTATTCAACATATTTGTGATATGGATTCATGATTGATAAATGGTTCTGGGCCCAGTCGTATAAAGATTTGCAATTGATCGCAATTTGAGTTGTGACCGATCGTAACTCTGTACATTAGAGATAGGGGAGGGGACTTGCGATGGATTCATGTTCTTCATGTGCACGCCGTCTCTCTCTGAATAGCCGCTTGACCATATACAGTACGTGTTTGACTGTGTACTCAAAGGTATTACATGTACCGGTATATAGAAGTGGTGAAAGGATGGATGTATCATAGCATTACTGTTCTGTCATGATCTCAGATCCAATTCTTGTTTCTTTTTTTCCCTATTGAATGCAATCTCCATGAAGGAAGAAGATATTTTTTGATGATCTTTGTTACATAGTTTTTAGTGGCTCAATGGGAAAGCAGCATGGCTCATTTGGTGGAGAGTTCGACTCTCATTGGCAAGGCCATGAATTTGAGTCCCACACAAGTCCTTGCACAAGAGCCACAGTGTGTGTTTTCACGCCTCCCCCCTTTCTGGGAAAAGTACTCAGCTCCTTGGGTAGGAAAGATGAATGGATGTCCTGTGTGAAGACTAGGCACACTCTATCCACATCACAGACCCCATCACAGGATAAAAACCTGGTGAAATGGACAGAAAGCCTCTTCTTGACAAGGGGTGAGAGATGCCGACCCCTTGTTGTACACCCTAGATGGCTAGTTAGCCTTCAAATGGCATCAAACATGCATGCATTAAGAGTGCTGTACAAAATAATGAATAATAGATAATGGGTAGCTCAGTGCTTCGATGAAAATGTATTTATATAAGTATTTGCAACAGTACTAAGAGCAATGTTTTCATTCAATGTCATGGAGGGAAGTAAATGACCATTGTTTTCATTTTGTATTTTTTTTTAAAGTATGTGGCCAAAATTGATTTGAAATGGTGCTATGTTATTTAAGTAAGTATAAATTATTAACCCATTTGTATTCAGTAATAAAACAATCACTATAGATTGTGACCTTAATATCCTGGTTCTGTTTGTGTGGTCATTTCAGCATGTGAGCTAGGGACGTAATTGCAATGCCGACCTTTGCATCTGGCTCCCTTGAAATCTCCCTTCAGGGCAACTGCTCTGTGTAGCTTGTGGGCATGTACACGAGTTAACTCCTATCCAAATATTTTAATTGTGTACATGTATAAGGATAAATATATAATTCATAAGCAAACCATAACAGCTAGAATATTAAAACACATTGGTTAACCACATTACATGTCATCAACCAAAACCCGGCGATTACCTTAAACCAGACTTCTGCTATCAAATATGTAATATCAGTGTCAGATATGAGTTATGATATCCCCCCAATACAAAGACAATGAAAAGAGCAGAGATAGACATGGCAAGGACAGACAATCGATTGGAAGAGAGAGAAATTGTTGAAAGAGAAATCGATGGATATGGCAAAGGAGCAAGTGAGGAACGAGGCTGTGACTGGATGATAATAGGTGGGGGTGGGGTGGGGGAGTGAAATTGAACATAAGAAATGAAGTTTCAAAGACATTTTCTCGGGACACACAAACAAACACTAACACGCACACACTGTTGTAGCCCCCAAAGCTACCATACAGCCATTTCTTAAAGAAATTAAGGCCTTTCTGAAATCCAATTTGACACACCTCAAAACACTGCTCATCCAGATTAAATGTGCAGACGATGGGGACTTCAGGCTCATAATGTGCAACACAAAACCACATTCATTACAAAGTGAAAATCATTTTAATTGTGATTCACAAAATACATTTTATATAAAGACACTGTTACAGTACTCATAAGGGGTTTGTTTGAAAAATATTATTTACAGTAAAAATTTAATATAATCATAATTACCTGTGTACATAGATCATAGTGTGCATATTGAACTAAAGAATCATACATGATAATTCATAGTATTTAAACCTATATTGTAGAGGCAGCATTGCTTTAATCATTAACTTAATTGTGTTTGTTTCACAGCACACCTCCCTTTTTAACTGATTTTATTTAATTAGCTTACAGTACATGTTTGCTAAGTGCGTAATGCTTTTTGTGAAGTCATGTTTAAGGCATATTCACTGACAGATAAAAAAGGAGGACTTTTCTCATTTTGTGCCACAGTAATATCCCATTATACTGTTCATCATCTAAAAGCAAGATGAAAAAAAAAATCAAATTTACATTGGTTTCTTGTAATCACCTTGACTAAGGAAAACCCCCAGCTGATACGAACACAACATAAATTCAGACATACGGGTGCATCATAGTTCCCAATTAGAAAGGGAAAGTTTGCCAAAGTCTGTTGCAAGTTCTGGTGCAATGTCAATCAGTTATAGCAGCTCTGTGTGTGGTAATCAAGTTGAGTGTATCCCTAATTGAATTTCCTGTCTGCAATGTCACTGTAGAGTTGCAACACGGTCAGGGCTTCCTCATCAGGGTACCCTCGTCAGACAGGTCCCTACATGCCGCCGATCCTCCATTGGAAATTAGCCACAGGTTCTTAGTTAAATCCTCCTTTTCTCATGACAGAAATTATGTGATTCATTATGCATCACCTGAACTTTATCTCACAGTTATCTAGGGTTAAGTGATCTATATAATTAAAGCTCATAGGATATTACATGATTTGACTTCCTGACATACACGTATAAAAACCGCCTTTGAATGTCTAGTCCTTGCAACTACTGTTGAAAACATGTGTACATTAGTGTACCAGGCATTTATGTGATTTTGTTATTGTCTTTTGAAGAAAAAAAAATCAGACATACAACATTAGCTATTCTACTCTACCTCACCCTTGCATTAACACTTATATACCAATCACATCTACATGTACACAACTTTCATATGCTACTTGCTTTGATATGTGAAAATTATATATAGTACAAGGAGGAATGTCTATCAATAAAAAGAAAAGAAGTAGTAGAAATAACAATAGTAATATTGGTATTGATAGTAGTATAAGTAGTAGTAATAATAATAATGGTTACATAAACTATGCCATAATAGCAGGTAAATAGATTGATAGAAGTTTAAGAAAACAGGTAGTTTCAGGTGCTAAAATAACCAATGCTAGGGACAAGCTTTTAAATGCAACCATGGCAGAAGTGTATAAAACACATATCAGGAATCACAAAGTAATAACTGGACTGACTAGTGGGTACAGGTAAGATTGGGTACATTAACACTAATGAGTATTTGTATGACATATGATTCATTATTCAGGCTTTGACAACCTATAGATTTATACATGCACATCAAATCTACAAATGTATAACTACATCATAATCAATATTACTTCTTATTGAAATGCTGGTAGTACTTACAACAATTTTTGGGTTTTGATATAAAGTGTACTCCCTGAAAACAATAAAAAAAATAATGATTTCTACACATAACTACCTGCGAATCCTTCAGAAATATACTGGTCCATTTGCTAGAAGTGCATATGACAGAGATGTTACCAATGTACTTATTAGTAGTACACATGTAAAATTCTTATAACCAGAGGAGATGTTGGTAGAGTAAATCAAATGTAATCTTATCTTGTCTCGTTAATACGTAATTATTACATTTAGGTGTGAGCAACCGTACTGTGTATGATAAAGAGCATCAGAAGGCTACAGTAATGCAAGAAGGACTCAAAGTTCATAATTTAACAATGGATTATTGAGGTGGGAAGAAACTATTTCCATATGAGTCAAACTCCACTATACTTCTGAATTTTTTTTTGTTGTACCCTTCATTAAAATCCTTTCGATATATCATGTGTGAGAAACATCAAACAGAGAACTCAGACATGTCTAAACTCAGAATAAGGGGTGTCTGCATCAAAAACAAATTCAATTTACATTTTGTATGTAAAGATAAGCTCTTTTGAAAACAAGGAGAGCTGGAGATACACCCTATTGGAAAGAAATATCAATTTTGTAAGTATGTTTCATAAGAACTTTTCTGGATACTTAGATGGTCTTCAGAATTAACACAAAACATTAAATCTACTTAGTTTGAAGTAAAAATGGATTTAAGCCCTCATATAAACTAGCTTTTCAGGTAAAGATGATCTAGACAGGAACATAGGGGTGAGGTATGTTTAACAGAAGTTCTTAATTACCACTATTATCCACTTAATTACATTGGAACATTTTAGTATTCATTCATGTCAAAATACCACATGTGCACTTGAAAGGATGACATACCCTGTCTACCTGCCTTGTATATAATCTCTGAAAGAGCCCCCACATTACTGATGCACTGTACCACATCCCTACCCTACACTGACTTTGTATTCACCTATATTACATGTACGTGCCATCAGCTATACCAAAGGTTCACTCCTCTAGCTCCCAGTGTGTGTTATACACACAAACACACATACTGGTAGGTGAATATCTACAAGCACACAAACGTGCATGAATACAGGCATTGGTACATGTCCATAGAGTACACGTAATATGCATCACTGCACAAAGCCCACTTGGCAGACAGTAGGTAACAACAAATGGAGACATCCATGCACTGGTACTTAAATTGTACCTTGCTCCGCCATTACTGTACAAGGTCACTGATAAAATTGAGTCTTGCCAAGGTTTCACCTTGTTCTACCTGTAAAGATAGGAAATAGCCAGGCCATTGCATTTATACGAGTATTGTTTAAACACGCCAGAGTGTAATGAAATGTACATATAAATCCTACTTGTGTGTTTTGTTCAACACCCATATTAGCACTCCGTACACTCGTGCCTCATCTACCTGTGCATTTTATTGTTCAGTAGCATTTGGCATTTCAGGGAAAGAAAACAATTTGAGGGAAAAGAAGATAATATAACCTGGATGTAACTGAATGTTACTTACATTGTCATTGTACATGTACTTTTGCAAGCAATACGATTTAATTTTCACATACGTGTATATTTTTGTTTATTTGTAATGTACCAACATACACCAATATAAAACTCATACCAGTAAAATCATGTTCTCCAATAATGTGAATAAATATACAATGTCAATATCAAATATCTTGCACTTTAGGTATAAAGTCACATGACTATTTTAATAAAGACACGTTATTGGCATGTAGAAGTTCCCAAATATAAACAAGGAAACCTCAACCATGTACAGGTAATTCTCTTTCATAGCACATGTATTTATCGATGAATATGTACATGAGTTACAAGAAAAAAGTACACTCACTTGTACATGCACCCATACGAGTTGGCTCTACCTACTTGTACGTGTACGATTCTCAATTAAGTAATATAATCATTCTGAGTTTACAGATATATACATCAATTCGCAGAACAGATAAAATCATCATGCCACAGAAAGGAGGTCACATGACTCTACCAGAGGGTGTAGCCGCCGTCTGAGCCGCCCGTTGCCCAGTTGGAAGGTCGCTGGGTCATGACCACGTTCTGGCCGGTAGAGGATGCCATCTGAGCAGCATTCGGGGCACAGCCAGGGGGTGGCGGCTGTCAATAACAAAAAAAAATGGAACAAAAAAAACAAAAACATTAGCTTTCATTTATGGTGCACTCTTATATAAATATATGCAAAAAAAAAATGTTTGATGTTACATTTTTACTTAGTTTCTATCAATCAATGTAATCATTATCTACTGTACAATTATGTTTAGAAATACATATATAGGAAATTGTGGATTAAGAGTCACTGAAAACATATGTTCACTGATTTATTCTTGATAATTAGAATTTTTTTTCACCCATACAGACAAAATCATGACATTCTTTTTACAGATGTTTTTTTTGTGTGTGAAACATGATCAGCTACTGTGGGGTAAAGAATTGAATATACATGCCAGGCAGCACTACCATGAAACTACTATGAAACATTAACACTTAGGGAATATTGGAGATGCCACAAAGCAAATGAAAAATAATTTCTCAGATTGAGAACAGTGAACAAAGAAACTGTCTTCATTTCAAAAGTTTATCACCCGAAAACAACAACAAACACATAAGCATTTACAGTTAATGCTTGCAGTACACAAAACTGGAAAAAAACATCAATGTAATGTTAACTTTTGACATATAATCATGCAAGTGCAAAGTTTTGATGAAATCGTAGTATATAGTATGTCTAAAGGTCTTGTAAGCCCCCCCCCCCCCCCCGTTCTTTTTCATTGAAGCAACAGTAGATAATTTCAATCTCAAAACTACAAAACAGGCACCCACACACACACACACACACACAAACACACACACATACATACATACATACATACACTACAGCTCAAAGGAAATGGCATAGGGAAAGGGAAAGGGAAGAAAGGGAAGGAGCCGTAGTTTTAAACCGCAGTATATTTTGTCAAGTTCAGTACGAAACAGGATGCTTTTTAGGCTAAAGCATCGTGTTTCATGCTGAACTGCACAAAATATACCGCTGTTTAAACCTGCGGCTCCTTCCCTTTCTCTATGCCAATTCCTTTGAGCTGGAGTGTACACAATACATACATACATACATACGGGGGTATATTTAAACTTCACAAAGTAATTTGAAGCTCAAGGAAACTTACCGGAATGGTGGGCGGGTTCTTGTTGTCAAACCTTGCTCCAGCATCAAAGCCCCCCTTTACAACTACCGTCTGGTTGGGTGGGGCTGGCTGGTATGCGGCCGGGGGTGGGGCTGGCTGGTATGCGGCCGGGGGCGGCGCTGCTGCATATGCTCCCTGCATTCACACAAGAAAACAAACTTCAGATCAGTTGATGAATGTCACTTAATATCCCATTTTGGCACCAAGTAGCACAAATATGTGGATTTAGGGCTCAAACTTTTGATATCAAGTACTTACTACAAACAAAAAAAGAGGGATCACTGGAAAGAGCAAACATCACTGCACAAGATGAATCAATTTTTGTCTTCTAGTGATTGGTTTTTCTGTCATTATAATTTTCAAAGTGAAATACGGAACAAATTATCACTAAATCCTCAAATTGGCAACAAGCTGAAAAGGCACATACACTCCAGCTCAAAGGAATTGGCATAGGGGCAATTCCATGAATTAGTGGACATGACCCTAAATTTTAAAATTCTGATTTTCTAGGTGAAATTTGTTTTTTGAGGTAGAAGATATGTTGAAGAACACTGGCAAAATGTCTAAGATGTCGTCACTTCCAAGAAAATATTAAAAAAAATGTTTTTGCATGGTTAATATTTCAGATTGAATTTATGAATAAAACTTAACAAAATTTTCAATTCATCACTGAATATTCAAAGAAGGGTCTTTCAAGTCAATTGAGGCATATTCAATCATTGAATATAGTTATCTGTCAGCATTCTGAATCAAAACTTTGTATTGGGATTGATAATGACCCAAAATTTTGGAAATCTCGGCCCCTTCGAATCAATGTAACGTAACTAACCAAAATATCAACTTTGTTTTTCCTGGAAAGAAAACAACTGCCCAGAATGTTCATATTTTAAAAATTCCTCCTTTACATAGGCCCCATATCATAACAGTCCAATTAATTCGATAACATTGTGCTATAGTGAATTGAGAAGCACTCAAAATGTGTAACGTAACTAACCGTGTAACGTAACTAACCGACCATGTAACGTAACTAACCGCTTTGCAACTGATTTAACACTATGCAGTGGCAATTGGGCAGCATATTAGGATATATTTAGATAAAAGAAGGCAGCAGAAGGCAATTGGCTACCCATAATGCCATTGAAAGCATGCTCTTCATGTGCTGCATCTCTGCAACATCCAAAGACAGTGCTGAGCGTCAGAAAGCATCTCAAGACACGCAACATGACAAGAGTGCATTGATCCAAATTGACTTCTCTGAGAATTATATGCATATCTCAAGACGAGTGCAGAGTGCGCACTGGAATCAGCACCAATCCAGTCTTCTCAAAGCAGTATTGTGGCATTCTGGTTCCCTACACTCATGTGTAATTGCATCAGATGATCTAACCAGAAGCAAATCCAAGTACGCGAGGACTGTGTCCTTAGAGTGCTAAGGACACAGTCCTCGCGTACTTGGATTTGCTTCTGGAAGACCAGCCAGAAAAAGTGACATCTGTGTCTGTTTGGTCTGATGGACCAGCTTCACAGCTTAAGAATCGATATGTGGCAGCTGGTATGGTATAGGAGCACTGCAAAAGAAGCACAAAATTCAAATCCACTGTAATTTCTTCTGTACTTTCCATGGTAATGGTCCGGTGGATGGCATCGGGGGTCTGTGAAATGCCATGTGTGGAGAAAAGTTCTATCAAGTCAATGTCTTGTGCAGGATGCAGAGAGCTTCGTTGCTGCTGCTCAGGGAATGAAGAAGGTAGTTGTCACAGAAATCAAGTCAGCTCAGATTGTTGAGAGGAATGGAGCTCTCAATTTAGGTGACGTGTTTGCACAGGAAGAGGCAATTCCAGGCATTGCGAAGATGCACTCTCTGATGGAAGTGTGCATAGATTTTGTTGTTTGTTTTGTATTCATATTACCAAAGTGGCAAAGACACCCTTCATTTAACCCTTTTGTTTAAATATGTTTATCTAGTGTTATGATGCACATGTGTAGGTCATCACTGTTTGATACGCATATTTACTTTGGCAGTATGAGCAAATATGTTTGTGGCGAGTTTAGGCATAATAATGAAGAGATTATCATATTAACCACCACTTTAATAACACTTTTATCAAAATATGAGCACAAGATGTGTTGCAAATGTAAACTGAAGAATTCACAATGTTTTTGAAGTTGCCCTACAGGTGCACTTTATCACATTTTGTGTAAGTGTAAGTGTAATGTCATCTTGACTATTTTACTACGGTACTGACCAGACAGAACCCATTGTACAAGTTTTATCAACATAATTGGTATTCTACATAAAAATATATCTATTTAAAATATCATGGCAATTGAATTGTTTTTATTCCTTTGAAATTATTAAATGTCCTGAACATACACATTGCATGGATGTGATGCACCACATGGTATAATTGCACACAATAAAGGACTATATGCATGTTTTCAGATCTTGCAATCCTACAACATATATTACCCTGCAAACCAAAGGCTGAATTAGTCCTTTAAAGGCATAAAATGTTATTTAGGAGAGAAAACAGTTAGATTCAGTGCTAAATTTAATAGTATTTCTATCCTGCACTTCTGTTTCAAATAAATGAAGCCCCATATGCACCCTAGGTGTGAGAAAAATTTGACCAAATATAATTTTTTAATGCATGGACAAAGTGTAACGTAACTAACCGTAACGTAACTAACCATGTTTTTGTTGTTGCTGTACAAAACTTGAAAGCTATTACTAAAATGTTTCATATCAAATAACTTGCCAAGACACCAGCAATAACATGAATGTCACAGTTTGTTTCAGTTGAACCTAGTTTGAGGAAACTTTTGGGACAAAATCTTGTCATTTTTTTCCATGTCCTCTTAGTGTAACGTAACTAACCGAAATTTAAGTTCTTGTTATCCCTTACTGAAATGTGTCTCATGATTCTGTTTGATGGTGTGAAGTAGGTTTTGTCTAGAGGTACTCACAATACAAAAATAGAAAAATAATATCAAAGCATCTTCTTGTAGAAGCCAACCTTAGATTGAAAATGACCATAAAGTGTAACGTAACAAATCATGGAATTGCCCATAGGGAAAGGGAAAGGGAAGAAAGGGTAGGAGCTGCAGTTTTAAACCGCGGTATATTTTGTCCAGTTCAGCATGAAACAAGATGCTTTTTAGGCTAAAGCATCATGTTTCATGCTGAACTGGACAAAATATACCTCAGTTAAAAAATGTGGCTCCTTCCCTTTCTTCCCTTTCCCTCTGCCAATTCCTTTGAGCTGTAGTGTATATGTATCATGATTTCGCTCTTCGAATTGGCACAATTATTGCTATACATTTAATGTTTTTGACATTTAGATAATTTACAAAGTCTTCTTTGTTCCGTTTTTTGTTAATAAAAATCTGATTTACAAAAAATAAGTGTTGCCAATTTGAAAGCTAAATAATGATCAGTTTTGTTCTACAAAGACCTTCTCTCTGAATGAGTTATTATATATTTATTATGTTGAATGTGTTCTTTTTTTAAACCAATAAAGATGAATTACAAAGTACCCTCCATGATTCTTGTGCAGACACTACATGTATACGTAAATCCTATACAGCAACACTTTGCCTGGCAGAGAAAGAGTTAATAAACTTTGCCAGTTGTCAGATCTTGGGATGAATGTGTACATTCTAACAAGAAGTGAATAACAAATTAATGTTACACAGGAAACAATGAATGGTATTCATACTGTATATCAG
This sequence comes from Arbacia lixula, assembly GCA_963669155.1. Taxonomy (NCBI): domain Eukaryota; kingdom Metazoa; phylum Echinodermata; class Echinoidea; order Arbacioida; family Arbaciidae; genus Arbacia; species Arbacia lixula. The sequence continues at coordinate 5,301,078 of OZ022576.1, forward strand.
TGAAATAGCTTTCTGTTAATGACTGCAGTATTCATTATATATTAATGCATGGCCAAAGAAAGAATGTCACAAATAGATCAATCAAAACAGAACAGTTGAAACACAACTTGTGTACATTCACTTAAACTTCAACAGTGAAGAACAATGGTAAATATATATTTTTTTTATCCTTACATCTGGGTGTATGCCTAAAATATTTTTGTATATTAAAACTATTCCAGAAACTCAGAAAGCCCTTTCACTAAAATGTTTATATTTGTTTAACATTCAATATTGCTGAATCAGTTGCTGTCATCAAGATCTCTTATCTAGGAGGTGAGAACTTGTGTATTGTGTACGATTCTAAAGACTGTGAAACTTACTTGAGGTGGTGCAGGAGAGGCAGAGTAGGGTGGGGGGGCCGCGGCGGGGTAGCCAGCCCCTGGGGGTGGGGCGGCATACATGGGCTGCTGGGCGACAGGGGCTACCTGTGGGTTGTAGGGGGGCTGGGCAGGGTATGCCCCCTGGGGTGGGTACGAGGGCTGGGTGGGGTAGCCAGACTGCTGCACAGGGTACGGCTTCTTGTCAGTGTTCTCTACACAAAGAGAAAGCAAACAGTGAAAAGGAGCGAAGTTAAAGATACGTATCATTGGAAACACACACAATGACATATTTGTCAGTTGTATATAGAGTTTACAATAAAGATCAATGGAAACAAAAATGATAAAAAGAATCATTCATGACACCACCAGATTGCTGAATGACACCACGTCCTACACAACAGCTCAAAGGAATTGGCATAGGGAAAGGAAAAGGGAATAAAGGGAAGGACCCGCAGTTTTAAACTGCGGTTTATTTTGTTTAGTTCAGCTTGAAACACGATGCTTTAATCATGTTTCAAGCTGAATTGGACAAAATATACTGCGGTATAAAACTGCAGCTCCTTCCCTTTCTTCCCTTTCCCTTTCCCTATGCCAATTCCCTTAAGCTGTAGTGTAGATACTATTATTGATTGATGGCTATTTCCAAATTTAAGCACTTGGGAGAAGAAATACTGGCCACCAATGCAGAATTAAGTTAATATGATCATCATCATAATGCAATCAATTTCATGTTGACATTGAGGTTTCCAGTAATTGATAGCCACCTGCTCTTTAGCACCAGAGACAGTATCATATCAAATCAATGCGACATACATGATGTACATTTGCAGCTTCAGTGCTCTGCGCCCATTATCACTCATCAAACAATGGTCATTCACATATCATTCCACATCAATTTCTTCAAAGCACATTCATAAAACATCATGAACAGTTTTGGTTACACAAAAGCTACCAGAGAGATTACTGCGACCAGCCCGCTCACACAGTGAGCGGGCTGCGTAGCACGGAGCTTTGAAGTAAGGAAGTCGAGATTAGCAGTGATTATATTAGTTGGTTTCAGCAATTCTGTAACTCAAATCTCAAATCTATTGCACATATTTACGTAAAATATATACATGAATAATTCCGTAGTTGGTTTGAAGATGAATTTAATCCATGTTGTATTTTTAAAAATTGTTTTCGACCTAAAGTTGTTCAGAATCGCACGACAGCAGCTGCGATGCAAAACTTACCGTGTACGTTTTTGAAGCAGCCAAGATGGCAGCCTCGGCAAACCGTATTTGTTACAAAGATCATGATCGTATGTGAGGAGGAAATTTGTAACGTTGCTTAGCATTTTCAAGCAATTTTATAGCTCAGGTATACATTCAATACATTTGGCCATTTATATGTGATAAATGTACTTGAAATGAGTAATTCATTCATGTGCGCGGGTTGATTTCCCGGTAGTCGGACCAGACATGCCGGGAAATTGGTGGCGAGCCCTCAGGACGCTCCCGCTGCGCGGGAGCAGTCCCGGGGCTACCAGAGAGAGTGCTTGCACTACAGCTCAAAGGTATTGGCACAGCTAGGTAAAGCCTAAGGGAAAGGGAAGAAAGGGAAGGAGCCACAGTTTTGAACCACGGTATATTTTGTCCAGTTCAGCATGGAACATGATGCTTTATAGGCTAAAGCATCGCGTTCGTATTCGGGGCATTCTTTATCGAAATGACATTTTTGGACATGGCTTTAAACTATAGGGGCGTTCAGAGGAGCTAGATGCAATCTTAGCGGATCCAACATCCTACGCAACAGACATGGCAGAGTCTGTCGAGACTGATTTTTATGTGCACACTTTTTAGTTAAATCTAAATTAAGTCTTTGTCTTAAATTTAAAGAATGACGACAACAAAAAGACTTAAGGCACTCCCATTGTTCAATCAGACTATGAAGTCTAGTAATAATATCACCCCCTAAAAATACCAACAAACTGAAGTCTTGATGAGTGCAGCTCGCGTGCGCGTGCAATGCATTCTTCACGGCCAGCGCCATGGTCGGCCGCCGCGCGCGGGCCGCTAGCCGCTTGGCAACGTGACTACACCGTAACATGCATAGAGCAGCTGTCAGCTGATGCGCCGTTCTTTCCTTCGTCTTACATGTTTCGGTTTAAATCATGCTGACAACTGATAAAAAGTAAATGTAACAAGTTCTTAAGCCTGAAATCCACAGTCTACTTACTCCTTCTTTCCAAAGAGAGGCATGTTTGAGTCTCAAAATATGGCGTGCTCTCCGTAAAATGTAATTTCGTTAGTGCCTTCAACTGCGACGAACACTGTTTTTATAGATCAACCATGTCAACGTAGAAGCACTGCATGCTGTTCGTTATCACGTAATAATGCAATGATTCACCTTTGTTTACAAGCTTGTCTTATTTCTAGACCCTCTCTTAAAAGTCTCAAAAGGAAGACGTTGTGTCACATCTATTAGTTCAATTTTTTTTTATTCAAAGAGTAGTTATGCTTTTCTATTTAGGTAGCTCTTGTAATTTAGATCATGATAAAAAACCTAATAATACTTTAACGAAGCAACAATAATAAATTCAACCCGGAATAGTAGGATACACAGTATGAGAAAAAAGACTAACAAAATTGTATGCCGTAATGTTCTATTTTTATGCTTCGTACGAACTTTCTTGTGAAGGCACGTCATTAACGGGTAACAATAGTTGTTAATCCCCCCCCCCCCCCTCTCTCTCTCTCTCTCTCTCTCTTCCGGCTCTCTTCTCTTCTCTCTCTCTCTCTCTCTCTCTCTCTCTCTCTCTCTCTCTCTCTCTCTCTCTCTCTTTCTCTCTCTCTCTCTCTCTCTCTCTCTCTCTCTCTCTCTCACACACACACACACACACTCTCTGTATCTCTCTCTCTCTCTCTCTCTCTCTCTCTCTCTCCCGTATCTCTCTCTCTCTCTCTCTCTCTCTCTCTCTCTCTCTCTCTCTCTCTCACCCTTTTGTTTGCTCTGAGAAACAAACAAAAAACAAAAAACTTTGATCTAGGACAGAGATAATACTATGCCATTTTCAAACTTCTCCGAATACAATCGGCAAGATTACAATCTCAACAGTAATAATTCACTGTTGTTCGTGACATCCAGATCAGCCAAAGTTAACAACGTTTGGCAAGCAAATTTTGTCTTGTCAATCCAACCATTTTTGTTTCCCTATGGCACATTCCAACAACAACTTATTTTGTTTTCTTAGAACGCGTTATACAATTCATTGAAGAATTCCAAAAACACACCATACGTAAAGCACATGATGCAATCTCATACTTGCGCATGTCACGTTTTCAATATTAGGCGATGATTAAACTGAGGTGCTCCCTGGAGAAAAGGAATTCCTTCGACACACTTACTCATGTAGATTTCGTTATTCACGCCAAGTTTGAAAACATGTATGCACATAGAAGCGAAAGTGGAGTACCACCCACCGCTAGAGGGACACTGAAGTTACTGTAGTATTTATTTATACAGGATGGGTAAGCGTACAAGATCTGTTTTCCAATGGAACCCTGCCATGTCTATACAATACTCAACAACCAACTATAATGGGCGACATAATAATAATAATAATGATAATAATAATGATGATAATGATAATAATAATAATAATAATAATAATAATAATAATAATAATAATAATAACAATAATAATAATAATAATACATAGACTTTATCTAGCGCACTTTCCATCTTAATTAGATGCTCAATGCGCTTCAGGGCAAATCAAAGAGAGAAAAAAAATAACACAATACAGGTATGAGCTTTACAAGTTAAAACGTATGTGATTGTATGTCAAAAAGCACCATTATACAGGTATGTCTTTAGGTTGCTGACTAACGTCAGGGTTTTCAAACTCTGTGGAAGAGAATTCCACAGAGTTGGTTCTGCATAAGGCAAGGCCGGTTCTCCCCACGATTTCTTTGAAACGAGAACTTACAAAAGACCGGATGTGGAGGGTCTTAAGGTTCATGATGGTTGGTAGTTGTGAATCAAAGATTTATTGTAACTGGGGAAGTTCCGTTGACAATATGAAAGACTAAAAGAAGTATTTTAAAGACAAGGCGTTCCCTCAGGGGCAACCAATGAAGACTTTTCAAGACAGGGGTGATGTGGCATCGCTTGCCGGTTAAAGTTGCAATGCGTGCAGCTGCATTTTGTAACTTTTACAGTTTCCCAATTTGAGAGTCTCGTAAGTTGTATAGGAGGCCATTACCAAAATCGAGCCGTGACGAAATGAGTTAATATACTAGTTTCTCTGTTGCAGAGCGAGTGAGATATTTTCTTATAAATCCAATGTTGCGCCTGCAAATGCTTGTAATCTGATTGGACATAGACATATTGGAGTCAAAAACAACACCAAGGTAGCGACATGATTTTGACAAAGGAATGATGTTGCTTGAGATGGAAACGGAATCAAAGTCTAATTTGTTGAGTTGAGATTTTGAGCCAAAAAGTAAAAACTCACATTTACTTTGGTTCAAAAGTAATGAGTGTGACTTCAACCAAGTGTCAATGTCAATTATACACCTTTCCAGATTACAAATAGCTTGGGTTGCACTAGTTTGATTGGGTGAAAAAAAAAAAAAAAAAAATCATGTAGTTCACATATAGTTCATGCTGAAGATAAGTTGGTTTCAGTAAAAAGAAATAAAAATTAAAGAAACATATTCGTGAAGGATTGACGAAAATCGGTCAAAGGAAAAGAAAGATTTTGACATTTCAATTTTGTGACGTCACGTGCGAGACGGTCTCCCATGTACAATATTTACATAAATTGCTCTTTTTCTGTTTTTGACAAGGGAATGATTTTTTTTTTCATACTGGTATGTGTATAAAAACGTATTTCTGGTGATGTATCAAATACACAGGTACAAAGATGCATCTTTTTTTGAGAAAATGCACATTTTCGAGAAAAAATACAATACACAACATTACGGGAGAGCACCTCGCACGTGACGTCACAAAATCATAATTTTAAAAGATCATGACTTTCTTATCCTTTGATTGATTTTCATCAAACCCTCACTAATTGTTTTCTTTCACGCGTCTGCTTTTATTGAAACAAAAATAATTTTAGGGTGAACTATCCCTTTAAGAGTTTGTGGTAAAAACCATCAACTCGAACGGCTTTTAAAAAATTCGATACGAAGTCATAATCATTATTTTTTTGCAAACCGAACTACATGACGGGACTCATTGTTATTTATTTTTTTATTTAGACTGTGCAAATCATTTATATCTGTAGTCACATGTTGTAAAAGGTTGAAGTCTATTTCCCAACTAGTTACTGACGTTGTTGAATCTCTGGTTAATGATAAGTAATCCACAAAATGGCTATACACTTGAATAGTGCCTAGAAACTTTGCCGAGGTGGCAAAGGACCAGTATACAGAATGCCTATTCCTAGTAACATGAAAGCATATAATTTGCCCAGTTCTCAATACCTTTCATGACTGGAGTATCGTTCGCTCTAATTTTTAAAACTAGTTTAGTATCAAAGGCAATAAATATGTTACATCAAAGGAATGTGAATCTTTGTACATCGCAAGTCGCAACAGCAATGAAATGTTTTAGACTGTGAATTACAAAACATGTGAATCACACGACAGGAAAGACTATAATGATGCTGTTCTTGACCTGCAAGTGTTGTATGGTTATAATTATCATTTTTTTTTTTTTTTTATCTAGAAATAGATTTTTAGTGCCATATTCACGATAAAGGTACCCTGCTCTAAACACAACATTGATGTTAATCCTTAAACTGTATAATGCATGTTTAGTATCAATATTATAAAGCTGCGAATATATAGGTTAACAGCTGTCCATTTCCAGAATTGAAGTTGCATATTACCACGGCTACAGAAGACCCACGCAATTCGATTGATAAATGTTATTGATTTAAGCAGTACACACAAATCTCATAGAACACAATTGCGATTGGCACAATGATGGTGAAGCAATTATGTTGGGGCCTAAGAATAGTTTTATGAGCATTTCAAAGTCACAAAAACTGGTCATAATGAATTAGTTTGTTGGTACCTGAAGTTCCAACCAGAATGATAAACAAGGCAAGATAGGTGTCATGACTATCAAAATAATGTACGCGCGAGAAGAACGAAGCAGGCGTATTGTGTTTCACAATGAGACCTGTGCACAATGCATGCTCATGGAGGTTGTGCCGTGACACCTCCCTGGTGTTTAACGTGTAAATACATGCCATCATATTGTATCTTTGATTTGAATGCAATATCAAATGCATATGGATAACAACATACTGGTAAATGACTTACTTGACATGATGATTCAGATTTTCCAAATTACAGGCGCTGTGAAGAATAAGACGGGTGTCGGAGAATAATGCGACTTATATCCTGTGGAACAAATGCGATGCTTTTATTGAGGGTTACGAGATCGGCTGGTCGAGTTCCGAAGGTCAGAGCAAACAGAACGCCAACGCTCGATCGTGTATACAATGGAAAACATCACTATGAACAACAAATAGAATATATTACGTAATAACAGATTACGTAATCGCCGCGAATATACGTGACTCGTGATCGAAAGACACTGTGGATGAGGGTATACATATACATTCAGGCTTCGTTAGATTTGGTGGACGACTGGACCAGACTGGGAATACCTTGTTTCACTCCGACCATGCATTGGACCCTACCGTAGGGACCCATACCCCATTCTACATTATCCGCCCCCCACCCCCCACCCCCACCCCCGCCTAAATTCCACATTCCGTCTCTCTCTCTCTCTCTCTCACTCACGCACGCGCACACACACACACACACACACACACACACACACACAATCTCTCCCTAAGGCGTATCCCATCTCCCTGATATCAATACAATTACGTAACGAAAACAATTTTGATCTGCTTGGGTTGTCTTAGGCTAATGTCAACCAGGTGTTATACAATGCAAATGTATTTTTCCTTGGCATAGCTAGCACATTTCTGACATAAGGAAACGATTATTCCCACATGAAAGGCTGTTAGATGGTATTGTTGGTATTATTGAGGTAGTCATTGCAATTTTTTAGTTTGTGCATACATTCTGTCTATTATCCTGCTAATTTCTACCTTTGATGATGTCACAAGGGGAATCTTGAGTTAGAGGATATTCTGCAGGCGGGGCTTTTCAATGCTGAAAAAAATAAAGAAAAGTTATTTTAAAATACAGTGTGTCCCAGAAAAAAGGAAACCCGTTTTTGGAGGTCGATAACGTAATCATAAAATATCATATTATTATAAAAATGACAGCAATATTGAGAATAAAGTATCTTTTTTCATTTGGTACCAAATTCACGATGAATTGTCCACGCATGACTGATTTCAAGCAATTACAAGTGCTCGTTGTCAGAAACGTTTTGCGCAGAATAATGAATGTTGTTTGCACTACGTTGATGCTTCCTTACAAATCTTGACCATTTGTCCTGCGCAACTTGATTTTGACAATTATTTTTTAAACACCTGTTGCTCCTCAACGCATAACTCTTATCTATCATGTTAAGTGTCAGATGAAAGAAGAAACACCGTGCTTTCTAATGATGTGTTTAATATACCATTATTTTTTTCAGTCAACTAGAGAAATAACACTGTATAGGGCGCATAATTCCATTGAACAGTTAGTGATTTTGTTGTATACATATTAAGTTGCATCAAATTAAGTCAACATACATTTTCATGTCATCGGACCTTTAAAAGTGATTATACATTTAGATTGATACAGGTTGGGTAAAATGTGTACCAAAGTGAAATATATTTAGATGTGTTGTTACATTTTTTCCTTTTTAATGTTGCCGTGATTCTTCAGAACACCAAAACCTGAAATAAAGGTTGTTCACCAAGAGGCCGGAATACGGGATAGTGACTGCGTACGAACATTCTGATTGCCTATTTTAATTTCGTTGGTTTCCCCCTTTCTGCTTGCGTGCTGGAATGTCGACGTGTGTGTGTGTGTGTGGGGGGGGGGGGGAGGGGGGGGGTGGGGGGTGGGGGGTATGGGTGAGGAGTTAAGAGGGCACTCCTGAAGCCTCTGTAACTACAGCGCGATACTGCATGACACATACTCTCTGAAAGAATTTTCTTGACGTCATGGAAAAAATGATAACGCAAGAGCGAACAATGGACTTTGATGTTGTTATTGCGCCTGATAATATGAACGATGATGGCGCTATCCTTACTGTTATACATAATAGATTTAACAAAAAATAGAGCTCTATCTCTTATTATTCGGATTTGTTTTTCTTCTTATTTTCTTTGAAGATACCCAGTACAATCACGGATTGCATTTTGCATTTTTCGAATTGGACATTCGTTACTTCCATTGTCCATTGGCAGTATAATTAACCAAACTGATGTTTGCTACAGTGCAAGGTTATCGATTTCATTACTATGTCACGTAGAGTTATAAATAAAGGAAAGGAAGAGAGTGTGATCAGCATAGGCTTACAACTTTTATATCACCATCTTAAAGCTTTTCCTTCCACGCATTTCCATTTCATTTTGAGATTTTGCTTAAAAACTATGAATTGAAATGTAAGATTATTATATTGTCATTTCTTTACACTTTGCATCCCTTGGTCTATAAGTGGGTCGATAAGAAACCAAAAACACATAGTTACTTAAAGTTGAATTAAGAAGGGCGCGAATTCCCGTAAATTTTGGTTATACACACTTTATATAGTTCATATAGGCTGTTCAAACAGAGAGCATATCAGAAAACTCATTTGAACGCTCAATATTCTGGTTTGAAAGTCGATATAAATTAGCCTGTATAGAGTCCCCGATAAGCCTTGGACGCATAGGTACACGCTGAGCGTGACGTCACGGACGGGATTTGGGTAATATCCAGTGTCTGGTATCAATACAAAAATCAGTGCAGAAAGAGAGAGAAGATTTTACCAATGTTTTTCAAAGGAAGCCATATCAAACAATTACAAATCATATATACAAATCTTTACTCTCCCTATGTAAAAAAAAGTATAAATAACGGTTTTCAAGTCTTAAATTGTGAAGTAAGATTGCAAACGATGAGTTATTAGTCAATATTTTCACTTGATTTTCTTATTTTCTACAACTTGAGAATACTAGCGTAAAGTAGATCCGGCCATCGCCACCCAGCTCATACACACTCGAGCGCGCTGCTTGCTTGAACTTGTCCAGTATACTGCAATGTGCGTATGGGCGCTCGTGTGTGTGTGTGTGTGTGCATGCTTGCAGCCAGCGCACGTGTACTCTATATTTATGTTGTGACGTGATCGCGAGAAACTTGTGCATGTTGGCTTTCTTTTATATTACATGTATTTATCTTGAAATTAATCTTTAGGTATATTGCATCATTTTGAGGGTGTTTACATACGTTGGAGAATAAATACGACCACATATCTGCGTAGAGCATTTTCTATTTCACAAGTTCTCGCACACATATAATCACCAACTGATTGCCAGATGCACTGATTATTACATTGAATTTACAATTTTGTCTCTCATCCGCGGTGTTGAAGTCGAAAGACAAGGCAGTAAAATCGCTTCAAATGAGAAATATTGGAACACTAGAGACACATCATTGACTATATGACATTGCTTAATTCTCATTTATTTTCAAAAATCATTCACATAAAACCATAACAATAGAAGAAAAGTTCTGACGTGAAAGTAAATTCATTCATAATTGTACTAGCGTGTATGTCTATGCACACAATATACTGCACTGCTCGCTTTGTTTACTTTCTCACTGTGACCCAAATCCCGTCCGTGACGTCACAGTGCTCGAACAATAGTCTCGAGTACTCATCGCCGGAGCGATCAGAGAAAATATGGTGAGGGATAAATCGTCTAAATTTAATATTCTAAGCTTATTTTAGGGGGTTAAAAGGTCTCTCATAGGTAAGCTAGTGTCATAAGGATGATATTAATGCAAATATCTCATTATTTGGGATCGTCTTCTTAATTCAACTTTAAAGTGTTATTTTTTTTTTAAATATCAATCATAAATGCGTAATGCAGTTGAATAAACAACAACATTACATATAATCTCCATACTTAGTCTCCGGTTGCAGAATTTTGACAAAGGTTATTAGCACTTTGTACACCAGGAAAGCATGTTTACACACGTATCACATACAGTGCAGCAGTTTGACGCACAAAGGGTTAAGTCATACCACATGGCACATTTTGCATTGAAGGTTATGAAGGCAGACATCCTATCGATGGTAACTACACTTTGTATATCATTGCGTGGTGATGGTCAATATACGCCCTTGTGATTATCAGGACCTCCACAATACTATCATCAATTGGTTATACAAGTTTTAACATTCAAGACATTATAAATTATAAACCTCATACATAGATTCCTCTCATCTGATTGGTTAAAAGTAGAGTCATCGAAATAGCTGTGCCCCCGTTTTTAACAAGATGACGTCAAAATTAACTGTGCCCGGGGCATGGCAATCGACTGTGCCCGGAAAATAATAGGGAGCTATCGTTATAGCCCCGCGGACGGAAACAAGATCAGTGAGCAATCTGTTCTCGCCGTCCGTCCTCGGCAATTCACATGCAGTTTCGCTAAAAGACAGAGAACGCGAACGACGGTGCGTGTGGCGTCATCTGGCACACCCCCTACCGAGCTTGTCTACAAAACAGCCGGTCGCACGTGCGATTTGCATTACATCATCTGTACGGGCGCTGATTGGCTGCTGTCATCTACTCGTCGAGGACGAGAAATCTCAGAATTCACGTTCTCGATTCCCCGCGCGGATTCCAGAGCGGGCGGTGGCGCATGCGCAGATCGATCTTGGTGTCGGTTTACCGCACTGGAGCCCGTCCGTCCTCATAACGAAAGCTCACTAGTAAGACAACCTCAACACCGTGCGATATCGCTCGTGTGTGCGCAATCCCTGTACGCGCAATGAGTGTTGATTTACATGCCTATTACATGCTATCTTGTAGGCCTTGTCAGTTCAGGAAATCTTTTAACCAATCGATGAGAAGAATCTATACATTCGGTTTATAAAACAAATATTGACTGCTTAATATTCGGGGCACAGTTAAAATCATAGGCCCTCGGTGATGTCAAAACCATGACTATGCCCTCAGCTTCGCTTCGGGCATAGTCATGGTTTTGACATCATCTTGGGCTTATAATTTTAACTGTGCCCCTCATAGCAGTCAATATTTGTATACTATATCTATGTGATCGAATTATCCTGATATTAATGCATGAGGTCGCGCGCGTATGGGGTAGACACGATATGATTGGGTAAACTAATCATGACAACCCCCAATATACACGCACACGCGTAGGGATAAAACACGCACGCAGAACTTTATCTCTTTAGGTCACGAGGAAGATAAGAGGAAAGGCAAGAAAAGGGATGAACAAAAAAACCGAGTCAAAAGCACCATACACATGATACAAACGCAAACTTTTGACACATGCATACTATTTTCTCCACCTTTGGTCTAGTTGTATACGTGTGTCTGGATGTGTATGTGTGTGGGGGGGGGGGGTACATGGAATTATCATTATTGTATTGGTACTTTTTTCGGACACCAGTTGGAGGGTGGTACCATTGGGCCTGCTTTTATCAGCGTAGCTAGAGAGAGAGAGGGAGAGAGAGAAAGAAAAAAAAATCTACCCCCCCCCCCTCTGCGCCCAATTGGGGGAGGGGGGGGGGGGGGCTATCATCCCAGCTTCTACTGATATTCAATCCAAACGTACTGACAAAACTTGAATATATGAACTAGAACCAGAATGCCCAGAACAACAATAGAAGCACGGGGTGGAACGTTCTTTCACTACCACGACGACCTGAGGTTGTCCTATAACTACATTATGATAAATACACTTATAGTTGACAATCTAGTTAATTTCTATGGTACTCTGCGATAAATTGAAAAATAATCTCAGTTCAGTTCGACCCGGATGTATCTGCTCACGGGCACGTTGCAATTACGAACTATAGGTATTTGGCACTTCTGAAAAATAAGTAAAATTGTAGGAACAAAAATATTAAAGTTGAAGTTCATGGGAGTTTTTTCTTCAGTCGTGTTAGAGGACGTACATGTATGTAAATGTATTCTGCAGATTGCCCAGAACAACAATAGAAGCACAGCAGGGTGGAACGAACTTTTACTACCACAACGACCTGAAGAGTCGTTGTCGTATGATCTGAGGTCGTTTCGACCCTGATGCGTCTGATCACGGGCATGTTGCAATTACGAACTGCAAGTCCAGCACAATTTTGATCCGCACAAACAATGATGATCGGGCGAACCAATGCGTGAGTGATGTGTTCGTATCGGCAGCAGGTTTGACAGCTATATTGAAATCAAGATGTTCATCGATCCTGCAGACTCCTGAGGTTGAAACACCGCCATCACATCGATGGCGGTTAAATAACCAGTCGGCAGCTTCGATAGATCGATCGTATAGCTGGTTCTTATTAGTTGATATCTGATCTGAATCCTACACAACTTGGCCGAACCCAAAGTATACACAGACGCTCCTTTGGATGCGTTTTTAATTCCTAAGCAAACGTTTACGCCACTTCGTCTATTGCGTGGCTTGTGGTGCCTACGCTGCGGATAAGATTGACACGATAATTGTGCGTTAAGTGGGGAGGAGTTGATCGCGCTATTTGCGATGGCGTTATAGTATTATCTAGTCCCGCTTTTAAAGAGTCAGGTTGTACGTTGTACTGTGCATCGCCCTCGAAATGACAGTATAAAATATATTGTTCTTACACACAAAAGCTGTGAAAAGGTTTGCACAGAGATCGTAGTGGGGAAGCAGGAGATGTATAGAGATGCATGGGTATTGCTTTACGAGGGTTGACTCTGAGAAGATATGTTGCTCAACGCTCTTCCATAAATGGTGATCGACTTTTCATCGTGGATTATTGATTAAAATCGAAGGGTCTTTTCAATCAGCCGACAAGAAGATGCGGATGCTTCCCCGTACAGGAGATATAGGAGTTGCAAATCGTTGTATAACTCTCTTATCACCCGGAACGCAGCAAGAACGGACTGACACACTGCGTGATTTTGTTTTCAGATTGAAAAAGGGACCAAGTTTAATTTCAGCATCTACAGGGATTTCTTATGCATTGCATATGTGAACGAAGATAGCAAGAGTAGGCATTATTTGCGGCGCCAGGAAACAGGAAACTGAACCACCCTTAAAGTGTTTCATGGTCATATCTGTAGTGGTTTGTTTCCATCGGTAGGCATGGACAACTGTGCTATCGCTTACCGTGGAATGGCCTAGAGATATCGCACCGCCGAATTCAAAATAATTATAACTCGATATCAATTTGATAGAGAAAAGTAGTCTTGTATTACCGATATAGCATAGAAGCAGAGCGAGGTAGAAGAATGGGATGTCGACCTGGTAGATGCCATCTCCGTAGCTGGGCTGCCGAAACGTCGGACCTCCACGGCCTGAAGCATATCGCCGGCTCCGGCGGCAAGTTCCGCCGCTTCGTGTGGCTCATGCTCGTTCTCACTTCCTTCGGGTTCTTCCTCTACGAATGCTACCTCGTCTTCGACGGCTTCCTCAGCTTTAATCACGTGACCACGGTCGACATTCAGTACGCGCCAGAGGTCGAGTTCCCCGCCGTGACCATATGTAACTTTAACAAGTACCGCGAGTCGGCGTTTACCGAAGATGATATCAAGAATGTCGGGACTCATCTGGGTAAGGACAGACGTGAATTCAATCTTAACCTTCTTAACAAGAATCTCTTTATAATGAAAAGATGTCATTAAACGAACTGTTTTTTGATAAATTATTTAGTCCAAATAAGATCGGCATATATCGACCTGTCATTGACAACATTATCCACAATGGCATTGGCTAGTAATGCTAGTGGCTATTCGTACAATAACCATATTTGCTAAATAACTATTTGCTCGCTAAGAGTTTGAAGAAAAAGTATAAATTAGATGCAATAAAATGTAGAGCGCATCAGGTCAATATCTTCTCGTTTGCGTACGAACGAGGAAAATGAAAACAGACAACTAGAAATCTATGCATGATTTTAACATGAAAACACAATTCAGCTAAGAACAGTTATGCATTTTGTATATGAATACTGTGTGAGGCACAAACAAATAATGAAAAGTCTTCTTTTTCCCTTAGTCGAGATACTTTTACGACTTAGGGGTGGAAAATGAAGGGGAGATGGATTTTATTTTGTTATATAACCTTCAGACAAGACTGTTTTTAGCATTAGTGTTCGGTGTTTAAACCGAGATTAATTTGCATGAAATGAAAATAGAAGGGAACGGTGTGTGTGGGAGTTGTGATCTAGTCACAAAGAAATCTTTACATGTACACAGAAAAAGAAAGAACACGAGATAAAGGAAAAGCGTGATAAATCATTGTGTGTTTTTTGAATATTTAAACATTTAAGTATCAGCCCGTGTAAATACATGGGGCCTAGTAAACTTGACAATCCGATCCAATACCTGATAAATCCGATATTATATTTGTAAAAGGTGAACTGAAAGTTTTATTTGTAGTAATTAAGCTTTTGGTGATTCATCAGTTAAAAAAATCAAAGGTGGCATGAAGGATTGGTTGTGTTTATGTATGTGATTTTAAATACGATGATTTTTAGTGCATACCATTTTGGTCAATTGCCGATTTGGGAGAGTTTAAAGCAAAACATATCGCTCGTAAAAATAGCAAAGTTATGGAACAGTTTAATCCAAGTGTTATTCATTTGTATATCAGTGTAAAACATGCCCTCACCGTTTCCCTTGTCAACCGCACAATCAACGAGCAACTCAACTGATCAATGCACAACCGGCAGTCCGAAGGTATTGATTTCTCATGATTTAAGAGAGAGGCAGTCCAACAGAGTTTAGGCCTCCCCTCGGTAACATCTCCTTATCGAACAACAGACTCAAGATCGATAAGAAACAATACCTGCCTTTGTAAAGTTAAAACCGTCGATATTTCTTGGGCGTAATTAACAATTGGTCGCACCCCTTCGTGCCATGGGTATGGTAGGGTGAGGTAGAGGAAGTTATACTTGGCGTTACACAAGTAATTTGATGTCCGAGGACAACCACAGATAACAAGTACATATTTCTGTACATTCGCACAGCGCATTGGTACAGGTTGATTTTTGTGAGACTCTCATTTTGTATACGTATTCATATATATAATATACTTTCTTTTGTTCTATTTGATGGAGTGGGGGGAGCGGGGGAGGGGGGGGGGGAGCGGGGGGGGGGGGCAGGATGTGAAAGGACGAATACACGGTTAAAAGTCAATGGAATTGAAAAGATTACAATCTTCTTAGTAGAATCGATCCCTCCATGCAGAATGCATATTGTATACGTCTATTTTCTCCGATAACAAAGGGAGAAATTTATCGATAATGATACCAATTAAACTCATTCTGACACGCAATCAAAACAAATGGTTATTTCGCTATACAATCTACAGAATAATCAAGGACCGTCACAATATATATTAAATCAAAGGTATTTAAAACGAAACGAAAACTACGGTATTTTCTCTGAACCCCCCCAACAAAAACAAACAAACAAACAAACAAACAAACAGTCATAAAAATATTATATAAAAAATGTTTTCATGCTTTCATTACAAGTCAGTAATACATTAATACTTATCAAATAATAATTAATTATATTTATATAGCACTTCACGCATACGATGTGAATCAAAACATTTTACAATCTTGATAAAGGCAACAACCGAACAAAATGTGACAGAGGACAAAACTTTAATGACCAAACATAAGACAACGGTAATGATTATGACCATATGAGAGACGAAATGTGTTTTTTTTTTCATTAGATAGGTTTTGAATTTGACCTAAACAAAGTGCTATTAGTATTGCAACGAATGGAGGCTGGCAGAGCATTCTGCAAACGTGGGGTAGAGCATGGAAAAAGACCGATGAAGTATTTAGTTGTTGCTTTTTTTAATAAGTCAGGACATTTAATTTGCAGAACGAAGGTACCTAATAGGCGTGAATTGAGAGGGATAATTCGGGGCATGACCATGTGTATAATTGAAAGTTAAAAAAGAACTTTGAACTTTGCGTTTTCGAATCCATTATTCGCTAAGCGCACACGTCAAGATTCGCAATCGAAAAGACGAAAAGTGTCATCACCTATCACCGATCGTAATTGCACCATCATGTTTACAGGCTGCTGATAAGATCTCGTGTCAAGTTCAAATTCTTTGTACTGGTTTTCAAGTGTCTACACGTTTTCCTCTAATGTAGCTTGAACAACTCCTTCATGAGCCTGAACGAAATTTCAGATCGAAATTTCAGATCAAATTACAAATTACAAATTACAAAATTGCGCTAGCCAGAAAGCAATATAGCTAACGAAGGGCCCCTTGGTAGGGCAGTGTTTTTTTTTTTTTAATTGAAAGGGCTACCTTGCTGAAATAAAACTGAATAAATGAATAAATAAATAAATAAACGTCAAAACCAATATACATCTGTAGCTGAAGACATCGTTTTCGAAAGCGGCACCAGAATGACTGAACTCCATCCCATAGGCCTACTACACGCAAGACATTACTGATCGCAGTTCCGCTAACCATTTGGATGCCGAATGCTAGTCGTTGGGATTTGTGTGTATCTATTATTGTGAACATTGCAAAACGTATGTTAAGCCAATGCTAGACACAGTCATTTTGAGCGCACATTAAATCCTTATTAATCTTTAATAACTGCCTAGATATTTCTGCTTCTTTCAAACCGATTATGCCTACGCAGAACTAAGGATTAGAATTTATTATTTGAATGATTATTGCACTCTGAAAAAGTTGGTCAGAAAAAGTTGATTTCAGTTGAATGTTTGTCAAAGTTTGCTTAGGTAGATATGTATTTTATCACATTATGCATGCTGCGGAAAGAAAATTCTGCTCTCTAATTGGTCATGTCATTTTCACCAACTCCATGGACAAATCAATATTGAGCGGACCTTATCCCGGAAGCGGGTAAATTGGTTCGAAGCAATTAACCAAACCTTTCATTGCCCATTTGACAATTACCCAATTTTCAGTGATTTTACATAGCTGGGTACCGGAGGTTGGGTTAATTAGAGAGCTGTTAAGATGAATTAAATGTGCATTATTTCCACATCACCTTTCGGTCATTTTTTTCCTTTTCTTTTCCTGATCAATATTGTGACAGTTTGTAACTCAAAATCGTTAAATGCAGTTCACATTTTCTAAGGCTATGGCTTAATGGGTCGTTTTGAATTTTGTTTCCCTTTATTATTGATATCTTTATTCGCTTTGTTAAAAAGCACAATACAATAAAAAAATATAAAGCACGTAATCATACACAAAACCCAGATTTCAAGGCGCGAATACACATATGTATGCAATAGCAATGCTGTCGAAAGTATCATATCGCAGCAGTGATGAGGCAAGATTATCTAACAACAGAAAATGATTTATCAATGAGATGGATCCATTTCCTTTACTGCAATACATAAACTCAAAATTACAACATGGATCACCAGCACATAAATAAAAACAATTTGCTGCACAACACTGCATAAACCGTCTTGACTGGTAGGTGTTTCTGTTTAAATCTGTATTAAAATCTCATCCTAAACATACCACAAAGTCATCTGCATTTGCACTAAGCATCAAAACTTCAAGATCATTTAAAAAAAAATCGAATTCACCGATATTAATGTCTCGGCACCTGTCATCACATGGCATGTACAAGCAGCACATCAATAACTTTGTACCATCACCCAGAGTTACACTAACATCGCTCAATTTTTCTGAATCTACTAACAAGGGAAGAGCTTTATAATTCAAATCATGTTTCCACAGAATTGCATAACCACCATGTGGCCTTCCTGATACTAAAACCCGATCATCCATAGCACTGACACAATGTTTACCCACACCATTGCTGCTGTCAAGTTTATCAAACCAGTCATATTGTGATTTATACAATCCATGATCTTGTAGTAATAAAAAGTCACACTATTTAAAAACTTGGTTCAGAAAAGGTAGCTTTGCATCATTACAACACTGACAGCTATATAATAGTTAAGTTAAGTTATGAGTCGTATTCTCATTTTATTTAAATTGTCGCTTTGGTAATTCTTTTGTATGAAATATAGCGTACTTTCCTCCCTTGTTATTAAATTTAACGCGGCATGAACACGTGATAAAAAAGCGAACGCTTCATTGTTCCGCTTTGATTTTTAGTGATTCATGTTTAATTTTCGTCCAAATATTTTTGTACATATACATTTTGTCAAAATGGATAAAAGTTAACGAGATGTCTATGTAGTCGTGTAATAAAACACAGGAACTCGAAATTGGACTTTAAGTGGAATTATGTTAACGGTTTCATTTAAAATCGATATTTTTTTTGACGGACCAAAATGAAAGTCTGTTATTTGTACACCTTTGTACTGTAACTTATGTTTTGATGTCAAAGTTGATGATAAGAGTGATTTTTTTGTCATCTATGTGTAGGTATTTAGACCAGGAGAGATGTCGTTACTTCCATGCCTTGTATGTCTCATTAACGTGTCACATGCACAGTGGAGCTTTAAAACGTATTCGTGGTTCATGCACAGTTTTATATAATGTTTGTTGATCTGCAAATGAATATAGCATACGATCTTCAAAGTTTACTTGATGAGAGGGAAGGCCTGATAACGTGGGTTGGTTAATTATTGGCTGGGTAAATAGATCTTAACAAGCAGTGGCGCATGTTGGGAAATATAATTTACCGCACGATTTAAAAAAGTAATCACTCTACAATAAAAGTTGCCCCCCCCCCCCACCCCACGCACAGACACATTCTTCTTAGTGTGTTTTATTTTATTCTCAGTACTGAACACAACCAATTCCCCCCCCCCCCCCATTTATTTAACCAGCTACTACAAATATTGAATTGACTTTCATGTAACTTTATTCCACATTGGAAAAAAAGAGGAAGATAAAGAAAGCAAAAGGGAAAGAGATGGATACGAGAGAAAGAGAGAGAGAGAGAGAGGGAGAGAGAGAGAGAGAGAGAGAGAAGGGGGGGGGGGGGTGGAGAGGGAGAGGGGGAGATGTTTAAAACAGAATAGTGTCCTAAACTAACCACAACAAAGCGGATCGGTTTCTTTTTGTGATACGAAATTTTTTTTTTAAGACAATTAATTTTTATGAAAAACAAAGTAAGCATATGTTTAAGACTACACAAACTTCCTTCGCTTAAAGCTTATCAGTTTTGCGCATTCTTTGATATTATGAGGTGAGGGTTAGTTTGTTGTCAGCGCTGGTGACAAGTTTGTCATTTTGTCAAATCCTTATTTTGAATAATGATATGTATCTCTTTCCTCACTCTACGCTGTCCAGGGATCATCGACGACGACCACAACTTGCTGTACCCACATCTGTACACCCAGGAGTTCATCGACTTCCTGGGCGGGGTCGACTGGTCATCCGTCGACGAAGACGAAAATTACAACATGACCGACTTCACTCTGAGGACGGGGCATCAAAGGGACGACATGGTCTTATCCGTAAGCTTCAAGATAATTCGTAATATTACGTTACAGTGGCTTCGTGTTACTGGGGGTGTTAAATGTAACACCCCCTAGTAACACGAAGCTACTGGTACGTAATACTTAACAATCAGCCTCAATACTTACATTTCCCACATTGTCAACGTTCGCCCTTTCACCTGTACATCTGTACAGACGATCGAAGACGACACGATTTTGCCACGATTCCATGGCCCGTATAGACAACGGTGGTTTAATTCAGACCGGTACTAAAAGGGCACAAAACTAAATCATCTGATGCTGTCACACATTCATTGAATTTCATCACAGAATCACAACAGTAGGTGATTTCAATTATTCGGTGTAATCATTATGTGGACAAACCACTATACCATAGTGATTCCGAATACAAAATCAATTATATCAAGTGAATAATAATGTTTCAAGTTGTTTTATTTGGCGTCTTATTAAAGGAATAGTTCACCCTAAACTTAATTTGGTTTCAATAAAAGGAGACATATGAAAGAAACATCTGACTGACTTTTTGATGAAAGCCGTTAAAGGATAACAAAGTTATGATCTTTTATTTTTTTTTATTTTGTGACGTAACGTGCGAGGTGCTCTCCCATATGATGTGTACATTTTTTTCTCGAAAATGTGCTTTTTTTTCAAAAAGAAAATGTATCAATTTACCTGTGCATTTGTTACATCATTAGAAATACGTTTTTACGCATATCTGTATGGAAAAAAAATTGTTGTCAAAACTAGAAAAAGATCAATTTATGGAATCATTCTGTACACAACATGGGAGAGCACCTCGCACGTGACGTCACAAAATTGAAATTTCAAATGGTAAACAACTTCCTTATCCTTTGACGGATTTTCTTCAAACATTCACTTTTCTTTCATGTTTCTGCTTTTACTAAAACCAACTTATTGTCAGGGTGAATTATCCCTTTCAGTTAGTCCAGATTTAGAACACGGTTGTGAATAGGGCCTGATGACGATGTTTGTGACGTCACCTTCTGGCACGAGACCGGTTCTAGCGAGAGTCGGGCGACTGGTTGGAATCTGTGGTCTACGTTGCCCTTAACCCTTTGTGAGCCAGACCCCTGGCCAGACAAAATAGCACTTCATGGGATCTGTGTGCCTTACTTGTGAATAGATTCACACATGTCACGCACAGAGTGAATAAGGCTGTGAGATGTTGATGTCGACTATCACTATTGATGGACCTTTTTATCATGTTTCATCACGTCGTAGTGTTCATGGAAGGATGAGCCGTGTGAGGAGAGTGACGTCACCCAGGTACTGACTCACATGGGTAACTGCTACACCTTTAACAAGCAGGGAGCCGAGTCGGATGGGGCGCTGTGGAAACACTCCCAGAGCGCGGGCCCAGGTATGCTGTCATGCACCTGCTATGCTTAATGACACGTATCCTAGACATAGCATTGAGCACCGGATAGCTAAGTATATGAGACTGAGGCAGTCTGTGAATGGAACTCAACTCAACAAAGACCATTGTGTGCATCACACCTGTAAATCCACTAGCAACTGGCATCACAGTGTCATTAATTTTCTGGTAGAAAATACATTGTAGGTTGATATGTGTGATGCGCAATGGGCATTGTTGTGTTCTGAATTGATTATCTCATACACATACAATTTTATGTACAAATTTGGACATTTTGAAAGTGAAAATCTCATTACATATTCCAATGATTATTACACGAACAATGTTTAATAAATGTCACGAGATCTGCTTCTAAAAAGATTGTCATAATTTGATTTAATGATGTTGATATTTTAGCATGATTCAAGCTCTAACTTTTCAGACAGGATTATTTTCAAAAATGTCTACAGGTTCAAATGTGAAATATATGACCGGATCAAAGAGGAAAAGTATCTGTATGAATCTAAAATGCACTGATTACATCGTGACGCAAAAATATTGATTCGTTCAGTATGTCAAAGAATAAAACATGGATAATTAATTTCTTGCTTACAGTATGTGAGGGAGTTCTGTAATGCCGCTTTTGAAAACGTTCTGTCTTCACAATCATATTCTTCAAATATTAAACAGCTTTGAAGCGCACTTTTTGGGCTAGCAAATGGTTTTAATTTGATCTGAAATTTCGTTCAGGCTCATGAATGAGTTGTTCAAGCTAAATGATAGCAAACCGTGTATACACTTGAAAACCAATACAAGGAAATTAAATTTCACACTAGATCTCTTCGGCAGCACGTTAACATGGTGCGAGATCGGAGATATGACTGTGTAGACATTTTAATTATCGAACCCGAATTTGATTCACTCTGCTTTCGAAAATGCCGATCAATGTTTCCATAATAGTACCATTCTCATGGGCTTAACAAATCTAGAAGTTAGAAAAATCTCGAAGTTAGGGGACAGGGACAATAGGCCCATTCGGCTTTTGTTACGGTTGCTCGGCAACTTTCACCCAAGATTTTTCTAACTTCTAGATTTTAATTTTAAGCCCAATGAGAATGGCACTTGTGTTTCATTATTGCGTCTGCGCGCCTATCAGGGACCACGTTCTGAGTCGGTTACATCGATTTCTCTTCGCCTCAATCTACGGGTGACAACAACAATGACGAATAGAGCGTTCTATTCAGATGTGTTTGTATGGCATCTTTACCTCACAATAGGCTAGCCCAACAGCCGCATTCATAAAATCAATCGATGAATATCAGTTTTACACTTGGCGTTAATAATGCCCCCACTACACCGGAGGAAGTTCCCGCTGCGTCCTTGAAATTCCGAAAATAATGGCAGGGACGTAGCGATAACTTCCTTGTTTTCGAAAAATATGAAATCGTCCCGTGCATGCTACGTCTGCGCTACGTCCTTGATACGTTCATGGTGCGTTAGTGGTGTTCCCACTGAGTTCATTGTGCGCGCAGGCGCCGTCCGTGCGGCGTCGAAACGGTTCCCGATACGTTCTCTCTACGTCCGCGCAGATTGCGACACGTGAACACAATGATCTAGCAGGTCAACATTCATACTCCAGAGTTCAGATAGGTAACGACCAGCATCATGCCGCGCAGTAGCCGCAAAGTAGAAATGTTGTTACATTCTTTCCGTGTCCGCTACGTCTATGCTACGTCTATGCTACGTCGATGGAGCTTTTAGTACACGATAAGAAGGTCCTTAGTGCGTCAGTACTACGCACTTCTCAGACGGCGCTCCCGCTACTTGGACTTTGGACATGTTCAAAGTCCACGTAGCGGAAAATTTGTCTCCGGAGATCATGCAGACTATGCCACGTCAATAGCAGTTCCCGCTACGCTCTCAGTACGCTGCAGCAGTTCCCACTGCATCATAGCCATTTTTCTTTGACGTAGGGAGAACTGCATGGAGGTAGCGTTGGTGTAATGGGTATAACGTAGCTCACATTGACTGCATTGTAGGTCACCTGAACAAACTTCACGCAGACAATTATCCCTCACTCAATTGGTGTAACCAGAGAGAGAGAGAGAGAGAGAGAGAGAGAGAGAGAGTGATTTTGTTACTCGGCCAATGTTTGCTTGATCCATTAAGTGGCAGTTCCAGTATAAATTAATCGGACAATTCGCATGATTTTGTTGACTTGCTTTCCCAGTCGGCTCCGCGTTTTAAAGAACCTGACTAGGATTGGAATTTATATATAAGTGATTCGACGATCCATCAGATATCGAGTGAATAGCACCGAGGTATGCCTATAATACTGCACGCAAACACCATAGTAATTAATACGCGTGCAGTTTTCATGCCAACGATAAGTATGATAGGCCTTCGTCATAATTGGGCTCGACGCGTATGACAGAAATAGTCTACCGGTAATGGTAATGGCTTCACTTGTTTAATAATGTCATTAGAACGTTACAACCCGCATTATGCCACTGGCATTTCCACGTGACAATGCCGGGTCTTCGTGGGAAGGGGGGGGGGGGGGGGGAGCCTGTTCAGAAATGGGGAGGGATTCTCGAAGCCACGATGAAGTGGATGTTAATGTTATGAAGTAGTCATATCGTTGTCGCCAGAATGCGGTCCGTATCCCTAACCCCTTCTGATTGCTCTTGCGTTTCAATGGTCCGACATTGTCTCGTGGGCTAGTGTCGGGCACTCACAATAAGATTGCCCGCAATGATCACCACTGTTTGCTCGTCTGTCCATATGATTTAGAACCAATAATCCGATTTCGTAATGTACTCACAACTTTCTCCCTAATTGCGTAGTAACGAGTTGTCACATTCACCTGTATGTAGTGTTTGAGTTTAAATCGGTGGAATGCACTCTGGATATTTTAGTTGTTGCCACTCGGACAAACCTCGACAAGCTTCCATTGTTACCATTGGCAATGGCAACGAATAGTTTGAAAGACGCGCATTGAATTCAAGATTTTATTAAATTTGATCCCCCTCCCCCCCCCCCCCCCCCCCCAAAAAAAAAAGGAAAGAAAGAAAAACAACAATGTACATTCAGGTGCAACAAACCTACAAAAAAACGAAACAAAGTATAACTAACACAATTAATTCATCATGGTAGAAACAATATTTTTTGTTGAGGGATCCAAATAGGATTGTGAATATTGGACCCCGTATGAAAATGTAAAGAATTATGATTTGTCTAATAGTATTTACAAATAACAACATATATTGTGCATACGTAACGAAAATGCTCTATTGTCTTGACAACATACTCAATATGACGTCACAATAGACCGGCTTACTTATATAGTGGATGGATGTTTCTTTGCATACATTAGTTGTTGCTATGTCGGGCAAACCTCGGACAAGCTTTTCGGTTGTCAGGGGCAACCTTTGTTAAACTGGTATGCATAAAATTTGAATATGTTAGTAAGCCTGTCTATTCGGTACTATACATCCGGCCGTGACACACACGCTGCCTTTGTTTGCTCCATTCAGCTAATGGATTGCAGCTGATCCTGAACGCGGAGACGCCTGAGTATACCCCGACCAACGATCTGGATGGAGGCGCTATGGATGCCGGTATCAGGATGATGCTGCACTACCCGACGGAGCCGCCCTACCCGAAGGAGTTCGGCTTCTCCCTGTCCGCTGGGGCACACAGTTTCATCTCCATGCGCCACGAAAAGGTGACTCAGCATTATTAGCTGGCGTGGTATTCAGAAAGAGAACCGTCTCAGCTAAGTCAGTTAGTATTCTGAGATTTGACGTCGTGAGTTGAAAACTGCGCCTATCGGCAACCCAACTGGGGATACACTTTGCTATAGTTGACAAGAAAGCGCTGTCAGATGTGGCAAATTAGCCCAAAGTTAGATCATGCATACCTTGCAATGCAGTAATAGCCATGTTGCGCTCTCATCACGATTGCGGGAGCTGTTAGCTGATAGTTTTGGCCCATTCTTGAACTTCGAGTATCTCCCGCCAAGTACTTGATGATACGGAAATGAATTCACACACTGTAAGATCGCGAGGTTGTGCGCACAAGTCCGTTATTGTTTAGGACGATTACTTGAATCAGGGAGGTGTTACAAAGGAGTAGAAACTCGAGCATAATATATTCAAACATCTGTATGGGTTCTAAAGCGTGCTCATGAATGTCAAAAGCATTTCATAATCATGACAATGCTTTGAGGTTCCATGTGCCGTGCCGACATTTAGCTAATGTCAACTTGAAAATACATTTCTTTAATTTCCCATTTGTCTGTAGACGTTTTGTTTTTGACAAATGTGTTTGCAAACTTTAAGGAAGTTAACGGCTGATAATGACAGATCCTTTACTCTGCTTTTTTTTTCGAAAAGTATTGAGGAATCATTAAAAATCGGACATATAAGCTATTTGTATTACTTACAAAATTGGCCAATTTCTTCACTTTCCGACAACTTGTGCATTTGGGGGATTCAACCACTCTCAAAATGATACATTAAGCTGTGTATTATCATTAACGGCGTTTGTGTGTGTTTGCGTGAAACAGAGATATTTCACTTGAAAAACTTGTCTATTTGTGTTTGCTGATACCTTTTATGCTCATGGAAGTATTAATGCTATTAACAGAACGGGACAAGCGAAATAAGACTGTACATTTCTTTTGTTCTCTCTGAGAAGCCGTTGCCACACAATCATGTTCATTATTGTTCAAACACCTGAACAGCACCTGTTGAGAACACATAACTTTTCAGCGGCTTGGCACATGGGTTCAAAGGAAGAAAGTTGCTTCATATCCTTCCATAACACATCCCTGCTTGAATAAAGAGAACGAATTTTTGTAGCTCCAGCAAAATGAAGACGCAAATTATAGCGTGATATTTGCTCATTGAGGAATTGAGTCCATGCCTGTTTTTTGATTGCATTGAGCGAGGAATAGAGGAAGGGAGATTATTATGTTAATTAACAACAAATTACGATCAAGACAAATAATGCATACGTGTCGCTATTGGGGCAAGTAGGTTAGGGAGATGGTCATGCCAATCTTCTTCGAAGATGAGGCCAATTTGCTTTTTGAAGCATAATCGCAAGAGGGTTTTAATGCCATTATTTTTTTCATAATTTAATACAGATTATTATCATTGTATCAGGTACTCCCGTGTCATGAGATTTTTGTACACGTTTCTTCTGCACCCCATTCCTTCATTACCTGGATCACACCTTTGCATATCTGGCTTGCGTATATCGCCAGAACCCAGACGTAGGCTGGTATACGCAATGAAGCGCAATGGTGCGAGCTCTCTACGACTATCGCATAGGCCTGCGCTCGTCGCTCGCTAGTTTTAACATTTTCTAACCTCTCGCACGCAAACGCAAGGTCAAATCGCCCATCAGAGGCAACCAGTGAATGCGAGATCTCATCGTCGAGAGCGAGCGACAGTGAATGATCTAGCGAAGGTATACCCGGGAGGTATACTTAACAATTCGCAACCCTTTCTTTTTGGGCACTGGTCATTGCCTATGTAGTTGCGTCTCCCATATGATTACCTCAGTCTCTGTAGGACGTTGGATCCGGGGGGTATGTCCAAAAATGTCATTTAGATTAAAGAATGCCCCAAATGAGACGGTTATTCCTGTCTAACCTCGCTAATTTAGCTCTTTGCTGTCCGTATATGATTGCGCGAATTGCTCGCACACCGCTCCCATCAACATGAATAGTTCGATTGCCAATCGCTGTGCTTCGAGCTCAGCTCGTGCGCCGCTCGCGTTGCTGCTTGTCTTCGTGCATCATTCGCTGTAGCTCGTTGCTGCTGGTTGCCACTTGTTTTAGGTCGCTATCACTGCAATTGGTTGTCTAAAATTATTTTTCTTGAACAAAGTCGTGTAAACTCGTCAGAAGCCGAGCTAAAGCGAGTAAATACGCAGTGAGATGCAACGAGACCAGCTGGCGCGGACGGCTAGCGAGCAGCAAACAGCTAGCGAGGTCACCGGCAGACTTTGTACGAGCGGCATGCGAGCTAGCTACGAGTTACCTACCGGTAGATACGCGATTAGTGTATCCCTGCTATCACTAAATAATCCGCGTATTGCTGTCACACTACGACTTGATGTAGCCTACCCATAGAGCTATATTGCAGCTCTATGAGCCTACCCCATAGCGCATCCATACGCAGCAACATACGCAAGGAGCTTGACATAAACTTGACATACTTCCCCCAAAGATAGGGGATGCCGCAACCATTACAATTTAAATTATATTGACCTGTTGTTCTGTGTTCTATTACAATTGTAATAAACGTTTTCTCTCAGTACAAACATAGCAATTCGGCATTTTGGCCGCGATGATGTATTATCAATAAACAAGACTATTTCAATTCAATTCAATTGGACATATAGAGTGACAAGGCAGTTTTGCATAGCGCTTCTACACCCCCCCCCCCCTCTTAATTGCCTCCCTGCCTACATACATATATTTCAGTTTTCTATTGAAGTAAATTTCTCCCCGCTATCAGAAGTTGATTGAATTCGTGCGTCATTGTGAAAGCCTGAAAATGTTTGGATGTTATACAATGGTGTGACAATCACCAGCCCTATCGCGCCTTTCAACAAAATGAATAGCATAAACTGGTCGCATATGATGAACTGTCTGTCGCAGAGATTAAATGGCTTTGCAGGTGGCCTGATTTTCCTAACTAAGAAACATTACCAAAATATGATATTCATGAGGCAATGAGTCGGAGAGACTTTTCGATCTCTTTCTCCCTCAGTCTATATTTTGTGTATTATACATGTCAAAAGAAAATGATAACTGGTTGATAACCAACCACCCCCCTTTTCTTGTTGATAAAAATATGCGCGCTGAAAATCATGAGAGAAAAAGAGTTCAATGAATTGTCAAAGGAAAAAATGTAACAATAAACTTCTAATGAACTTGAATGCACCCCTAACTAAAATTATTAACAATATAAATTCTAAGCAGTAAACTAAACAAGCAAACTAAATGTGCACAGTACAGGGTCGTAGACTCCTTTCCGGAGAGCCAGCCATCTCCTCAGTGACGTGTAGCTGCATTCGACCCACTACAATGCCGGCGTTTATAATCGGGTGTGATTGAACACGCGCCTAAAATCAATCAGCAACAACAACAACAGAGAGAGAAAGAGAGAAGAGAGAGAGAGAAAGAGAGAGAGAGAGAGAAAGAGAAAGAGAATAAGAGAGGAAGAGAAAATTTGAAAGAGGTATCTGATGAAGTTTATTGAATAATAATGGGAGGCATAATTCTCCCATGATGGGGAATACACTTCTTTTCCAGTATGCACTAATCGTGTCATACACCAGTTTAGGGGAAGAGTAAACTTTGAACAAAATGGCATCTTGAACTCGCTACATTTCGCTTTTTTAATCTCAAGATCACAAGTCTGCCTGACCCGTACACGGAATGTGAGAGCGACGGCTCCGACATCGTCACCCACTTCGACCACTACAGCCTTCAAGCCTGCCGCATTGAGTGCGAGACGCGCGTGGTCGTGGCCGAGTGCGGATGTCGCCTGCCCGAGATGCCGGGGGACGACGACGTGTGCGGACCTGTCGACGTACATGAGTGCGCGCACCCGACACTGAGTGAGTCACGTGGTTGCATTGCACTCGAAGGAACGTACGAATTGTGCCATGCAGATATGTGATAGAGTCCTATTCTTAACCCCAACCCTTTCCACAATGCTACTCCTACTATTTCTACTACTTACTATTACTTCTACTACTACTATTACTACTACTACTACTGCTACTACTACAACTATCATCATTATTACTACTACTACTACTACTACTACTACATCATCTACTTTGACTGCTGCTACTATTACTACTTCTAATAATAGTGCTCCTACTACTACTATTACTACTACTACTACTACTACTACTACTACTACTACTACTATTATTATTACATCATCTACTTTTACTGCTACTACTACTACTACTACTACTACTACTACTACTGCTACTACTACTATTACTACTACTACTACCACTACTATTTCTACTGCTATTTTTCTTCTATCGTTCTGACTATATTGCTATTTTTGGATATCGTTTTGACTCTACCCCTTCTTCCCCACTATCACAGCTGAGTACATCAAAGGGGCGCTGGAGTCGGCCGAGACGTGCGCTTGTCGCTCCCCATGTCTCGTCGAGAACTACCCGATCACAACCTCCAGCGGGATGCTTCGAGCCAGCTTCCTGGAGGCAAACTTCAGCGAAACACACAACTTCACGGCCGAGTACATCAAGTAGGTGTTAACCCTCCCAGTGCCATTCGTTGAGACTCCCATATGCTTGACAACACAGTGCATTGAGTTACCCCACCCCCCCTCCCCCCCCAAAAAAAACAAAACAAAAAAACCTTCCGTCACTTTTATAATGTATGTGTCCACACATAATTATTTCAAAAGTTTGTTGCATTGTTTTGATTTTGTCACCCTGATGAATAGATATGTTGATATATAAAGGTCTTACGACACTCGTCCCAAGGACGTAGACCTCCTGAGAGTCAGAGAGAGAGTCCACGTTACTTACATGATGAAGAAAACAGATCGCTGATCATTAGCGCAAGTTATCAAGATAACGGAAATACGACTCCCATCTACCATTTTAATATTTCTGACTGTAGCTCATCAGTGTAATATTTTTGTTTTCGTACGACTTAGCTTTACCCCTGCATTGGCACATTAACAAAGACCATTGCCTTCCCCCAAAACACGAAATGTTCCTTTGAAGAAATACTATTCTTGTTTAGTATTTTCAAGCGATCTTTAAGGCTTTCTATTCGCTCAAAGAGATGTCAACGAATCCAATGTTCTTTTTATTGCCAAAGTCGCCAATATGCACACTCGGTCGTCACCACTTTGTAATTTTCCTGCATTTTCTCCATATTTCTCCTTGATCCAGAGAAAACGTCTTGGTAGTGTCCATCTACTATGAGGCACTGAACTTCGAAACCATCGAAATGCTGCCCGAGTACACTGTTGCAGTTCTGTTAGGTATGTATACCAGAGTATGGTAGTTCTATGGTACTGCAAAGTATACACTTGAACGACGAAGGAATTCAGAGTGTTATGTGCGTCTTTGGAACATGGTTATGTAGGTGCTATGTGTATAGCGTACATTAGGATAATGTCGGACGAACACTTTTTCTTGCTAGACGTTTTAGAATAGTGAGCATAATGTGTGCGTGTTTTTATTGCGGGGTTCTCCACACTTAAGTTATTTATTCTCATTAATCGAGATGAAAAACTGTCTATTAAAGATATGGTGTCCCTTTTGCAGGTAAAAAAAAATGACGTTTTGTAAAAACAACAACAACAACAACACGGAAATGGAAGAAGAGCCTGGAACAGAACTGGAAACTGACCTTAAGCGAAACGATAGCGATCAGTAGACTTTGAGGAGGTTTTAGGCGGGTCGTCCGAAACCTAGATACCGGAGACCGTGTGCGCTATGGTCCGCACCACAGTCCGTGCGTTCAATGGGAGCAATGCCCGCAATATTACGCGCTGACAGGGATGGTACGATTATGATTGTAGACTATGGTCGGTGTGTTTCACATAGTTTTTCACATTTCTATGAAAATGTTTGTGGACCTATGAGTGTGAGATGAGTTCTCGAAACATTCAGATCACTTTCTCAATTAGCACGATTTTTTAGCCATTGGTGTGTACCACGTTCTGGCAAACATTCTCTTAGACCCCGGCCAAAGATCATTATCAAGCAACATAACAACTTCCCGGAACTACTTACAGAACTACGTCAAATAAGGAGCATTATGACAACATCATGTTCACTCTATGGAGCTATACTTCATACCTCCATATTCCCTTGTAACAAACTTGAGAAGTGGTGTTCTCAAATACATGTTTTCTATGTAATGCATTATTGCACCCCATATGAAACACAAGATCGAGATGACGTTGATAGTACTTTGGGTGCATGGTCCT
This sequence comes from Arbacia lixula, assembly GCA_963669155.1. Classification (NCBI taxonomy): domain Eukaryota; kingdom Metazoa; phylum Echinodermata; class Echinoidea; order Arbacioida; family Arbaciidae; genus Arbacia; species Arbacia lixula. Next base: position 5,332,428 of record OZ022576.1, read on the forward strand.
GAAATGTCGTGCTATCCGTGTAATCATTGCCCGATTCTTCCAACCCATGCAGCGGCGCTCGGTGGAAACTTCGGGCTGTTCCTCGGGGCCAGCTTCCTGACGATTGCCCAGCTGGTGGAGTACGTCATCGACGAGTTCATGGGCCTGTGTGTGTGCGGGGATGACAAGAGGAGAACGACGATTGGCACCAGAGACGGGAGGGCGAGCGACTTGGCCAAAGTCGAGCCCGCCATTACCGTCAGCACTAAGGGAGCGTGGGGTGGTGGGAACATCTGAATCCAGATATAATTATATACCTCATACATAGATTCCTCTCATCTGATTGGTTAAAAGTAGAGTCATCGAAATAGCTGTGCCCCCGTTTTTAACAAGATGACGTCAAAATTAACTGTGCCCGGGGCATGGCAATCGACTGTGCCCGGAAAATAATAAGACAACCTCAACACCGCGCGATATCGCTCGTGTGTGCGCAATCCCTGTACGCGCAATGAGTGTTGATTTACATGCCTATTACATGCTATCTTGTAGGCCTTGTCAGTTCAGGAAATCTTTTAACCAATCGATGAGAAGAATCTATACATTCGGTTTATAAAACAAATATTGACTGCTTAATATTCGGGGCACAGTTAAAATCATAGGCCCTCGGTGATGTCAAAACCATGACTATGCCCTCAGCTTCGCTTCGGGCATAGTCATGGTTTTGACATCATCTTGGGCTTATAATTTTAACTGTGCCCCTCATAGCAGTCAATATTTGTATACTATTATCATTACTATCATGTATTAATGGATTTATTGCTACCACTAGTCATTTTATTATAATTTTTGTAATGATCACTGATTGAGGGTTTCTATGAATGAAACACACATTCATTCAATAATTCTTAAAACAAAGCAAATGACCATTTGAATACTGTACATGGCATGAATGGTGAAATCATACAAGTCGTGGTTGTAGTAACATTTAAGATTTATCTTGTGTGTGCCCGCAAGTTACTATGAGGAAATTTCAAATACATAGCCTAACGTGCCCAATAACGATCAAAGAATGCACTATTCATCTTCAAATTGCGTATATAAAAGTTTGATGCGCGGAGGATCAATCTGAAATCGATACCGTTGGTATACAGTAAGTGGAACACTGAACAAAAACCCATGCCATGGTTTTCCGTTTCTGATTTTAAATGTTGATATTTTTATGTCGAATGTATTATATTTAGCATGAAATGTATTATATATTATATTATATATATTATTGTGAATGAAAGATTCATTTATACCCTATGCGTGTCTTCCCTTTAAACTGTGAGAATTGTGCGGTGGTGATCATAATGAAACTTGGTGAATTACACAAAGAATGTCAGTCCGTCAGTTACCAATCAGAACTCATGATTTGCAATATACGATTTTCGTAATGTATGCAAATTTTCTGCATGCCTTTCAAACAATACGTTACTAGATTTTAGTGAAAGGGCTTTCTGGGGTAATTTCAATTTACAAAGAAATTTTAGGCATACACCCAGTAGTAAGGATAGCGTGCTCCATCATTGAAATGAACGAAAAACAAGTCAGACAAAAAAAATCTTGGAACCAGACGGGATTTGAACCTACAATCTACTGCTTACCGGGCAGCGACTTAACCACGCAAGCTATTTCTAGTTCACGGGTCAAGACACGACAACATGGAAACAAATACCCGAAAGAGTCTCATTTCATCTTCTCGTACTCATTAATATTCATGAGTAGTCCGCCGACGGGACAATTCGGCTAGATTTTAGTGAAAGGGCTTTCTGGGGGTAATTTCACTAAAATCTAGCCGAATTGTCCCTACGGCGGACTATTCATGAATACCAGTCAGATGTAATAAGACTCTTTCGGGTATCTGTTTCCATGTTGTCGTGTCTTAACCCGTGAACTAGAAATAGCTTGCGTGGTTAAGTCGCTGCCCGGTAAGCAGTAGATTGCAGGTTCAAATCCCGTCTGGTTCCAAGATTTTTGTCTGACTTGTTTTTCGTTTATTTAAAGGATGGAGCAAGCTACCCTTACTACTGGGTGTATGCCTAAAATTTCTTTATATATACGTTACTAATCAAAACCCCAGAGCTTGTTTGAGTAGCAACAACTGGTTAATTCAAAGTGCATTCCATCCATTGAATCTGAATGACTAGATGCAGGTGATTGTAATGACGTGTTACTACGCAGTTAGGGGAAAAATTGTGAATACATTGCCAAAATGGTCTGTTGATCGCAAACCTTTTCATTATGGGGCCCTGATATACATCTGACTGATGTAACACAGTACCATAACCAACTGTGGAAGAGCGGTAGACTATACATGCACCTGAGGAATAGTTCCAGGTATGACCATATTAAAATATATTCAAATATTCAAATAATATGAAAATGGATTATCAATAATTGATTTGTACCTGTATAGAACTATATATAAGGGTACGAGAGGTGGATATCAGCTACATGTATTAAAGATGCTAATGTCCATTTTTTTTTCAATAAATCAACCACAAATGATCTAGAATGATACAACATTATGTCACGATTACATAAGAAAAAGCTATACACAATCACATTTCATACATTGAAAACACATTGTACAATAAGCGATCCAAAATCCGACTTCCAAATGATTATAGAACATTAATGCAAGCAGTTGTCATTTCTCTTTCCAAAACTTCAAACATTTTAATAATTTGAATTTCCCTTGAAAAGCTGTTGATAATGTGTAATATTAATCATTAAATATAGAAGCATTATAGAAGCACCTCACAAGACATTTGATATGATGTTTTGTATTCATTGTTCATGGAAGTTGTTTATCTTTGTTTGTTAAATGAATAAAGAATTGAATCGAATCGAATTGAGAATTGAGCATTAGTCTCCTTTAGTCTTGGTATTGCCCTGAGCTAAATTATCAACCAAAATGCTGGCTTTTTATTTCTATCTTTGACATGCTCTAAGTAGATTCATTCATCTGAACAACCTGACAACCAATACAATATCATTTTTAGTAGTGAGAATGAAACAGTTTTCAATTATTGTAGCTTACCAGTGACTATATTTATCATGGCAACCACTATATATTATGTATAGCATCTTCAAAAACAGTTGCATTTGACGACTGGAACATCCATCACATTAGAGAATTGTCAATTGATGGAAAAGCCAAGGGGTTCTTATTAAAATGATTATGCTTCTCCTTTCCATTTCAAGAAAATTATCAATCATTTGGTTGACCCAATACATGTAGAAAATTTGATAGGTGTGGCTTGAATATTGCACAATTTGACAATAATTCACATTGTTTTGTCTTGGAGAATATAATGTCATACATTGTATCACATAATATGAGCATGCAAATTTCAACATAGGTTGTGTCACTTCATGCACATTACGAATCCAAACATTGAAATGGCAAAGTTTTTGCCACAACAATACTTCAAACAATGAGTACATAGTGCTTCAAAAAACGCTTGTTCTCCAAGATTTCATTTCCCAATTGAAAGAGCATTTAATAAACGTTTTATATACAAAACCAACAAATAGTATACAAAAATCTCTAGTTGCTAAATATCGTTCATGATAGATAACTTTAATATTTTAAGCTTTCACCCATTAAAATTGATTTTTTTTTTCTCAGAGCAAAATTCTAACTGGTGCTCTTTCTTTACAGCAGCAATGATTTTCAAGTGCACCTCATACATTTGTAATTTTTAAATGCATTGCAAATGGTGCGCAAAGTGTTTTGTGATGTCATACCTAAGAAGTTCTGCCAGACCGGCCTAGCACAAAATGGCGGTCATGGCGCTTGCACAATTATTGAGGTTACATGCACATCATATAGATATATCACCACACAAGAGTCCAGAGCCTCATCCTTGCCGTAGTACTCTGCCTTGGGCCTAGTGCTCTTAGAGTGCTACAGGTTCAAGGCAGCTTTGCAAGACTACGGCCTTACTTCCAACCAATCAAATGAAACTACACGATGATGAGATATACAAAACGTAATAGAAAGTACTTCAAGATGATTTCCTTAATATATACATACTCATAATGCATGCAAACAAATTGGCTTTGCATCTTTTTGTTGGACAATAACTGGCTGGGAGAAATTGGTAAGCTGTCAACTACCTAGGGATAACAGCCGATTAATGTGTATACAAAGTGAGCATTGCATCGATCTTGTCCTTTAGCGTGTTCTGCCACAACAAGCTACATAAGCGTTGCTTTAAGACGCCAACTTTCCATCCTTAGTCCTTGGCTTTGACTTCACAGCTTGGTGATGGTAATGTTATATACACCAATACTCTTACTTGAATATAGTGAGGTAGACATGACAGAACCTGTAATCATTTCACAGCTCTTGGTCTTGCTTGATTGCAACAAATGTATCATGTGTTTACAATTCCTTCCTGAAATCACCAAAAGAAAGGGAGAACAAATTTGCAATTGTTACGGATCACATACTCTCTACCTTTACTGTTTAGTTCTGGTCAGATGAGTATGCAATGAGACACTGAGGCTTGCCACAGATTCACAATGCCTAAAGGACTTCAGGCACACCTAGTAGTGGGACCAGAAAAGAAGCCACATGTCCATCAGTGATTCCGGCATGTTTGGCGATGAAGCTATGCTCCAGCAGAGAGGAACAGGAAGGTCGTTTATGGGGGTCCTTGATCAGGCACCGATCAATAAAGTCACTACAGTCAAACGTGAACCTGTCAGTTGGCAGGGATGGGGATGGTCCTGAACAGATCTCCTTGAATTCGTTATAAGGGCAGGTATTGGTTGCTAGTTCCACCAAGACAATCCCAAGGCTCCACTCGTCTCCTCTGTTCACACCAGATATCAGATGATGACGAGATTTGATTGTTTCAGGAGAAAAGTAGGATGTGGGAGGGGCATCGCTATAACCTATAATGGACTGACCACCACCCAGATTTGGGTTAATGCCACCCAGCTTGATCTTACCACTGCTGCTGGCAAAGACCTTGGATGGACTGAGGCTTCCATGATGCAGGTGAAGCTCTTCTTGCAGATACACAAGGCCACTCAACATAGAGAAAGCCACTCTCCCCAGTATGTCTTCTGGTATGGAGATGTTTTGCGGTATGAGGATCTTGCATAACAGAGTCTTCATGCAAATAGCCATGAGCTCTGTACAGATCCAAAGCATCTTATCCAATTTGATGATGCCGTAGTACTCAACAGTAAAATCACAAGCTAATTTCCTGAGAGCACTATCCTTTTTGCCTATGGGTATCGCCCAGGAGGCTACACTTCCGTAAGGTATTTCCACCCTTTTGACAGCCATGAGAGTATCACTTTGTGTGTGCCTTACTTTCTCTACATATCCGTACCTGCCATGGCCAAGCACCTCCAGAACCGTCATATCATTGTAAGTGATGGGTACTTCATTGCCATGGATGGTTAATGTGTCTCTCAGTTTCAAAGACAAGGCTATGTCTTGTGCCTCATCTATTGGCCGAGGTATACCAGATCTTGAAACAGCCGAGCCCTCACGAAGGGGAGAAACTCCTAAAAACAACGGTGGTGGTGGAGGAACACCTGATCCTAGAGACGGTGGTGGTGGAGAAACACCTGATCCTGGAGGCGGTGGTGGTGGAGGAACACCTGATCCTGGAGGCGGTGGTGGTGGAGGAACACCTGATCCTGGAGGTGGTGGTGGTGGAGGAACGCCTGACCCTGGAGGCGGTGGTGGTGGAGGAACACCTGATCCTGGACTATACTGTTCTATCCTGTGCTGTGACAAACTGCTGCTATTATCGAGTAGAGGATCCTTTACTTGCTTGGACTTTTTTATCTTTCTCTCCTTGCCAAGCGGCTGGGAGGGAATTGGAGAACTAGATTTTCTTCTTGGTGAAGGTAAACCTGAGCCTACAGGCAATGGTGGTGGAGGAACGCCTGACCCTAGAGGCGGTGGTGGTGGTAAAGGTACCGAAAGGTATTCCTCTGAACTCTCTACAGATGACGAATCATCCGACTCAATTTCCTGTTTACTCGCGAATGCCATTGTTAGTATTGGTGGCTGTGGTAGTGGTGAAGGTAAACTTGAGCCTACAGGCAATGATGCCTTGGATACTTTCATCTTTCTCTCCTTGCCAAGCGGCTGGGAGGGAATTGCAGAACCAGATTTTCTTCCCAACACCCTTTCCTTAATTTGCTTGAAGAGAGAAAAAGAGGGAAGTGAGGGAAACCGTCTCCTGGACATGTAACGGACTGCAGTGGTCTTTCTGTAAAGCCTAGTACTACTACTGGCCAAGTCTTCTGATCCACTAGTAATGCTATCTAATAACATTCCTTGATCTTCCTGGAGCTTCATGGTTTGTTTCAAACGAAGGATAGTGCCTTGGAGATCAAGGTCCTCTGTCACCAATGGTTGAGGCTGTTCTACTCTTTCTTTGACATCATGTACATCTGTTTGAGAGAAAGAAACAACATTTTTTTTTATGAGACTCATCATTCAAAGTCATACTTCTCAACAGAACAGAAGATCCTCACTCAAAAATAGGTCAATTTACAATTCCACTTACACGGAGGTGCATGCTATTTGGAAGTCAACCTCATGTGTGCACGGTATTACATAAGGTAGTTCGCGAACCACGAGACTTGCCTAATTTCGCAATCAATAAAAAGTGCTAAGTTGTTTTTCAAATATTCAAAATGGTGCCTAGATGACCTTTGATCTCATCATCCTCATCAACACACATGTAGTATTACCCAAGGATCATCTGTACCAAGTATGACCATAATTAATGCAGAAATACAAAAAATGAGAGCAAGTTAAATCAAAACTTTAAGAAAAATGACGCAAATGGCCTCATATCATTTGACCTTATGACCCCTAGATGAACTTTGACCTTATATCAAGGATCATTTAGACCAAGTATGAACACAATTGATGCAGGAATATAGAAATGAGAGCAAGTTAAAGGAAAACTTCAACATTTTTGTAACAAACTAACAGACTAACAGACCAACAGACCAACAGGAAAAGTGATCACTAGATTTCATCCGAACCTCGTTCAGGCAAGACAAAAAGGGGGTAAAGGATTACAGAGGTGGTAAAGGACTACTGAGGTGGTAAAGGATTACAGAGGGAGTAAATGATTACAAAGGGACTACAAAATTACAGATGGAGTAACGGATTACAGAGGGAATAAAGGATTACAAAGGGAGTAACAATTTACAAAGGGAGTAACAGATTACAGAGGGAGTAAAAGATTACAGAGTAAAGGATTACAGAGGGAATAAAGGATTACAAAGGGACTACACGATTACAGAGGGAGTAAAGGACTACAAAGGGAGAAACGGATTACAGATAGAGTAAAGGATTACAGAGGGAATAAAGGATTACAGAGGGAGTAAAGAATTACGAAGGGAGTAAAGGATTACAAAGGGAGTAAGGGATTACAGAGGGAGTAAAGGATTACAGAGGGAGTAAAGGATTACAGAGGGAGTAAAGGATTACAAAGGGACTAAAAAATTACAAAGGGAATAAAGGATTATAAAGGGAGTAAAGGATTACAAAGGGAGTAACGGATTACAGATTGAGTAAAGGATTACAGAGGGAGTAGAGGATTACAAAGGGAGTAAGGGATTACAGAGGGATTATAGGATTACAGAGGGAATAAAGGATTACAGAGGGAGTAAAGAATTATGAAGGGAGTAAAGGATTACAAAGGGAGTAAGGGATTACAGAGGGAGAAACGGATTACAGATAGAGTAAAGGATTACAGAGGGAGTAAAGGAGTACAGAGGGAGTATAGGATTACAAAGGGATTATAGGATTACAGAGGGATTATAGGATTACAGAGGGAATAAAGGATTACAGAGGGAGTAAAGAATTACGAAGGGAGTAAAGGATTACAAAGGGAAAAAAGGATTACAGAGGGAGAAACGGATTACATATAGAGTAAAGGATTACAGAGGGAGTAAAGGATTATAAAGGGAGTAAAGGATTACAGTGGGAATAAAGGATTACAGAGGGAGTAAAGGATTACAAGGGGAGTAAAATATTACAGAGGGAGTAAAGCATTACAGAGGGAGAAAAGTATTACAGAGGGATTATAGGATTACAGAGGGAATAAAGGATAACAGAGGGATTATAGGATTACAGAGGGAATAAAGGATTACAGAGGGAGTAAAGAATTACGAAGGGAGTAAAGGATTACAAAGGGAGTAAGGTATTACTGAGGGAGTAAGGGATTACAGAGGGAGAAACGGATTACAGATATAGTAAAGGATTACAGAGGGAGTAAAGGATTATAAAGGGAGTAAAGGATTACAGAGGGAATAAAGGATTACAGAGGGAGTAAAGGATTACAAGGGGAGTAAAGGATTACAAGGGGAGTAAAATATTAAAGAGGGAGTAAAGGATTACAGAGGGAATAAAGGATTACAGAGGGAGTAAAGAATTACGAAGGGAGTAAAGGATTACAAAGGGAAAAGGGGATTACAGAGGGAGAAACGGATTACAGATAGAGTAAAGGATTACAGAGGGAGTAAAGGATTATAAAGGGAGTAAAGGATTACAGTGGGAATAAAGGATTACAGAGGGAGTAAAGGATTACAAGGGGAGTAAAATATCACAGAGGGAGTAAAGCATTACAGAGGGAGAAAAGGATTACAGAGGGATTATAGGATTACAGAGGGAATAAAGGATAACAGAGGGATTATAGGATTACAGAGGGAATAAAGGATTACAGAGGGAGTAAAGAATTACGAAGGGAGTAAAGGATTACAAAGGGAGTAAGGTATTACTGAGGGAGTAAGGGATTACAGAGGGAGAAACGGATTACAGATAGAGTAAAGGATTACAGAGGGAGTAAAGGATTATAAAGGGAGTAAAGGATTACAAGGGGAGTAAAATATTACAGAGGGAGTAAAGGATTACAGAGGGAATAAAGGATTACAGAGGGAGTAAATGATTACAGAGGGAGTAAAAAATACAAAGGGAATAAAGGATTATAAAGGGAGTAAAGGATTACAAAGGGAGTAACGGATTAAACAGTGAGTAAAGGATTACAGAGGGAGTAAAGGATTACAGAGGGAGTAAAGGATTACAGAGGTGGTAAAGGATTACAAGAAAGAGAGGCATAACTCCTGGGCCTTCTTCATTCACCTCCAGACTATGCTATTTTCTCGCATCAGCAAGAAGACCTAGAACTCTCTTTCACATCATCTGCAGTTGGTCCCGGCTCAATGGAATAACATGGAATATAGTACAGCCAACATTGCAACATTATTACCATAGGATATCTGAAGGGCAAGTAGGAGACTTTTTTTTCTTCTTTCGTTTTTAATTTAGAACTCCATAGGCTTTTTTATTGAGATAAACATTTCACAACGTAGAAGGATGAATTTTACACTCAAATGAAATACAATAAATAACATTTCTCTCTTTCAGTTTTAAACAATCAGGATTCTTCTTACCTGAATACCCTACCACCTCTCCAGATGACCCCTGTGACATCACACGTTGAAGCCTGGGAATAATATAATCAAGCCACGTATAACATGATAAAGATTTGTAAAAAAAGAAAATATGTAATAATATGATTTTGTTATATGTAAGTTTCAATATCTTTGATAAAGACTAACACATTCCTAAAGATTCACATTATAGTTAATCAAAAGAAATTGCAAGCTCTGTTTAATTTCATTTTGTTTCTTTGACAACATCTGTTGTCTTATTTTTTTAGATAAATTCATTTCATAAATCATTTAAATCAAATGAACTAAACGGAGGATCTCTGTCAGAAAGTGATAAGGGATACTGTATCATGAATAAAATGTATGGTGTAGGTTTTCATAATTGGTGTGTCACTTTAACTTTACTTAACAATTAACTTACTTTTTACAGAGAAAAAAATGTTTCATGTATAACTGGATGTAATAATGGTGTCATCTCTGCCTGTTACTGTAATTTTAAAAGCTGAATATAGCACACTAGGGTTGTTTTGCATCAGGATATCTTGAACAAAGAACTGAATTCAGGGGTCAACAAATGTCAGAGGTGTTATATGCTGACATGCTGGAGCCCAAATAAAACATGTCTGATCTTCATCTAGATCAAAGCAAGACCATAAGTGTTCTTGCAATGCACAAGCTAGATATTGTCTGATCTAGATCATAGCAAAGCTATACACATTCATGCAATGCACAAGCTAGATATTTAGAAAATTTGAGTTGAGCTCCACTGTTTCTCAATGTTATTAATGACCAGTCATGAATCAACTGTTAGGGGAAGAGGTGGACTGCACATCAATCATGAATTCTCAATATTGCAAATAACTGGAAAATATCACTGCACCTGGCACTCTAGCACTTTTCGGTCTTTGGGCTTGTAAATCTTTGAACTGGGCACTTCTGGTTATACAGGCAAACCCTATTAGAAATATGCAGGGGCATAGCAAGAACCCACTTATCACAAAGACATTTTTTGGATCGCAATTTTTCTTCCTTAGACCTTTGTGTATTCTGCTTCTCATATAATGAGATTGGCTATAGAGAAATTTCTGCTATAGCGAAGTAAACTCCCAGCCTAAAGAAAAACAAAGCAAATTGACTCCTTTATTACGAGCACTCCCTTCAGCCAGAGAGAAATGCAACGTACAACACAAGCATTTTTTTTGCGCTGTCAAACAGATCCTTTTGCGAGAGATTGATCATACACGTTGTGTAAGAATCCACACACACACAACCACATATTATGTGCGTGCAGTACTGCATGCATGCTCAACCACCAACCATAACCAGCTTAACCACCAACATGGCTAAGCACGCACACAGCAGAGGGTACAAGAGCCTCTATATACATGTGACACTGTGTACGATCATGTGTGAAGATGCATTGCGTACAATCATTCATTGTGTACCCGCGGTCATGGCAGCAGGCGCGGGTAACCGAGCCTCCCTGCTGCTTCATTTGTTTGTAAACAGAGACGTTGGAAGTGTGGTTTATTTACTTCTTCAACTGTGCTGTTAAATATTTTAGTGACTTAGTGGCTAGTAAGTCAATTCATTTTAATATGCTTGATATACAAGCGGTAAATATGTTATTTTATGTGTAGTCCTATATTTCTGTATATTTTGATCATGTACTGGTATAGCGAGCGATCAGGCATAGTGTGGAAAAAGTGTGGGTCAATATCCTCAGGGTTTGCCTGTATTAGTAGGTCAGCACAAATAATTGCAACACTCTCCAGGTAACCTACTTTCCCACAAAAATTTGTATGATATTTTCTACTATATTATAATATATGAAATTTGGCTGCAGTAACTGTAAACTTTCTTTACTAAAACAAGGGTTACTTGCATCGATGCAAAGCACTATGTGCCAGACTACACAACCAGAAGAACACAGGTCAACAAATTTTGCTGAAAAGGTGATAGTGCCACTATTGTAGTTATTTGCGATATTGAGAATAGTTCACCTCCCTCCTCCCAAAACAAGCCAAAACACACCAAGGAGTAGAGGTTTCACCTGATGTTAACACACTCTTCCAGGAATTGCAATGGAACACCTGGGAAAGCAAGGGGGGTTGGGTCGGGGGAGGGGGGGGGGTAGCCCATGAACAAGTACTTGAAGCGGGAAGGGATAGAAGATGCCTCACAAATTCTGTGGCTACTTCCATATTCAAAGAGATTTTCTCCACTACACCAACAGCATGTTCAGCATTCTTACCAATCCACCAGCAAAACAAGAAACCTACCCAATTTACAAGGTAGGATACATGAATATTGTGTTTGTTTGCCCCGTAATATCCTTCCCACTTCATATACATATATCTCTCAACATCTTGGTAAGCCACGTTTTTTTTTTTTACTTACAACTGCGACAACTCCGCTTGCTGAATCTCCAGTTCCAGTGCCTCTTCATCTTTCTGTGGTACAGCTGTCAACATAAAGTCAAAAACAAAGAACTATGCTATGTCCAGGTGTATCGATGCTATACTGAAAAACTTGTAATTTTGGCACCACAGCGCACATGAAATACTTCTCACTTCAAAACAATTAACCCTATGCATTGAAATCATTGACAAAGCCCAGAACAAGTACATGTATCATGAAGATGTAACGATGATATGATGATATGAAATCCTTACTATAATTTGGCTAAAGTTGTGTGTGTGTCTGTCTGTTTAATTGAAATAATCTTTCTCTGTGATTTTCCACTCAATTGAGAAATAATTTTTCCTACCTTAGTTGAATTGCCCCCAAATTGTCCAAAGGGGGTTTATCATTATTGTTTTGGTATTTATTTGTGCAATATGGAAACTGTTTCAACTTACAATTCGTTACTTCTTTCTTACAGCCAATTTTCCTTCACAGCATCGCATATTTGCATTTTGCCTATATACCTTCATTGTTCCCAAACCACCAGGGGCCCGGGGGAAACTAGCTTATAAAGATAATCTGCCGATTTGAGGATTATACCGCTGAATCGGTTGAATATTAATGATTACATACTGGTACATGTACTTGCTGCGCATGATGTTGTATACATGTAACGGGTAAATCTGCTAATATGTGTAATTGAGTGAGGACACATTGTAACTACTTGTGAAGTATGCCGTTGCTTACCATGTTGCGAGATGGGTTGGATCCATTCCAGGGCTTTTGTAGTGTCACCTTTCACTCGCAATGTGAACTTGGACATGGCAACACAGCACTGCAAGAAAGCAATAGGATGGATCTTAGCTCAAACATTCATAGCAAAGACAGTTGGCATATTCTGAAAAGGTCCACACTGTCCCCGATTCCAGCTCTCAGGTTTTTGCAGCAGACAAAGACATAATGGACTTTCAATAAAAGTAATAAGATAAAAGAAAATTATGACAACTAGTAATTAAGGAGACACAACCATGGCTTTCTCACGATGTTGTCACTGTAATTCAGGTATCATAAGAAAGATTTTGCTGCTTCTGTGTATACGTTTGGGAGGTTTGGTTTTTACATGGATATTGGGATACTCACTAATCCAGATATTATGCAACATAGGACATGTTAAACATTATGCAATATGTGATATGTTAAAGTCCTCAAAAATGTATGATTTGAAAACTTGTCTTCAAAACCTTGAATTAGATTGGCATGGAGTCTAGATGATGATAATTTTAATATAATACTTTATATACCTCATACATAGATTCCTCTCATCTGATTGGTTAAAAGTAGAGTCATCGAAATAGCTGTGCCCCCGTTTTTAACAAGATGACGTCAAAATTAACTGTGCCCGGGGCATGGCAATCGACTGTGCCCGGAAAATAATAAGACAACCTCAACACCGCGCGATATCGCTCGTGTGTGCGCAATTCCTGTACGCGCAATGAGTGTTGATTTACATGCCTATTACATGCTATCTTGTAGGCCTTGTCAGTTCAGGAAATCTTTTAACCAATCGATGAGAAGAATCTATACATTCGGTTTATAAAACAAATATTGACTGCTTAATATTCGGGGCACAGTTAAAATCATAGGCCCTCGGTGATGTCAAAACCATGACTATGCCCTCAGCTTCGCTTCGGGCATAGTCATGGTTTTGACATCATCTTGGGCTTATAATTTTAACTGTGCCCCTCATAGCAGTCAATATTTGTATATTGTTAATTGGTTGTGATGATAATTTGAAATTCTGATGACATTGATAATATATGATAACACTTTGATGATGACAATATGATAATTTATCTATGTGAAGACAGTTTTCACAATACTGATTGATCATTGTCTTAACATTGTCTTATACCAGCCCAAGGTGTTAATTGATGGTATTCAGGTACACCTTACAATCATGCATGAGCATCGCACTCCATAAATTTACAATGATAATGATTTTGAATTCTAAAAGAAAAGCAATGAAGAAGATTCCCCCCCCCCCCAAAAAAAAGTAACATTTAAATTGAAAGAATACAAAATGTGCATGCAAAACAGATCAAACTGTCAAAGGAGTTCTTACCGTGTGGAAGAGACCGTGCACACTCGTAAGGTTTTTACGTGCCAAGTCCAGAGCGTTCATGTAGTACTGTTCAGCGGCTGCAAAGGAGAAGTTGGATTGCGCAACATGTGCCTGCCTCAGTATTTTTTGCACAAGGTACTCCGGTGGACCCTGTAATACAAAGAGCACAGTTAGAGGTGTTAATATTTTTATTTCTTTGTCACAAAAAACATACCAATGAGACATTATTTGGTAGAATTATATTATTACAGGAAGGGTTGTGTACAAAACTAGAGAATTTGACTTCCTGCACTTGTATGTTTCCGCCCTCCTGCGCAGACACTGAAGTAATGCCAAAATCTTGAATAGTTGGTAAAATTTAATCCTCTCATCCATGGAAAACTTGCTACTTAGCTATCATATATCATCATTGTCCCACCTTTGGTGATATTTGGTTCAATATTGCATAATTTATCACATGAACAACAACATTTCACAATTTTACCTTGACCCTTCACCAGTGACCTTTCTGACCCACAATAATCACTAAATTGTTCTGTCATATATCATCATTGTACCAAGCTGGAATTCAGTGTATTATTTCTCGAGTTATTATGTAAAAAATGACATTTTAGGATTTTGCCTTGACCTGTGACCTTTGACCTATATGACCCAAAATCTATTCAGTTGATTGTCCTGTTAAATTAAAAAGTTTGATGAAATTTGATCAATCATTTCTTGAGTTATCATGTATTCAGACAAATTTTAGCATTTGACCTTGACCTGTGACCTCCAACCTTTAACTTACATGACCCATAATCTAATCAATTAATTGCTCTGCCACACATTATCAATGCACAAAGATTGATGAAATTAAGTGAATTACTTTTTGAGTTGTTCGTAAATGAAATCCAGGCAGACGGATGAGCAGATGAACGGACAACATCAACACAACATGCCATCTGGCAACTTTGTTGCGGAGGCATAAAATGAAAACCTTCCTTGATATTGTGATTGCAACACATTATGGAACTAGAAGTACAGTATCAATAAAAGTACACACTGTATTAAATGTTTTTGGACAGATTACCTACTTCAGATGGATTTAAATTGTTTAAATGCATTAAACAAGCATTAGTACCAGAATACACCGAATTAGAAACACACCACGTGTATAGTTATTGAGCTTTTGTTTCATCTATGTTATCATTCAAATACAGCAAAATGTGCTCTTACGAACACCTGTTTATAATGACATTGCTTGTTTCCCTTGAACATTTCTCATTGAGACCTGCATCCATGTAACCTGCACAGGAACACCACCTGCTCTTAAAGGCCATGTTTCTAGTCTTTCTTATTGACACCTGCATCCATGTAACCTGCACAGGAACACCACCTGCTCATAAAGGCCATGTTTCTAGTCTTTCTTATTGACACCTGCATCCATGTAACCTGCACAGGAACACCACCTGCTCATAAAGGCCATGTTTCTAGTCTTTCTTATTGACACCTGCATCCATGTAACCTGCACAGGAACACCACCTGCTCATAAAGGCCATGTTTCTAGTCTTTCTTATTGACACCTGCATCCATGTAACCTGCACAGGAACACCACCTGCTCATAAAGGCCATGTTTCTAGTCTTTCTTATTGACACCTGCATCCATGTAACCTGCACAGGAACACCACCTGCTCTTAAAGGCCATGTTTCTAGTCTTTCTTATTGACACCTGCATCCATGTAACCTGCACAGGAACACCACCTGCTCATAAAGGCCATGTTTCTAGTCTTTCTTATTGACACCTGCATCCATGTAACCTGCACAGGAACACCACCTGCTCTTAAAGGCCATGTTTCTAGTCTTTCTTATTGACACCTGCATCCACGTAACCTGCACAGGAACACCACCTGCTCATAAAGGCCATGTTTCTAGTCTTTCTTGTCTCCTTCGAGCGGTCTTTCTATACAGCTTTCACTGTATTGACTGATTTTCTGAGATGTTTACCTCTTGGTCTGGGTGGAGCACATGCCACATCACCGACTCCAGTGGATCACTTGTCAGCTCGGACAGCAGCTCATCCACCACAGGTGGCATGAGGTTTTGGCCAGTGTCCTTCAAAATCAAAACATAATCATACAGTACAATAAGAAAGAGAAATGTAATGCCCTCCGCACATCCCAAGCATGGTGCAATAACATCTCTTTTAATGCCACAGGTTTACACCCCTACTTGTGCAGACTATTCAACTCATGGAGTAGCATATGCGTCGTGGATTAAGTGTACCAGTAGCCTCATTAATAGAATATACCATATCTCATGTGATTAGCACTCCAAAGACTGAATATCTAAGATAAACCCATGTTGGTCATAGTAAAGAATGTTCTGCCTGTAAGGAATAGAATTCATAAAATAGATATTAGTAATTGCCTTGTCACTATCTTTGAACAGCGTTCTCACCTGTAAACAAAGACCAAAATATGAATGGGGTTTTTGGTCAAACTACAAAATATGTGATAAATGCTATGAAATTACCATAATAAAGTCAAAAGGATTATTTTTCATGAAGTAGAATTTTTTTTCTTCTTTAAAATAGAAATGTACTATTTCAAATCAAATGCAATTTTACACGGCAGAGCCATACTGACTACCAACTGCCAACTACAGTGTTTTTTTTTCCTGATGCCTTTCCTTAAATGGCCACAAAGCTATTCATGATGAAGGGTAAACAACCAGCCAGATAGATGAAAATAAAGGATTTTTTGTTCACCTGATCCCTCTCTTCGATGGCCACAAAACTTGTGAGTGGTGTGATGATGGAGACACTAATGCTGATGTTCTCTAGAAAGCTGGTTAGACTGTACATCCGGGCCTCGTGGGTCACATGGTCACGGTCAAAGGATCCGATCTCCCAATCGCGCACCAGCGCACGCACCGCAAGACGATGCAAGGTCTGCGAGCCAAAGAAAAGACATAGGCTAGAGAGCATGAGAATCTGTGACTGAGTTCCTCCTTCGCAGCCCTGACATCACAAGGGAAATGTTTACACACGTACAGCTATGTATACTGTATTAAAGCATGTGGAGCAGAAACAATGTGTGTGATTCATGCGACCCCTGACCCATCATCACATATATTTGGATCGTGCATTGGCAGAAATATGTATTTACTGATATTCACCTTACTATTCACAAATTCTTCTTTTTTAAATGTGACTTTCAAGTCATAAAATCTTTTAGGTTTTTGCACATCTCAGCTTTTTGGCAGAAAGCAAAAGCAAGTAGAGCAATTCAACTGCCACGCAGTCAATAAATATGCTAGCTCTTTGCTAGCTCTATTTAGATTATTCTCAGAAAATCTGATGTTTGGTTGGGAATGTTCCAGTGAATTCCTATGTGAAATGCAAATATCATATTCTGTTTTTCCATGTTTAGCCAAGTTTGGCAATGTTCATTTGGCCTTTGACCTCTTACTTCTTTGACTTCCAATGTAATCAGTCTGTCTAAATTCATCCAAGTATCCTCGTGATTCATCTCGGTAGGCTACCATGTTTACTTGATAATCATAATTGGATTGGGATTTATTGTGAAAAATATCAATTTGGGGGCAATTTTTAGCAAATTTTAACAAAGTTCATATACCTTTGACCTTTGACCTTTCAGGAATTTTACTCAAACTTTCATTATTCTACCTCCATGAAGTGACAATTTTCTGTACCAAGTTGTGTTTGAATTGAATAATAAGATTTGGATTCAATGCGAAAAATAGCCAATTTTGGCAAAGTTCATTGACCTTTGACCTCTGACCTTCCAGCAATTTCACCAAAAATGTCAGTCTAGCACCTAGGAGTGATCCATCTTTTCACTATGTTTGGTTGGAAATGTGCTACTGGATTTGGATTTATTGTGAAAAATATAAAGTTTGGGGCAGTTTTTAGCAAATTTTGGCAAAGTTCATTGACCTTTGACCCCTAACCTTTTAGGAATTTTACCAAAAATTTCACCAGTCTATCTCCAAGTAGTGATCCATCTGTGTACCATGTTTTATGAGAACTGCATCCTTGGACTTGGATTCATTGTGAAAAAGGTCAAATTTTTGCAATTTTTCACAAAGTTCATTGACCTTTGACCTTTCAGGAATTTTACCCAAAATATCACCAGTCTACCTCCGAGTAGTGATCCATCTTTGTACCGTGTTTGATAAGAATTGCATCCTTGGATTTGGATTTAATATGAAAAGGGTCAATTTAGGGCAAGTTTTCACAAAGTTCAATGACCTTTGACCTTTGACCCCAATTTTACACACTTCATTGGTTTTATGCAATACACACATGCACTAAGTTTGAAGATAATCTGGATCACAGTTCTAAAGATATTGCCTAAATGGATTCGAGACGAACGGACTGACGGACGGACGGACGGTATGACCAGGGAGGTGTTACGAAGGAGTAGAAACTCGAGCATAATATATTCAAACATCTGTATGGGTTCTAAAGCGTGCTCATGAATGCCAAAAGCATTCCATAATCATGACAATGCTTTGATGTTCCATGTGCCGTGCCGACATTTAGCTAATGTCAACTTGGAAAAGAAATTTCTTTAATTTCCCATTTGACTGTAGACGTTTTGTTTTTGACAAATTTGTTTGCAAACTTTAAGGAAGTTAACGGCAGATAATGACAGATCCTTTACTCTGCTTTTGTTTCGAAAAGTATTGAGGAATCATTAAAAATCGGACATATAAGCTATTTTTATTACTTACAAAATTGGCCAATGTCTTCACTTTTCGACAACTTGTGCATCTGGGGGATTCAACCACTCTCAAAATGATATATTAAGCTGTGTATTATCATTAACGGCGTTTGTGTGTGTTTGCGTGAAACAGAGATATTTCACTTGAAAAACTTGTTTATTTGTGTTTGCTGATACCTGTTATGCTCATGGAAGTATTAACAGAACGGGACAAGCGAAATGAGACTGTAAATTTCTTTTGTCCTCTCCGAGAAGCCGTTGCCACACAATCATATTCATAATTGTTCAAACACCTGAACAGCACCTGTTGAGAACACATAACTTTTCAGCGGCTTGGCACATGGGTTCAAAGGAAGAAAGTTGCTTCATATCCTTCCATAACACGTCCCTGGTATGACAATCCAAAAACATAATACCTCCGGCCACTTCGTGGCAGAGGCATAAAAAACATAATCATATCCTTATCATTTGCCGCTTCTCTAGGCACTCCATGTGCAGTTTCCCAAACACTTTCAATAACACTCTCACATAGAGTACACTATTTTGTTGAAAATCAACTTGCCCCAATTATTTCAAAGGGTTACTAAATTAGAAAAATAAGTTCCCACTAAAATATGTTAATTTATCCACTAAAAACGAATTTCACATTCGTTTGCCGCAATAAAGTCTCATTTTAACGAAAATTTGAAAAAACGCACGCCTCCAGTGACGTATGAGAAGTCAAAATGCCATTAATGCCAATGGCGTAAATAAAATATTTTATACACGGCATTCAAACAATACGTCACCAATGGGAACCCAAAAGCTTGTCCGAGGTTTGTCGAGTAGCAACAACTGATAGATTCAAAGTGTATTCCATCCATTCAATCTGAATGACAAGATACAGGTGAATGCAATAACGCGCTACTACGCAGTTAGGGGGAAAGTTGTGAATACATTACGAAAATGGTCAATTGTTGACTTACGTACAATCAATGGAATTTTGACTTCTCATAGGTCACAAGAGGTGTGCGTTTTTTCAAATTTTCGTCAAAATGAGACTTTATTGCGGCAAACGAATGTGAAATGTTTAGTGGATAATTTTACTAAGATTAGTGGGAACTTATTTTTCTAATTTAGTAACCCTTTAAACTTCTGCAAAGGCTTTGATTCAACTATTACTGGCAGACTCATGATCACCGCATTAGTCATCTGCAAGGTAGTCCCAGTTTCCTCTCCATCTTTCTTCTCTTAGTGTGCTTCAATCTAAAATATTTAAACCATTACTTTGATGTCAATATGAACAACGTTATGATCTTTTTGTTCTATTGTTTGTGCTCACCTTGTTGTCACCCATGTATGCAGCCGTGGATGTCGTGCTCAGTGATTCTCTGATTTTCTGGCCACGAACATCTGCAGTAAGGGTAACCTAAAGCAGCAAGACAATTGCACAAAAACATTGTTACAAATCTATGATAACATACATGCTTCATTTTTATCAAAGCACACATTTTTCCTTAATTGAAGTTACTATAAAAATATGAAGCTGGGATGTAAGTTATTGATATGTATTTTCATGACTATTGGGACGAGTCTCAATTTCTATAAACGTTTTATTCATACCATCATGAATTCAAGTAGCAAATCTACATTGATACAAACTTTCTTTACAAAATTTCTTTTAAAAGTCAACGCAGTGACTTCACATGGAGATGAGATATATAAAAAACATAACATGTTATACTTTTAGCAAAATGACCTACCGCATTTCTTTTGGACAGACAGTTTCCAAAATGACTTCTCCTTACCTCCTCTACTTTTGGACCGATTGAGAAGAGGACGATCTGTGATCCGGTAAAGATAGAGGATATCTGGGCTGGCACCTTGATCCAATCAGGAGGAGTAGGCTGAGCAGCCCCTGCCCCCTGTAAGGCATCCCCTTCCCTCTCACACAGCTCTGCTTGCTTCCATTCTGTCTCCACACTGCTCACGGATGGCTGACTGCAACGCTCTAGCTGGCTCTCAATCTGTATGCCAGTATTCAATTGTGATGAACAAGTTTTTACACACAAGACTTCTCCAAATTTAATATAAGTGTAAAGAGCGAATAATGTTTAACCCTTCTTTAAAGATATATTTGTCAGCAACTAACATATGAACATACAACTTAAATAGCCATAGGAATAAACTGTGAAAAGTGCGTCCCGTTTATAAACTCAAGACTATAAGTGTTGGTAGCTTCAGGTTGGTATATTTCTGCTTGATTAACTCATTGCATCAAGTAAATTCCATCTCAAATAGCTTTAACCATCTGTACACCATATGACGAAGTTCCTACTGACAATCCTCAAATAAATAAGGATCAATATATTTTGAAAAATCTCTTTCTGCAATTTAGATTTTAATTTGAGACTGCACATCAAGAAACATACACTTAATGATTACTTATAAAAGTAGTACAGAAATTTGTCATTAAGTCACCTTTCCTTCCCACTTAGACTTTGTCTTTGGGTCAAACGTCTCAAAGGCACCACCGCTGACATCTGCCAAGGCTCGTAGGATGTGGCGATTACCAGCCCCACTGCTCAAAGGAAAATATATCATTGGATAGTGATCTCAGTCATAAATGTACATGACACATGATATCAATTACTTGTCCAATCATACGTTATCCTCATACAATCTTTGATCAATTTGGTCAAACATTTCTAGAGTTATCGCATAAATGAGATCCATATAAGCACATGAAATGACAGACAAACAGAAAATATAGACATTGACCCTTAACCTCAAACAATGCACACACACACACACACACACACACACACACACACACACACACATACTAACACAAACAAAACATAAATAACATATAGAAACACACTTGTTGATGTGCATCAAATTTGCTTTTATACATAGGTTGACAAGACAATGACATAGCATTTCCTGCTCCCAGGCCCACTGCTGAATTACCCATGAAAAATATCTTGTTGTTTAATCTATGAAACTTAATGCAAGTGTGAAAGATCAATAACAATTACTGGATCAGGAACTTTGACATTCATATGAAAGAAGAGGTTCCCTTGCATCACAAATTAAAATACAAGCACACTGAACTTCACCATCAAAGCTTTCACATGTACAATGGTAATGGTGACAACAGAGACAACAAAACAGTAACACTGAAAGAATCATTCAGCAAGACAAAAAAGTCTGAACGAATACTTTTCCCTATTCTCCTTACTCACCATTTGCACGGTTGTATGTACTAAGACCAGGGAAAAATCTAGTATTCAAAACTTGATGAGCAAATTTCAATCAGCGGACTCACATTGGTGAGAAATGAATGTGCAGGCCAATTATCGATCATTGCTTTACATATGTGGCTTTGTGGAGTAATCTGTCCAAAATGTGTAGCAAATTGCACTGCTATACCAGGGAAATTCTCTCTGTATGACTACCCCATTCCATTGGGATCTAACACACATATGATGGCAAATGAGTTCTTACCTAACCCCGCATGTGAAGACACGATTGACAGCCTTATACTTGGCTGCTACATTGATGGTCAATTTCTCGTTCGTGACGAACCCGTCCGATATGAGAATCACATTTCGCTGAGCATTGGCCAGCGGTAACAGCGATAATGAGCGTAGAGGGCGCCAGACCTCAGAGCTTCCGAGGTCCGAGGAAGCGTCATCGATGAAGTCTCCGGCTTCCTCAAGGTTCCGCTGAGTCTTGAGCACCACAGTCGGAAACAGCTCCTTGAAATCTGAAGCGTACGGTGTGGCAAACATAATAATGGGGGATATTTTACCACCAAAGTGCTCATTGAGATTTTGACACTACACATGTATTGATTCCCTTTATCAGGCGTGCCAACTCTGCCTAGGGTGGAATCTTACTGTGACCTCCATTCAGTACTAAAGAGTGCAGTACTGTGTAATGGTGTGGTTAGCAAACACAAAGACAAGGCATTAGCAATATTGTGTCTCGCCCACTTGCGAAAATAACCAGAAATATCGCGATCTCCGTTGCTACGCAAAAGAATTGTATCCCTGACCTCAAATGACCTTTGACCTTATCCTGTGACCTCCAACGATACCATAACATGAAGGTACCCCCAGTGCATCTATGACCCAAGTTAGGTTGTAATCCAAGCAACCTATGTGAAGTTATTTGTCAAAAGAGAGTCTTGCAGGTAAACTTTAACGTATGACCTCAAATGACCTTTGACCTTATCCTGTGACATCCAACGGCACCATAACATGAAGGTACCCCTAGTGCATCTATGACCCAAGTGAGGTTGTAATCCAAGCAACCTATGTGAAGTTATTTGTCAAAAGAGAGTCTTGCAGGTAAACTTTAACGTATGACCTCAAATGACCTTTGACCTTATCCTGTGACCTCCAACGGCACCATAACATGAAGGTACCCCCAGTGCATCTATGACCCAAGTTAGGTTGTAATCCAAGCAACCCATGTGAAGTTATTTGTCAAAAGAGAGTCTTGCAGGTAAACTTTAACGTATGACCTCAAATGACCTTTGACCTTATCCTGTGACCTCCAACGGTACCATAACATGAAGGTACCCCCAGTGCATCTATGACCCAAGTTAGATTGTAATCCAAGCAACCCATGTGAAGTTATTTGTCAAAAGAGAGTCTTGCAGGTAAACTTTAACGTATGACCTCAAATGACCTTTGACCTTATCCTGTGACCTCCAACGGTACCATAACATGAAGGTACCCCCAGTGCATCTATGACCCAAGTTATGTTGTAATCCAAGTAACCTATGTGAAGTTATTTGTCAAAAGAGAGTCTTGCAGGTAAACTTTAACGTATGACCTCAAATGACCTTTGACCTTATCCTGTGACCTCCAACGGTACCACAACATGAAGGTACCCCCAGTGCATCTATGACCCAAGTTAGGTTGTAATCCAAACAACCCATGTGAAGTTATTTGTCAAAAGAGAGTCTTGCAGGTAAACTTTAACGTATGACCTCAAATGACCTTTGACCTTATCCTGTGACCTCCAACGGTACCATAACATGAAGGTACCCCCAGTGCATCTATGACCCAAGTTAGGTTGTAATCCAAGCAACCTATGTGAAGTTATTTGTCAAAAGAGAGTCTTGCAGGTAAACTTTAACATAGAAAAAGAGAGTCTTGCACATCCTCTTTAATATATGACCTCAAATGACCTTTGACATCATCACATGACCTCTGACAACACCATAACATGAAGATACCCCTAGTGCTTCTATCAACCAAGTGTGGCTGCCATTGCTGTAACAGTTGCCAAGTTATGGATCATAAGAGAGTCTTGCAGGTAAACTTTAACATTTGTGACGGACGACGGACGACGGACGGACGACGGACGGACGCCATTTGGATCCCTTAGTCTCGCCTTCACCTCCGGTGGGCGAGACAAAAACTACAGCTTCTTATTCTTACAACCGACTCATGATGAACCAAACTCCTCTGACAAAATAAAAAAGCAGATATAGAGCAGAAAGATGAATTATATATTAATAAATAAACAAAAAAGACTGGTACAAAAAACAAACAAAGGAATAGTAGATGTATATTATGATTAAAAAGTAGAAAGAACACGCAGGTTTGCAGAAACTTTATCAATTTTGGTTTAAAATTGTGACGAACTAAAAGCGATAAATGTGTATGTAATTACCCGTTCCAAAGGTGATGACATTGAAGTTACTCTTCCTCGGCAGTTTCTGAAGGATCATTTTGCACAACTTCTTGGCATGGTCAGTGGGCTGACCTCTCATAGAGGTTGAGCAGTCCAGTAGGAGTATGACCTCTGGGGCAGCAATCTGGACTGCTTCTAGTTTTGGGTAGAACACAGCCATATATGCCTGGTGACAAAGAAGCAAGAACAAAAAATAGATATTGATTTCTGGGAGCTTCTTTACAACCCTGAACCATGTAATGCATTATATCCCATTGAAGGAAAAGATTTTTTTTACAGAGGCTCTTTTGGGCATGATGGGGACTAAATCGCCGCACTCTGCCCATTTTCACTGATAAGGAAGTGACGTCCAAACATATGATCTCTTACTGAATTTAGATGTAAGAAGATATCATCAATATCTTTGTTGATCTTTCCTTCAAAAGTGAATACAGTACTTATTTACTCGTCTCTGTTTCTCTGTCTCTCACTCTTCCTTTTCTTGTATCTTCTTTCGAACATATGACAGAAGGCAAACACTATATCAAGGCAAAATTCCATTGTTGAATATGCAAATGCATTAAGCAACCAAGTTTCAGATTTAACTATTACTTCACCTAAGAAATCAATATCAATCCATGATCGCATTCTCCAAAAACCATTACTTGACACTCACATGAGAGCATAAATCTGGGAAATACTCCGTCCAAATCCTGGGTTGGTGTGGGTCAGCCACGCCGATCAGCAGCTGAAAGCCATCTCCTAGTTGCACACCGCTCTCCAGAGTAATGGTGGCCCTCCTCCCTTCCCGCTGTGCATCAAATAAAGATAAAAATATAAAAACCTTGCACCAAGAACTACCAGACAAACCAATCTCCATTACATCATCATTTAGGTTTAAGATAATCCTATAAGGGATTTAAATAACAGTCTAAGATTTTATGGCAGGGAGGGAGGGGTGGGGGAAGGGGGGGGGGTAATAGCATGGACCCATATTTGTTAACATGGTAATTGCATTTTTTTTTTGGCGGAGGGGGGGGGGGAAGGATTACATGTCACCTGCAAACTGATGTACGCATTGTGACATGAGTCTATAATCTATGTGACTGTGAAAGTTAGATTATTGGCAAATTTCTGAAGTGTAAACCTGGGCCTCATCTTTCAGAATGCCGGCACACAAGAGGTCGGTCCTAGCCATAATCATCAAATCTGATTGATACATGTCAGTAAAAGCCCACACTCAGACACCCCCCCCCCCCCCATCCAATACAAAATGTAAATTAAATTTGCAGTGTGTATGCACACATACAGGTTGCATTTGAGGAAAACGTTTGAACATTTGGGATTTCTTGATGTAACCTGCATGAGCATCCAGGCAGACTAGCAGATTGATTACCTTGACTTTGACTGCATGAGTCGGGGACTCAAGAGATGAAACGTCTGATGGCATCTCCACAGTCAGCTGCAGGGATTCTTTCCTTTTGAGAGGGGTAAGAAAAAGAGAAATAAAATGTACATCATCCAGCCTAATACAAATATAATGCATATAGATCTTTAACCCGTTGCTCGCATTAGATTTACGGGCTTCGTGAACACTGGTCCCGTTGGGATGTCAACATTTGCCATGGAACAGCAGTGATTGAAGAGGCGGTGGCTTCATTGCGCCCTTTAGGGAATTTGAAGTTATTTATTTAATGCCCGTTATCTATTGTCCGTAGAGCAGCATTGCTCAATCAATAACATAGGTATAGCAATGAACTAGCCTATAAGTACAATACTAATATGTGTTATCAAAATTCTAAAGGGTATGTTTGTGAGGTGGGCTATCAGTTAAGGACACTGACTCCCACTGACTGACTGACTGACTCATGCACAATAGCCCATGATGGAGAACAAAAACCTTCATAAAAGAAATTTGAACCACCATATCAGAGGTATACACTATTGTGGTGTTTTTGATTGTTACAGCATTATTCTGCTTACCCCTGCCCTACCCTGCCTCCCTTTCTCTCCCTTTTGAGTCTTTCCCACGACTACCTCTGTACCTGTCCTTTCTCTACCTGTGTCACGTGTTCTCCACATTCTCTCTTTCTTTCTCTTTCTCTACTGCTCTGATTCAGTCAGTTATCCAGATAACAACCTATGGGATATTTATTGCAGGAAACGTTAACCCTATATAGCCCGGGCTATTTTGAAAATGCATAGCCCGGGGGAGGGGGGGATCGCGCGATCGCAACGAAAATTGGCATGTACGTCACCCATGACGTAATCTCCACAATGCAATTTTCATTTGCACCAAACTTATTCAAATTTATTTTTAATTAATTAATTATGCTAATTAATGCATAAAAATCATAATTTGGCTGTAAATCTTTAAATGTAGCCCCCAAACTCCTAAATTTCAGTCCAGACACTCTTCTCAGGATTATTATCAAATTAGGATTTTAAAAAAATGGCAGTATCAAGTATTTTATTGTTTTTTGAATTTCTTATGTATTTCTTTGTTTTTCGACTTAATGTTTTTCATTTTTTTTTTAATGGAAATCGTTGGCAACACTATTTCAGTCATAAATAACATGAAATCTATTGTGTTTCATCAGTAAAAATAAAAATAATGATACATTTATGACTTTTGGCTAGATACAGAACTTGCATTGGATTTGTACATGAAATTAAGTTTTTGAGCAATTTTTGGTCTGACGTGCATGTACAAAATGTTACGTAACTTCGGAACCGCGTACCCCCGCGTCGCAAATTTGGTCTTAAAAGTTGCGTGAGACTTGAAGGAAAAAAGTCATGAAGCGTCGCGGCGCGATCTCTTTGTGTTCAAAATTTATCGTGAAAAATGTCGAGGGGGGGGGGCTGTTTTTGCCCCCCCGGGCTATATAGGGTTAACGACCTCTCTGACATTGTACCCAATACTGAACATTTTCATGATTCTGACCATTCAGCACAACTGAAATCTTTAATCCATTATTTGTGTTTTTTTATTGTAGTTCTTGTAAAAGTTTTGAAGCATGGTAAAGTTCAATGAATTGTTTGTGTATTATTTCAATTTACAATTTGTAATGTCAATGTCCTTCATATATTTTCTAATTTCATACAATATTACTGGTGCTTTCTTGTCTGTTTAAGATGTAAATGTGTTTGAATTACAGGTTAATATGCTTA
The DNA here is from genome assembly GCA_963669155.1 of Arbacia lixula. Lineage (NCBI taxonomy): Eukaryota > Metazoa > Echinodermata > Echinoidea > Arbacioida > Arbaciidae > Arbacia > Arbacia lixula. Next base: position 5,359,998 of record OZ022576.1, read on the forward strand.
TTTCATTATGGGCAAATAAAGATTGAATTTAAATTTCAATTCAAATTTGAATTTACATGATTCTGATGGGAATGTGCAGGGTTGGGTGGATCCTGGTTCCCTGTAGCTACAACAAGAATGATTGAATTAAAAAATATATCACGGAGGTTACACAGCCTCACTGAACCCCTTTTTTGTCTGATGAAATGATGAATGATGAAAATGATGAATTTGTGTAAATTATTGGTGAAAATATACACACATGACTCGTACAGGGTTAAACAGTGAAAAGAGAGCATGTGCCCCACCTGTGTCCCCTGCTGTCCCCGACATCTGCGACTGCCCGTTTGTCCTCAGTGAGCCTGGTCCCTCGCATCTCTGCTCGTACCCAGGGGGCCACGCTGCCCAGAAGGTTGAAGGCCACCCGGTCACTCTCCATGGTCAGCTCCGTCACAAAGGTGATCTTGATGACCACTGTGGCCCTAGCTGGCAGGTTCCCAATACTCACCGAGAACACGTTCTACCACATGAGAATAATCATAGCATAATGTCAAGTACACAAAACAATATGGTCATTGGAATAAAGATGTACAATCAAGTTATGCTTGGCATGAACAGTAATATAAACTACTAATGGCCTTAGATTTTCTTGCTGTATAGTTGAGAGTTGTTGGGTATAAAGTAAACAATTATCACATACATGTACATGATAGAATCATTCAAATCCTACCATGGTCACAGAGCCTAAGTCTCTAAATTCTATGACAATCCACCCAGCCACAAACAGTTCATGGATGTCTTCCCTCTCTCTCAAGCTATATACTTCCCAATTATACAAGAATATCAAGCTGCAGGGCATTCTCTTCCTATCATATTATACCCCCTCCCCTCAAACCGCATCTAGTATGCCCTTTCTTTTCTTCCTCTCCTCAGAGTTGATAACTCCTTCTAGCTTTGCTAGTATCCTTTTATAACACATCTCTAATGTCTACAGGCAATGCCTGATCAATTATCAATTAAACCATGATACCATGTGAACAGGATATATACTACTCTTCTTCAGTGCAGATTATTTTTTGGAGTTCAATACATCTCATGTGAAGTTCGTTTTAGTATGCTTATTGATCCCACTGCTGACACCAATATATTATCTGTTCATGAAAATGAATTAAAGCCAACCCAAGATCACAAGTTTCATTTTCAAGTTTAGAATCAATGCAGGCACCCCTCTACTGGCAATAAATCATGTGATATCACAACCATATTGATGAACATTTCATATGTTATTGACGTAGAAATGTCTGTACATATTTCTACAAATTAATGAAAGGATAATTAGTGTGTACATAGTATCAGAGCTACAAACATTGAAATTAAAAAATCAGGAAGATATGGGGAAATTTCATCAAAAATCAGGGAGATGTCTATCAAATGAATAGAGCCTGTCTGTGATGAAAATAATCTATCAATGATTCGGGAGATTGGGTGATGTGATGAAATGCAATGCAATAATATTGGTCTATTTTCAGGGAGTCTCCTCGGAAATCAGGGAAACCTGGCAGCTTTGTAGTCGAGACCCACCTTTGCCTCTTCCTGCATGAGGTATGCCCCATGCCCCTTGCTGACAGCCTCCCGATACTCCTCCGCTGCTTTCTCTTTTGGCTCCACGATCCCCACGACATGCTTGCCATCGATGTAGGCTTCAAACGCGCACACAGCCGCCTTCTCGTCCAATGGGAATACGTAGCGGGCTTCTCTCGTGCTCCCGTCTTGGTCCAAGCTCTCATAGACTTGAAGCACCGTTATCTTGGGTACAGTTTCAAAGAGAAGCAGAAATTTGAGACGATGAATATTTCCTGTTCAAGTTAACTAGTCAAGAATAGGTTGAGTTAATATAGGGTTAGATTTGGACTATAAAATCGGCATTTAGTGTCAGAAAATCCAAGGTACTTAGAATAGACTATTATTGTCAGATCTAGTCAAGTCACAATTAAAACAAATTATCAGTAGACTGTACATGTCTTAGGATAAACCTTAATCTGTTTAATTCATGTTTTTCGCTACCATCATCATGATCATGGTTCATTCAAACATTGTTTAAATACTCTGTCCATTAATTTTCCTTCAGTAAGATGTGCCAAGGGGTTGCCCAACTATATCTTCTGCAGCAATGAATAAGGTCATGATTTCTTTCGTCATATGCTGAAGGTGGTTAGGAATGAGCCTACCTTGGCAGTGAGGTCGATGATGTTTCCTCTGACGTGAACCTCTTTTAGCGACACGCTCTCCTTCGTGTCCGCCATGATGAGGCCGGTCGCCGTCCTGCTGATTGGATCCTCACAACCCTGCACGTCCAGTAGGTCTGCATATCAATAGATATAGAAATTACTTGCATAATCTAAAAGCACCCTGAGTGAGCGTCTAGCAGAGCAAGGGCATGTTAACCATGACATGGAGCCAATACAAAAAGCTCAGTAAAGAGAGTTGTGGCACTCCATAATTGCCTATGTAACAGACAGGAGATGGCATTAAGTAACTCATCCAGATCTCAATAAAATGCTGATCTAAGAGATTTGTGAGTGATACCAATGCTAAAATACTCTAATGTCCTATAATATATATATATATATATATATATGTATACTGGTAATCTGCATTTCTTTTTGATTTCTTTTTTGATTTCTTCTTGATTGCCTTAACAGAAAAGAAACATTCAGAAGTTTAGATTGGTCTAAGGCCTTGAATGCATGCAATGACGAGTCATGATTTCAGGCATATAGGGCCAAATGAGTTCATGACTGTACATTACCACCAGATGAATATCCAAGATGGACATGTATGAATGCACAGATTTTAAAACACACATATTTATCATTTGGCCTCTGACATTTTCATTGCAAAGCGAATTGTCTTGAAAGAACAAATGCCATGATTATTACATTACCCACAGTCAAATGTATTACATTGTGACACACCTATTTTCCTGAAGCCCTCTCCTTGATAAGGTACATCCTCTTCCCCAACATCGTCGTTATCATCAAAGTTGATATATTGATCCTCATCTCCCTGAATGCTGAACTCAACAAGGTATCTGATGCACTGCTGCCTCGTGGAGTACACAACAAATTCATCTTCCTAAAAGATAAAAGAGAGGATTTCAAAAGTTCACAAATGTAAAGATTGTCAAGTACAGTATGAGAATGAGGTCGGGTCACCTGAATAGCAGTAACATTTTGACAAGAAAGACAAACTCTTGCTTGGAGAGTTTAAAGCAAAACATTATGCCTCTAATCAACGCACATTATTTACACATTCCTACCATAATGACACGAGTATTTAGGACTTTAACGCTAAGTCAAAGTTGCATGCTTCCTGTGTATCTAAGGATATACATAGCAAATCTACAGAATCAATCAACTTTACATTACACTCTGCATAGGTAACGCTGGAAAGTCTTGCTAGCATGGGTGAGCAGTATAACATTTCAGGGATTAATCAGCACTACATTCTAAAGGATTGTGTTGTCATTCTTACAGAAGAATGGACCTAGACAAATGAGGTGCCTGTACCGTGAATTCAGAAGCGGTGAACTCGGTAGCTCGCACACCATGTGTGCTATGGTATCCCTCCGGAGCTTGGGACAAACTCATGTCATGGTGGCAGAAGTCCTTGGAGGATCCCAGCGCCACTTTCATCACAAACATCATCCTGGTTTGGGAGAATTTTCCGCTCCTTGTGTACTGTATGCATGTGCTGGATAATGTTAGGAGCATACAAGGGAAATTATTTACACTGACAGAATGGTAAATATTTATTTTTTTAACAGGAGTTCTATTGATGTTCAAATAGGGGACTCTGTTTTGTACTGTGAAGGCTAAATCGCCTGAGCCCCCTTGCCAATGAATATTCTTCTTTCTTATGCCTTCAACATCACATTCTTCTACCTCACGTCTTCCTCCCCCTATACATTGTGTTTGTTCTATTTGTCCTCCTCCTCACCATTTCATCATAATCTCAGTAACAAGAGGTGACAACATTTACTATTGCTTAACTCTTTGTACATCATTCAGGCACATTTACACTAGTCTTAAACACACAAACTCCCATGGGCAGCAGTTTGTCTGACACACAATGAGTTAATACCTGGTTCGGTCGCCGAAATAGAGCCCCGCCCCCAAGAGACCCTCATCCCTCCGAGAACCATCAAACATCTCCACCAGCACCTTGGGCATCATCAGACCCCTAAAAGACACAACATATATCAGTCTTCTCCGTCTCCTCCAAAGTACATACACAGTATGTGCATATGGAGAATACATGATATAATATGAATATATGAATACATGAATACATTTATATATGCAAATATATTTATTAAATCTGGTAAGCTTTTGTTGCATCCTACTAACTTGTAATATGACTCCCAGGAACCCAAACAAGCATATTCATATGTTTTGGATATTGGGCAGCTCTGTACTGCGCACTTTTTTTTGGTAGTTTAAAACGTTCCTTGTAGACGTTGATAACCTATAAAAAAATGCACAATTAGTCATGTACATCTTCAAGCCTCTTAACATATCCTACAGAAATACTCAAAGCTGATTCAGATATACTATTATGTGTGTCTGAGCTCATTGGCAATGAGCTATATTGACAATATGAAACTGATTCTGTACTGAATGTGATAAACCCATCCAATTAGGCCACTTCTTGATTCACCCTCTCAGTCCCAAGCCATACAAAGGCAATTTCATTTTCAAACACATTTGTGTACCTAGGGTAATGAGAAGGTTAACCTAATTTCCTGACTGTGATGTGTCCCAGGGACCCCAATAACCTATACATACTTTAACATTGGCCCTATCAGCTCATGTAGGAACTATGGGGGTGATGATCCGCTTGGCGGCCCCCATCACAGTATTTTGAGTAGGGGTGTCTCACCTGGACAGGATACCCAGGACATGGCTAGGTCTGGTGGCATGAAACAAAAAGGTGTTGTTCCCTACAGCGCGATTAAAGTTCTCTTCTTCAGGTGGTCTGCTCACCGCATAGATCCGCATCGTCGTGATCTTTATGTCTCTTTAAGGAAAGAAATAACAAAACATATACCGGCTAATTATTCATTCCACACATACTTTTAATTGTTATCTTTATGTCTCTTTAAAGAAATAAACATGATATACACACCAGTTAATCACACATTTCATATTCACTGTTGATAGATGACTAGTATCTTTAAAGGAGAATATAATAATACAATGATACCTATTCTAATTATTCATTCACATACAGATATTGTACTGTAGTGACAGAGTTAATGTAGAAGACTTGTTATACATTCCTGATCAGAGATGTTCAATTTCAATCATGTAGCCTAGAAATCGACTCAATCCTTCATCAATTACTCATGCAATTGATCTATTACTTCTTTTGATGAGAGAGTAGTTACAAACTTGTGCAATGATGACAGTGATAAACTGGCATCAAGGACATGGAAAGGAAATTGAAATGGTAATTACTTCCCGCTTCACTTTAACTTAATAGTTTAAAAATTTTAAAATCAAAATTAAAATTAAAAATGAAAAAAAAAATAATAATAAATTTTAATAATAATTTAAAAAGTTAATAGTTCCAGCAAATAGTGCTTGTTTATTCTCAGTGCTGGATTGCGCATCACATTTGTCAGTACTTTATGAGTGAGAATGAAAGCGATTAAAAGAGGTGATATACTTACGTGGGGACTGTTGACATGGCCAGGCTTCTAATCTTCTCATATTCTGGATGGCCAGGAGGCAGGTGCTGGATGTAGCACCTCAGCGCCCGATACTTGGCCGCAGTAGTGGGGCGCCTCTGCCAACTGGTCTCCTCACTCACATAGACAATGTCACGGATCATCTGCCCAGATAACAAACAGATGCATAATATGGTACTGAAAAACATTTAAAATGGTTCAGTGTAGGTCAAGAATAATCATTGAGTGGCATAACATCAAAAACGATTTTGTACAACAATCACCATTACCATCTAACCCCAACATCCTCCCTCCCCGCCCGCCAATCCATGAGAGAACCTGTTGAAACAGTTATTGACTAAATTCTATGCATTATTTCTCTCCAACCCAACTCAACTCCTTCTCAATTAGTGCAGTCATCCTGTCTTTCTTTAAAAAGGCATTATTATGGCAGGGTTTTTTTTGTTTAATTTGTTAGTGATACAGTAGTTTCCCTATTTTCCTCATCAGCAAGATGTGACATTTATTCTCAATGTAAGGCTCTGAGAGGAATATTTTAGATTCATCATAAAATCTTTCACAATAAAAAAAATATTAAAGGGCATATACTGTACTGGGAAGGCAAAAAAGCCTTCAAAATGTAATTGTTAACAATCTTCTTGCCAATGGTCTTAAATTCATGTAATGTCTATTTTAGAAGCTTGCTGACAATTATTTGCCCTCAAATGATCTACATTTGGAGTAATGAGTGATTAAATCACAAATCCTCAATCCGAACATTTTGAAGATTTAATCATTAATAATTAATTACTCCATATGTGGATAATTTGAAGGCAAATAACTTTCAGCAAGCTTCTAAAATGGTCAATACATGAATTTAAGACCATTGGCAAGAAGATTGCTAACAATTACCTTTTAAAGGCTTTTTTGCCTTCCCAGTACAGTATATGCCCTTTAAAGACGGGGTAGCCCTCTTGCAGATCAAAAACAAAATTGTGTAAAAATTACAGTTAACAGAATAATAGACCTGGAAACTGACTCTGAGCGGAATCGTATTCACTGCTTTACCTTGAGCAGGTTTTGCAATATGGTATAAGATTGTACACCATGGCTGCTATGAAACAAATGTAAACAACAAAAGTCTTTCACTTTCCCTGAAAAGGTTTGTGAAGCTATGACTGCAAGATTTCATACATGTTATTGTTAGGGTATACTGGTGATTCCTGCTGTTTTGCAAATGGGACACCCCGTCTTTAATCCATGAAAGTCTACCTGGCATAAGTCCATCTTGCTTGCAACCTCTCCTCTTCGATTCAATGGCTCTTGCCAGGAATCTTTGTGTGGGATAAGATCATAGAACTCCTTCTCAAGTTTCTCTATAGCCTCATCTTTCTCATAATCCTCTTCAGTTTCACTCTTTTTCTTCAGAAGACGCCAGATTTCGTGGAGCGCCGCCTCTGCACTCGATACCTTAAAAAGAGATAAATTTGAAGGGGAGTTATCTTTACAAAATGCTAGCATTTCAATCTATTTATATCTATATTAATACAAAGACAACATAAAAAGTAAGTCCCCCCCCCCCCCCCCCAAGCAAAATGGCATAACTTTTTATCAAAGAGGTTTTGGGCAAAATAATTTGACAGGATTGTTCTTTAACTTATTGACTACCTTATGTGTGAAAATCACATTAATCCAATTAGTCATGCATGAGTGGGCAAATTTGAAAGGCAAAAATGTAACTTTTCAAAAGTCACAAGGGTAATTTTGGGATTCTGTCATGAGAATTTTTGATAAATTCCATTTCTTGTGGAAAAATAAAACTCTAGATATTTTGACAAAGATGTGACATGACCTGTTATGTAAGCATCAGAAGTCATTTTCATGTCATGGTTGAGTGAAAACATTTTAAAAATTGCACAATTGTTTTTTGAAAAGTGACATTTTTGCCTTTAAAATTTGTTTAGGAACAATCCTGCTACATTATTTTTCCCAAACCCTCTCCAATAAAAAGTTATGCTATTTTGCTTATGGGGGGATACTTACTTTTTTGTTAAAAAGATCAAATTTAGAGGGGACCTCCGGGCATAACAACACCAATGCTTTGTTGTTTTGGTACGAAAATTGAATATCAATCATCTTGTTGTGGGGTCTCATATGTTTCTGTCATTAGAGAAAAATTCATCTCACAGAACATTAGCTATCTCGGTGTTCCACAAGTCTCTTTGTTTTGCAAGTCTGCTAAATCAATACGTGTATATTAGCGATCTATCACTGGAGGAAATGATCATGCTCGCTGGCTCAACCTTTCATGCTATAATGTGTACACATGCAGCTAGCTTGAAACATAGGGCTTTGCAGGCTGTGATCGATTAGAGTATCGTGAGGTGATATCATTATCATACAGAAGTATTGAAATGTGATATTAAAATGATTCCCTGGCAATGTAGAAATAAATTCAGGATCTCAAACTTGTTTTGTATTTTCATTTGAGACATATCTTTGATATAAGAGATTTAAATTTCTGCCCGGTGGTACCCTTAAAGTTCTTGAAATGAGTAAAAAGCAAATACCATGCTTATTTAAAACTTCCTGTAAAAGAGTAATCATTAATACCCAGATAATTTGGGATGTTTGTGAATAAGCAATTTTTTGTAATGTATTCACAACTTTCTCCCTCACTGTGTAGTAAAACATGATTTCATTCACTTGTATCGAGCAATTCAGTTTGTATGGGTAGAAAGCGCTCTGAATCTATTAGTTGTTGCTATTCAGACAAACTTCAGACAAGCTTTGGGGTCATCATTAGTAACATACTGTATGAACGATGTGCATAAAATTTGCGTTCATAACGAAAATGGTCTTTTGCATAGTGAATGGCACATATGGATTGCTACAATTTAAACAATCTGAAAATGAGATTTATTATGAGCAGTTTCATGGATTTATCAATACAGCTACTCATAGTGCATTTCCTTCTCAGACATCAAAGAAAGAGTGATTAAAATTATATGTGAAATGAAAACAAAAGGAACTAGAGCAATTCGACTGCCATGCAGTCGATAAGTCTCCGCCTCTTTGCTATTCTCAGATAATGTGTATGTTTGGTGGGCAATGTACCATTGCTCCTATGTGAAATGAAATTATCACATTCTGTTTTTTCAAGTTTAGCCATGGCAATGTTCATTGACTTTTGACCTCTTACTTCTTTGACTTCCAATCTAACCAGTCTGTCTAAATCCATCCTTTATCAAGTCTGTTTAAAATTAGCCAATTTTGGGTGAAGTTCATTGACCTTTGATCTTTCAGGAATTTTACCCAAACTTCACAGTCTACCTCCATGAAGTGATACATTTCTGTACTATGCTTGGTTAATTAGCCAATTTTGGGTGAAGTTCATTGACCTTTGATCTTTCAGGAATTTTACCCAAACTTCACAGTCTACCTCCATGAAGTGATACATTTCTGTACTATGCTTGGTTTGAATTGAATCATTAGTATTGGATTCAATGTGAAAAATATCCATCTGGGGGCAATTTTTAGCCAATTTTGCCAAAGTTCATTGACCTTTGATCCCTGACCTTTGAGAAATTTCACCAAAAATCAGATTTGACCCCAATTTTACACACTTCATTAGTTTCATGCAATACATACATGTACTAAGTTTGAAGCAAATCTGCTTAACGGTTCTCAAGATATTGCCTAAACGGATTCGGGACGGACGGACAACCCGAAAACATAATGCCTCCAGCCACTTCGTGGCGGAGGCATAAAAACAATGAGAGAGAAAAGGAGAACTTTGAGAAAGACAGAGAAAGAGGCAGAGAGAGATGCGGGGAGAGAGGGAGGGAATGAGGGAGAGATAGAGAGAGAGGCAGAAAGAGAGACAGAGAGACAGGGAGAGCAATTAGGGGAAGGAGGAAGAGGAGGGGGGAAAGGAGGAGGAGGAGGAGGAGGAGGAGTAAGAAGAGGAAAAGGAGAAGGAGAAAGAGGAGGAGGAGGAGAAGGAGAAGGAGAAGAAGAAGAAGAAGAAGAAGAAGAAGAAGAAGAAGACGAAGGAGAAAGAGAAGGAGAAAGAGAAAGAGAAGAAGAAGAAGAAGAAGAAGAAGAAGAAGAAGAAGAAGAAAAACCTGTTTTACTGCCCCACCTGTCCTGGAAGGATGGACTGCACAGGCACAGAGAGGTTCTCCTTGAGGGTCCCCATTGCCTCCTTCCACACATTGTCTACCAGGGAGGAGACCTCCTTTGACAGGGGCTGCGAGGGCGAGTAGGTTTCCCGGTACAGCAAGGTCTAGACGGTATAAAGATGTGAATATATATTCATCAGATATGGTACAATAGATATGCTATAATTGTGTGTGTATATTGTTGTCAGGTATGGTATACGGGTGTGGGTATATTGTTGTCAGGTATGGTATATGGGTGTGTGTATATTGTTGTCAGGTATGGTACTAGCGTGTGGGTATATTGTTGTAAGGTATGGTATATGGGTGTGTGTATATTGTTGTCAGATATGGTATATGGGTGTGTGTATATTGTTGTCAGATATGGTATATGGGTGTGCGTATATTGTTGTCAGATATGGTATATGGGTGTAGGTATATTGTTGTCAGGTATGGTATATGGGTCTGAGTATATTGTTGTCAGATATGGTATACGGGTGTGGGTATATTGTTGTCACTTGTCAGGTATGGTACTAGTGTGTGGGTATATTGTTGTCAGGTATGGTACATGTATATGGGTGTGGGTATATAGTCGAGAATGCTGCAGACAAAGTCGGCCTACATTTAAATGCCAAGAAGACAGAATATATGACCGTCAACGAGGAAGTTGATCATCAACCTATCTGCACTACAGATGGTAGCCAACTCAAAGAGGTCAAGGACTTCAAGTATTTAGGATCATATGTTGCCGACAGCAAGAAAGACTTTCTGTCACAAAAAGGACAAGCTTGGAATGCCTGCAATAAACTACACCACTTATGGCAATCTGGTATCTCCAATTCAACCAAGCTGAAATTCTTTAGAGCCTGTGTAGAGAGTATTCTCTTATATGGATCTGAGACCTGGACCATGAAGAAAGAACTACAGGATAGACTGGGTGGCACCTACACCGAGCTTCTCATGGGAGTTCAAAACATATCCTGGCATGAGCACAAGACCAAAGCACAGATATATGGAGTTATCCCCCAATTTCATCTTCTGTTGCCCAACGCCGTGCACGATTTGCTGGTCACTGTCATCGTGCCATCAATCAAGTAGTCTCAGACATCATATGTGGAAGTTACCGTGCCAAAAAAGGGGTCATTGTCCCTTTAACTACATTGATGTGATTGCTCGAGACATCCAGCAGGATCCATCTGACATCCCCAATTTAATGACAAACAGGGACACTTGGCGCTACATGGTGAACAGCATCTCGGCTGCCGCCGTTAGATAGATAGATAGATATTGTTGTCCGATATGGTATATGGGTGTGTGTATATTGTTTTTAGGTATGGTATACGGGTGTGCGTATATTGTTGTCAGATATGGTATATGGATTGGGTATTGTTGTCAGATATGGTGTGTGGGTGTGGGTATATTGTTGTCAGATATGGTATATGGATTGGGTATTGTTGTCAGATATGGTGTGTGGGTGTGGGTATATTGTTGTCAGATATGGTGTGTGGGTGTGGGTATATTGTTGTCAGATATGGTGTATGGGTGTAGGTACCAGGTATATTGTTGTCAGATATGGTGTATGGGTGTGGGTATATTGTTGTCAGATATGGTATATGGATTGGGTATTGTTGTCAGATATGGTGTGTGGGTGTGGGTATATTGTTGTCAGATATGGTGTGTGGGTGTGGGTATATTGTTGTCAGATATGGTGTATGGGTGTAGGTACCAGGTATATTGTTGTCAGATATGGTGTATGGGTGTGGGTATATTGTTGTCAGATATGGTATATGGTTGGGTATTGTTGTCAGATATGGTGTGTGGGTGTGGGTATATATTGTTGTTAGATATGGTATACGGGTGTGGGTATATTGTCAGATATGGTGTATGGGTGTGGGTATATTGTTGTTAGGTCTGGTATACGGGTGTGGGCTGTTGTCAGGTATGATAGGGTAAGGGTATTTATCAGGGTACTCAGGTGTGGAATAAGCATTAGCTTGCACTTAACCTTTTTTTAAGGTTGCCATCATGGCCACTGGAACACTGAGACCCAGGTGGCCAAATGGGTTATCACTTGGCCCAGACTGTCAAGCAATGAGCAATTTTTCAGTAACCAGCTGGGACACCAGTTTCAGGTGGCCTGCTATTTCAGGTGGTCAAAGGCCCCCAGGCCACCAATAAGGATGTACATGTATGGTATAAAGGTGTGGGTATATTGTGGTGGTCAGATATGGTTTATTAAGGGTGTGGTATATATTAATTATGTATATTAAATCAAATTAATGCTGAAAGATTAATGGTAAATATATTTTTTCTCCTTATCCACAACACCAAGTGGTTGGCATGCATGTCATTGTAAGTCATAGTGGATACTATATTTGAGAACTAATAAAAATCTTTGTTTATACAGCAATACAGAGTGAGTTTAAAAAAAAAATGTCCAGTGTTTTAAAGCTGTCTGTTTGAAGTATGAAATCTAATATGGGTCTAGGATTATATCCTGGTAGAGTGTGATAATCCCAGGATATTTTGGTATATTTACACTTGGATCTTTGCATGCATGACTGAACAATAATCATGTGTTTTATTCTTTACCCAGCCATTTGGTGCAAGTAGGATTTTGCAGTCTTCCACAGATGTTCTGTTGTTGAGTCATGCGAGCAAAGATCCAAATAAAAATGGCACCAAAATATGATGGGAGGATCTGTCTATCAGGGTATCATGCACACTTACTGCGACCAGCCCGCTCACGCAGTGAGCGGGCTGCGTTGCACCGAGCATTGGTGCAAGGTAGTCGAGATAAGCAGTGATAAGTTGGTAAAATATCATCAGTTATATTGCGCAGAACTTAAAGCTATTGGACACACTTACGGAGAATACTTACATGAATACTTCCGTAGTTGCTTTGAAGATGAATTTAGTCCATGATGGGTTTTTTTCTTGAAAACATCCCATCGTACGGCGGTCAGAATTAATGCAGCTGGGAAACATGTATCTGAAGATTGCCGACTTTTTGAAGTTTACGCGCATGCGCCAGTTCTCTATGCGATTCGTGTGTGTTACGTTTTCAACAACAATCCATTACCGTAGCACTCTTTTCACATCGTTGTTTTTTCTTTTTTCATTATTATTGGAACAGATTTTATATTCCAATTTTTATTTCATTATATTTAAAATTTTATTTTGGAGCATTTATTATACTTTGCATATTTATGTTTGTCCGTAATTTTTTGTTTTGTTTTGTTTTTAAGAGCCACTTTTTTCAACCCAATAACGCCATCCCGCTAAGCTAGATTTCAGTGATGGTGCAGTGGTGCACGGTATTAGGAAAGTTGGAAGATTCGGAACTATTTCTCTTACAAAATCCTTGATCCGCCACTGAAGTTTATAACATAGAAATTAATCATATTTTGTTCACTTTAAATGACACAATTAATGAAAATCAGGTTGATAATTTGCACAATCAAAACAATAAAAAAATCACATTTCTCATGCATATTCATCAATAGCGCTAAATACGGTCATCAGACCGAAAGCGTCATCATCATGAATATTACTTTGCGCATGCCTACGAAGTTATTAAACAGCCAAGATGGCAGTCTGGAAGGGACTTCGTTTTGTTAGACCATGATTAGACAGACACATGAAGGGGAAATTGGTAACGTTACTCAGTATTTTCCATCATTTTCTTACTTCAGACATATGGAAGTTACATTCAACCATTCATATACTGTGATAAATATACTTCAAATGAGTAATTCATCCATGTGCACGGGTCGATTATTCATTAATCTCACCCGACATGCCGGGAAATCGGGGGCGAGCCCTCAGGACGCTCCCGCTGCGCGGGAGCAGTCCCGGGGCTACATGCACACATAACTAAATGTTCAAATAAGACAACTTTAAAACAATGGGACATTTTTAACTCACTCAATCTAGGCATAAGACATGCATTCTCCTCATTTATTTGATGAATTATCAGCTTAAACTCAATCAAATTAGGTTATAAGGTTAGAAAATTGAACTAGAATAATGATACTAGGGTTTTTGGGTGGGGTAGGATTTATAGAAAGATAAATATGTGGTTTTAGGGCAATGTTGAGGCCCAAAAGTCACAAAGAACACCTCAGGAGTCAGGTTTCAATGATTTTTCAGTTTCTGTGCACACTCTCGCTGTGTTCGATGGAGTTTTAATTCCCCATGACATTTAAATTGGATCACATCGAATAGTACTCAACTATAGTATTTTCATCATCACGACAACATTACTTTAGAAACAACGGTGCTAATGCACTTTGGTATCCCACTGTTTTGAACGAATTAAACAGCAAAAATTTTGTCTAGGGTTAGGGTTAGGGTCAGTGTTAGGTTTAGAGTTAGGTTTAGGGTTAGGTTCAGGGTTAGGTTTAGGGTGTAACTTCATAAAACTAGTGGGATACCAAAGTGCATTAATTAGCGCTGAAAACAAGAATAAAACACACTTAATAATGGGAAAGACTTGTTCGATCTAGCTACACTAAAGTAAAAGGCAAGAAACGAGTCTGAAAAAGAGAAGAAAAAGCAAAATAAATGCAGAAGTTAAGAGATACCTTCCGCAGAGCTTCTGATCCTATCCATCGCGAGCTAGCTGCGGAGGACACGGGTTCCATCCGGCTGCCATCGCCCGAAGCCTCGGCGTGCCGACGGTACAGGTCCTCGTAGATTCGGAGCGCCTCCTCCGCTGTGGCGGCGAAGTGACACTCACGATCACCGCTTTCCTCATCCTGAGTTGGAAGAAGTTCATAACAATTCAGATTTAAAGCACTTATATTTTTCTTGATTTAAGTTAGATGTGTATGAAATCAGTGCAAGAACCTAGTTAGAATTAATCGGGTGTATATAACTCTACGCCTAGCATGGATGTATCACTGGAGCTGAGCGAGTGCGTTGCACCCGACGTTGGACCTTGTTGTTGTTTAGTTGATGGCGCGCGCTCGCTCTAGCTTGGTAAAGGAACGAGGTCGCACAACCACCGTGGTACCCCCCCCCCCCTCCTCCCCCTTCCCGACGATTATATGATTTATTATTATTCAGTATTATTTACCCAGGGTAACATTGTCAGTGATTAGGACACTGTTCTTCCCAACGGGCCTGCTTTACACACAAAAAACAAAAAAAAACACAAAAATAGTTCACCCTGGAGTTTTAATAAAAGCACAAACATGAAAGAACCATACTGTGAAGGTTTGACAAAAATCCTTCAAAGGATAAGAATGTTATGATCTTTAAAAATGTTTATTTTGTGACGTGTGATGTGCTCTCTCATAATTTATGAAAAATCTTCTTTGTTACCTTAAAATCTCCTTAGACACAAGACTCAGAATTCTAGACTGTTATGTGCTACCTCGGCTCTGAAATATGGATGTGAGTGTTGGACAATATCCAAGGAAATGGGGGATCACTTGCAAGCAACAGAAATGTGGTTCCTCAGACGTATGTTAAGAATCTCATGGACAAGCCACACATCAGACACAGCTGTTTTAGAGAGAACAGGCAGACAGTGTATTTTTCTATAAAAAAAAAAAAAAAAAACAGTTAGGAAACAGCAGCTGGACTTTTTAGGCCACTGTGTGATCACAGTGGCCTAAAAAGTCCAGAAAGGGAAATTTGGAGCGTTTGTTTATAACTGGAAAGATAGCAGGAAAGAGAGATCCATCGAGGGCGCCAAAGAGTAACGTTTTTGCAGAGCATTGCAACGTTGACTAGGTTGAAGAAGATTGAGCTTCTTAGACTGGCAATGGAAAGGAAAACCTTGCATTTCATGGACGTCAACGTCACAAGATATGGCATTTGAGAGAGAGAGAGAGAGAGAGAGAGAGAGGGGGGGGGGGGATTAACAACTATTGTTACCCGTTAATGACGTGCCTTCACAATGATTCCATAAATTACTCTATTTCTGTTTTTGATGAAGGAATAAATTTTTTTCGTCGTGACATGTATACGCAAGAAAAATTTTCTGTGATGAATCAAAATGGACAAGTAATAATATGCACTTATCCTTATCAGAAAATCAACATTTAAACAAAAAAGTACACAACATAATGGGAGAGCACCTCGTACGTAACGTCACAAAATCAAAACTTAAAACAATCATATACTTTCTTATCCTTCGACGGATTTTCATTTTGCAACAAAAAAAAAAAAAAAAAGAGCCTGAAGAACCAAAGACAAAGCACATTACGCCCTGTGTACACCGAGATCAAAGTTGTTGGCAGATGCTCTGAGGGAGGAATGGGACGATATGCCTATTGACGTCATCAACAAGCTAATGGACAGCATGTCACGATCGACGTCTGCATGCGCTGGTTCGTGCCAGCTAGGGTGGACATACCCGATACTAGTGACTGAGTAAGAACAATGACTCAGGTTTGATGCAAATTTGTCCATGAAATCACAAAAAAAGAAGTCATTGGAAAACTTAGAAAGATTGAAAATAAATATCTCATGATCCTTTGATTTACTGTATATTGTCGTCATTGTTGTTCTATGCTCATGACATCCATCGCTTAGGACATAAACTTGTAAAATATCACGGTCAAACGTGTGTAAAAGGCAGAATAATAAAGTACAGTGATTATCATGCACCATAAATGCCATATTGAAATCATGTTGTAATAATTACGCTGTGGAATTTGGTAAAAAAAAACAGTGTACTAGGTCGCGAGTTCCGGGTTAATTGTTCCCGATTTGTTATTTAGGCCTTGGATTGTTAAGCGAGTAGCAACTTTCAGTTTCATATGTTCAATAGCATAGGGGCAATGATCAGTTCATTTGGAAACGGATGACTAAGCCGCCCTCCAGTATGTACTTTGCCGTTCAAACCTTCTTCAGAGAAATACATTATTATCGATTATCAGGGGCATTTTTTTTCTAACTAGTCGCAATCAATTTTGGCAGGAAAATTATTCCACGTAGTTTTTGATGTTCTCTTTTTTTTCTTTTCTTTTTTAAATAAAGAGAACGCGTTATTCACTAATGCGTAATTCATATAGGCGGGGGTGGGGAAATATTTCAAACTCTGTATTTTTTTCTCTATCTCCGAATGTAAGAACCTATCACAAAAGGCGCGTTAACCTACTAATCGTTTTAAGAAAATAATACTGGTGATCATCAGACTTAAATCTAGACCACGATTATACTTTACAAGGTAATGTGTATATTGACATCACCGCGGTGTCCAAAAATGTCAGATATTCGTGTCGAGGACACTAAACTTACCGTGGTCTGAGCTTTGGTGAGGTGAGTGACCACTTTAAAGGGGTGATCCTGTACCCTAACTTTATTCGTGACCCTGTCCCCTCCCCCTCCGTCACATTGATCCTCTCCTAGCTCAGTGCTGAACGAGGGGGACAATGACGTCAGGTTTCTCAGAATTTCGACGGAGAAGACCCGTTGACTTCCCGGGGCTGAGGCGTGCGTGTCCTGTAGTGTCGAAATAACACGGATTCACGTGACATCCCTTCTCTGCTAAAATGGGGTGGCAAAATAATTATCTTAGCTAGGTCATCTAACATCTTGAAACTGACAGAAGTGAGAAAAAAACTGCACTTATCCTACGCTTTTCTTCAATGATTTACTAGCCTATCGATTTAAGCTGTAAACGGTGAAAATTGGTTATACTTAAAGAAAAAACAAAGTAACAACTGTAGTAATCAAAGGCTACTATTGGAAGGGTGTGGAGGGTGTATTGTGTGTGTAGAGGAGGGGGGGTGGGGGTGCACATGGACACATTTTCCTGATATCTGCCAATGCCAAAGCTAAACTCGATTCTCAGGAATGTATAATTTTCTTCGCAGAGCATGCACAGAAAGTATAGCCCTATCGTTACAGGAAATTAAAATTAGACTTCCATTATAAAAACAATATTATAGGCAATAAAGTTAAAGTGTCGTTAGGGAGGATGGTAGTATGGAATATCGACAACTATCATCATCCCTCACTGAACTTTAACTTTATTGCCTATGATATGGAAAAAAGGAAGGGCTATAGTCTCTATAAAAATCTAGTGACTATACATACTGTAAAGAAATGCTCATTATGTATCCTATTTCATTCCATAAGTCCGGCAATATTTGGTTACCCGCTTTATTCTGCTTTACGAGATATCTTACCTCCAGCACAGCCGCCTTAACCAACTCCTCCTGGACGGGAACGATTGGCTCGTCGAACCTGCGAGAAATAAAATTGTAAAAATAATATCAACTCGTCTAGCTTTCTCAGTCAAACCATGATGAAATATTATGTTTTCGTGTCCGAAAACAGGTAATGAAATATGCGTAATACACCAGTCATGCTAATAACAAATAACCGCAATAGCAGCAACAATGAAGCGGATTTTAGCAACTTGAATCAAAGCAATCTACATTTTTGCTGCACCCACGCCCCCCGTTTTCCCGCCTTGATTTTTTTTTGTTCTCTAGTCAGTCCTCCCGCTTTTTCATTACTAAAGTTGAAGGTAAAATACATATTACGTAATGTCACTCCAAAGGATTTGGGATTTTCCCCTCTCCATCCTAAAGCACAAAATCTATTAAAAACGCGCAATATCATTAAAGTTTGAAGTTATTTTTACTCCACATTTCACATTTACATAAAACATGATTTTTATTGGTACCAATCGGTTACAGATGGAGCAGGCGAATGAATATCATTAAATACATAATATTATAATGGAAAATAAGTGAGCAGTAGTGATCGCAGGATGTAGAAATGACATGATAAAATGAGAATGGCAAATGTGAGGAGCCTAAATAAAAAAAAATCCTAGCCTGTAGAGGATAACGTCAAATTTTAACAAATAATGATTGATACTAGTCTGATAAAAAATCATATGAATAGATGTATAATCATAAGCTACACGGTAGAAATATGTAATGACCATTATGAACAAATCTACAGTGCATACTAAAAGGTGCAGTGGCTTACCCAATCGGATTCGCACTGATAAGAGCCGCTGCCATTCCTGGAAAGGACGTCTATTTCAGTTCCGTTACTGCTGAAACACAGGAAGCGAGTGATTTAGAAATATGGCGAAATGTCAATGCCAACAGAGAATTGATGATGACCTAAAAGTGAAGGCTTAGTTGTCATTCTCTGTATCAATATAAGGGGTACACAACATCCCTCTCCCCCCCCCCCCCCTCCCTCTCTCTCTCTCCCCTCTCTCTCCCTAGCTCTTTATCTACCTCCCTACTCTGTCTAGCTCTCAGTTCTGTTTCGATCTTTCTCACCCTGTAGCCCCTTTTCTCTCCTTTTTTCTCCGCCCCCTTCTTTCTATTTATAAATCTCTTCTCCTCTCTTTCTTCCCAATGGCCTCGCGTGAAATTATTTACAATGATTTATAAACATAACACGATTGTACAGGCCTAACGTAACCTACGTAATGTGTAACAAGTTATTTGCAACATACAACAAAACACAAATCCTTTGTCTTCTTCAGAATTACACAATTTATTTATATCCACACGTTTAGTGAGTTATTCGAAGGAAACTATTCACAGGTAATAAAGATTGTCTTGACTCACCAACGTTACTGTACAGACACATGGAATTGGGACTGTACAATAGCTTGAAAACGAAACCGGGTAGAGCGGTGTGAACACGCATATCAATGTGTAAAGAGAGAGAGAGAGAGAGAGAGAGAGAGAGAGAGAGAGAGAGAGAGAGAGAGAGGAGAGAGAGAGAGAGAGAGAGAGGGGGTGGTGGGGAGGGAGTTCAAGGAGAGACGGTAATGTGGAGAGAAAAACAACAACGATAAGGTCGTACTAAAATGCAATGTTACTTACTCAATATCATAGCCATTTCTGATTTCAGGACAAGAAGTCAATGCGACCGTGTTCGTCAATGCACCGTTCTCTTCTGGTGATCATATAGGGCTATCATGACCCAGATGTACTCATTTTATTGCGACAAGCAGTACTTTAATTATCAATAACCACCTCACATCCTGTTCACAAGGGTTACAACGCTATGTACACAGCTATATCGCTTCCTGATCATCCTGTGGACAAGTACGCTACCCCCGGCACGTATTATAAGCTTCCCGGAGAATTCTTCATAGTGACCACGTACCAGCTAAAAATACAAAAAAATGTCAAGGTTTGGCATATGACACCTACATAACCCATTTATGCATTCTTTTAGAAGGACTTCCTTATGTCACCATGAACAAGGAAATAGAGAAAGAGAGAGAGAGAGAGAGAGAGAGAGAGAGAGAGAGAGATGAGAGAGAGAGAGAGAGATGAGAGAGAGAGGTGAGAAAGAGAGAGAGAGAGATATTAAAGAGATAGAGAGAGAGAGGGGGAAAGGGAGAGGGAGAGAGAGAGAGAAGGGAGAGAGGGAGAGAGAGAGGGAGAGAGAGAGAGAGAGAGAGAGAGAGAGAGAGAGAGAGAGAGAAAGTCACGGGTGAGAGAAAAAAAGAGGAAGTTCGATAGGGATCGAGAAAAAGACGGACTGAGAGACAGAGAATAAAAAACGGGGTGAGAGAAAGAGGAGGAGAGAAGGAATTGAATTGAATTGAATTTTGAATTGAATTTGAATTTATTAACAACTTCAACATCATCAATAGCAATACAAAAAAATTGTATGTACTTGACTGAATTAACAAAGAAAGAACGAAATAAATTATCAAACAAAACTGGCATGAATCTAACAATGGATGTAGAAATAAAGCATATTACTTATGATGCAGCATTGTACACAATTTTATACATAAGTGAATGTTGTTAATGGGAATCAGAAGTTAGCACAAGTGCTAGTCGAGCCTGATTCCTTTAATTCATTAGTACGGCGGTAACAAAAAAATCATCTTTGGCTACTGATTGCGTAAGCACTAGTACATGTAATGGTAATGATGAATACATGTATAAAGAAGTATGCATGTAAATTATTGTAAAAAATCTCTTAGATATAAGAGTAATATCTTATCAACTATACTTGACAACTACTTTAAGTCATACTGCTCTAAAAATTAAAAGAAAAAGAAGAATAATCTAGACATCTCATACGATCTTGATTTCCACACAAACGGGAAACACAACAAGCGACAATTTAACAGTTTCCTGTTGAAACTGAAAGCTCCATTAAATACTTCATTAGCAGCTTTCGGAAAGCAGCTCTAGTTTTCATTTCTCTAATGTCTTTTGGGATACGATTCCATAATTTTACTCCAATGTAAGATATTGAAAATTGGCCTTGTGTTGTTTTACACTTAGGTATATATAGCTGTCCCTGATCTTTTCCTCTAGTGGCAAACCTGTGATCTATCACTTGACAATATTGTATTAGAGTGTGAGGAAGGTTGTTATTAACTAAATCATATACAAAAGTTGAAACTGAAGGGGAGACAGAGACAGACAAACAGACATACAGACCTGCAAAGAAAGAGAGAGAGAGAGAGAGAGAGAGAGAGAGAGATGAAAGGTTAGCATAGCCTGAACACCCCCTCTTTCTCTTCATGCTAACTATTATAGAAAACTATTTTTCTTGTTTGTTCAGTCTCGGTCTCATGCCTGTGTATCAATAACAGTATTGTTTAAGTATTGTAGCTTGGACTAACTTTTTTTCCCTGAGGTAGCAGCCTATAGGCCTACCAGTCCTCTTGAAATCGCTGATTGTGGTCAGGCAGCACACGCATAATCATCGGCTGTTCAAAGTCCGCTCCGTTCATTGTCAATATTGGATTATAATGCGGCGAAACAGTGTGCATTTGTGCATTTTCCCTTATTTTTAAAATAAGACAATCTTGTTTTGTATCATGACTATGTTGTTTGATTCTGTTAGGTCGTAGAATGGATGGGCGGATTCTCCAGCTATAACTGCCCACCCTATAGGAACCGGAATGGTCCTACTTTGTAGTTTGCTGCATGAGTGGTTTTCTGTCATTTGTGTTAATTTCATTAACTAGTAATCAGTATCCTATGAAAATCAATTATGATAAAAGTCGCGTCAAAATACATGTGTTTACAATATGGGCGAGTCTGTATAATCAGGAAGGTGTTAGAACTGGAGTCGGCACGAAGAATAATGTATTCATATACCAGTCCATCCATGCTAGGTCCATGGTATAATCACTGAACTATACATAGGGGAAACGCAGAAAGCGAGTACCCCCCCCCCCCCCCCCCTTGAACACACACCTACATTAATTTCATTCTTACCCCTCACATACATCAATTTCGTTCCTAGCCCTCGCATATCGAGATAGAACACATGAAATCACAAATTTAAGCATAGGATTGCAAACATTTACATCAGGAAAGACAAAGAAGTAAGAAGGTTTTTAATGAGTGTAATTACAAACATTGAGACTTCCGCTTGGGTCAAAATGCGCATGCGCAGTTATGTTGCTGCTATAGCTGGGGCTATGGACGGGAGGCCCGAATTTGATCTTTAGTGCTTGTTGTCGAGGTAAATTTTGTCTCATTCTGAAGTTTTGGCACCATCAAACCTATACTGATGTAACGTTCAATATTTTAAGAACAGGATGAATAGTACTTAAGAGCAATTTTAAAGCAAGAAGTCTCTTGAAAATGTGTACAGTTAGTACAGCTGTAATTCGTATACGTTGTGATTTTGCGATTTATTGTAGTCCCACTCCTTATTCGACATGTATTGTTGCTGTAGTGTTGGACAAGTAACTTTTCTCTATTGATACACCAATTCGTTAGCGTCTATATCATCACTGCTCATCCATGCTTTTTATCAATAGATTGCGGTGCTGTTGCACTTTCACAACACGAGCGCAACTCTCTTAATCAAGTTGTCGAACTCGGCGCTAACATAAATTAACGATGATGGATGCATCGATCATCGCTGTTCTCGTGGCCCGGCTCTGAGTACATCAGTCTGACTTAGTCAATGACAATGTTCATTGTCGAGTATTTTCTATTTTTTTTTCTATTGCAAATCATGTATATCACCAATTCTTTCATCTCAGTTTAATTTATTTTCAAAATATGACTTTTAAATGTGACAAGATTCAGTTATTATAAGTTGGATCCACTCCAATTTCCAAAGACTAAAAAATGACTAGCCTGACGAGTACAACAAGGTGACTGACAAGGTTCAGGAATGTTTTGGTTTGGTAAACCATTGGGAAAAACAGCTAGGTAGCAATCACAAGAATAGCTAGCATGACAAGCATTTTTATATGTCTTATTGAGCTTACTCTCTGTACCAAAATCGGTGATTTAAATGGGTAGGGTATATTTTCACACAACGACCTATTGTCCATAGACTGTGTACAACGGATAGATCGTCTGCGCACAGCGATTCGGAGACCGCTGATTGGGCAATCGTGCAGATCACGTCATGACCATGTGGTTGCCTTCGGACTGGGTGTGGAAGTATCGATAGCGATAACGATATCCGGTCACGTTGTGTACGCAGGAAATGGTCTTGGTGCGTGATCGGACCGCTCCAGTTTCGATCGAAAATTATCGAAACTCTGCAATTTCATGCATATTATGTGACGCTTCGAAACCTGGAAGCCAATTGACTTTGTGCACGTTGCGATAGACTCTACAAATTCCAACGAACACGATGCGGGGTGACGCTAATTCGTACGATTTTGACGGAAAAGCAAGAAGCAGTCGAAATTCGCTTACCTGTGAGGTATCGGTGAGAAAATAGATCCTCTGAGAATACCTTTCAAAATTCGTATAAAATATAGGAAAGTGAAATTCTAGATCGATTTTGGTACGAGGTGATAGAGAAATTCACACTTGTTTTGGTGGAATACTGTGTGGGGACATAGAACGCTTGCACTGCGCATGCTTACCGGTACTATATTTTCATTCATAAATTGGCTCTCTGCAGTGGCTGGATGACTTCATGTAATAAGCAAAAATGTACACGACCGCTAGCGACCACTCTCCGCTATCTGTTGTACACAACTTGTCGATGTGTTTCATACCCTAAGCTAACATTTGATAGTTTGAAAAAATATTCCATCCGCTATCGATATGGAGCCCGTCACTGTTGATGTTAAGCCCTGTTGCTATAGCCCCTCACAAAGCATCTAAGGGCCCTGGATATCAATTGTTCAATTCAATTCTTTATTCATTTAACAAACAAGAATAAACAATTTCATGAACAATGAATATAAGGCATCACCAGAAAGCCGATGGCTTGTGGAAGCAATGTTTTGAAACCAGCAAAAGTTTGCATGCGAAAATATACTCTACCTGTTTAAATCACTGATTTTTACACAAAGCAACCTCAACAAGACATAAAAAATGCCAATCATGCTGGCTAAAGGATTGTGCTAGCTTGGTAAGAGTATTTTTGTGATTTTTTCTTAGCCGTTTTCTCAAACAAATTACCAAACCAAAACGCTGATTTGTTTTTCAGTAGTTCCTTGTAGGGCTAACAAATGATAAGAGATTTAAATGGGCAGAGCCTGAGGCTAAGTTTTGGGACATATATCTAACAACACATGAAAGGCAAGGGGAAGTAGAGGTAGACAGGCCTTACTCATGGCAGACCCTTCGTGCCATTGTCTCGGGGTCCAGATTTTCAATTTGTGATGATTTCTTTCTGATATCCTGGAATGAAAGAAGTATTGGATGTATGGTTGAGGTAGCATGGCAGACCATTGATTACAGACTCCAGTGTCTTTATCACTACCACCCCATCCGTGCGAAATGGGTTGATAATTGACAAATATTCAAGGAACCTGACTGGTTCCTGGAAGAACCGTGGGTAGGGGGATGGGGGGGGGGGGGGGGGACAGGATAATGCACTAGTATTTAATAATTTTATTCAGAGCCTCACTTTTCCTACAATTCCAGCATTGAACTACTTATACAGTATTTCTAAGATATAATTTTTCTTCCAAAATTTTGTTCTAAAGAGGTAACTATAATGTAAACGAAAGGATGGAGGTATTTGCAATAGTGTAATGATCAAGATCAAAACAATGTCATATTTTTCTCTGAACCTTCAGCAGGGTGTGCTGTCCAAGGTATCTGGGGAAATTGCTTTTGCGTGTTGTTGCCTTTTGTGCATGTTTTCCTGAATCCTCAAAATACTGATCATTCTTGACATGTATAATCTGTTGTATATAAAAATTTGCTTTTAACAATATTTCAAATTTCTTTTTTTCCTTTTCAGCACGACAGATGAGTCTTCACAGCCCATGAAGTAGGGTGCGCAATTCATGCAAACTTGTGTTGAGAAGAAACGTTCATGCAGCTGTGTGTTCCCCAAACAGCATCGTTTCGTCCATACCAGTGAAGATACCATGGAGCAGGAAGATGATTCACATGCTGCTTTGCCAGAAGCTCTTGCCTCCAAGCAAGATGACATGGAGGAAGAAGTGAGGAAAATATCTCCAGGAAAAGGTTTAGATGGGAGTTGTGAAATAGCAGTTCAACAAGCTGAACAGAAAAGTGTTGAAAGGATAAATGTTCACAAGGAAAGTAGCTCATGTGTTGAAGGTAGTCAGACAACCCAAGTAATTGAAGCACCAGTCATGGAAAAAGCAGTGCTGAACCAAAACGTGCAAGTGACTGCTAAAAGTGGGACTATGTCAAATTCTGGATCTCTATTACAAGACCCAAGCTGTGCCTGTGATGGTGACAAATCACAGATTGATGAAGGGGAGGATCAAGAACCTACAGGAGCTTCTGCCGATGGCAAACCCATTGATCGTACTAGCAGTACCAGTTGTACAGAACCAACTACCAGCAATGCTAGTCACATTGTCAAATCTGTGGAAGTGGCTACTAGATGTGATGTGAATCAATATTTAGGTGTTTCATTGGAAAAGGGAAAAGAACCAGAAGACATTGCTGTGGTCAAAGGAGACTCCATGGACTGTTCGGAAGAATCTACATCTCAACGTACCGAAAGTGATAAGGACATTTTGCAACTCGAAAAATCCGCCAACTCCACAGAATATGATACCGGATGGGAACATGAACAGGGACAGGATGAACAATGTGACACTCGGGCAGTAAGAGAATCTTGTAAAAAGGAGAATGAAGAAGCCTTGAGGCTGCAAGAAAACCCAAACCTGAATGTAGCATCTACAGAGCAGTTTGTAGTCAACACTGCTACAGAAGAGGAGAGTGCAAGTATGAGAACAGAAAGCATTGAAGAGACACAAAGCGACAAACACAACAAACATGTATGCGAGAAGGAAAGCGACAAAGTTGTGGATGGCAGCAGAGATTGTGTTGTTGAACCAGAGAATGTTACTGCAGAATGCACACAAGCTGATTTCCAAAGCCCATCTCAAGGATCAGCATCAAATATGGAAGTGAATGTGGCAGTGGAAAAACGTGATGGGGACCGCATGACTGATATTAAGGAAGCTGTTACAGATCAGGTATCTGCAAAAAATGTGCAGCTTACAGAGAAACCCGTAAACATGGTACCAGATTCATCAGAGCCCGATTTTGAACACATGAACATATCTTCTGCCACAGCCATACAGGTAGATGAAAAGGACCCAGGTGGATTGATCTCATGTGACACACCCCTACCAGAAAGAGAGTCAACTCGAAATGAGACGGATCAACTCCAGTGCAGTACGATATCAGACATATCAGGCTTAGAGGTTGGCCAAGTCTTTAGAGGAGAGGGCTCAGAGAAACTTTGTGACTCCACAGCACGTGTGCATGAACCCCAAGTCGAGGACGGGACTAAAGTTAGAAGTGTAGCACAAGAACCCTCGCAATCATCATGTATGGATGAAGGAGAACAGAGGCCTGGGGAGAAGGAAGTGTCTGCTGAAACTATACCACAAACTGATGCAGAAATAACATCTTCAACTCCTAACATTTCAGATGCTGATAAACTGAAGAGTCCTTCAGAGCCACCAGAGGCGTCAGTCGGTGAGGGTGCTGAAGCACCTGAATGTCAACAGCTTTCCAGTGATGCCATGACACATTCTGGGTCTGAAAGAGAGCACTTTTCAAATTTAGAAGAACGATCAGATGATTGTACATTTACAAAGCCACATGAAAAGCAAGAAGAAGGAAAATCTGAGGAGGTAAATGTAGACACAACAACATCACTTCTAGTTCCTGACTCCTTGGAGAAACAATGTGTGCGTGCTGCATGGGAATCCAGTCAGGTGACTTCCAGTGTGGTATTACGGAGTACTAGTGAAGGGAGTTCAGAGGCTCCCATGGGAGCATCTCACGCTGCCCACAATGACATTGTGACACCTTCAAGTGACACAGATGTGGTTCCCATAGAGCATGCAGATGCAGATAGTGAAAAAGTCCAGTCAACAAATGTAAACGAATCTGAAAGTCTTTCAGAAAGTTCACAGCTGAATAGTATGAACAGTAAAGATCCCAATATTCATTCTGCAATCATGCAGCCTTCATCTAGCTCAGGGGTCATTTTGAAGAGTGGAAACGATGAGGATATTTCGCACATGGATTCAAATAAAAGTGAGACTGAGGCAGCTGAGGTTACTTCCGCTGAATCACAGAACTCTTGTGGGTCTACAGGGATTAGTCAAATACAAGAAGTTACTCAGACAGAGAAGTCAGAAGCAGCCATGATGCCAATCCTTGGTGAAAGTGAGGGAAAGACCACAGAAGAGCAAGAAAGTGACATGCACCCGACATTGCATCCAAATGACCCAAAGAGTGTCTGTGAGGTTAGCATGTCTTCGGACCCTGAGAAGGAGAGTATGGAAACTGGAGATTGTTGTGCACCAGTACAGGACATAAATAAAATAGTGGATAGTGAAGAAGGCCTCACTATGAACAAATCTGATGTGGAAAAGCCCAGCCAGGAGCTTGTGGCTGCTTCTCAGAGCTCTGATGATGACATCAATGAAAGGAACAGTAGACTTGGATCATGTGAGGAGCATCTAAGCAGTGTTGGAATCCAGCAAGACGACAATCAGGACTCACAACCCAAAAATCAGGCATCAGGTGTGAATAGTAATGTATTGGGAGTACAAATCAAGCAAGATACCAAAAATGTTCCAGTGGGAGATATATGTAAAGAACCTTTAACTGACAAGGCAGAGATCAAAAGCATTGTTATCAGTTCAGTTGAAGAGCCAAGGAGTAACGAAGATTCTTCCACCTCTGTTAGAAGTAACATAATATCAGAGGATGCTGAATCTTCCGTAATGAATACCTCCATGATTGATGGTGATGTGGGTGATTCATCTGGAGTTAAACAACATCCTGAAACTACCGAAGACACAAGTGAGCCAATGGAAATCAATACTGACATGAGCATCACAGGAGATCCTCTGCCAGTAACAGAAGGCATGGATGAGACCACCACACCCACAGAAAGTCATGGAAGAATTGATGGTTTGAGTGAAACAGAACAAAGGACAGATCACGGGTCAGAAAGTAAAGACATAATTCTTTCGCAGGAAAGTATGTTACAAGCTGAGGAAGTACAAAGAAGTACCCCGGGTGATCTTCAAACCAGTGGAAATCAAAGTTGGGATAGGGACAACATGGACGTGGAGTGTATTGATTACCCCAAAGATGAACTTGAAAGGAGGAAAAGTCTGGAAGAAGTCACAGAGAGTGAAGGGGCATCAGAACCCACCAGGGCAACACCCGAAGCACTGGCTGCAG
This sequence comes from Arbacia lixula, assembly GCA_963669155.1. Classification (NCBI taxonomy): domain Eukaryota; kingdom Metazoa; phylum Echinodermata; class Echinoidea; order Arbacioida; family Arbaciidae; genus Arbacia; species Arbacia lixula. The sequence goes on from OZ022576.1 coordinate 5,388,473, forward strand.
CCTGTAGTGATGGAAGTTCCAATATTGTTGCTGTTGATGTCTACCCTGAGTCAGAGAATGTTCCATCATCTCTCCAAGATATCCCAATACTTATCACAGATGAAGGAGGAGGCAGCACAAGAACTGGTGGTGACATTGGAGTGAACGATAGGAAGGAAGAAGTGATGCAAGAAGCTGATACAGAACCAAAATCCTTGCCCACAAGTTGTGCAGATGGAAGTTCTGCGTATATAGTTTATTATGATGACCATGCAGAGTCAGAAAACATACCATCATCTCCCAACGATATTCCCATACGCATTGCAAATGAGGCAGATGGCAGTTCAACAGTTGCTGATAGCATGAGAGTGAAGGAAAGGAAGGAAGAAGTGACTCCAGATGCTGATGTAGTACCCAACCCTCAACTAATAAGATCTTCTGATGGGACTTCTGATGAAAGTGTTAATGATGATGGCCATACCGATTTAGAGAATGTACCCTCTTCTCTCCAAGATATTCCAATACTTGTCACTGCTGCTGATGGTATTGGAGTGAATGATAGGAAGGAAGCAGTGTCATCAGAAGCTGAAACCAAAGCTATGCCAGCAACATGTAGTGATGAAGGTCCTGCCGATCAAGTTGATGAAGATGACGAGGCACAGAAAATATGCTCATCCCTGAAGGAAATACCTCTACAGACGACAGATGAGGAAGCAGTTCAGGAAGAAAACAGAGAAGCTGCTCCACATGCTCATGAAGAACTATCTGTGCAAAAACCTTTAAAAGAAGCAACACAGAACATCACAAGTTCAGAAAGTCCTCAGTTGACTTCAATAGAGATTTCTGTCAAAAGTAACATCAATGAAGGCGAGGGAAAGGAGGAAACTGAAACCATGGGCAAAGAGGTTGGTTTAGCTGAGCAACATTTTGTAGACAATACGGTCAAGAAGTCTCCAGATGTAGTGCATCCACAAGTAATTACGAGCATGGTAATCCCTCCATGCACAGACGAAGGAGTTGTACAGTCCAGCTCTGTTGATGAGGTTGGTATTGGGCAACAAATGTCAGTCAGTGATACGTTAACAGCAGTTGCCACGGCAGCAGAGGTTACATCCACTAGACCAATGGAGACAGATGAGAAGGTACCAGAAGAAAAGGATGATATCCCCAAACAATCACTAGGTGACTCACCTGGATCTGTTGAGGAAGATGCAGCGGAAAGTATGATTACTTCTTCAACAGCAGAAAGCACTAATGAAAGTTCAGCTGCAAGTCAGATGTGTAGAGATGGACATCTTACAACTTCCATAGGATCAGAGACTCCTGTGGAAAATACATTACACAAATCTTTGGAGATGAGTGATCAAGTGTCTTCTATACAAGAAGTTCAAACAGAATTGATGAGTAAAATACAAGACCCTATTAATGAAGACAGTAAGGAAGAAAAAGGAAAAACACAAGTCTCCCCTTCTAACAAATCAGATGAAGCTACCCTTTCTTCCAATAATGATAGAGTGCCAGCTGTTACTGTTCCAACACACTTGATTCCAGGAAAGAATATGCATGCAGAATTGTCAAGTGATGTGAAGAAGGGCACTCAGGAGGCAGTAAGTGATGCAAGCAGAGATTCCAAACAATCAGACTCATGCCCACCTGTTGAAACCATGGAAACCTCAAATTCTTACATACTTGTAACACAAGAAACAAATGATAAATCAGTGCAGTCGGGGGAGAAAATTATAGACATGAGTGAAAGGCCTGGAGAAACAGAACAATTAAACACACCTAATGAGGATGGAAACAAATTGAGCGAAAGCATCTACCTGGAAAGCATTGCAGTAAGTGATACAGTAAAGTCTGCTACAGGAGATGAAGTGCTAGTCAGCATGAAGGAAACACCTAGCAATGTAGAACATGACCCCAAAGCTTCCAAATCAACATACACGAATGCTCCGAATCCTCTGGAGTTGGATAGCCTGAATACAGAGGAAGATCTAGGCCGAAGCAGTACAAGTGAGCTCTCAAAGGATGAGAATGAATGTGTAGAAAGCTCAGAAAGAACATCAGCTAATGTAGCAGATATTGAACAGGATGAAGTTGTGGTGCCACATGAAAAACATGTGCAAACTGTCAGAGAGCTGCAAGAAGTGTCAAACACTTTGAAAGAAGTAACAGGACATCTTACAGAGCAAATCTATACAGATATTGAACTTCCTGACTTATTAAAACCTAGAGGAGATGAGTCAAGCGCAATACCAGCGACAAGTGGGGACACGGGAGAATCAACCATGTTGCAGCAATCTGAAAGAGTCTGTGAAAGTGAAGAGGTTAGTCAAGTGCAAGAGAAATGTCATCAGGGACAGGTCAAAGAGATTGGTCATGGATCCTTGAAACCAACACAAGAAATAGAGGAAATCAATGAAGAGCAAAGGGATGGAAGTGATGTTCCTGCATCTGAGCCAAGACAAGCAAAGCTAAATCATGTGGAGGATGCTGAAGAATCAGCATTGAGTGAGGATGAGAGCACACTCATGATAGATGAAAATGTCTCTGAAGAGCAAATAGAAGAAGTTGCTACAGAACAAACAAGCAAACTATCAGAAGGGACAGAGAAAGAGGAGCAGAAACCTGTTGAAACTATCAAAGAAATCACTTTGCCCTCAAAACCAAAAGAAATCAAAGAGGTTGAAAGAAAGGTGGGACCTGCAGAGAAGGCCGATGACCGCACAGAAGTCTCTGGTCCTAGTAACAGTCAGGAGCGTCTTCAAGAACAACTTGCAGAACCCTCACGAGTTATTGGGGAAGATACTGCCAACATCATATTGCAGGAGATATTAAAGATGTCTGAAACAATTGGTGATGGTGTTGTCGCGATCCCAGTTACTACTCCTGAAGGAGAAGTTATCAAAGTTCCTCTGACTCTTGAGCAAGGAGGGGAAGGGAGCCAACATGTTGCTAGTATTAATGTGACACCAAACAAAGAGGGTTCGGATTCTGCAGTGGAGGTTGTGCCTGACGGTGAGGTGGTTTGTGGTGAACAAACAGTAAGTACTGTGCCAGATGTGGAGAAAGTACCAAATGACTCTCATGTGGAAATTCTGAATTCTACAGATCAACCAACTCAAAGTCAGAGCAATAATGTTGAAGAACCAACTAAATCAGAAACAAGCCCAACCACTTCAATTGCTGATGTTAAGAAACCCAAAAAGAGGATCTTCTCCAAGACGTGCCGCAGTGGAAACTGTTCCTGTAAATACTGCATGGAAGCAAAACGTTCAAAGCTGGAGCCTGTTGAATTGGAAGGAGATGATAGTAAGATCAAGAGGAAGCCCCTGCCTGCGAACAAGGTGAAAAAGCTTTCCATTGCATTCACGCCAACAGCTCAGAAGTTTAAATGTTTTTCATGCTCACTTGAATTTGACGAGAAAAAAAATATGAAGGAGCATTTTGATTCTGCCCATGGGAAACCGTCTGTGATGTGTTCCATCTGCCGACAGCCATTCCAGAATGAAGAGCTTGTCAAACTGCATGAACTGTCTCACAATAGGTCTGGGGCTTTTGTGTGTCTGGTCTGTGACAAACCCTACAAGAGGAAGGCTGACCTGGTTCGTCACTACAAGACGCACAGTGAGAATGCATCAAGCCCAGTGAAAAGGAAATTGCCAGAAGCTGTCCCCAAGGAGGAACATGTCGACCAAAAACCAGTGGTGCCAAATAAAACCAAGAAACTCTCCATTTCATACACTGGCACAGTATCCAGAGTGAGATCCACTGCATCCTCAGAGGCATTTGCGGAAGAGAAAGAAATGCGAGCCCACGATGATTCCGTCCACTCCAAGGCTCTTGTTGTGTGTTCCATCTGTCCAAAATCATTCCAGAGTGACGACCTTCTGCAAATGCATGAAAATAAACACCAACAATTGGACAGTTTCCTGTGTTTAATATGTGACAAGTCGTACAAGAGGAAAGCAGATCTGGTCAATCATTATGAAGTGCACAAGGACAGGAAGAGTACCCCAGGCAATGGAACCCCAGGCAAGGGAATCCCAGGGAAGGTAGCCCCAGGCAAGGGAACTCCAGCCAGCCAGGGAGGACAGGGGAAGCCTTCCAGTAGTCCCTCTGGAAGTCCTGCTCGGTCAAAGCAGATCCTCGTCAAACCCAAGGATGAGCTGTTCAGGTGCGACCTGTGCGGGAAGGAGTTTGTCCAGGAAAGCTTGCTGACAGCTCACCGTGCTCTTCACACAGGTCAGCACAATACCTTAGCACATAAAATATACCAGTTATTCAAAAGTGTTGCACATAGCCTCAAAGCAGAATTGAACATGACCTAATATTGTTGAGTACATAATGTATTTCAAAATAGATTGAGTAAGGATTTTTGAAATTTGATGTAATAAATTTATTTACGTAGAAACCATGATTTCGCCTGGGACATGGCACTTCCAAAGGTTTATGAAATCACGAATGAATAACTGCTTATCTCTACATCTAAAGCAGAAATGATGAGGACCTTGATGCACATAACTTAGACTGTTTGTCATGATGTACAATTAAAAAATTAGTGATGTGCCTTCTTTCGCATACCGTACTGTGCATATCCGCACAGCAGATAAGACGCACCCTGACTTTGAGCACGCAATTTGAAAAAAAAGAATTAAATAAAAAATTGGGTCTTCAAACCAACATGTATGGGACTATGCATTATGTGACAACATTCATGAAGGAAATAGATGGCTTTGATAGTCTGACAGAGTTGACGGACCGGTAATACGATCTCAATCACATCACCAGCATAATAACCGGTACTAAGAAAGCACCAGGACTAGTGTTTGTTTGAGACAACTCAAAGATACCGCTAAGGAGAAAGCTAAGGCTCAAACTAGCAAACTCTGTTAGATGGGAGCTGCTATTTTTTCTTTGATCTCTGGCCACGAGATGGCGCTATATAGGAGACCATACCGCCAGAGATAAAGCCTTCTATTTTGTTGTTGAATGTTGTCACACAATGCATAGTCCCATACATGTGGATACGTGTTGGTTTGAAAGACCTGACTTTTGCTAACACAGCGTAAAAGCCACACCCGGACTTTGCCCAGATTTTCAAGAAAAAAAACCTACGGCTTATCTGCTGGTCAGTACGGTACTGATGTGTTCCTGGATGTTGCTGTTAATTCATATTATGTTGTTTCCTCTTTCTCTCCATCCCACCCTGATCACTTTGTGCAGGAGACTTGCCATTCCCCTGCTCCATGTGTGACCGGGCATTCAAACAGGCAAACCAGCTGAAGAAGCATGAGCGTGTTCACACTGGCGAGAAGCCGTACCAGTGCAACTACTGCAACAAGCGCTTCTACAGCACCAGCAACAAGAGCCGACATGAACGCACCCACACTGGCTTCAAGCCCTATGTGTGTCGCTACTGTGACAAGCCGCTCAGCGAGAAGTGGATCCTCAAGAAACACGAGAAGACGCATATGTCCATCGGATCCATCTCCTTTGATGACTAAAGCTACGTTCACAGAGAAACTATTTGCCACTGCCACTCCCTAAATGTGATTGCTTTCTTCACCCGAGTAGAGAACACATGTGAACGGCCAAAGAGGATTATTGGAATGGTGAGCAGCCAGGGTAAACCGCTTTGTGTGAATGTTCCTTGAAAGACCTTCCTCTTCCAGTGTATTACTGTCTCTCATGCCATCACAGGATCCAAACTGTTTCATCAAGAGTTTTGATCCGTGGTGGGACTATCAGTGAGCTTCTTTTGAGGCACGAGAGGAAACATAGAAACATTAAAAAGCCAATGTTCGCTTTTGTTTTGTATTCTGCAGTGGACACTTATCAGCTGAGTATGATGTGAAAGGGCATATCTATTTTTGTCATCAAAAGGTTGTCTTCTTCAGCAACAAATATTTGTTTAAAGGGCAAGTGATAAAGTGATTATGCTCTTCTAATTTTGAAATGGAAGCTGTTTAGTGCAGTTTACTCTATGTCAAAATCTTTAGTTGTAAACTCAAATTAAAAAAATTTGTGATGATATCCACCTATGACTGGTATTCCATTGTTGTTTTATGTGCATTGCCCATACGTGATGGATCATTTTCCTTTCAACGCAGACAAATTATCTGGGTGTACCATTGTCAGAACATAATGAAGTTGCTTCTCCTTGTAATGAGTGGAGTGATGAGGTACTTTGTATGAGCAGACCAGAGATAAACTGATCCTCTAGGGCTCTTTTACTTCATATATAATTGATACAGTCAGGGCCCTGTCATATAAAGAGTTGCGATTGATCTGAATTGATTGCAAGTCCCATCTCTAATGTACAAAGTTACTATTTATATCAATCACAAGTGAAGTTGCAATTTATCGCATATCTTGATAAGACAGTGCCCTGGATAAGTTTAAAATATTGGCGAGAATGTTTCAGTTGTAGTCATAATCCTATGGCTCTATCATGAAACTCGTTGGTAAATATGAGTTTTATTGTTGTGTAATTGTAATTTTATATGATTGAACTGAAATTGTAAGCTTGGATGGAGATGAATAGTGAGGTCTTGTGCCATAGAAAATTTGGTTTGATTACACAGCCTTGATCCTTAATAAGAAACAAGGCATGCACCACAAATTATGTGATGTACACTGTATGGAAAAATGGTACCATTATATTGAAGCTAAAATATATTTTCAGCTTTAGATTTAATGTACATGTATGAATCATGTCAGAACTAATTCAATTAGTATGCACGACTTGTCCAATGTGAATTTAAGAGAAGTGACTTTAAATGGTAAAGTGGATTGTCTCTATGATATGTTTGCTCATAGTATTTGCCGTTTAGCAAGAATATATTCTTTGCAAGGCTAGGTGGTTTTGATAGCAGTTTACTTAAAAAAATAACTCAATAACAGGAAATATATTTTCTATGCTTGAAATGATCATGTGATGATAATTCTTATTCAGAAGGTGCTAGTGTAGAACGTGTTCAAGGTTTTCATTATTTGTTATTTCTCAACATCCCCTTTGTTGTTTGTTGCCCCTCCCACATAATCTTATGTGTTTATAATGCTACAATATTATGTTCACTGTACATGTATACAGTCTGTGTATAGTTACTTCAAAGGCTCATAAAGTACACTCAAGTTTCAAAATAATCTGATATTTTCTAAAAACGAAGTGGTGCAATTTAGAGGAAATATATTAAATGAAGTTTAAAAGAAACCAACATGTGCTATATGATTCTGAACAAATCATATTCATACCATCATAGAGTGATCTTTTGAAGTTGGTATTGAACTCTCAATAGAATGGTCATGAATAACAGGGGACCCTTACAAAGAAATAAGGAGCTTTGAGAATAAAGTAAGAAGTCTCTGTACAATCTCTGTTTGTCATTGTTTGTGCAACAACAATGTTTTATAGAACAAGCTTAAGTTTGAGTGTTTTGTTGGTTCAAAAATGGTTGGTATAAGGATGATCACTGTATTGTTGTGTTTTACACTGTACTTGGTCATAATTCAGAACTAAATTTGACATTGTACTACACACATAAATTTGGGAAAAGTGAATGACTGACCTGTAGCACCACTGCCTTGTCTGCTTGTAGGCTATTGAGGAATATTTGGTAGAGGAAAGTGCACATAGTGTGTGCTAGTGCTGATTTGGACTTTATCCATGACAGAGAATGTCTCAAGTCTTAAGAGCAGGTCCATTAACCCTTGATGTGTCACTTCTGGATTATTTGACCATTGATATGTACACAAATCACATAGAGCTAGCACATAGGGTTAACATTGTGACAAGAAGCATTGTACACTGGTTCATCTCTGATAACATGACTGAAGGAAAAAATATGCAAGTGAAATATGTTTTTTTTTTTTTAAATTAGGTGTTGGAGCTTTGCAGATTGCAATGTATATCAGGAGCAAGGATTGAGAGGGTAGTATAATTATGGAATTTACTCCGTCAAATAACCGCCTAACCTGACTTTCAGACATTAAGGCATTTATAAACTCTATTCTTAAGTTTGGATTATAAATGTGCCAACAGCCTGGAAGCCAGACTAATAGCCATCATAAGTGTTTGTTTCCTCTCACAATATTTGGTATTCACTATGAGGCAGGAGAATTACTAACTATATACATGCACCATGAACATATATTTATGGTATGCAATGGTAATCAAATTGACATCTCCAAGGTTACGCTATCTTTTCTTGTGCAGTGTATTTATGTTACAATTTTCCCTTTATATTTGTGTGTGTGAAATTTACTTGTATATATTCATGCATGAATATAATGTGCCATTCTGTATACTGCATGCTGATTTAGCTGTACATTTGTCCAGAAAGTTGTCGGGACTTCAGAGACCAAACTTAACTCTCATATGAAGGATTGCATTGAAATCACAATATGATACATGTACATGTATTAAAGACACTCAAATTACTTTTCTTTTTTCAAATGTGTCTTGTATGTGATTATATCTTGTAATATAATTATTTGTATTCTTTGTGTAAATGTATGCATATTCTGTGAAATACAATGTTATACATGTATGTACATATATATGTACAGCGTATTACACAATTTTAATGATGTGCCACCTATAGCATTTAGTGTTCAATTCATTATATTTTCCCTTATTTTCACCCCCTTTACTTGTACACCCAAACTCGAATCATGAGTCACACTGCCTTCCATAAAACTTACATTTAAGTTCTTGAACTGCATGTATCTCCAATGTTTACCAAGAATGGGGAGATTAAGGCTCATAGCATGCACTGTAATGGGTCTTATATATTGTGTCTCGCCCCCAGTGTACTGCTTGTCGTCTAAGAACCCTGTAAGCATATGATAGGTACAAATGGTATCATGCACTCATTCACAATGCCAATGTGATGGTTGATTAGTGTGGGGAGCCAAAGACCCTTCTGTTGCAGAAAACAATCAATTATTTATGAGTGAAGCAATCAAGTTCTCATTGTTCTGTGTATTTGTATTCATGCATGAAACATATACTTTCTCTCCATTTGCGATGCATGAATGCACCGCGCAGAATCCCTGTGTCACAAGCCTGTATGCTATATCACTGCTTACTTCACATACATATACATGTACACTGTACTAGTCGGACACCTGCTTGTCGGTGCATTTTTAAAACAAGTATTGACAACCTGTATGTTTTACGTGTACAGTGGAAAGTTCAGTTGTCTCTTGTAAAAACGGTGATGAAAGAGACTGGTAACAAAGCACAAACACACCTGTCCTTTAAGACAGTATGTCCCATTTGCAAAAGTCATGAAACTCAGCAGGAATTGGCAGTATACCCTAACAATAATGTGTATGAAATTATACAGTCATAGCTTCACAAATATTTTCAGGAGAAGTGAAGAACTATTGTTATTTACGTACAGTTCATTACATGTCTAGTAGAAAGTACTGTAGACTCCCACTATGAAGAACAGTCATTTTGTGACATTTCATGACAGTGGTTTGATGTACATGTACTCGTATTGATTTGAATTATTGCCGAGAACTTTGTTCTAACAAGAGTCCACTGTATTACAGTGACCGCTTGAAGCATTTTGAAGAGAATGGGAGAAATTTTACAAAAATTGAATGTACCTTCATAAACTCTTTGCAAAACTTGCCGAATGGAATAACAACTTAGATATCCCTTTGTAAAATAGGATTCTGCATGTGCTGCGTTTTCCTCTGTAATTTGCATGTTATGTATGTAAAGATATTTAATATTGTCTTGTCAGCATTTTTTTTTACATATAAATTTAAAGGTCTATTAATGTGCATTTTTGAATTTTTGTGAATAGGTAGAGCAGAAATCAGATGTTTGTAAAATAGCAGATCGCAGATCAATATCAATAAAACACAAGATCTTGAAAAGTACAAATAAACTTTAAAATGCTTGTTCATTTTGTGTATGGCTAAGATCTGAGATGGTGAATTTGAACACAATTAAGTGAATTGTAAGGGTTCAGTGCCCATCTAGAATTCTCTGAGCATTCATACAGAAGATCACAAGCAAGTAAATGTTTGAATGGGAGTGTGTGTGTGTGTTTGCCCGAGACAACTCGAAAGCTTGCCCTTATGTTTGCTCTACCCAGCGACATGTGACTGCCACGTTTTACACTGCCTCCAAATTGAGCACATGAGGAAAATAATGATTTTGAATATAAAATCATATATCATTGTAACAAATTCCTGTAGATTTCATGGAGTGTTTGGCTGTCTTTGGCCAAAATTTGAGTGTGAGTTATTTGAATTTTTTTTTTTTTTTGCCAAAGTGTGTGATATCAGGAAACATTTCAAAGTTAGATTATCTAGTAACCAGGTCCTTCATCACTGGGCTTTCCATTTCTTAGATAAGATTCAACAGATTAGTTTGCTTGTAATTGGGTACACATTGGGTACATCCTGAAAATGGTGATCATAATTAAGGTTTTGCGATGAGCACTGACAAACAAGGCATGCAAACTTAAGTTTTGCTGCTTGAGCAAAGATAAACATGTGAAATTGGACCATTTGCATTTTTAACTTCATACATGTACATCTTATAGACAGAGTGGAGTGGGCATAAAAGGTTTGATAAATTTGTTACATACACACATACAGATGGACAGACAGACACACACACCTCTTCATGTTGCCAGCCTGCACTACGCATAACACAGATTAAGTTCTATACATGCCGTATTCACTCAAAAGAAATACACCACTATTTTCCCTTTTTCTCATTAATTCATTTCATATTTATTCTCTTGGAGCATGAACTCAAAATATTTGACAATTATTATTATTTTTCTATAAATAAGTTATATTTAGAACAAACATCACATCATTACCAGTACTGTCACATTATTACAAGTATAGAGCAAACAAATAATATACATCACACTATCACACCTTCAAAAAGTGAATTATGTGTATCTACAATTCTAAAAGTGTATACATTGTATTAAGGCAAGTTCTGCAGGCACGAGACTGTTCTTAGTCCCACAGGATTTAATGCAGTCATTGATAAAAGTGCATAACGAGCTTCACAAACAAATACGTAACAAATTGGGCTTGGGACCTTCGTATATCAGATTGCTTATTGATGTCTTCAAAGGTTTCTGCTCCAATACGGGCATCAACAAATGATTGCAGAAATGTGTAGCTGGGCAGGTACCGGTAGACATGTCCAGCTTGTAAACAAATAACACCTGATAATATCATAAAGTGGATACTGGAATGTAGCAAATTATGCTTATTTTTAAGATCGATATAGCAGATATGAATCCTTTCAAACAAATACAGGAGCTTATAAGCATACATCACTCTCTTTTGTGTTGGGCAGAACCGCATCAAAGGCACATAAAGGCTCAATCACTGTATGCAGATGCACCTCACTCTAAATTTCATCTCCATGTCTGTGCATATCTGCACTTCGTTTTCGAGATCTGTGGAAATCACCAAACTGCGAAATATTAACTGTATGTACTGGTTTTCTCCATAACATCTTTTATGCACAGTTATCAGATCGATATACTGCCCTCTATCAGTGCGAAAGATTATTCTGCATTCATTACCATTTAAGGAAAGAAGGGGAAAGGGACACAACAGTGAATGTGAAATTAACCATTACATGTAAATAAAATGACAGCTATCAACATCAACTTGTCCTGTAACAAAGATAGGAATGCTTGCAACATTTCTTATATGATCAAGCCATCTTGGCACTGTTCACACACACACACAAACACACACACACACACACAAACAATGATATACAGTGAAAATGAAAAGCAATGAAAATGGCATAGATATTGACAAACACATACAAAAAATACCCAAATGGAAACAAGGATATCATCACACTTAAACAGGGAATTCAAAAAGTGTGGAAAGGCTGATTATCTGACCTGTACTGAATATCAGTATTGGACGTGATGCCAACATCTACACTTTCATGAATACAGACAGAAACACATTTTTGGTATCCACAGTAACCAGCAGCCTGCCTTGTGCTAGTAACCATCGCAAAAGAAAGACCACACCCTGCATAGAAAGCCCATAATGTTGGTCTTTTTACACTGTTTAATAAATATAAACTGTACAATGCAACATGGACAAAAAGACCCAACTGCCCATGATAAAGACCTGCTTTAGCTTACATCTTGATTCCCTTTCATCAATTGGACACTAATTCTTCCCTCTTGAGGTACAAATGTTTCAATAACCTGATGACTTGTTACATGTCAAAACAGGTCAATTTCTTCTTGTTCAAGTTTGATGAAAAGGTTGATGTGAAGTTGTCAACATTTAGTAATTCAAATATTTGATATAGAGATTCTTATTGATTCTGGTTAAGTAATTACCTTCACTGGTCATAAGCAATGTAACAACAAGGCAAAGTGTTTACCATAGTTTTGAACACATTTATACATAACTGCATGAACATATATTGTATGTTAAATCATGGATTTTTGTGATTTGTGACATTTTAATGATTAAATCATCCATCCCTAAAATTTACGAGAGACTTTTCAACTTGAAGAATGATCATGCGATTGTAATACAAATATGGAAAATTTTACAGATTTTCACATCACTGTTACCTTAACCTGCGAAGATTTCTTAATATCTTCACTTGTGAGAAATCTATGGTATTCCAAAGGCACGAGATAGTAGTGGTAAAGATTTCAGGACCCATACTTCATTCAGGGTTCCCACAGAAATTTGAAAACAGAATTCCATGACTTTGCCATGAATTTTCCATGACTTCCTTTCTGGCACGGTTTCCAAAATCAGACACGTTAGGATGGGCTCCACTTCCCCTCACAGCCATCCGTTCCACCCACTATCTTACTCATGACATGTACATCTATTATCATTAGTATATGGGCTGTTTCTGACCAGGGTACCATTTTTGTTTCACCAACACCCAAAATCAAAAAAAATATCTTGAACACAAAGCCATGTAATTTTTTTGAACTGACAGCAATTCCATGACTTTTCCATGACCAAAATCCCCTTTCCATGACTTTTCACAAATTTTCCAAATTCCCTGATTTTCCATGACCATAAATTTTTCCAGGATTTTCCAGGATTTTCAATCACTGTGGGAACCCTCTTCATTGCAGAACAACTGAAACAACTTCATCGGTGTGAGACGATCTTCTCATAATAACCTTTGGCCACAACAGAATGGTTCTGCCATGATTACACATGTCTCGCAATCTTCCACTACCATCCCTTACCTTGACTACACCACAACAGTTGTGCAAGTCAAGTTTATGTCTTCAAGGGACAAATATACAAACTGATGACTTCTTTTTCTTCAGGTTGACTACTCCTGTCCAATCACCTTCAAGACGTCTGCTGCTAAGGAGGACACTGCAACGTCGGCGTGGGAGCTCGCTGTCCGCATCATGCGACGCAAGGCATCAATCAGACTGGCGCCCTCATTGTTCAGCTGCTCTATGTGGTGCGCCTCGGTCGAAAGCTGAGAATGGGAGAACATGAAATGCATTACAAGCTTATGATGTGTTACTACAAATGGGCACAAACAGTTCCCTGACAGTACAAGAATAAACCAGAATCTGGGAAATGCTGCATACATTAAAATAGCTTATTGCCTGCTTTCAGGATAAGTTCTTAGAGGATTTAATTTAAAAACATTTTGGGTACAAGTACTTTCATTGCAAATACACCACCAGTTCATCATTCCGGTTTGCTATTTTGTGGTTGGGGATGTGTTTATAAAATTAACACACATATTTAACCACTACAAAATATACAGTATACACAGCACCATAGGGATAAGAACCCCCTGTGTAAACATCTGCATGAAAAGTGAACAGGCATTTCCAGTCGGCCAGGGATTCATACTACAAATCCACCCATGCCAGCAACATACCACTCTCTTGATGTATCTCAGCACCAGCTTCTGTCTCTTGGCGTCGTACATCATGAGAGCTGCGGCCATGGACTGGCAGTTATCAGCGGAGAAGGAGGCAGGGAATTCCCCTCCATACAGCTGGCCCAGCAGTGACAGGCACTCACAAGCCAGCGTGTGGATGTCCTTATCCTTATGGCACAGCTGTATGAGGGACAATGTGGAAGGAATCACATGGAGGGGTCATTAAAGAGATAGTTCACCCTGAAATTAGTTTTGTTTCAATAAAAGTAGACACACGAAAGTAACGTATTAGTGAAGGTTTGATGAAAGTTTTATTTGATGAAATGATCTTTAAAAGTTTGGATTTCGTGGCGTCAGGTGTGAGGTGCACTCCCATATGTTGTGTACGATTTTTTTCCAAATTGTGCTTTTTCTCAACAAAATATGCATCAGAAAATTGTACACACATACCTGTATGAAAAAAACTAGAGCAATTCGACTGCCACGCAGTCGATAAATATGCCTCCGCCTCTTTGCTAGCTCTATTTAGATTATTTTCAGAAAATCTGTTTGTTTGGTTGGAAATGTTCCACTGAATTCCTATGTGAAATGAAAATACATTTATTCTGTTTTTCTATGTTTAGCGAAGTTTGGCAATGTTCATTTGACCTTTGACCTCTTACATCTTTGACTTCCAATCTAACCAGTCTGTCTAAACCCATCCTTGTATCCTTGATTCTTGTACCATGTTTTCTTGAAATGCATAATTGGATTGGGATTTATTGTGAAAAGTATCAATTTGGGGGCAATTTTCAGCAAATTTTGGAAAAGTTCATAAACCTTTGACCTCTGACCTTTCAGGAATTATACCCAAACTTTCACCAGTCTACCTTTATGAAGTGACACATCTCTGTACCATGTTTGTTTAAATTGAATCATTAGATTTGGATTCAATGTGAAAGTGCAATATGCAAAGTGCATTGACCTTTGACCTCTGACCTTTGAGAAATTTCACCAAAAATGTTATCAGTCTACCCCCAAGTAGTGATCCATCTTTGCACCATGTTAAGTTGGTAATGTACCATTGGATTTGGATTTACTTTGAAAAATATCACTTTGGGGGCAATTTTTAGGTAATTTTTGGGAAAGTGTGTTGACCTTTGACCTCTGACCTTTGAAAAATTTCACCAAAAATGTCACCAGTCTCGCTCTAAGTAATGATCCATCTTTGCACTATGTTTAGTTGTTAATGTACCATTCGATTTGGATTTATTGTGAAAAATATAAAGTTTGGGGCAGTTTTTAGCCAATTTTGGCAAAGTTCATTGACCTTTGACCTCTGACCTTTCAGGAATTTTACAATTTCATCAGTCTATCCCCAAGTAGTGATCCATCCGTGTACCATGTTTAATGAGAACTACATCCTTGGACTTGGATTTATTGTGAAAAAGGTCAAATTTTTGCAATTTTTCACAAAGTTCATTGACCTTTGACCTCTAAACTTTCAGGAATTTCACCCAAAATGTCACCAATCTACCTCCAAGTAGTGATCCATCTTTGTACCATGTTTGATGAGAATTGTATCCTTGGATTTGGATTTAATATGAAAAAGGTCAATTTTGGCAATTTTTCACAATGTTCATTGACCTTTGACCTTTGACCTCGATCAGATTTGACCCCAATTTTACACACTTCTTTGGTTTTATGCAATACACACATGTACCAACTTTGAAGCAAATCTGGTTCACGGTTCTCAAGATATTGCCTAAACGGATTCGGGACGGACGGACGGACAACCCGAAAACATAATGCCTCCGGCCACTTCGTGACGGAGGCATAAAAATCATTCCGTTGTCAAAAACAGAAAAAGAGCAATTTAATCGCACACAACATGTGGGGAAGCATCTCACACATGATGTCACAAAATTGAAATTTCAAAATCTATTAACTTTCTTTTCCTTTGACCAATTTTTGTCAAACCTTCACTAATATGTTTCTGTCATGTTTCTGCTATTATTGAAACCAACTTATCTTCAGAGTGGACTATCCCTTTAATTTCATGTCAAGTACTGTATACACCACATACTTTGCGGGGTTTTTGTTATCGTGAATTTCGTGAGTCTGGACTATTCGCGAATTTAACAACACGCGACCTTATGAATACGACGCGCTCGAGTACATGTACTACTAGTACTAGTACTCCATGATCGCGATTTTAACCACTTGAGAAATTTTCAAGAAGTCCCCATTCGTGAAAAATTAGACTCACAAAATATATGATGTATACAGTATAGGGTGCCATGTGGAGGAGTGTTTGCCAAATGACTGTGATTATCCTGCTCACTATAAAAAAAAATATATTCTTGGAATAAATAAGATATTTTTCAAGCAACCACTGAGTAAAATTGATCCTTTTTCCCGCAACCTTAATCAATTACAGTATATACATTTTAAACAAACAAGTTATTACTATTACGATCAAGAACTAAATGAAATAATGAACCTTATCAAAAGTTAGGATGAAGGTTAAAAATGGAGACACAGGCTTCCAATAACATTGATTACAGGGTGAAATTGTTTTATTCATAAGAGCTGTAACAGCAGGAAACTTTGTAACTATGATATCATATTTTGAAATTACTTAACATTATTTAACAAGAGAATGAAGCAACAGTGATAGTTAACAAAATGCATGAATGGAAAAGGATGAAACTAAAGTACACAATGTATCTCTACGACAGACCACTACAATACATTGTTGATTTCTACAAATGTTCTTTTTTTGCCAAAATAAAAATTGAGAGAGATGGCGTCAGGCTATTTGCCTGTTCCACCATTGACTCGTGATTTCCAGAATACATTTATCATGGCTAATCACAAACTTAAGATTCAATTTAAACTAGAGCAATTCGACTGCCACGCAGTCGATAAATATGCCTCCGCCTCTTTGCTATTCTCAGAAAATGTGTATGTTTGGTGGGCAATGTACCATTGCTCCTATGTGAAATGAAAATATCACATTCTGTTTTTTCAAGTTTAGCCAAGTTTGGCAATGTTCATTGACTTTTGACCTCTTACTTCTTTGACTTCCAATCCAACCAGTCTGTCTAAATCCATCCTTGCATCAAGTTTGTTTAAAATTAGCCAATTTTGGGTGAAGTTCATTGACCTTTCAGGAATTTTACCCAAACTTCACCAGTCTACCTCCATGAAGTGATACATCTCTGTACTATGTTAGGTTTGAATTGAATCATTAGTACTGGATTCAATGTGAAAAATATCTATTTGGGGGCAATTTTTAGCCAATTTTGGCAAAGTTCATTGACCTTTGATCCCTGACCTTTGAGAAATTTCACCAAAATGTCATCAGTCTAGTAGTGATCCATGTTTGGTTGGTATTGCTCCATTGGATTTGGATATTTTTTGGAAAATTATCACTTTGAGGGCAATTTTTAGCTAATTTTTGGCAAAGTTCATTGACCTTTGAACTCTCCAGCAATTTCACCAACAAGGTCACCAGTCTACCCAGAAGTAGTGATCCATCGTTTCACTATGCTTGAATTGGAATTGCACCATTGGATTTGGATTTATTGTGAAATATTCAGGGTTTTGGGCAATTTCTAGCCAATTTTGGCAAAGTTCATTGACCTTTGACCTCTGAACTTTCAGGAATTTTAACAAAAATGTCACCAGTCTATCCCCAAGTAGTGATCTATCTTTGTACCATGTTTAATGAGAATTGCATTCTTGGATTTGGATTTATTGTGAAAAAGGTCAATTTTTGGGCAAATTTTCACAAATTTCATTGACCTTTGACCTCTGACCTTTCAGGGATTTTACCAAAAATGTCACCAGTCTATCCCCAAGTAGTGATCCATCTTTGTTCCATGTTTAATGAGAATAGCATCCTTGGATTTGGATTTATTGTGGAAAATGTCATTTTTGGGCAATTTTTACAAAGTTCATTGACCTTTGACCTTTGACCTCAATCAGATTTGACCCCAATTTTACACACTTCATTAGTGTCATGCAATACATATATGTACCAAGTTTGAAGCAAATCTGCTGAACGGTTCTCAAGATATTGCCTAAACGGATTCGGGACGGACGGACGGACAGACGGACGGACGGAAGGACGGACGGACGGACAACCCGAAAACATAATGCCTCCGGCCACTTCGTGGCGGAGGCATAAAAATAATACAGCCTTAACCGATTCAAAACCAGCAAAATGATTAATGAACTGTAATTAACAATGAGTTAATTTACAGATACCATGCTTACCAGTCTTATGATGATGAGACTTCCATTCACGAGGGGCTTGTTTGCCATCAGGACTCTCTCAGCCCCCTGAGTGTCTGCGCTACTCCCAGACTTCTTGGCCTAAACATGAAGAAAAGTATAAGACGAAGGATTAGAAAGAGTTCTTCTGAGAATGATCAAAGGAGACACCTAAACATTATTTTC
Source organism: Arbacia lixula (assembly GCA_963669155.1). Taxonomy (NCBI): domain Eukaryota; kingdom Metazoa; phylum Echinodermata; class Echinoidea; order Arbacioida; family Arbaciidae; genus Arbacia; species Arbacia lixula. Next base: position 5,406,813 of record OZ022576.1, read on the forward strand.
AGCATCATGGACATCAGAAAGCAGTTTTACACTGCATTTCCCTACATTATCCCAGAGAGCTAGGACACAAAGATTTAGAGAGTGTGATTGTCACTTATCAGATTTCTTAGGATTAAAAGATATCTTGCCTCCTCTTCTTTACTTCGATATAATCTTAATGCATTGATATTCAAATTCACATTCACACTCAAATAAACACACACAGACACACTCACACTTTATGCAGGTGAGAAGCACTACACAATTTCCACGCACTATGGCTCACCTGTAGCACACTCCTGACCACCCCTGCGATGTACTTGAGCAGGGTGGGGGCAGGTTCAGCAGGCCACTGGCACACACACACACATACTGCATAGCCGGTGAGAAGCACTGCATGATTTCCACGCATTATGGCTCACCTGTAGCACGCTCCTGACCACGCCTGCAATGTGTTTGAGCAGGGTGTGGAGGAGGTCCAAGAGGCCACTGATAAGGAGGGTCAGAGCCTTGGAGTCCCCCTTGGTGTCCTCTGAACCCCCCAGGTACATTCGCTGTACGTCCTCCAGTAAGATCCCCACATGGTCTTGGATCCCTGGCATCATCAAATTGGCAACAGTGAAATAAACTTGAATGACACTGGTTTATTGACTTGAAAATCAATGATTAATATTGGAGGAATAGATTAATGAGTGATGCAACGGGATGACCTTGGATCCCTAAGAGCACATAACTAGGCAACGTCCGAAATCACAAAGTTGATAATTGCAACCAATGACAGAAAATTACATTGATTAAGAGTAGGGGCAGTGGTAGCAATTGGTAAAAGTTAAATGAATCGCATTAGCATTCCCAACGAATGGTAAATTATTGATAAAACATTATGGTTCTTCACTTGACTGTGGCGGAGACAGAGAACAAGTGGGATTGGAGACAATCAAGGATTGATTCAGGAAACTGACCCTGAGTACTTCGGAATGATTTAAGGGGTAGAAGAAGAAGGAGAAAGAATATATAAATGATTAGTACACTATGAAGAGAGCAAAGAAAACTGATAGGCTATTACCTTGATCATATAAGCCTTGCATGTCTGCATGACTATCTGCGACCAGGCAGTTGAGTACTGAGATCACATAACGTATGGTGCTACAGGTGGGACTGTTGCGATGATCAATCAAGACTTGGAACAGCACAGGGACCAGATCCAGCTCTTCAATCTTCCTGCAGAGTAAGGAGAGTAAGTGGCTAGCATAACTTTCAGTTTTAACAGAGACAATGTAACCTTTGCTTACAAGAACAAGGAGAGTCAACATGTTAAGAGATAGTTCCCCCTGAAGTGAGTTGGTTTCATTAAAAGCAGAAACATGAAAGAAACATATTAGTATAGGTTTAAGGGAAATCAGTCAAAGGATACAAAAGTTATGATCTTTTGATATTTCAATTTTGTGATGTCATGTGCAAGGTGCTCTCCCATATGTTGTGTACAAAGCAATTCCATAAATTGCTTGTTTTTTTTTTTTTTACACGTGATTTTTTTTTTTTTTCCGTACAGTTGTGAATGTAAAATCGTATTTCTAATGATGTATCAAATGCACAGGTAAAAGGGTGCATATATTTTTGGGGAAATGGAAAATTGTTGAAAAAAATTGGACACAACATTTGGCAGAGCACCTCGCACACATCATCAAAAATTCAAAAATTTATCAGATCATAACTTTCTTATCCTTTGACGGATTTTCATCAAACCTTCCCTAATATGTTTCTTTCATGTGTCTACTTTTATTGAAACAAAATTAATTTCAGGGTGAACTATCCCTTTACCAAGTCAAGATCTTTATATATATATTCATCCAAGTGCACGAATCTGAAACACAATAATAACAAACACATTCAACACACACCCGGAAAAGGCTGAACTAGAGTTTCACTGAAGTTCATTGAGTTTTGATTTTAAGAAAAACTTAAAAAAACAATAATGTAATGATTCAATCAAGACTCATGTTCTAATCAAAAGGTAAACCTACGACAAACCAAAGAACAGCAAACTAATCAACAAACCTAATGAAGGCTGGGCTAGTCTCGATCAAGGCCAGCATGAGTTTGAGTCCGTAGAGCGGCAGGGGGTCTGCGTCCATGAGCAGCTGCTGAAGGTGTGGCAGGATCTGACCTGTGATCTCAGTCAGCAGCTGTGGGTTGGCCAGGATGGAGCCGTTCTCGGTCAGGTTGTCATGGTTCAGGAACAAGCACATGATCTCAGCAAACAACCGCACGCAGTACATCCGGGTCTCATCTGCAGCAGTGTGTGCGGGAAGTGAATAATGTTTAGTACAAACTACAGCAGTGGCTTTTAACTCATTTTGTGAGCCCTATTCCACAAGTAATACACACCCATCCCACAGAACAGCTTGTTATTTGGCACACAAAGAGTTAACCCTTAGCTTACAGGAACCGTGTGGGAATGAGACAATTTAGGAGTTAATGGGTTAATGGGTTCATAGAGCACTGCTTTCTAGTCTGAGGAGTGCATGGACACATAGACTTACCACTGCTTCATATCTCAGTCTGGAAACATGATCTATGCCCTGTAGGAATAGCATGTCAGGAAGAAGGCTTAGTCTATGTTTTCAGACATGTTTGTGAAGCAGCTGTAAGTCGATAGGGTTACAGTATATCTGCACGCTGTACACTATCTAGCTTAGAACCTCAGATAGGGTTTGTATTGATCAGCACATATGAATTTTTATGTAGGCAACTACCTGCAAAGCCTCACACTGGCAGAATGGTTTTCAACATCACATTCTTGGCAGCTGTTTCAGATTAATGCTGTTGCCAGACACATTTCTTGTCAGCTTTGTGATATCAATATAAGATTACATGGATAACTCCAACTTCACTTTACACTTGAAAAGGAAGATGCCTAGAAAAAAGCATGTTTTCATGCTGCATTTCAAGTATATGTCACTGTTGAATTTCAATGTTTACACACTGGACCTATATGGTGCACTTATGGTTTATGCAATGATTTACATATATAATTGATTGTGTCTGTCAAAATGGATGAATATGTAATGGGGCTGGGGGGGGGGGGGGGGGCATAAATTTAACTCTACAATTATATTGTATAGAAAAATAACATGATATGTCATTATGTCTTTGTGTGCCAGTGTGCCAGTTCTATGCACAAAACACTTAGAGCAGTTCTGGGTCTGGCACAGAGAGAGTTAAGGAATGAGTGTTGTGAGTAAGGAATCCCAAAAAGGTCACAAGACCTGTGGAACTGGGCCGGTATGCCTAATGGTGCGGTTGAGACGACCAAGGGAATCTGTCTACCAACTCACCGTTCCTACTGGCGACAAGCATCGCGAGGGGGGTCAAGATGCTGTCAATGACCTCCTCATGATGGTCCATCAGGATGGCCGGATGCTGAGTGACCGCTTCCAGGATGGACAGCACCAGCTGGTTGAACTCCACAATGCCCAGCATACCTGGGCATGCAGGGAAGGTGGTATCGAATGGGAGAGTTACATGTCTGACATGCCATGATAGTTGGTCTATACCTTGTGATCACAGTGATCGTACTGCATGTAGTCAGGATTATATGCATAAGTGAAGAGATAACAAAAAGAGCCCCTGAGGGTATTATGCATTTTAGGCGGGGTGTCTCATTTGCAGGTCAAAAAAATAAATTTTGTAAAAACCACAGAGAATGGAAGAATATACTCTATTTGAAATCCCCCCTCCCCAATAGTAGAAATGGGAACTGATTTTAAGTGAAATTATAGCGATCAGTAGATTTTGAGGAGGTTTTGGGCGGGTCCTCTGAAGTCTATAGCATAGAGACCAGAGACCGCTGTGTGCTGCATTGTCTGCTCCACGGTGTATGCGTTCAATATGGGTAATGGGACAATACGGTTCTGAATGTATATGCTTGTTGCGGTTTATCCGTGAACATGGATAGTTTTTTACTATCCCTGAAAATGTTTGTGAAGCTATGTCTGAAATTTCATACACGTTATTGTTAGGGTATACTGTTAATTCTTGCTGAGTTCCATGACATTTGCAAATGGGACACCCTCTTTTCAATGTTTCAGGTTGTTTATTTCATGTCATCTGGTTTTAAGAGTAGCCTCCACAAAACAATATTTAATTTTCCCCCTGATATTCCTTTAACTCAATGCCAACTATCTTTCCTTTGCATCATTCTTTTTTTACATCTAGTAAAAAAAAAAGATGTGAACTAAATCATTGACATCCAATTCTTGACCTCTAAGAGATGTAATCACTAAATGCACTCCATATGGTTCTTTTACTGAAGCAAATTCAAATTGGTATCATCAATTTATTATCACAATTGGTATACTATCATCTTTGCTGAAAATGAACAGAAACAGGTTGAAAAGAGGAACGTGGGGAAAGGGAAAGGTTGTTGAGGCGAGACAGATCTTACCAACTGCAGGTTCAATGTTTGTCTCTCCACTGTCCATAGACTTAACATGCTTGAGCAGAGCCCCAATGTTCGACAGAAACCGCTCTCCAACAATCTTGGGTCGGAAAACCTGTCACAAAGTTAGGAAGGAGAGAATAATATTCAGGTTTGCAAGGTCTATAGCTACATCAGCTCCTTTCCTTTATTTGGAAAGGTTGGTGATGGGAAACCATAAGAAAGGTTGCACACATATCAGGACTGTGTAGATCTGACAAGATGGATTCGTTCTTCATCCATTCTATCATCAATCCATCATCAATCTATCTTCAATCTATCATCAATCCATCATCAATCTATCACTGATCTACCATCAATCTATCACTGATCTATCATCAATCTACCATCAATCTATCATCAATTTATGATCAATCCATCATCAATCTATCATCAATCCATCATCAATCTAGCATCAATCTATCACCAATCTATGATCAATTTATGATCAATCTATGATCAATCCATCATCAATCTATCATCAATCTATCATTGATTTATCATCAATCTATCAACGATCTATCATCAATCTAGCATCAATCTATCATCAATCTATCATTAATCTATCATCAATCCATCATCAATTTATGATCAATCCATCATCAATCTATCATCAATCCAATCATCAATCCATCATCAATCTATCATCAATCCATCAACAATCTAGCATCAATCTATCACCAATCTATGATCAATTTATGATCAATCTATGATCAATCCATCATCAATCTATCACCAATCTATCATCAATCTATCAACAATCTATCATTAATCTATCATCAATCCATCATCAATCTATCATCAATCCATCAACAATCTAGCATCAATCTATCACCAATCTATGATCAATTTATGATCAATCTATGATCAATCCATCATTAATCTATCACCAATCTATCATCAATCTATCAACAATCTATCATCAATCTATCATCAATCTATCATCAATCTATCATCAATCTATCATCAATCTATCATCAATCTATCAACAATCTATCATCAATCTATCATTAATCTATCATTAATCCATCACCAGTCTATCATCAATCTATCATCAATCTATCATCAATCTATCATCAATCTATCATCAATTTATCATCAATCTATCATAAATCCATCACCAATCTATCATCAATCTATCATCAATCAATCATCAATCTATCATCAATCAATCATCAATCTATCATCAATCTATCATCAATCTATCATCAATCTATCACTGGTCTATCACTGATCTATCATCAATCCATCATCAATCTATTAGTCCTACCTGGCTGGTGATGAGATGAAGACCTAGAGACACCAGGGGAAGGCTAGCCTTCAGCTGTTTGGCCTGTACGGTGGACGGATGCTTGCGACCTGATACGGCAGCTAGACTGCTCTCTGCATCACCTGTGTGTGGCACACAGTCAACACACAATGCAAGATGTAACACATAGATCCAGTCCCATAAACCCTCATGAAACATTCTTCCAGGGGTTCTAGTTCTAACATCTCAATCTGCCTGAATGAGTTGTGAAGGCATTGACTAATTCTCCTTCCAGACAAAGGGACTACCCAGTTTCAGTATGCTAAGGGATAAAACCACAGTGATGGTTTGCCCATACCTGATGTTCTCCATAATTTTATAACTCCCTCATTATTCCGTCAGAAACAAATATTCTCACCATAAATGATGCTAATCCTCGGTACAAATAATATTACAAAAAAGGAATATTAGTGAATGGCCACAAAGCAACACACAGATGATCACAAATCCCCTTACTCATCCTACTGAAAAAAATCTTTCTTCAAGTTTTGACCCAAAATACTTGTATAGTGTGTCATGTGATAAGTACAAAATGTCTAAAATCGCACACAACTCTGTATCCATAACTCCATGCCTACCATACAATGCTAGTTGGTTTATTCATCTCCATGCTCAAAACTACGGTTGAGAGTTTGATGTTAGTGTACAGGACAATGTTTGTATTAGGGTTTGGCGGTTATTTGAAGAAGAAAAAAAATGATAATACACTTTACAGGTAAAGGGTAAAAGTGGAAATGATTACGGGATGTAATCATGCCAGGAGTGTTCTGCCATCATCACTGACTCCAGATTCTACCATTTTGAGATGAAGGGATGTAAAATCCTGATAACATAGGACCCATGGTCATGACAGAATGGAAAGTTAGTGATTATGGGGCTCGAAATTTCTATCACTATTACCCCTTACACCCCCCCCCTTCCTCTTTCATTTTGGAGCCTCTTTGAGCCCCTTTGAGAGTAGACTATTAACTCGGTGAGAGACATGCAATCTGCGGCATTGTGGAACTTGCATGTATTACTTGTGCAGAGGAGTTAAAGGGATAATCCTCCCTAAAATTAACTTGGTTTAAGTAGAAGCAGAAACAAGAAAGAAACAAATCAGTGAAAGTTTAATGAAAATCTATCGAAGGATAAGAAAGTTACTATTTGTTAAAGTTTTGATTTTGTGATATCATATGCGAGATGCTCTCTCATATGTTGTGTACTATTTTTTTTATTAAATGTTGATTTTAAAAGGATAAGCAAAGCATTTTATCTAAGCATTTGATGCATCATTAGAAACATATTTTTATAAACAAACGTCCTTGAAAAAAAAAAATCCTTCATCAAAAACAGCAAAAGAGCAATTATGGAATCATACAGCACACTACATATGGGAGAACACCTTGCATGTGACATCACAAAATTGAAATTTTAAAAAGATTATAACTGTCTTATCCTTTGACAGATTTTTTATCAAACCTTCACTAATATGTTAATATGTAACTTTACTTCAGGGTGGACTATCCCTTTAAAGTAACAATAGCCCACGCCTACCTAGTATCTGAGGCAGAAGGTTGACAAGGTGATCTGAGACATGGGTGAGGCACTGGTCCATGTACTTCCACTGAGCCTGACCCTCCCCCTTGCCCTTCGCCATCTGCTGTCTCAAATCCCGCTCCATGTACGTGATAAGTCTGACCAAGGGAAAGATGAATAAATTACCTTAGATTCCTTTAATACAGAGAAAGACGAATACAAATCATAATCTTATATTTTATCAATAAGACAATTTATATATCCATGTACGTTATAATTCCAAACAGGGACAAGATGAATACAGAGAGATAAAACCATGCCTATAATAAATCTTATATTTAACCAATCAGACATTTAATTGATATTTCCACGAATGAAAGTCTGGCCAGTGACAAGAACAACGTATCATGTTACACCGAATACAGATAAAAAGATTTTACAACTACGGTTTGCAAAACTGAATATTAAATGTTTTTTCCCAAATTTATATTGCTATTAACATGCTACTGAAGACATAATTTCTGCTTTAATCAAGATCAACTCATTTGCTGGAAATGAAACTCCATTGATTCAAATCATGCATACAGAATTGCCTCTCAAAGATTCAATAAGTGTGGAAAATGTATAAGACTACAACTGTCCTATAGATCGATAATTAATCTTTGGTGATAAGTTTTGTTAATAAATTTGATCCACATTAATCCTTGTAGCACAAACACCTACTCATATTCACTTCAATCATTGTAACTACACTCTCATGGAAATAGCCAATGAAATGTATATCTTTTCAACTGTGGAGCAAAATATACATGTACAAGCTGGAAAAGTGGGTGTGGCTGGTGTTACCTGGCCTGGCAGCAGGTCATGATCATCTCAGGGCTGATCTTGATGATCTCCAGGACGACCAGGAAGGCCTTGGCCCTGATCAGGACTGATGGGCTCTCCACCAGCCTCATGATGTGCAGACAGAACTCCTAGACGATCACAGACGCAGTCACATTCCAGAAATGTGAAACCAAATTCGCTCAAGAAAACTTAAACGAGGGAAATCACAGTGCTTTGAGATCCTAGCTAGGCATCTAACCCCAGCCAAACAATGATTGGATGGTGACTGAGTTCTTCTTTAGATGTAAGTTCATGTTGATGACATGATAGATTACACTCTGTCTCAAGAATATCGTTTATCAGATCTTAATTAATTCAACAATTGACATCATCCCTAAAAGGACAGAAAAAGCAATGTTACTAGTTTAAATACATTGTCCTGCATGATCTGTTTAAATCAATTTACCACTGTGACTGCAAGTACAGAACAAATACTGGTAGATAAACCAAGCATATCATCAGATACTAACACTAACATTTCTATGTGTGGCAGTTGCAATTGTCCTCGTAGTCTATGTTCTTTTCTTTCTCCACTTTTCTTTGAGTGTACTTCAAATCTATTACTTTTTTTTATAACTATTCGAGGGAGATGACAAATGCATAACTTTGGGTGTCGAGTCCCTGTGAATACAGTGCTTGTCAGTCGCAAATAGCAGCTGACTCATTTTGAAGACATCTCATGCTGAGTTATCTATTTGAACAAAGTTGTGAAGAGAGAGATTCCCACCTTGTCCTGTGTGATTCTCTGGACATGCGCCCCTTCGGTGAGTAGGTGGGCAAACATGGTGACCATCGCCTGCTGGACACGGCTGATGTTGACCGCTAGCCCCTCCAGAACCTTAGGCAGACCAACCTTGTCCAGGATGCTCTGGAAGATGCTGACCGAGTGACGGCAGATTCTGCACAGTGCCTGGACAGTGGGAAAGCACATGGGAATATCACTCTTAACCCTTCATGTACCATGGGTGTATTTTTGTCAAACTTGATGCACACAAATCTCAAAGAGTAGCATTTTGTATCACACAGGAAGGGTCAAATCTTTTTATCTCTTTTCTCTCTGAGTATGACCACACGCCCACTGCCAATTTAAACCCCAGCTACTCAGATGACCCATCCACTCCTAGCCAGCTTTTCTACTCACCCTCACTCCCCTCCTCTCCCCTGCTCTCTCTCTCTCTCTCTCTCTCTCTCTCTCTCTCTCTCTCTCTCTCTCTTTCTCTCTCTCTCTCTCTCTATCTCTCTCTCTCTCTCTCTCTCTCTCTCTCTCTCTCTCTCTATCTGTCTTTCTACCTCTCTCTATAGAAACAGATGCCAACTGCACATTTAAATCCAAGCTACTCAGATGACCCAACTTGTTCATAAACAGCTTCTCTCCCCCTCCCCCATCTCTCTCACTCTATGTCTGTCTCTGTCTGTCTGTCTGTCTGTTTCCCTCTCTAGACACAGACACCCACACACTCGAACCCCAGCTACTCACAGAGATGGCACATATCTTGGGTGTGTCAGCCATGGAGTGAGTGAAGAGATGCCAGAGCAGGTGTCCCATCTCACTGGTAGCCAGCTTCTCCCCATGGCTGCTGTTTGTCGCTGCTACGTTCTCCACCACCTTGGCTGCAAAGTGCTGCACAATGGCATCCTCCTGGAGGGCAATGAGCAACAACAGGATGAGGATTCAAATAGATATACATTGAGTATGGTCATAGATCAACACCAGAGATTGAGGTGTCACACAGATATACACAAAGCTTGGTCACTGCTCAACACCAGAGAGTGAGGTGTATAATAGATACACACACCTTGGTTACTGATCAACACCAGAGAATGAGGTATCAAATAGACACATACAGCTTGGGCAATGATCAACACCAGAGAATGAGGTGTCAAATAGATATACACACAGCTTGTTCAATTATCAAGATCAGAGAGTGAGGTGTCTAACAGATATGCACAAAGTTAGGTAAATGATTATGATTAAGTTGGGTTTAGTCTTGGGCTTAGTGCCCTTTCTTTCAAACATACAAGCCAAAGTGTCGACTCACCCCCTCCCTGAGACACCTGGCCACCATGGTGTAGACCAGTGCAGGCACGGCGGAGGGATTGGCTGCTCCATCCTGGTCATGGGTCGCTACTAAAAACAGCAGTTCTCCAATGGCTGGCACGATGCTCTGCTTCAGCTTGGAGTTACGGTTGTTGTCCCTCAGCACCTCAGTCAGGGCGGTGATCAACTGTTTTTTAGAAGGAGCACGATTCATTTTAATGTTGGAGGTAAGAAAAACCATAGTTTCAAGTGCAAGTTAAAACTTGTATGTTTTCATATTCTCAATAAACCATACAGATGGAATATCACTTTATTCAAAGTGCTCTTATACCAAATATGTGAGATTGTTTCCACATAAAATGATCAAAGAGTATCATCAGTTTTCAACTGAAAACATGATTTGTCATTGTATAAAAACACATCCTGTAAGAAAGAACAAACAATTCTTCACCATGAATCACAAACACCAAACACTTTAGATCTGGTTCTGATCTTAGGAGGTTAAATATGGTACCTCAGTCACTGCCAGTTCCTCTGGTAGTTCATCCAGATTCTGAGCTAAGAGCCCTACCACCCTTGCAGCTCTGCATCTTCTGTAGGTAGAAGAAAAAAACAATATCATAAAAACTTCAATCTTTTGACAAGATGCAACCATTCAATCTCCAACGCTCACGCAGAAAGAAGAAATAGTTTGCTTGTCCTTGACATCACATTGCTCATTGATACATACTAGTAAGTGCACCCACCAGCTCAATGGTTCTCAGGGTACAAGAAAGACAATGTGCATGTATTTTTTCTTAAATCTTTCTATGAGATGTAAGAAATCAATGTCTTATGGTCACACAGATAGAAGGAATAGTTTTTCTTTGTCCTTGAAAACACATTGTTCATTGTAAAGTAGTTGTAAGTGAACCCACCAATTCCATGGTTCTAGGTTCAAAAATTGAGGAGTCAAATTGAGGAATTGATTAGTTGTTGCTTATCAGACAAATGTCAAACAAGCTTTGTGGTTACCATTAATGTATTGTTTGCAAAAAAATGTGCTTTCATAAAGAAAAAAAAAGTCCTTTAGATCATTAAGACAAAAAAAAATACTGAAAAAAGAATAAGGACAGCTAGAATGATAAATCAATGTGATATACAGAGGGTTCACTTATCCTCATTTCGTCACTTGTCACATTTTAAATGGTTTGAAATAAATGTAATGTCTCCAAAACACCTAAACATTGATTCTTACATTTCCAGTGGCTGTGATGGCTTGAGGAGTTGCATGAAATTGGAGATCTGTGTTTCACAGAAAGGTAGGAAAGTAAACAACATTGTTATTACTCAGATTACATGCTAACCAATATATACATTCTGTTGCAATAAGACAATGGCAGACTGATGTTTTCACAGCTGTTGACAGTTCTCTACAAATTCATCTAAAGGGTGTTTGACTGTTTTTCTTTTCTTTACATACCAAAACTTCTTGCACACCACATGCTCTTCAGAGGAATTAGCACAACCATGTTGAGAATATTGCTGTTTTCCAAAATCCTTTCCCTCTCTTTATTTGATAAACTATCTCACCAAGGTTCTGTAAATAAATTCGGCTATTGAGTGGAGAAACAAAAAAGGGAGCACAAGGAAGTCATTCAAAAAATCTGTGTTTTCAGTTTCCCTAATTCATTACAACAAACTAGGGTGAGAGCAATTTCATAAAATAGTACAAACCAAATGTTAACAGTTTACAAAACGAATGCAAGAGATGGATAAGAGTATGCTTGACTAATCATGGCAGTGCTCGTCTCTTGGTGCATGCATAGTGTGTCAGTTTAGCCTCTGCAATGCCAAAAAGAGCACCTGTGAATAACAAAAGAGCCTCTTTATTTCTATTTTTATTTCATTTGTTTTATCTTACTTAATAATTCAAATTTTTCTTGATAGGTGTTATTTCATATACTGGTTCAAGGTCTTTGTTTCTTAACACTAAGTTTGAAAAGTATTGCCCACAAATCAATACTTAAAGGAATAGTTCACCCTGATATTAAATTGGTTTTAACAAATTTGTCAAAGGATAAGAAAATTATCATTGTTTAAAGTTTTGATTTTGTGACATCACATGCAAGATGCTCTCCCATATGTTGTGTACTAATTTTTTTGAAAATTTTGATTTTGTCATAAAAATAAGCATCGTTCTTCCTGTGCATTTGATGCATCATTAAACACTTGTTTTTACCCACATACTTCGATGGAAAAAAACATTAATTTGTCAAAAAAAGATCATTACTTTCTTATCCTTTGACAGATTTTCATTAAACCTTAACTAATATATTTCTTTCAGTTTCTGCTTTTATTAAAACCAACTTCAGGGTGAACTATCCATTTAATATTCTCCCCGGTGTGTATGTGCGTGTGTGTGAGTGCGCCCTCACCAGTTTGGATGAAGCCACAGCCTTGGCGACTGCCCCACTGCCACAGACCGTGCCCAGGTAGTTGAGCATCTGCAGCTTGGTCCGCTGGGAGCCCGCAGACTTATCCCCACTCTTGCTGCTCAGGGCCTCATTCACATTATTCAGGTAGATCTGGATGCTTGTGTCATTCATTTTTACCAGCTTCTCGACAGTGTGAACGGGGATGCCCAGGCTTCGGGAGTCAAACTTCAGCGATGCTGGCTTCTGAATCTGGGTACCGAATGTGAAATACAAATAAGTGTTAGATTTCATTTACAAAAGAGAAATAATCTCTCAAATTGGCAACATCCCTCTCAAATAATATCACCATAAACTTCACTATACAGACATGAAATCCATCAACAACATGTAAATTCAATCATTTTACAATGCTGCTGTTGACAGCACAGGAGGTATAAAGTCTGGATATGACCTGATTTCAATTAATAATTAATGTGTTGATATAAATCACATCTCTTATAATGGGAATATTCACACCAAGGAAGACAGACAGATTCCACTAGATGAAGAGGATGACATCCATATCAAGACTGTCATATGTGATCTTCCTTCCCTTCCCTTGATCCTACTCCACCCTCATCATCATACATCAAACTACTTCTTAAAGACTGGGCGTCTCTTTTGCAGGTCAAAAAGAAGAAAATTTTGTGAAAAAAAACATGGAAAATGGAAGAAGATACTATATTAGAACTTTCCTCACAATAATAGAATTGAAAACTGACTTGAAGTGAATTTACAGTGATCAGTAGAGTTTGGAGAGTTTTGGGGCGTGTCATCCAAAACCTATAGCCTAGAGACCTGAGACCACTGTGTGCTATGGTCTGCTCCACAGTGCATGCATTCAATGGGAGTAATGCCCTTATCATGTGCTGAGATGGACAATACCATTATGAATGCAGATAATGCTTGCTGCAGTTCAAACGTAAACAAGGATAGTTTTACGCTACTCCTGAAAATGTTTGTGAAGCTATGACTATGAGATTTCATACACATCATCATGAGGGTATACTGCTGATTCCTGCAGAGTTTCATGACTTTTGAAAATGGGACATCCTGTCTTTAATACTGCTAATACTAAGTTGAAATCAATGAATGTCTTACCTTTGGGTTATCTACAATCGGTGAGACAGTGAGGTCCCACTGGGTGAAGATGGTGACATCGATATCTAGGCTGTCTTCATGGGAGATTTTCCTCTCCTGCTGGTACCTAGTCCTACTCTTGATCCCACCGCTTCCACCGTCACTCTTCTTCCTCCTGCCGGTCTTCTTCTTGGTGGGCGGGGGCTCCTCCGGCTCCTCTGGGGGAACTGCGGGGGATGTCCTGGGGCGGGAACTGAGGCAAGAGGGGGGAGTCGGGTGGAAGTTGGGAGAGACAAATTAAAGAGATTCATGTTTTTCTTGAATTTCTGTCTTCTTCACACTTAAACAGAAATTTACATGAGATTAGCATTCTTAAATCATATTACATATTTTATTTTGAGAGCAAATTTCCTTATACATCTTTTATAACTGACCCTAATTTTACTTTTACAATCTTTTGAGAAGCCTTTGATTACTGTATTATATAATGCGACATTTTGCATTTGGTGAATAGAACTTTTCTCACAATAATACCTTACATATATATCGATTTGATTTACACATCATGAGTTATGAGCGTGTCTACTACACTGTTGAGCATCTCTCAGTATGACATTCTCTTCATTTATTAAATCACCAGTACTTTCATATGCAATGAACATTCATAAAGAGATAGTTAACCAAATTGTTGATGTCATATTTCCTCCAATAAATCAAGCAAATGTTAAAAATCCACCTAACTAAAGTGAGAATGGAAACAACTAGTACATCCCTCCCCACCCCCTCCCCGCCCTCCCCTCCATGCCTCACATACATGCACACCCATAAATGCACCAACCTGAGCAAGAAATGTGGTTCCCTCTTGGTAGCATCTGGGGAGCTCTGTGGTCTAGACTCTGGTCGGTTGGAATGAAGGGACGCCTTCATGAGATGGTCTGGGACCTTGGCAGATGACACAGGTCGTCCCTCTGCCGACAGCGTGACGAGGGTAACGTTCTGATGACAAATTTTAAAGATATTGATTGTTTTCTTCTTTAAATTGTTCACAACAAACTTCAACAATGATTGCAAAAAAAACACGAAAAATTAAAATCAGTATATATAACATTTCTTAAAATCACTCCTTACGGAAGCTTGGTAGGAAAAACATCTAGTGACTGGAAACTACACAAGTAAATGAAGTAAAGAAATTTCTATAACATATCATTTGAACAAGATCTGTTGAGAAATATTTGACACTATACAATGTTTTCAATTTTAACATTTAAGTATGTATAAATGGAATAATGACCTGCAGGATTCAATATCACTGAATATTCATGGATGCATTACATTCAACAAACCTAGCTGTTACTAATCCAAACTCTGACCTTCATTTCATCAGGGGTCTGTGGCACCAGGCTCCTGTCCATGCCTGGCTCGGAGGCAGTCAGGGATTTCTTGCTTCCATCGTCCACCTGTAACTGACCCTGCCAGAATGGATGCACCACCAGCTCATGCCACGTTGCCCTGAAGCACGAACACAGGGAGTGAGTGGGTGAGGAGGATGGAGGGGTGGAGGGAGAGGGAAGGGAGGGGTGGGGGAGGGGTGGAGAGAGGGGGGAGGGAGGGGTGGAGAGATAGGGAAAGGGGAGGGAGGGATAGGGAAAGGGGGAGGGAGGGCTGGGGGAGAGGTGGGGTGGAGGGATAGGGAAAGGGGAGGGAGGGCTGGGGGAGGGGTGGAGAGAGAGGGGAGGGAGGGGCGGAGGGATAGGGATAGAGGGAGGGAGGGGTGGGGGAGGGCTGGAGAGAGGGGAGAGGGAGGGGTGGAGGGAGAGTGGGGGATCAAGAGGAAAAGGGAGAGAGGGGTACATGGACAGAAGGAAAGACAAAGGGAGAGATGGACAGATGGATAGAAGGAAAGAGGGAGAGAGGAAGAGGGGACAAAAGGGAGAGTGATGAGGACCGAGGGGAAGAAGGGGTGGGGGAGAGTGAAGAGTCATTAACATTTCAACTTCAATCAATGCAGAATTTCCTGCTTACATGTTTTGGCACACTCACACACCTCACCATATCTAAATGTCCATGGGATGAGGGAACAATATATCCCAATCACAAAAGATAATCCTGTGAACATATGTGCCTTAATGCCTTTAACACCACCAATATTAAGCAACATCTGTTATGAACACAAAGACGTTGACATTCTATCATTTTGGAAAGGGTCTCTTTATTAACCGTTTATACATTGGTAATTTCATCTGTGAAGTCCAATTCTAGTTAAAAAAAAATATCCTACATTACACAGCATTACACTGTTGGAGTTCACCGATAACAGGAAACTTTTGTGTTTTTTACCGTTTGGCAGCATCTTTCCGTAGAAGCATCTGTATCAGACTACAGAAGTCAGGCGTTGGTTTGGTTTGCAGCCTCGGTCCTGAATACACAACAGCAAAAAGAGAACAATTACAAAAAGCTGAAGCCCATTTTACATGTATTGCCACACTCATTACTTTAACCATTTCTGAACTGTTCTCACTTTTCTTTTCTTCATATGAAGAAAATTAAACTATCAAAAATTTCTTTTCGATACAGATAATCTAAGGAATGCAAAATGTGCCCAAATTATTGCTTAATCTTTACATGTAATTTTGTGTGATCTCAAAGCAGTACCCCATTAAACTAAAAAATGAGCCACTAATATCACATGATTTACAAGTGTACATACCTTCCTTTCCGTGAGGGTCTGTAGCTTTTGCCATATCAGTATTTATCTCATGAAAAGTGTCATATTTAGGGGGAAAACCGCAATTTACACAATATGATTCACAAGAAAACTCTACATACCTTTTACTTTTGGTGGAGGGTAGTCCTTAGTGAGGATTTGTTCCACTAGTTTGGTAAACTCATCAGCCTGGAATGGTGGATGTCCTAAAAGTGACATACCGGCAATGGAAGGGTTAGCACGTCATCTTCAACTCCTAACAATCATATTGACTATGTCTGAGAGACACAGTAATAGCATCATCTGTCATTGGTATATTTCATTTCATTCATTTTCAAAGCATAAAGAACATAATCATAATTATACATACTTCAGCCAATACTACTTGACAGTGTCATCAAAAGGAAAATAAATCATTTCTAGGGGATAGACCCTGCTGCCTCTCAATAATACTAAAACTTAGGACATGCTCATCCGTTTATTCTACTGTAAGTTGAATTAACATTTTATTTTGTGTCTTTCCCCATTAACATTCGATGTACCCACGCATTTTTTAATCAATCATTTATGCCACCATATCTGCCACATAACAATACTTCAGTATATTTTACATATAAAATTTCTCATTCTTCAAGCCTAACTTAGTTTGATATAAACATGTATGCATCACGTGCATTGGTGAAATATCAGCTTTGATATCCTACCTCTTTTTTTGCCAAGTATATGGAAGTATGGGCACGGTCCAGTGAGATAATACTAGTCAGAATCAATAAAAATCAAGGACGCGGGAGGGACTATCTGCAAATATTAGCTTTCTCATACCTTAATGGATGGGTAATCCTGTAATTATTAAAGGGATTTAAAAGCTACCTAATCCTACTAATTGACTGTATGGTGAAATTTTCCACATGAAGCATACATTGGGTTAATCGAATCCTCAAAATCGCAAATAACTATGAAATATCACCATATGTGGCACTATCAGCTTTTCAGACAAATTTATTGACCTGTATATTTACTGTCTTGTAGTCCAGCACATAGTGCTTTGCTTTGGTACAAGGAGTCTCTCTTTTAGTCAAGAAAGTTTTCAATTCTACTACAATGATCTTTTGTTGTACAAACTCTCCATCTTACAGTACAGTTACTAATATAGTACAACTTTTTTGGGGAAAGTGGGTTACCAAGTAAGTGTCAATAGTGAAATCATTTGCGCGACACACTAATATAGCGAAAAGTGCAAAAGTGCCCAATTCACCACTTAACATGCCAAACATTTGATACGTGTTGGAGTGCCATGTGCGGTGACATTATATGTTATTTGTGATATCAAGAATTGGTGTCATGATTGTACGACACAGACTGGTACCAATGATAGCATCCATGGCTAATGCTGCTGACTGACCTGTATACATGTGATACAGCACACAGCCCAAGGCCCACAGGTCGGTGGCCATACTGTGAGGCTGACCCTGCACCACCTCCGGGGAAAGGTAGTTGGGATGACCTGCAACAAAGAACACAACATTTCTCTCTTACTTGGGCCGTCTTGATCAGACCAAAACTGTCCATGTGATAGGACATTTAATGGAGGTCACATGTATAGAAGGACCCCCACTCTATGCACATTGAAAAAAAAAAATTGCTTCTCGATTAAGAGAAAAATGATAACCTGGTGGAGGGGACAGAAAGCCTATACACAAAAAATGAGGATGTGATGCTGACACTTCGTGGTTCACTCCAGAAGGCTATATAGACTACAAATGGTATCAAACAGGTATTAAGAGCACCGTACAAAATAATAATAATGAGACTGAAATATCACGCTGTTTCTCATGGAGATAATTGGCTGATCAGGAGATAGCAAACCACGTTCTGGTAAGGAGTAATTTTCTCTATTTTGAATCTTCGTCTATTCAGTCTTATGTCATATCAACTGTGTCTGCATTGCATAAAATTAAAAATCTGATTTAAGCATGAATCACGCTACCACAGGTAGACATGGAAATTGCCAATTATGATGTTTCGTTTAATTTTTCCCTGCAAAAAAAAAAGTTCAAATTATTTCATTTATCAGCGATCGATAGTAACAAAGAGATGGTGCAGGTGTGTAGCATGTTCAGCACTGACCTAGTGTAGCCTTCTCTTTCATCTCCTCAGTAGGGGAGCCCTGCTCGGAAGAAGAGTTGCCATCAGAGAGAGTCCCCTCAAACAGATCATCAAGGTTCTCTTCTTCTAAGCGTGCAAGACTGAAATCATCATATTTCAGGGAGCCAGAGCTGTCCACTAAGATCTAAAGATTAAAAGAGCGCCATGTCAATATCACACAGATATTGCGTCTGGAGTTGTGTATGTTATGAACAATGTGGTAGTGGATAATAAAGAATTTGATATGTTCCTGATTGTCATTTATCACACACAAGTGAAGTAAAGAAAGGTACTGGTAGAGATTACTTGTAAAGAATTTAAATTTATGCCAACAATACAGTGACAAATACAAAGATGTTATGCCACAAATAGTTTCATTAGAAATTAATTGGTATAATAATACAATCAAACTTCCACGAAATGATCTTCGTCACAAAGATTGAAAATTAACGGGTCTGGTGCACAATCAACTTTTAAAATTAGAATCTATGAAGTAACGCTTACCTTGCTGAGGTTAAAATCAGAGAAGAGCATGCCAAGGGAGTGGATGTAATGCAAACCTCTGACGAGATCTAAGCCAAACTCTCTGACTGCTACCTCTGGAAAATGTTCGTCTTGAGACAGAATCAACTCAAGGCTTCCCCCTGCAAACAATGATATAGGTGTGCTCGTTATGGCTTCTACAAATGGGTACTGTCAGCAAGAGTAATCTTTGTAAAATACACGCAATTTCGTCTCACATGTAATAAAGACATTTCCCGGTTTCTTGCACGCATATTGTACATGAAAGTAATGAAAGTCATGATATTCAAATGAGCTTTTAAGACGATCGTTTCTATTTAATGTCATCACTACAGCCTAAACTAAATCTGTAATACATATTGATGGTATTGTTTTTTTTTTCTTCATTTGTAAAGAGATGAGAATGTTGCCTTACACATACATTAACTGACTGTAATTATTATTACATACTCACTTGGAGAATTATTCTTCTGAATCTCTGGTTAATTGTTTTAACTACATCCAATCATTTTAAGTGTACACCATATATACAATATGAAAAAGCAAAAAGAAGTATGCTGTAAATACTTTCATAATGCATCATAAGACCATACAAGCACCCTTAACCACTCACCTGTACAGAGCTCTACAATGAGCCATAGATGGTTGGAGGTTTCATACCACTCATAGAACTCCACAACATTGGGATGGCTCAGTTCATGGGTCAGCCGTACCCTGTTTGTCACCTCCGGTCTCCTGGCCTTGTCCACACAGTGAATGGCGACAAAGTTCACTGACCCCTTCCTGCGACCCTTGTACATAGTGGAGGTCCCAGTCTGCCTGATCTCATCATACAGAATGAAGTTCTCCATGACATTGGTGAACTGGAATGTCTTCTCTTAAGAACTGCCAATCTGGATGAGCACAAAATATAAACACAAGGCATTAGCAATATTGTGTCTCGCCCACTTGCGAAAATAACCATAAATATCGCGATCTCCGTTGCTACGCAAAAGAATTGTGACAAGAGAGTCTTGCAAGTAAACTTTAACGTATGACCTCAAATGACCTTTGACCTTATCCTGTGACCTCCAACGGCACCATAACATGAAGGTACCCCCAGTGCATCTATGACCCAAGTTAGGTTGTAATCCAAGCAACCCATGTGAAGTTATTTGTCAAAAGAGAGTCTTGCAGGTAAACTTTAACGTATGACCTCAAATGACCTTTGACCTTATCCTGTGACCTCCAACGGTACCATAACATGAAGGTACCCCCAGTGCATCTATGACCCAAGTTAGGTTGTAATCCAAGCAACCCATGTGAAGTTATTTGTCAAAAGAGAGTCTTGCAGGTAAACTTTAACGTATGACCTCAAATGACCTTTGACCTTATCCTGTGACCTCCAACGGTACCATAACATGAAGGTACCCCCAGTGCATCTATGACCCAAGTTAGGTTGTAATCCAAGCAACCCATGTGCAGTTATTTGTCAAAAGAGAGTCTTGCAGGTAAACTTTAACGTATGACCTCAAATGACCTTTGACCTTATCCTGTGACCTCCAACGGTACCATAACATGAAGGTGCCCCCAGTGCATCTATGACCCAAGTTAGGTTGTAATCCAAGCAACCTATGTGAAGTTATTTTTCAAAAGAGAGTCTTGCAGGTAAACTTTAACATAGAAAAAGAGAGTCTTGCACATACTCTTTAATATATGACCTCAAATGACCTTTGACATCATCACATGACCTCTGACAACACCATAACATGAAGATACCCCTAGTGCTTCTATCAACCAAGTGTGGCTGCCATTGCTGTAACAGTTGCCAAGTTATGGATCATAAGAGAGTCTTGCAGGTAAACTTTAACATTTGTGACGGACGACGGACGACGGACGGACGACGGACGGACGCCATTTGGATCCCTTAGTCTCGCCTTCACCTCCGGTGGGCGAGACAAAAATCCATGAAGAGAAAAGCACATTTGCTTGCTATCTGAAATCAAAGTCAGAGAAGAAATCCTTTAAGAAAGAGGAAGAATGGGTGAAGCTCTGTGAAGCGTTGGAGCCTGTTTCTAGACCCACTTTGCATTCCCTTACTTAGACTCTGGCACTGTTCAACTTGGCTGTAATGTTGACAGCACAAAAATATGATAATGCACCATAATGCCATTACTTAGCAACTTGACTCAACAGAAAGAGCAACAACAAAATACTTAAAGGTAAATGCTAATATGCAAAACAAAAGGTCCCTTACACTTTGTTTATGCAAAAGAGCACCTGAAAAAAAATGATTTTCCTCATCTTTATAGTTAGATCTTGCCTGGCTTTGGTATGAACCTGGTTTTGTATACAATTTTAACAGCTGGATACTTCTCAAATCAAAATCTCTGTGTACTCTTAATCACAGTTCTGCTAGTGACGTCTTTTAGTGATTCAGGACGCCTTTTCGACTTTATGTGTCAGCCATCGCAGATTATTTCATTCACTTGCACATAAATTTGTACAAAAAAAAATAATAATACCATACTAGTCTAGAGTCTACTCTACGGGTCTAGTATTTTTTAGTAAAATTTTAAAATTAAAAATATTAAATTTGTTTAAAAATATGAATTACGACATTTCATTGATAAACATAGGATAGGCTCATTTGGGATTTTTAAGTTTTGGAAACATTTTCTAAGGTCTAGTTAATGAGATAGTTACTTGAAAATATACATATTTAAAACAAAAATAAGGCAAAAGCGTTCAAATAATTTAAGTTCTTCAGTCCCAACTTCAATTTCAGTGCGTGGGACACCCGTTGCTCAACCTTCTATTTGAAACGTATAAAATTCTTTTAAAATGGCACAATCAACTGTAAATTCCTAAAATCATATTTTTTCAGGTTGATATACTTACAAAAATATCCATGTTCCACGATATGAGTGAAATATAATAACTTAATTTGCCTGAGTTCAGTTCAACTTTCGTCGCCGGTTGCCCTGGCACAAAAATGCCAAAATTACGAATCTATCTCGTACGAGCTAGAAATCCGCGGACAAAGGGCCTGAAGTAGCCAATTCTTGTCACTACCGGTTCATCGTCAGTTTGGATCATAGACCTATTATGTCATATCAATATCATTCATCCACGGACATCATCATCATCATCATCATCATCATCATCATTATCATTATCATTATCATCTTCATCATCATTTTTTTTCATACCTTTGCCCCAATGGGCAAGTTTATTTACAAAAAATGAACACGTTTACAGAAGTCAAATCATATACATTATTCAAACCAGTGTTTCAACATACATGTACTCCATTTCAAAGTAAAATTTTCCCTTTTCCCATTCATATCATAAATGTCATTACCATCATCATCATTGTCATCATCCCCGTTATCATTAGACCCATGAATGAGTGATTTCAAGTTTTCATGATTTCATCATGAACAGCAGCAGTAGTATCCATCATCATCATCAGCAGCAGCAGCAGCTGCAGCATCGTTAATACACATGTCCCGGTTCTCAGTGCTCAGCATGGCCTCTCCGGGGGCCTCTCTCCCATTCCGCGATTACACTCTTTATTTTTAAATGTATCACACAGCATAGAACTCGGAGATTCTTACTGAACCCTGGACTTTGCGTATGGTTATATGTCTTAGATATATGATATTAACTTAATTCCGTGGAATTTATATCACATACTTAAACATCATTCAAACCTAGTAAACAGACTGAACTCCAATTCAGAAAAGTTATTTTCTAAAAGGGGTTGAATACATTTTACCTGGGCCTAATCTTTAAAATTATTATTTAGTAAGCGAAATCATGCATATCCCTTTAACTCTATTATTCATGAAGAAAATTTTTTTTTGAACAGTAAACAGTAAAAAAATGTATTGAGTACAAATTGAATCATAGATAGAATGATTTAATCTCATTTGTATGGAATTTTTTATTAGTGTAAAGTAATTTGAATAAAAATAAGCCGAATTTAGTCCTTTCGAAGTTACAGTCAGGTTTCTAAATTGAACATCTTTGCATATTTCATAACGTAGTGTTTGTGACTTATTAATCTGACACTGTATATTTCAGCACTCCTGAATTCATTAATGCTTGCTTTCGAAGTTTTATAGGCCATGTTGTGATAATTGTTTTAGATTTCTTTCATACATGATCCTTCTTCTGCATGTTTATCTTCTTTGCATGCCTTTACCATGCAAAGAAGGCACACGTTTTCGAACCTTGCATGTCTTATTCTTAGTTTCTGACTGCGAGATAGTTTTCTCACTGCCTATATATTTCATTGCATACAACGTATTTTGGATCCAATTACATTTCAAAACGATGGCTGCAATAATTATACTAATTCCAAAGTAATTGATCATACAATCCGAAACTTGTAGATCCAGTTCATTATATTGATACAAATTAATGTACTCTCAAAGTACAATGATGTTTTCAAGTTTAAAGGCTCTGGTAGTAAATCAAACAATGCATTTCAGATTGTGAATATTTTACTATACATCACTGATCAAAGTATATAGGCCTGCATTAAAAAAAAACTTTAATTGAAGGGAATAACAAAGAATAATGAATACATTAAAATTCTGTTTGACGCATTTTGGCGGATGCATAGAGATCTATTAACCTTTGCGGGGGTGCGGGGGGGGGGGGGGGGGGCGTGTAGGATACTGATATATCTTAATTAGGCATTATTATAAACAAAGAATGGACATATGATGAAAGAAAAAAAACTGAATGCAAATTGAGCTAGGAAGGAGAACACCTGAAGAGCATACATATTATAAATTATGTAGCGCAATTGTGCAAACGAAAAGTAAGATTGCAAGGAACAGTGTATGGTATCACTCGCAGATGGCAGTGCAGTTAACTGTACCGTTACGACCGTTTAATGCTAATCCAAACGACCCCATTAGTATCTTATCGCCTAAGATATTTAATGGATTCAACAAAACCTTACTCACACCTCCCTGGATAGATAAGCTGTTTTCATTTCATTTCAAAATGCAGAAGAAGCCAGAAGATGCCTGTCTGGCCAGTTGACCATACTGTAATCCCCCATACGATACGGACGCATCGCTACCGTATACCGGAAGTAATACATGCTGAAACTGATTTCGGAATTTCTGATCTGAGCTGAGCTGCTGGATGGAGCTGCCGTGGTATCATTCCGTTGTTTCCTCTCTAAGTGAACGTTAAGGATTCCAGTTGAAGATGATGTAAACTGAATCTTGAACTTATAAACAGGTGAAAAGAGGACGAAAATTCATCATCGTGATTGTAGGTGTAGCCTGCGTATGCAGCAACATTTATTGTGGTATCTTTGGTTGATTTTGACTGGAGAATCAAGGGCGTTCGTCACTGGATTTCTTCGCTATCGCACCCCCATTCCCTTGGCCTGGATATTCAGTATGAAAGGTGAGCGTAGTCTACTTGATGTTGGTGAGTTAGCTGTTAGTTGTTGCATGTCATTTATAGACTTACAATTACATGTCAGCACAGTTACTGGCCTCGTAGGTTCCGAATATTATGATGATTTAAGTCAACATGGTCTTCGACTTCTAAACTGTAGATTTTTGGGGTAAACTATAAATATGATTTGCCTGATTGTGATTAATTTCATTTGTGTGGAATGTTGTTGGTTGTGGGCTGTGCATGTCCCTGGAGTGAAATTCCATTTCAAACGCTGAGCCTTATGGTTTTACGATTTCAATGTCTTTTTCTATGTCATGTGGGTAAGAGAGAAACATTTGATTAGAATATGAACTGCTTGTTCGCTTGTGTATGGTGTGTATAGAAATTAAATGGTCACAAAGTGGGTAGTACCAATGCTATTTTTTACTGCCGTTTTTGAGATGACTTAAAATTGAATAAAAATGGTTGGATCAATGATGAGTTCATGTTCTCAATCAATAACATTATCTTTTCAGGGGTGTACATATTAATCCTATGATAATAATAATAACAATAATCCTAACCCATACAACTTTGATGTATGGTGTGTGTTGATATAAATGTCACATCTTGAATCCTTTCAATGCTGATCACCGGGCTCAGTAGAATCATCATGTCTATCCTGCTTGGACATTAACTAGGCTTTTATGTAGAGCTTGAAGAAATAAGAGGATTTGTTGATTTTGATTTGGTCATCTGAAAATAAACAATGGAAACAAAAGTTTTGGATAACTGATGAAAGGCAAGCATTAAATTTTGTATTCCCCACCCCCCCTCCTCACTGCAAAGAACCATTTTTTTTTTTTTATATGACATGGCCACAAGCTGAAATACTGTAAAAAAAAAAATGTTGACATTATTCCTATTTAAAATGAACAGAGCTGTATGATGTGTTATTTTGTTAAATGGAGATGTACTGTAAGTGTGCAGTGAGGCTCAGCTGGCATCGGTAATTCAAAACTTTATTACTCTGCTTATTTTTACAAATGAAAAAGATGTGATGAGGATAATATTGTAAAAGTGTTTTGGTTGTGAGCAGAATTAATAAAAGATGTAGTCAATATTGTTTAGCATACAAATCTGAAGTAAGGGTGTATCACAGACTCTAAAATATACTTCTAATTCATACAGAAAGTTGGGAATACAAGTAATCTCAAGACAAACAAATGACCACTTTATAGGCCTACTGCATTTCTAAGTAATTGGAGCACCCCCCCCCCCCCATCCCACCCGATGCCCCAAATGTAAAACTGAATGTTTTAAAAAGAATGATACATGTAGCTCATACATTTAGTTAGGATGTATCAAGCTGAGATGTACGTACTTGTACACAATGACATGCTGGAGGATGTCTCATTTGGGTGCAGGTTCTGTGGAATTTGATTGATTAGTACTCTGGCAATAATCCGTTGAATATTTGATTAGATTTTAATTTTTTCTTACAAATCATGACTATAACATGTGTGTATTAGCTGATTACACAAAGCGACCCACAAGTAAATTACTGCAAGAATATTAGACAATTTCACAGAACCTGCACCCCCATATTGGACAGCTTTGATTGCATCATAAATGCTATAATACTGAACATCTGAATGCATACTTGTAAAAAAAAAATTGAATTTCTTAAAATGTGTCATTTTGATGTACAAATTCATAACAGTATTAAGTAACATGAATAAACCGTACATGTGTCATAAAATATTACGCATACAAAAATAGTGTACATGTAAAGATTTTTATCACTTTATAATGCAGACTTGTTGATCATGAATGTCGAATCCTCCTATGCCCACCATGTATGCTGGTTATAACACCTATAAATGGAGGCATTTCAGTTACACTCACTAAGTTATACCTGTAGTATAACCCTATGCTGCTGGATGCGTCCAAACTGCTTTGTTTGAGGTGCAAGATTCACACCCCACACAAAAACGATGAAGAAGCCCATACACTGTTTACATTGGGCCTTTTGTCTCCCATCTTGTGAATGGAGATGACTGGTGAATGGTGCTGTTGACATTAGCATGGAGAGGTCCACCAGAGAGTCCAGAGTGCGCATATATTGTGGCATAGTCAGTAGTGAGTCATCCATTCACGTGTTCCAGCACTCCTTAGGTTGCCAACCCCTTTCAAAACAGCGGGGTATGGGGTACAGCATAATATACCTCAGGCTATGGCACCCAATTGCACTAGCTGAAATGAGGGAAGAAGACTCTAGGCTCTGTGTGGTATTCCGAATATATATTCTGTTTCCCCCCTGACCTTCCTCACCTATGCCCTTGGTTTATTTTTCCCCGGTGGCATATTATTTGTTTCATATTTGCAGGATACTCTATCCTTATTAGCTCTAGGCTTGTTGATGTATTATTTATAGTCTAACCCAAGTTATGCCTTGATTGGATTGTTCAGCCCAAGTCATGTGAAAAATAGTATTTTCATGACATAAATTGATCTGTATAACCTTGAGTGAAAAATCACATCAAACGTTATGAAGGGGGGAATGCAAGCCTCCTAATGAAGTGAACAAAAAGGAAAGAAACAGAAAAAAGTTTGAGAGAGACTCAACGTACATGTATGATCTGAATATTGCAGAGTAAACTCAAGGTATGTATGTGAAGACAAACTGTGCAAGTTGTACATTGTAAATCCATAGCCTGTGTACAGTATGAATTCTTTAGTTGACATCAAGCAATAACTGAAAGCTGGAAGATGCTAAAGAGACTGGTAGTTTAAAATCACAGATTATTGACATTTTCTTTATTAAGCCGTACAACATTACAAGATGGTTTTAGAATATGTTGACATGCATTTTACCTCAGGCTTTTAAGTACATGCACATGGGCATTTTGGTTCCCCCTACAATACGTGTACACACATATAATGTAGATAGAATCTTCCTTATGTGACAGCAGTTATCTGTAAAGCATCTCCACTGTATTACCTTTACTGTACTTGGATACATTTTCCATTACACAATGTGATACAACAAAACAAGTTGGGACTCGTCTTTGTATTTGTTTGGTATGTCTGGGAACGTACATCAGCCCAAAGTGTTCAATTTGAATTACATGCAATTTATTAGCAGGACTTCCATCTCGGTAGATAAAACCTTTTGTAGAAATTTGTCTGTCCAAAGCCCACTCTACATTCCTGAGCTGTTGTTGGGGGATAGAAAATTCTGTTTGTGTTTCCATTTTCAAATAAAGCCAAGTTGGATTGTGCATACAGTAGGAGGGCATGACCCTTTTGGAAATGCTCTTCTGCATTTGACTTGTTTTTATTGTGGGTGATTCTCATGGATTCAGGAAAAATGTTCTCTGAGCAGACTTTGAATATAGGAAATTGTAACAGTAGATTTAATGGAATACATTGACTGGTTTTACCTGTTGTAAAGAGAAATATCATAATGTAAATGTACCTTTTCAATGTATTTCCTGTATGATTAGCATCCATCCAATTGTGCATAGATTAAAGTCTGTACACATTTGGTACCTGTATGCAAACAAACCATCATAAGATTGTTCATTTTCATTAGCTGACTCACAAGCACTAAGTTTAATAAGTAAATATTTGTCTAATGATTATAGACTAAGTGGAAGAAAGGGAGGGGGATAGCTGGTTCAGACAATATTTCTTAGTGACACATTCTTGACAGCATGCGCTGCTGTTCCTTCTACAAAAATTAAGAATGTCTTGATTTGTCAAGCGATTCAGATGTGGGCAGCAGTTTGTACAAAATCAGATAGAAGTTGGAGAGGCTGAAGAATATACATGTGTGTGGACAAGGGAAAAGCGGAAATCATAAACAAAAATATTTTGCCAAAAATGTAATTAGGTACACGTAATACATGTATACTTCTTGAATATACATGAACCTCTATAAAAAAACAAACAAACATGGAAAATAGAAACTTTAGTACATGTAAAACTGTCATGGTTAAATTAAAAAGGGATAATTCATTATCTACAAATCAGACACTTAAACCACACCAATATGTGCAATTTGCATGTATATAATGTAGATTTCCTTTAATGCGTACACCTATCAGTGATGAAAATATTATGAGGATTTGATAGATGTCATCAACAGCAATGATTGATAGACCAGTGATTAATGGTGGTGATGATGTATTGGAATGTCAAGTGTTCCTGCTTTGTTTTCAAACAAGAAACCCATCACCTGGCCTCTGAACAAACTATAGTGCCACAGAACAAATAATCATCATCCCTAACAGAAAGACAATATACATGTACATGAACATGTGCCAAAGAAAGCAGGCACATGATGTATGGTACTACTTTTTGTAAGGCAGTTTCATCTTTTCATATATAGCATACTATTCCTGTACCAGAAGGCTGCAGTTTTAGTATGGTGCACTTATGGACCAATACATTGTGAGGAGGTTATTCCATGTACGCATATGATAAGAGCAGGTTACATGTAGATGTACAGTATTGTGTGCTTTTTGTTTGTATTTTATCCAGTATGTGCATTGTCCATGTACACTACAGCTCAAAGGAATTGGCATAGGGAAAATGAAAGGGAAGAGAGGGAAGGACCCGCAGTTTTAAACCGCGGTTTATTTTGTCCAGCTCAGCATGAGACATGCTTTTTAGGCTAAAGCATCATGTTTCATGCTGAACTGGACAAAATATACTGCGGTTAAAAACTGTAGCTCCTTCCCTTTCTTCCCTTTCCCTGTTCCTATGCCAATTCCTTTGAGCTGTTGTGTACATGTATGGTATGCTCTAAGATGAAACGCTCAATCCTTGTATGGTGGGTACAGTATGCTTGATAAAAACAACAACACAACCACAAATAGTAGGTACAGAAAGTCTGGCCAAAGTGATGGGTACAGGTTCATGTACATACTGTGGGCTATATTTAGCTCTGTAGCTACAGTGAAACTCTGCCCGCGGCTGTTTGTCCATTCCATTAAATTACCTCTCCCAATCCTCCTTCTCTCTCTCTTTCTCTCTCTTTTCTCATTATGTTTACCTGTCCATCCATCTCCATATCTCTTAAATGGTGGTCAGGCATGAGAATATTATTAAAATATTGGTTTTGAAATAGTATTTTGAATATCAGTATATATAAAAAAATTCATGTACACTGTAGGTCAGAGTGCAAATACTTACCAGTGCAAAATAAAAATGAGAACTTCATTTCGTTGTCAGCAGAAATATCTGAAATATATCTGAAGTATATTTTGGTGGCAATTAGGCTGCCAACTCCTTGACTCAAAATTTCAGGAGCCAATAATTTGGTAAGACATGTATTCCAGTCTGACTACACTTTTGTTTTACTGGCTTTCTCTTCTTTTACCCTCACTAGACTCTACATGTATCTCTCATCTCTTGCTCTCTTCCCCTTCTCAAGTTCTCACCCCCTCTCATCTCCCCTCCCCCTATTTCCATCTCTTTCTTTCTTTACCTCTCCCCTTCTCTCTCCTTCCTCTTCTCTTCCATCGCTCTGTTCTATCCCTCTATCCTACCAAAACATTCTGTCCACTCCATCTCTCCATCCATCTCCCCTCTACTTTTGCTCTTGTCACTGAGATGAAATAGAGGGGTGCTGAGGTCATGTAATGAATATGTGGCTGTGAGGAGTTCTAGGGGCAGGGGCATTGGCATGCACATGTAGTACTGTCCATGTATGCTGTACATGTAGTCAAACTATAGGGTTGATAAGATTAGGGAGGGGTCAATTCAGCAAAATTATCTATCCTACCACTATGCACTGCCTGTACTGTGTATTTTGTTATCCCTTCAATGACTCCACACGTATGCTCATACTCTAAACGAGATGATACGCATATCATGCAATCAAATTACAACCCCAATATTTATTTGAACATAGGGGGAACATCCAAATGCAATTCACGCAGGAAGTCTAACATAGCTATTGATTGGTCACTTATAATGCAGAAAACAAACTTACCAAGGTTACTAATAATCATATGTACATGTAGGTGTTCATAAATTATCCTGCTTTCAATTAGATGTACTCCTGAATGTAGGAACATTGTTTCTGGAGTACATTCTTATAAAAAAATAAATGATGTAAACTTTAAAAAATATATTTTATACTGTAACCATGAAGACTCAATTTGTAATTTAAGTGTTGTGAAACTCTCAGATTGGGCAAGACCAAAGTGTACAGGTCTTGTACCTCAAGTTACATGTACTCTGTAGCTCCCATGAGCGTTCTTGAATGGCATGTTTACCCGAACGCTTTGAACTCTTGCTTGCCATTTACATTACATGCGAAAGTCCTGCCATCCTCTTTGTCCTGGGTCTGTCATCATTCAATATGGCGAGTTCGGCAAAAGTACACGTTCATACAGTGGTGGGTTCTCACCTGTCGCGGTCACACTACACAAACCATTTACATTAAATGTGAATGTCCTGCAGTCCTCTTTGTCCTGGGTCTGTTAGCATTTATATGTAATATGGTAAAATGTGCAAAAGCGTGTGTTCCCAGAGTTGCTGTTTTCAGGGGCATATAGATAATGGCTACACTTCCCAAAGCAAATTCATGCAGGTATTCTGTATGTTGTGCATTGGTGTCCTAGACTACATACATGTACACAGGAATAGCTTTACACCATTTAAAATCCATGGAGTTTGGCAGGAGTGTGACCGTGTGTACCCAGCTACTGGAAGTAAAACTACATCTCATAGTCTGAACATACCCACCGTCCCCAGTGAAAGGTGGTGTCTACTGTCTATACTCTGTAATGTAATTTGTGTTTCAGTTTTATTTTAAGATACTGTATACATACTTACGATAGTTCACATAGACATGTATTTTGGCATGCGACCATATGCCACAGTTTCTATGGTTGTCTCCGTGTGTTGATCATAAATGTCTCTTCCAAAATCACTTCTGATGTTACATGTAGTTGTAAACAGAAAGAAGATGGTACCAAAAAGGAGAAATTTGGTGTGAGCCATAAATAAGGGACAGAAAGAAAATACCGGTATTTAAAGGGTCCCTGCAATCAAAATACATGTTGACTTATGTTGATGCAACTTAATATGGTATTTAAAGGGTCCCTGCAATCAAAATACATGTTGACTTATGTTGATGCAACTTAATATGTCTATCACAAAATTAGTAACAGCTCAATGGAAATATGTGTCCTATATTTTAAAATAATTTTTTCTATATTTTTCTCAGCACTGATAAGCCCCGCCTCCAAAAATATCCTCCAACTCAAGATTCTTGTTGTGACATCATCATAGGTAGAAATTAGCAAGATAATAGACATAATTTATGCACAAACTAAACATTGCAATGACTACCTGCAAGTGCTTATAATGTCATCACATGTTCATACAATGTATTTTCCCCCCTTGGCATAGCTAGCACATTTCTGACACAAGGAAACGACCATTCCCACATGAAAGGATGGATTGTGTGAACACATGTGATGCTCTTGTGGGCAGGTGGGGGTAGTCATTGCAATGTGTAATTTGTGCATAATTCTGTCTATTATCCTGCTAATTTTTACCTTTGATGACGTCACAACAAGAATCTTGAGTTGGAGGATATTTTTGGAGGCGGGGCTTATCAGTGCTGAGAAAAATATAGAAAAAAATTATTTTCAAATATAGGACACATAATTCCATCGAACAGTTAGTGATTTTGTTATATAGTTGCATCAATAGAAGTCAACATACATTTTGATTACATGGGCCCTTTAAAAGATTTGTGCTGCAAAAGCACTGGCATGAAATTGAATGCTTAGTCCTAGTATAACATACATTTTAAAGACATTTATGGGTTGAGATTGAGTGAAACAGACCTGCATACTATCAGTCATACAGTAACAGCATGCGTATACTGTAGCCCTTACTATACATGTATCATGTAGATGCTGAAGTAGTTGCCTACAATTATGAAGTACCTGAACAAATGATGGGAGATACATGAAGGATTTGTAAGCCAACCACTTGAGTATATCCTGGTATACCATGTGGCCACACAATGGCTAAATTGCAGCTACTTGATGTCCACAATATGTGCATTGTAGCAGACCACAGCTACAACCACCCATTTACATCTAAGCCAAGTTTTCTTAGCACCAAACAATAGTCTTAGCCCCAAGTTCCCCTCTCCTCTGGAGAAGCCCTTTCTCCAGGAACAATGCAGCCAGACATTGCCCTGCCTGTCCTTTGATCTTTCTCATTTGCATGAGAAAAAAGGGCAGGTTTCACTTTTTCCCTCCTTTTCAGTGGTGGTTTATTGGTTATTCCACATGGTGGATAATCACTGAAGCTTTTAGTGGTCCTGCTTCAAACCATTAGCCTATCTTTCAGACTCTGTTTACGACTTAAAATATCAAATTTCTTAGTAATAATAGGCTGTTAGTCTAAGATTAATTTGTAGTATTGAAAGATGGGCATGGTCAATCATGCATGCTACGTGTACATGTACTGTACACGTATTGTAGGTCTGTTTGGAAGAAATGATTCTTTCAAAGCATGGACATGGAAACGGAGGTAAACATTTCTAATCTTGTTACCAATCTTGAACTGGATAGTGGAATTGGTGGGGATTAGCTGGTGCATCTTCCAAAGATGTAGACATGTTATTTCATGGTGAGCAATGAATGGTGCACCTTTTTTTTTTTAATCTCACATAGACCCATTTATATACTGCTCTTGAGGTCTGCCGAGCATGCCAACAATGGTATCTCTAAAGAGTCTACTACTAATAGGTTTACATGTAAGGAGCTTTAAGATTATTGCTTGATCTTAGGATTATGGTATTGTGAATCATAGGATTATCAAATAAGACTGTGTTTGGGATAGAGCAAAGAGCTCTTCAATGCCTAAATCTGAATGCTTTAATGTTTCCTTTTTTAGTTTAAAATGAAGTAGCACATTTTGGGAAGGAACATTACCTGCAGTAATGGTATATAAAACACAATTTTCTCTGTTATTGACTTACTTAGAGTACATACCTACATAGGGTGCAATGCATACAAGGAAAAGACCTTCCCATGCACATACATGTGCATGCTGCATACCATGTATATCCATGCAGTCATGATGGATGAATAGCAACTCAGCCTCCCATGACACTACTCTATTTCTAATTTGTAAACCCTAAGGGATTATCACCTTTCCCCAATAGCAGACCATGTAATGTGTCCGCACTACATGTACATGCACATAGTCCCACATGTTGGACCTACATGTGCATACTGTACAGCATCCACGTTTCTACAGAAATTAACAGGATGTTCATTATAATACATGTTACGGGTTATCAATATAGACTTATTTAAATGTCTAGATGTATTTGTCATACTGTACACGCCCTGTACATATTGTGGACATGATAATATCAATAAATGTAATCAAAATTTATTGATCACCATTGTCATACCATTGTTATGATCATCATGCAATATTACTTGTATTCACCGATCATTATCACTGTCACCACGATCATAATCATACATCAATGATATGTTAATTGTTAGACCAGGATGATTTAGTAACCCATGGGTGTTGAAGGATGAGATAAAAAATATATTAAAAAGAATATTCATAGATGAGATAGAACTTTGTATAATTAAGAGTGTATCTTGGTGGACGAGAGTGGACAGAGGAGAGCAGAGGAGAGTCTCCATGACATGTCAGATGGCTGTACTGAAGGGATGGGCTGTGGCATTACGCAGGAGACCCACTCAATTAATAACTAATGAAATCATTTCCCCTGGATTTCTGCGACCTTCATGAAAAGTAAACACCACTGAACAGCGAAACCACAGCCAGTGAACTGTAGTGTGGAATGCAGACATCAGGAATGTCAGGTTGCTTAGTGCAAAGTATGAAATGATATGAAACTAGCGCCTGTCATACATGATAATGTAATATGAAAGGACAGGGAGGGGTACATGCACCAGTAGAGGAAGGGGGGGGGGGGGGAAGAGAGAGAAAGAGAAAGAAGAGGAAGAGGGGGGGGGGGGGGAGGGGTGACCTTACCCTAACATTTCACACGTGACAGTGTGATGATAAATGTAAATAATGTAGTTTTGCAACTACTGTGGACATCATCCACATTGCCATTTACACACGACATAACCAAATAAGCATTTGATAATCATATTTCTATAGTAATAGTGTGACATGCCATGTTTTTCATTCTTGATTCAGTAGAGCAAAAAGAAGGCAGTGGTAGAGAGAGAGAATATTTAGATCTGGCCAGAATGAAGGCTAACATTTGTCAGGTTTGATCCTGTGTCCACACAGACAATGGGACAATGAACTTTGTACCAACCCACCATGCATGACTCACTGGGGCCAGTCTTACCTAGTCTAGCCTTTGCCAGACTCAAATTTGCAACAAGTGCTCCAGCTGAAAATGAATGTACCTGTGGAACATTGTTGTTGGTATTATTTGAAGATTCATGACACATTTTCCAATCGTGAGAATATATGTTGTGAGAAAGAAAAAAAGAAAATGACATTCAGTTATTTAGCCTCTGTATTGCAAAAAATGGGCATTTAAACACAAAAGAGACCCTGTGAAAACTGTATTTTTTTCATTGACTCATGGTGTCATGCACACCATAATTCAATGTGCTTGATTTATGACCTATTCATATTTCCCCTTGATGTCAGAATAGATATTTCACTGAATGATATTGTCCTTCCCCAATGATGGTTGGATTTATGCTTTATTTCGTAACGTGCCAGACAAAATATTGGCTTGGGATTTGTGTGTATTACTTTTTTAGCTGCATATATGATGTGCATGTAAATAGTTAACTTTCTCATTAGATTCAATGATATTCCAATGTGAAAACTAACAAAATTTCTTGCATATATGGGACTGAGAGTGTGAATGACCACTGCTGTGGTGAGTGGTGAGAGGGTTTGGCCATGTGATGAGACAGAAGGCAGTGACCCAGATGGGTGCAGGCAAGCGTGAAGACAGGTATTAATCATTCAAAGGGAGGATCCTGAGGCGCTCTTCTTCTCTTCATCACCAATTGATTGCTTGGAACGATTATCATAATGTGTGAGGCACTGCAACTGGTTACCCACAATAGGGAGCGACTGCTGATGCACATGTTTGTATGTACACACTACATGTACATCTAAATATATTGATCGAGCCTCATACCATGAAAATATGTGTGCTATTTATAGCATTTATGGTTCTCGTATTTGGGCTGGCAAATATGCTGAAGGGCATTTTCACGGTAACTGATGTTACACGGCACAATTTTACACATCTTTCATGGTGTGTATCTCTCTAGCTACAAATAACTGGAGTTTGTTATTGATACAGTCAATAAAGTTAACCTTGGTGTATTTAAACTGATATTAAGATTTTCAATGCAACTGCATTTGTTACACTTCAGTGAGCGAAAATGTGTCGGTAACTGACGTTACACGAAAAGGACGTGCAATTTTACGGTGTTCAGGAAAATTGAAATACTTCAAGTCCCTTTTTGGATAGAGTGATAAGTTCAATGTGTAAATATACCTTTGTAACTAGGTTAAGATATGTCAAAATATTAAATGATTTGTTAAGAAATTTTAGGCATACACCCAGTAATAAGGATAGCGTGCTCCATCCTGTAAAATGAACGAAAAACAAGTCAGAAAAAAATCTTGGAACCAGACAGGATTTGAACATTAGTAACATATACCGGTAGTCCCGTAGGGTTGAAAAATATTTCTCCTGCTTGATAATGTGTACTTATTAAAACAAAAGTACCTACTTTGAGACCATAATTTCTGCACTGTAGAAGGTATATGTTTATCGTACGGTAGATCAAATTATGTTTACGCCATCCTAAAATAGATATTGTGAATGAAGAATTACTCATTTTTATTCGGAGACTTATCAGATGTCTTTTTGTAGATCTAATGTGACTAGTCGTATCACATTTTAACATATT
This sequence comes from Arbacia lixula, assembly GCA_963669155.1. Lineage (NCBI taxonomy): Eukaryota > Metazoa > Echinodermata > Echinoidea > Arbacioida > Arbaciidae > Arbacia > Arbacia lixula. The sequence continues at coordinate 5,443,313 of OZ022576.1, forward strand.
TTCTGACATGATACAGATACAGCACTGCCAAGCGTTCTTTGTGTGAGTAGAAATCGACTTGGATGGCTGGTGATGCTTGTGATCATGACCCCATCCTCTACCCTGAGACAGGTTTATTGTAAACCTCCCCTTGGTGCACCTCATACACCCTGTTCTGCATTCCAGTGATGCCACGGCATGTCATGTATCCTGTGTCAATTTCACTGTTCCAGAAATGTACCTCTCTCGGCATCTATCCTATGTATGTATGCCCTCAGTCTCATTCCAGGCATGATGGGACGAGTGCCATACTGTCAATTTCACTCACATTGTGGAGATGAGTGGAATGAAACAAAGGACTTATGTACAGTACACTCTGTCAGAAATATGTCTGACAGTGCGATAGATGGAATTTCTAGCTCTTTGGGATTTTAACATTGGTCTATGTACTAGTACCATCTATCAATATGAGTACTGATTTGTTACCATGGTAACTAATCAAATATGATACCCATGCTTGTGGTCGAGATGAAGAGGGGAACAAATGATCAGGGATATTGATTCTGTCTTTTAAAACCCTATATGTATGCATTTGTTGCATCTTTGCACTATTAGTACTACAGTAGGTGTTTAAAAAAACCTTTTGACACTTTTGAAGAATAATGAAAAGAAAGTTTATACAGGTCGAATCGAGCTAAAATTGACACATCATTAAGTCAAGGGATATCAAATTTTTGGGGAGCAGGTTTTGTGACATTTCTTTAATTAATTTTCTTGTTATTATCCTGTGAATATTAAATGAGATTTTCACTTTTGGACTAATGTGGATCTAAAAAATTGTGTATATCACTTAATTGATTCAGACAATGGCCATTGTGTTCACACATGTCAACCCACAACTTCTTTTCTGGCAGAAGCATCATGCATTATTAATGACACTGTAGTGTCATTCTCATTGGGCTTTAAAAAATCGCGAAGTTAGAAAAATCGTGAAGTTAGGGGACCGGGACAATAGGACCATTCGGCTTTTGGTACGGTTGCTAGGCAACTTTCACCCTTACTTCGAAATTTTTTAAGCCCAATGAGAATGGCACTAGTGATGGCAGTTGCTGGTGGATTGACTGGTGTGACATACACAAATGTACAATGGTCATTGTTGTGCTCTGAATCAGTTATCTGCTACACACATTTTTATGTCCAAATTTGTCCAAAAGTGAAAATCTCATGAAATATTCATAGGATTATTACAAGAATGATAATTGATGAAATATCGTGAAACCTGAAAAAATTGAAACACTATGACTTAATGATGTGTCAATTTCTACTTGATTCCAGAAGGACCTGTTTGAAGTGTGCACACTTATCTGCTTATAAATCTGCCATGAAATTTTTGTAAACCGTAATATTTATTTCTGAATCAGGGCCTATGTGTTTGGAGAAAGTTACTCTTTAAAAAGATGGTGCTTTAGGTGTTGATAGTATCCTTTTTGAACCCTGTCACATCTGTTGTTTGCTTTTGCACTTATACCCGCCAATAAAATGAACATGTACGCACATCAGTTTGTGTACATCTACAGTGTATTTATCATTTGCATGGTTTAATTCAAGCCAAAGCGTGGGATATTGGATTTTATTAGTTACTGTGGCAACAAGGCCATAGCTTTCACTTCCAAAAACATGTAGCACTAATTTGAATTTATATTGATGAAGGTGGGATAAGCTGTATCCTGTCTAAATATAACATCTACTTGTGATGTCTATTTCACTTCACAAACAAAGTTTGTGCATTTGACATCAGGCAACGAGGTGTCTGATCATTGTGGTGCAACAAACACCCAATCTACATGTAACATGTTGTACTGTGCAGTTGATCATTTACAGCTACAAGTGAAATGCATGTTTTAGTATGTGATCTGAATATTCTACTGAATATACACTACTGTAGGATGACAATAATTCAATCAAGAATGCAAGGCAGGAATAATACGAGCCTGGCATCCAGGACATTGGACATGGCTAGTTCAAACTAAAAAATAAGAGTCCAGTACGCACAAGACTAGCCACTCTTTTGTTCTCCTCTTTTGTCCTTCCATCCCAAATGTTTGGCGAGCTGGAGAAGGTATGGAGAATGAGTAGTCTAGTGTAGCCAGACCCGTTTGTTAAGTTGTACTGTAGTTTGAATTGAAAATGCCCACGTACCTGGGAGCTCGGCTAGAGTAACTGGAGAACTGTGGTCATTATGCATGCTGGTCAGTCCCGCTGCTCAGCGTGGGAGGAGGGGGGGGGGGCGGGAATCTTTCAATTTGTCTCCAGGACAGGTCACCATTAACCTGTTGGATGCTTTGCACGCTGTCATGGCGTCACATGCTGCATACAGAACAGGATTATGCTGCAGGTCACTCGCTCTGTGCTTGACTGTATGCAGATGGAGCAAACCATTGCTTATTCAATACAATGTCCAGAGTGCAGTTCATGTAAATGAAGTTGTGACAGCTTATGCTTGTCAACTAGGAAAGGATGTCTGGAAGTGTAGGAAGAGCAGAGACTTAGTTCATATTTCTTGCGATCATGTGTGCAAGATTTGTAGGATTAGCAAAATTTATATCAAAATTTTCAACTTCAATGTGGTCTCTTCTATAGACAGTAAGATCTTCAGTACATAGATTGTTTTGTTGTATGAAACCTACAGGTTAGAGTATAATGTGTGCTGTGTGCTTAGTGCTGTTAGCTGGCTTCATGATTTTGTGATGGAGACTACTGTACAGTTGTATTGTTTTGTTAATAAACTTTTCCGAGTAGAGTGATTCTCAGAATGTGCATTTTTATTTTTAACTCTTGCACTGTTGAGATAGAGGATACATACTGTACATTTATTGCCAAGCAGAAATGCCAAAGACATTTCACACATTACATGTTGCATCATTGGCCTGAGAAGGAGAAGTCAACTGATTGAAAAAAGGTGTATGAATTTGCCTGCACTGTGGATGGTTGGGATCGTGTCTGAAATTTTAAAAATGTGGGTGCATTTTAGATGTCCCTCACCTATAAATGAGTGGCTAAATGCATCTTTTGTGTGCATTTCAAAATACTGAACATTGCATTTTGAAAATACATTTTAGGCAAAGCATGCTCCATCCTGTAAATGACTGAAAAAATTGTAAAATTGAATTGAAAAATAGAGTACTTGTACATGTATGAAAACATTGATTCTAGGCTAGAAAAGAGTCTACAAACATTCCCTCCCTGACTGCATATGAGCATCAATGTATCACAGGCCTGGAAGTGAAATATTGCTTCCCCCTGGCCCTGACACAGCATGCTTTTAATCATGTCGATTGATAATCAATAAATTCACTTTGCGAAGAAATTGTTTGTTGCGCCACATGACAAAAAGGTCACGAACAGACCGCGCCATGTTATGTACAGTACTGTACGTGTATCAACATGTATCTACATGCAGTCTGTATATTGCAGCAATATGACTTTATTCCTGATGCGCGTGACAACATATCGGTAGTCAAAATGTAATTCTTGTTTAATCATTACTGTGTTAATCTTTTATACATATTTATTTTCTCATTTCAAGGATGTGAATAATTATTTGCCAAGCCAACATTGCACACACTAACTTCCATTTAAACATTACATACAGGACCTGTTACAAATGAGAAGCCAAGACCTGCGTCCAATTATTGCGTGTCTTCAAGACTCGTCATGAATTAATCATTTCCCCAATTGGCATTCCATGATTGGTTTCTTACTCCTCGGAATACAAAACTGCCAGAAAATGCGGAGCAAACGGCAATCCAAGAAGTGTTGGTTGTCTGTACATCTCATCATGCCCACGAGCAAATTGCGGGCATGCTTTCCCCATCATTTCTTCCTTCAACCTCTGCTAATGCAGCACTATGTAAATCTAGTCAGATCATCATCATATGTCTATTTTTGTAGTTCTTTTCTCCCCGCACGCAGCCAGAGACACCGGAACGTATAATCTTCGCTGCCAAATTGGTCACTGGGCGAGCGAGGACAATATGTCCACCAGCCCGTTGACTTGGCCTCGGACTTGGACTCTCGCCGAGAAATAACCGGGAGGGGGATCGGGTTGCGGGGGGTCTTACGTAGTTTTTTTTTGTTATAGCTGGGGCGTGTGTGTTGGCTCCAGGTTGGCGGGCAAGGATGCCATCTGAGCCAGGTTGCATATGATTGATTCATTCTGTCACTGCAGAGTATGGGAAGAGGAGATGGATTCCGAGTCTGTAGCACAAAGCGATGGAGTGCACATAGAATAGGTAGTGGTACATGATGTGTGTGTAGGGAGGCCCTAACAATGCCTCCTGTCAAGGCAGCTCCAATGACTTTCACATACATTATTTGCAAGCAATGTCTAGTTTTTCAGTACCCATGAAAAATATTGCATTTGTTTGAAAATTTACTGTGAATTCATGTTCAGAAGACAATAAAAAAAACCTTGCACGTACATTATTTAATTTCATTTATTAATTTAATCAATGCATACTCGCCTCAGCAGACTGCTGTTCTTCTGTCTGTGAACATTAAAAAAAAAAAAATCCACATACATAACAATATAATGATACAACATGTACCTTTTTGTATTTTTTGTACTGTAAAGATCTTGAATGAATATCTTCTTGAAGAACAAATACAGATGGATGTGAAGTTATAATACTTTATTTAGAAAGCGTACCGGTACATGACTGATGATACAGACGCTGTAAATCTTGATCATAATTCCATGTGAGTGTGTCACCAAGGCTCTCTTATTGCATCAATCATGTGTTAATCTGATTATGTTATTATTTGGGATGCTAGGGACACTAAACTGCTCAATAGATTATATTGTCTGATACTGATACTGCACACAGTGCATGATACAAATGCAAAAAGCACAACAACTCCTTTGTGTTGACTTTGATGTGAGTCTCTGGCTAAGTGTTATAAATTTCACATTAAAATCATGAATATGTTTGGTTTTGTGTTTCCTTAAAATTCAACCAAAGTGTGCACAGCTCTTGACATGTACACAGTGAACAGTGATTTAAGTGACTCATTGGTGAGGCTACTGTGTTATGATTGGTTGAATCAGACAGAAATCTCATAATGATTTGACTGAGACTTGTGGCAGTGAGAACTCCTCTGTAGTAAACTGACTGCAACTGGGGTAAGTGCAGGAAACAGTGAAGTAAGCGATCCAGCACTCAAGTAAATGGTTCCTTGTAACATGTGCAGTGTGTCAACATTGACAGGGGGTAAACATTGCGTCAAAGGGGATGCAGGGGGAGGGTCGGGGAGAGGGGGAGAGAGAGAGGGAGAAAGAGGGAGAGAACAAGGGAGAGAGAGGGGGAGAGAGGGGGAGAGAGGGGGAGAGAGGGGGAGAGAGGGGGAGAGAGGGGGAGAGAGGGAGAGAGAGGGAGAGAGATAGAGAGAGATGGAGCGAGATGGAGAGAGGAGGAGAGAGGAGGAGAGAGGGTTGAATTAGAGAGAGAGAGAGAGAGAGAGAGATAGAGTCAAGCTACAGTGTAGGCATACAGTAGCGGGTTGCGTGATGAGAGCTTTCATGCAGGTTGACCCTCACACATACCCCTTTTATAGTGAGAGTTACCCCGGATCAGGTCCGGACCTGATCCGGGGTAACTCTCACTATAAAAGGTCGAAAAATATTTAGCCCGAGCTAAAGTTAGTCCTAGCTGAGAGGAGGGTCAGGTCCGCATCAGGTCCGGATCAGACCCGAGCTAACGTCACTATAAAAGGTCTCTCGACTTAGCGCGGACTAAAATCAGTGACCCATGAACTGGAAGTGCGGACTGTGCGGTATATGTATGCCGCTTCCGTTTCCGGGTTACCCACGTACAAGCGCAAAGCACGCTATAGCTGTAAACATTCGCGCCTCCTCATGCTAGCTATGTGTGTGCCATGTACTGTATTCTCTTTCAGCCGAGATAGCAAAAAAAGAAGAAGGAAAATCCGCACGTAAAGCATGTCGAAAGATGATAAAACATCGAGAGGAAAGAAATGGGAGAGCGATGAGGAGCTATTCATGCTCCAACTTCGCGCGAGTCGAGTAATACAAAAACCAAAAGTGAAACACGAGGATCGGTACACGATGAACTTCACACGAGAACACACGGAGCTATACGCTAGCACGTGCGCATGCGAGTGCACGTATACAATTTTTGCACTCGCGGGAAGCACAGTTGAGATGGGGCGCGCTCCCGGGAAGGACGGCTGATGGGGCAGTACGTTACCACGGCAACTAGTGCGGTCTCGCTCCCGTCATGGGTGGTCGAAAAAAGCAGTATAAAAGGACTTACCCCGAGCTAAAGTTACCCCGCTTCTGAAGCGGGGTAAGTCTGAGCGCACTATAAAAAGGGCATCAGTTTGTGATGGTGGTGGTATAGCTGTAGTGAGGCAGAGAGGAGGCTTCTGTGCAAAACCCTGTGTGGATCTATTCACATTGCTGTGTGTTGTGCGTGTGACAGGCAGGGCGAGCAGAAAGGTGAGGAGCGCCGTGCAGTGAGCATAGCCAGCCAGCTATTCCCATCCGTGAAATTTGATTGTTGGCCGCGGGGTGGTGGGAGCAAGAGCGAACGAACGGACGAACGAGCGAGCGACATTGCCCGTTTCCCCTCTGAGGAAACAATCGGAGAGAGAATGGTGATGTTTCATTGATCAGGATAATAAATGGGGTTGTGTGTGTGTGTGTTGCTTGGGTGTTTACAGGAGGCTGGGGCGTTTGATGGGGATGTGATGTGCTTGGATGAGCTGACTGGGAGGCTGCTGTGAGGACCTAGGGAGCTAGCTCACTCACCCTAGCGTGGACATACCGGCACATCATTGTCATGTGTGCGATGGCCATTGTGCTTTGACTTTCATGCAAGGATTATTCAAGGTTACTTGGGAGCAGCTACACTATCCAATCATCACATAGATGGTATGTTGCTTATGGCCTACCTGAACATTGTCAATGTGATTTGTGTACATCTATGGACACAATATATGGAATCGTTACGTTTTGGTACATTAATGCTGTAGTGTCACTTTCAAATACTTATTTGAACACATAATTGATGTTTCTCTTCTGGTGTAACTGAATGACACACACTGTATCTGACTTCATACGCACATGTACACTGTTAAAACTGCTCTCTGTACTTCACTGTACTAGTTGCAGGGCTCTACAAACCCACTTGCCCGATTGCCCGGGGCAAGTGAAAATGATGCCCGGGCAAGCATTTCTCAAAGACACTTGCCCATCCGGGCAAGTGGTTATTTTTCACCAAAAAATATGAAAATAACATTGTTCTTACGCATATGCGAGAAAATTGATGTGAATGTGTCCCGTATAATGTCAAACCAGGCAAACACAGCCGAAATTGGAGTGAGATCACTGAGATTTTGTCATGAAAATTTGTCTGAAACTCCGTTTTACACTGCCATTTTGAACTGAAAAATAAATTCTGCACATGACCCGCATTACCAGAGCACTGGCTTGCGATCGCGAATGCGCACATGCGCGGTGTGAAATTTTTCGTAACAGCTGTCTTTATTTGTGTGTCTCGCGCCCACATACCGTAGTTACGTGGATTACTACATATGGGACTGTAATGTGAAAACGTGTGTAAGCGATTGTTGTATGAGTTCAGCACATATACCTGCCGTGGAGCAGCAATGATTTAATTGATTTGCCCATGATTTTGATGGCTACCAGTACACTTGAAACGGCAACATTATCACATCTACCAAGAACCCTACCCAGAAATATCGGGCTGATTACTCTTAAGGTTTTCTGTATTGACAAGCTCGAAACCGGGAGATCATGCCGCTAGTTCATAACTAAGTGTATCCATGACAGCCTACGGCTATGCGGCTAGTCACGGGTAGCTAGCCGCCTAGCCGTCCCGGGGCTATAGTGTCTAAACGGACGCTAATGCAGACCTAGAAATCACTTTTTGGACGAATTCAACAGCAAAGAAGTTGTCTAGGGTTAGACATTTTACTTTTGAAATGTGACTGTTTATAATCCTGTCAGCGTGCTTACGAGTTACATGTATTATGACAAGCTTTGCCACCTACAAATTACAATGCAATGTGGTGTAGTCAGTGTTATCAATATGTGTTTTTAAAATGCCTCTAGTCTTGTGAAAGTGTCCTATACCTGCCTACATGTAGTGAGCAGAGTCTGCTCCCAACATGCCCAATTATTAAATTAAGGGAGGTCAGGCGTATGTGTGCTTCATTTCGAGTGAAAGCAAGAGTACTATAGTTAGGAGAGTCAGTGCTAAACATGATGGACTCAGATGATTAAAAACAAACACTAGTAACTTGTCAAACTCTGTGTAAATACCTATTGTTAAGTTCAGTTGTCCTGTAAAGTATGTTACAATTCGGCAGGATAAGGTATGCCGTTTCTGCAGAAGAATTAGTGAAAAACAAAGGTTATAATAAGAAAAAAACGGGCAAGCAGTTTTTTCTCCAGGGCAAGCAAATATTTTTACCACATGCCCGAAAGGGCAAGTGGTAAAATATTTTTTTGTAGAGCCCTGCTAGTTGTATTAGGAACAGTTTTGTATGTAAAATTCTTTGACACATGCAGGAGCAGGCATTCATATTTATTGTCGTAATTTCAATTCAACAGATTTCAGTATGTAAAAAACCTTCCATGTTAAAGATGTCCAGAAGCAAATCACATTCGATATGAACGGGCAAACAGCACACTATTTCTCCTGCTTCGGTCTTAGACAGAGTTCTGAGATGCACCAACAACTACATGTGCTCTTGACCTTTAAGAAAAATTGTATATGTGCCCGTAGGGGTATATATAGTTCAGTATATATTACTGGGAGACAGTGCCAAATAGAGTATTTTCCTTTAAACATTCCTGGAATATCTGTGCCTTCCCAACCTTCTACACTGAAGTCCTATTGTCCCTGAGGCTTTAGTTTATCTGTTCAGTCAGTTGACCTTAGGTGAGGTCAGAAAGTCATCTCAGGTCAAAAAGTACCCAACTTGAGCAAATGGACAGAAAATGGGTTTTGTTGTTTAGATGATATGGTGTGTGAAGGAAAACTTCTCCCACATGGGAATTTGTCTAATAGGCTTAAATGGGAGCTGGCTGGATTAAGATTAAAGTGCATATATTCATGGAAAACATAATCAGCTATGCCTTGTTACAACGTACATGTACTTACATGTACCATTAAGAATGTATGTCTGTGCATGTATTGTTGGAGCATACTTTGCTGACAGGTTTTAGGGGATGAGAATTGCTGATGGAAAGGTTTCATAGAGAGTGTTATTAGCAAGGCCTATGGCTAGTTCATGTACACACATTACAATAAACGACAGAACATATGCAGTCCATGTAGCTACATGTACAATTCATCTTCGTAATGCACTTCACATGTATAGTGTATTGCAGAGTGTTGTACAGTATCTCATGGCGGTTTTCAATCTGCCCTGTCGTGCATGAGTCAACATGACATTCCTTGCGTTCCTGTGTGAATGTTCAAACATGAACTTATATACCATGACCACATAAATTGTGTAAGGATTTTTTTTTAGTGTACTGACATACACATAAAGAACTCAACACACATTTCAAATTTATATACACATACATGTAGTGAACATACTGTATTGGGCATAATGACAGAACATCTCAAACCAACACACATGGGTTTTATGAGAACATAGTATAGATGGTCAATTGAAAATGTTGTGGGCATGATAATGTATCCAAGAGAAACCTATGAATGATTAAATCCGATAGAACTAAAATGTTTATTAAAAAATAGCACAATATACATTTTATAATGAATTAGGAAGGAAGCCTCCTTATAATCAAATCATTGAACACATTATACATAACAAAAATAGTTCAACACATTCTACATGGGCCATTCCATGAAATTTGCTAACATTTTGTGACAGTTTATCATGAATTCAAAGCCATTACATGTTCATATCATTTGGGAGTATTCTTAAAACACCTTGTTTCAAATTTCAATCCCATGCTGATATGATTGTATTTATTGTTAGGTATGTTGAAATATTCCACCGGTTGAAATCGGCAGTGGTTACTCAATACCTACTTTTCTTGGGAAATGTATAACTTGCAAGATCTCAGTTTAACCTACCGCTTTTGATGGTGTGCATACCGGTACAAATAATTACACACATGAGTGAAATGGAAGCAGCTAAATTTATCTGCAAACATGCCGTGATTGTACTGTTGCATTCCATTCTGTGTGCTCATAGTAGCGACCACCAACACAGGTACTCCAGTGCATTATGAGATCAATAACTCTTACATGTTATACCACTCAGGAAACACAGTCTGTCATACACTACAGCTCAAAGGAATTGGCATCGGGTACATGTAAAGGGAAAGGGGAGAAAGGGAAGGGGCTGCAGTTTTAAACCGTTGTATATTTTGTCCAGTTCAGCATGAAACATGATGCTTTAGCATAAAATTGCATCATGTTTCATGCTGAACTGGACAAAATGTACAGTGGTTTAAAACTGCGGCCCCTTCCCTTTCTCACCTTTCCCTTTACCCGATGCCAATTCCTTTGAGCTGTAGTGTATGTGGGACCAGCTGAAGAATGCACAACCCGCAAACCCCTAAATCAGGAGCCACATGTATGAATTGGATTGGATTGAATTGGATCAGTAAAAATCAAGTATGATAACACTGACTGTAGGCTGTAGAAGATTAAAAAAATATGTTCCCTCTGAACGCATGTGAACATCAATGTTTCACAGGCCTGGAAGTGAAATATTGGTTCCCCCTGGCTCTGACACAGCATGCTTTTAATCATGTAGACGGATAATCATGAAAAATATATGTTACAGTATACACATCAGTGCATGTTGCATACTTAATATTTACTGTGTAGTGATATGTAATAACAACCAATTACATGACCAATCAATTTACTATGAGTGGTTGTACAATGTCAGAGACTCTGTGGTACTGATGTAAATTCCGGGTTAATTAGTCACTCCTGACAGTATAAGATATTTAAATAACTTTGATCAACTTCAGGAAAGTATTTTTACTGCTTTGTTAGAATTGCTATGATTGGTATTTAACCCTTACATTAATACCAGGCCTTAAAAACCATATTGACTACCTACACATCTTCATGACAATGGTAATGAGAGGGTTAACTTGCTTACATGTACATGTATGTGTCATAAATTAGTATTTGAGTGTATCCATGTGCAGGTAATGCACACTAATCCCATAGAGTTGCATTTTGTCTGGGACACAGAGGGTTAAGGAGGTCTGTGTAGTCAAGGATATACAGTACTTCTTGTATGTCCTTTATTACTATTTACTATTACTGTCTGGGTACATCATCGCGTGTGCCCATTTCTCTCTCTGCTGCATCTATTACGTAATGAGGCTGAAAGGTTGTGGGTGGATCATGTTTGTGAGCGCAGTCAGGGTTAGTAGAGTCATTAAGGGCATCGTTACTACAGAGAGGAGCCCTCTGCCTATAGATGCTACAGCCTGAAGGGCTCAGAGAGAGCGAGGTCAACTTGAACAACAAACGATCCCATTTCCATTAGAAATGCATGTGTTGGGAGGGGGAACAGACTTCCAAATGTCAGGACACTGGACTGCAATGGGTGTATAGATGATGAATCATATTCAGAAATCAAGCAAGATCAATACAGATGTTTCATGTAAAACAAGGAGTACTTGCATGTTTTACCAGTCCATTTGTTAAAAAAGCCAAAAATATCTGGATCTTTACCCGATCGTTACCCAAAACCAACCAAAAAACACTGCAGCAACTCAGCAACAATCAATACCAAGGAAAAAAACACGCGTACATGTAGATCTGTAAAAAATAATATAAAAAAATGAATAAAGGGTAAAAACCAGACAGTGATACAAGCGTCTGTTTTGACCGTGCATTTATAAAGTTAATGAAAAAACATACTTGGCATGGTGTGACATTTATACAAGTGAGTACAGCATGTGTTATTGATATTAAAATGTCTACACTTCGATCAAGCCTCAGCACAGCCATACAGTTCTCTTTCCTATCACGTACTGCTGCATGAAATATGGATGTGTTGTAGCTTGATCGAAACATGGTGATTTTTTTTATCACAAACACTTCATGGAAAAACATTTTTGTCATGGTGTGACATTTTACACATGTATGCAAGACCAGCATGTGTTATTGAACTTGAGGGTGTGGCCAATACATCTCAATCATACTAGTCTACTGCGTGACGTGACGCTGTTTCAAGGAATGCATTGTTTATTTGCAACTCCCACATTCTGTTCAGTCATGGTGTGGGCTAGGAATCCGACAAACCAGAAGTTGATGAGGATTATAAATGTCAGGCAGCCAGGGGGACATCTCCCCACGTTGTTCATGTACAAGTAGGAAATGATTCATTTGAAGTTATATAAGTGATTGATGTTGACAGTGTCCATAATGAATTGCATGCAAATGAGAAGGGAGTTTGTGAAATTGTGACTAAGGTAGGTCGGGGGAATGGGGGGAGGGGGGGGGTGGGAGGGGGGTGTGAATTTAGTCTCAGCCAAAGTGTACTATCAGGAGGTTCATGCAGTATGTATTGTCCTTTCCTTTAAATTCTGTCATCCTGTTTGCGACTGTAAAATATATCGTTTTTGGATGCATACCCCATTTGCACACCTGCTGTCAGTTCTGCTGTAATTAGATAATTACCTCCCTTGGTAGTTTCATGTATCCAACAGCTCTTTTATCGCAAAGAAATGGATAATTTGCCTGATTAGCCTTTTTTCCCTGAATATGGTGGACTTTTATATATGTTGACTACCTGTAAAATAACTGTTTTAGCTCATTTTGAATATAATGCACACCAGAGATAATTGATATTTTTGTGTATTGTTGTTGTTGTATTTTTTTTTTGGGGGGGGGGGGGTGCGGTAGAGAGTTTTTTGTGTGAAGACTAAACTGTGTTTCATCGTGAAAATGTTTTGGTGGTAGTTTTAAAGCTTGTATTCAAATTCTCAAGATTTTGTGGTATTTGCCATTAACAAGAAGATTATTAATCTTATAGGATTTGAATCTGTGACATTGAATAAAATTAAATCTCTGTGACAGTCATACATATACGAAGGACCAATTTTTGTGCTCCTGTGAGTTTCATGGTCGTTTTCTAGCTTTACGGCATACACATGTATGTATCTAGACATGTACACAAACATCACATACATGTACATGATCATAACTGAGGTATACCTGTATTTTTAATGCGTCTTAACATCGCGATATATCTGAAGTGGGAACTGCCCCTTGCCTGCTGACTCAGTGTAGTTTGTGGTGAGGTTAATGTGCAGATACGGCAATGTATTATCCAGATGATGTGATGGGACTTGTCAACGTTTAAGCGTGCTGACTCACAGCTTTACGTCGCTCTGGCTTCCCATGTGCTCTACACCAGACATCAGCCTGTTGTTGGTCCTTGCCTGTCAAACTTGGCAATAAAAACATCCGTCTTGCCAAAGTTGAATTTTATTGGTTAAACAGGTGTATTTATGAGTAAGATGTGTATTGGGTGCCATCTACATTTTCAGAATGATACAGGAAAAACAAATTTCTAATAAAAACATAGCAGGAAATTCAAAAACAAATTTACACGTACAGTGTAGTGTTAAGATGCACATTTGTATAATTGAACAGTACGAGTGTCAGATTTAAGAGATGGAAGGTCCCTCATTTTTGTGGCTTGAATATGAAGGTCTGGATGATAGAGTTACATGTCCGTGATGAAGCCATTGATTTTTAATGTCAAATGGTTGACCGCTTTTTGCTACACAACAGGAAATAGCACACAGGGGTCAACCACACATGTGCGCATCATTGTCTGTGCATGTTTCGCATGATGTGCACTGCATAGGGGGGCAAGATGTGTGTTAAGTTTGTGCAGGGGAGCTACGGTCCGGGTGCTCTACCAGATGGCGGTAAAGCTAGAGGCGTGGGCCCCTAGTGGTGTGGAGGGGGGCTGCGGTCGCCTCTACACAATGGAGGGGGCTTCGATTACCACTCATGTTAATGTGGCAGACCCTGCTCGCCTACTAATTATGTGCAGTTTGCATGCAGTGGAGGGAGTATCAGATTCTTACAAAACCTGCAAGGAAGAATATCGTATTTTAACACACAGATTTACTAAGGAATATGTACTTTGTATTGTGTAGTAGAAGTAGATATAGCGTGTGTGTGTGTGTGTGTGTGTGTGTGTGTGGGTGTGGGTGTGGGTGTGTTACAACTGTTGGGCTCTTCCAGTACACATCTGCCCATTGAATTGAAACTGAGGTGGGATTGGAAAACAGAGTTGTTTGCAAAAGATGTAAGACTTTTAAAGAGGGAGGGGGATAAATTGCAGTCTAGAAAGAGCTACTCTTTCTGTTGCAGGATGACAGAGCCCTAAGGACATCTACTAGTAGATGTATTTACATGTAGTGAGAGTGCTTGTGAGGGAAAGGTGAATGCTCTGCAACTGAATGTTTTGCCCAGGGAGCTTCAAGATCAAGTGTATGTGTTCTGAGATTGACTGTAGATATTGAAATTTATTCCCTTCTCTGCCTCGAACGATACTTTTTGCTTTTTGTCGTCAAAATAGATGCATGAGTTTGTTTGTGTGTGAGTGTGTGTGTGTGTGTGAGTGTGTACTGTGTTTTGGGGGGCATTTGCACACATGTATCTTTGCCACTAGTCTTGGTCTCATGTTCATCTGCAGGCATATTTTAGCCACTAATTTTAGCTACTAAAATATACATGTATACATGTACATGTAACAAGCATACAAGCTAATCTCTGCATTTCAGACCCATTTATTCATTCAGACTGACTAACTGACTGACTGACGGGTTTGTGCAGACAAACTTTAGGCTACGGATTGTGGCTTGTGCATTGCCTCTGCAATGCAATCACAGCCATGTCTGAAAACAGCCTAGGTACTAGGCTGTGAGGTGCATGGGCACAGCCCGGTCTGTCAACAACTATGTCTGGTAACACAGACTATGCCCTAATGACATCATAGCTCCTCTGGCTTCTGTGAGGATGCGTAGGATTGGGGCATAGTCTGTGTTACCAGACATAGTTGTTAACAGACTGGGTTGTGTCCATGCACCTTACAGCCTAGTACCTAGGCTAATCACAGCCACGTCTGGGCACTGTTTATTGGTTGTACTAGCCTAGCGTCAAGGCTGTTGGACATTTGTAATCCAAAGTGGAAAAAAGTCTGGTACTTGTAAGACTACCGGGTAGTTACTTAATCATTCCCCTCTTTTGTCAGTCTGTCCAAGCTGGAGAAGAAACCGAGAATGATTAGTCTACTACAGCTAGACCTCTTCATTAAATAGTTTGGTATTAGAAATGGCCAATAGCTTGGAAGCGAGGCTATAGTTGTACTAAAGAGGAGATAACACCTTACTGGCTAGACAGCCTTTTACATATATTTTCTGGTATGTCGAGAAATGTTTTGAACTTTGAATGCACCTGGCATAAGCTCCGGCCCTCATATTTCATGGCACATCATGGGTGACAGCCTGATGGGCTTTCATTCTGTAGAGTCATGAGAGCATGGCTCAATTCTGAGCAGTGTTGATACAAAGAATGGACACCAGAAATAATGTTGTTCAATCTGTTGGAGAGAGCGATAATTACTCAAATCGCTTTGAAAATGTCAATATAGGTTATAGCGAATTAACTCAGCTCTGTGGAATTGCACTCACCGAAGAAATTATGTTGGGGATGGAAATGCACACTGTATATTCATGAATGATGAGTAACACATGACTTCATAAGAAGCAAAGGAGCAAATTATATTAGTAATTGCAACATGTACAGAATATAGCCTTGGTGTATTACACATCCATATGATAATTGAGGTCTATGGTATGCACATATGTTGTACATATGTACACTACATACATTCATGTGTGTATTATGAGTAAGACGAGATCAATTAGCATGCATGCACACCAGTGACACATGTACATCTCCGTTTGACTGTATAATTCACTCAGCATGTTCTCTTCCCCTCTCCCTATCTCGCTGTGCAGTGCTATGATGAGGCGTAAATGCAGGTGAGCTGAGTCACCAGTATCGTCACCATGGAGACGGATGCCACGTTCTGCCCCTCCTGCCACCAGGCTTACGACAAGACTGACAAGGGTCGTAAGCGTAAGCTGACCGACGCCTGTGGTCACTCCAGATGCTTCACTTGCATGTTTGCTGTGGAGGCTTGCCCAGTCTGCATCGCGGTGAATGGTACGTCTTTTATGATTGCTAGCTTGTAGCTTTGAAGCTGTATCACACGTGAACATGAATATTGTGGGTAGACTCCTAGCAAATATACCCGATGTGGGTGAAATAGCTCTCCCTTAATTCGAGGAGGTTCATGTACATGTACATTATACATGTGTACAGTGTCCCTCCCCCCTCCCACACACACACACACACACACGCACACGCACACGCACACGCACACGCACACGCACACACACACACACACACACACACACACACACACACACACACACACACACACACACACACACACACACACACACACACACACACACACACACACACACACACACACACACACACACACACACATGTTTGGTACTTTTAACTAATAAAATTTAGCCCCTAACACCACCAATCTTCTGAATATATTAAGGGAATACTTTTTTTTTCTGTAATGAACATAAAAGTGAATTGATCATTGTATCTTCAAATTGGCAACATTATGGAAATGTTTTTAATTAACAATCAAATTTACATTTAGTTTTATAATAAAAATCGATTATAGTTTTGTTTTAAAGAATTTTTGCCAATTTGAAAGTCAGAATTAAACAAATGTTTGCTCAAAAGAGCACTCAAATGAATGAGTGAAGTATGTTTTTTCTCCTCAGAGAATTAAATTACTCTATAAAAACATTTACAGGTAGTATTCACAAAACATTTAGAGAATTATTGCAACAGCTGTTTAAAACTTCCCACAGACAGATAACTGACATGTATACTGCACAATTTGATTAAGTTGGGTATCCATCAAATTCTGACAGATGATGTTATTTGTTCCTTTGTATTGATTTCATTTGGTATGACACAGTTGGACAATGGCTTGAACCTAAAGAGGAAATAACATGTGAAGTGGCTCCCCCATTGTATGTGCACAGAGAACCTGCAGAAGAAAGTAGTTTTCTTTGTGCTGCTGTCCTTCAGCCGCCATCATTTGAATTTGTTATTTCCGACATCGATGAACCGTTTGACACGCCCGACAATAGGCGACATAGCATCTTTCTAATGTGACTCGAGTTACTGGAGCTTCCCACCTCAAGGGATAACTTTTATCCCTTTTTTGCGCTGTTTAGAAAAAGATCTCCCGAGCTGAAGTAGATCTTTTTTTTTGTCTGAGAGTGAGCGAGTCTCAGCAATATTGGCCAGTTTTCAGGCTCCTGTAGGAGAAGTCGGGGTACTGAATTTAATGCGGCGTCTGCTGTTGACGGGGGCATTGCGGTGGCGTGAGTGGAGACGGAATGTCTGGCTTGTTAGCTGAAGCGGTGCTGGCCCCTTGACACCTCTCACTCTGCTTCGCTCAATGATCCTTAGGTAGAATGGCGCTCCCTCATATCACGCTCCTTGCTCGGATACTTTTTGCACTTTAATTTCTTGCCTTTTTCCCCATGATTACCCAATATATTTCCAAATGTACAATTACATATACCGGGACATATAAACACTTTAAGTACATTATTTTTTTTCTTCACATATACTCCCTCCATCAGCTCACTTTCTCTCTCCTATCTGTTTTTTTCTGTTACTTCCATTCTGAGCTTCTCCTATTGCACTTTTTATGCTACATGAGTATCGTTCCGTTTGAAATCCACTTCATCCTCATAATTCTGGAAGTGTTGATTCAGATCATCCTCCTTGACAACACTTCATTTCACAACCTCTTTATAGTGTACCTTTCAGCGAGTCAGTGCTACTTAAGCATTTTCTGTGTGGGTAGACCACCTCATGACTGATAATCCTGTAATCTATATATATCGCTACTTACATGTAGTGTAGAAGATGGATAGGTTGTTATGGCAAGAGATGACAGTAATGTGTTCGGCCTTACAAGTGTCCTGCATTCCCTAGAGGACATCTAGGATTCACGCCTCCCCCATGAAGATGGGGGTGTTGATGGGGCCAAAGTGAGACTTGAGCGGGAGCCACATTGTCCAGGATTGTGGGCCAAACTTGCTGGCAATCACCCCATGGGTACCGGCTGCCTGTGATCAGCTGTGCATCTGGGCACATTAGCCAGATGAAAGCAGGCCAGCACCCAGCCACAGCCAGAGAGCTGGCTGACGGATCACGGACTGAGCCCCACAGGGGGAGGGACGGTAATCACTCAGCCCACATTAATGGCTGTGTGTGGGACTGGGGAGATGAAGGTGGATCCTGGCATGGGGGATGAAGGGATGATATTAGTGGAGGAAGAGAGATTAAAGGCGGATTTACGGCAGTGCAATATGAATCATTCATGGTGATGATCCCGCATCAAGGGATTTGTATGTTTGTCAGAGCTCTGTTGCTCATGATGGGTGCGTGTAGATAGACGGGTGATTAGGGGTGCCTAATAACGGCTGACAATGTCCACATGATGTCAGGCTGTCTGCTAAGTGTCCATCTCATGTATGTCTTTAATCCCATTTACAACATGTGCAGACAACCCATCTGCAATTACAGATTGAAGAGGCTCCCAGCGTAACGTTCAGGTCCATTTTGAGAAGATATTCTTGAGTTCGTTTCAAAGGACGTTTACCTCCTCACCCACAAATAACGAGCCTCCATATCTAGAATTGAGGAAGGAGTTATTTTCACTAGATCTGTTCAGGAAGTAGCTTTGTATAGCTCTCTTGTTGGCATGCAAATAATGGATATTTTCCACATCATAGCATAGGGAAGAACTTAACTTAACTTAACTCCTTCTGCGTCTGACTGATTGCTCTTCATATGTATGAGTGTACATGAATGTGACAGCACATGAAGAGGTAGGACAATGTAAAGCTGAATGAATAAAAAAAGAGTGTTTTCCACCCTTAGTTTGCACAGTACACATAATGTACAATTTTGAAAACAAACTGTGAGTGACTGTGGTTACCGCGGTGACGGTCTTGTTAGTGGATGATGAGTATTCTGATGGGTTCTAATGGATTTGGAATCATCCAGGCTGCGAGGAGATTAATTCAAAGGAAGTGGTTTGTGGTGTCTATAGAGCCGTGGCATCCCACATGTGGATGGGAATCGATGAAAGGAATCAGAAGGCTTTTGTTCAAGCTTAGTGTAGTGAATGAACACAATCTAGTCATGCGATGAAGTGGTTTTTAGAGAGGCTATAACATCAAATCCACCTCACTAATGAAAGAAGTTCAGAAAGCTGTATAATCATTTTTAAACATACACGGTAGTAAGCATCATGCAGTGATCATGATCTATAGAGAGTTTATGAAAGTGAAACCTTCAGATGACGATGTAATATCACATGGGCTCCAGTGCAGTATAAGGCACACGGACAAGGAAACTGCATTCACTGTGTATTTCATATATTTGATCATATATGTGCACAAGGGCTTTATTGAAGCAGGCATTCCCTGATTATTTGATTTATCTGTGTGCCACAAATATACCCGTGCACATTCTGTGCACAAATATAAAGAGACATGTATTGTGTACATGATGCATGCTTCGGGTCACAGTCCGTCTGCATTTAAGGTGCAATGAAATAAGACTTTCTTTGAATTTTGTAGAATGGGTCACTGAGACTTATTTTCAGTGAATGATCATGTCAAAAGTAGTTCAGTGAAATGTTATGGTTATGCATGATTATTGATTGGTACCGTTTTAGCTATTGGTCATTAATATGCATTGTACTCATTAGTATACAAAATGGAGATCAGTTTGATGTATATTTTCAAAGGAATATTGTAATGACTTGTTTTAAAACATGACTCAACAGAAATCTTATACCTGTAGTATCAAAGTATTTGCACAGTTTGCAGAAATGTCATCTTCTACAGAAAGGTTTACAGGGAAGCATACACAGAAATTCCATAATAAAACAAGAATATTCTCAACAAGTTTACCTTTAATAGGAAGAAAAGATTGAAAAGGGTGAAGGAAATGTGGAGATTTCATGCAAAGCGTGGAAGAGGAAACCAGAGCAAAGCAAGATATTGAGTTCTAGTTGTGCGTCAGCTGGGTTGGTGTGCCGGCTGCCCCCTAGGCTCCTACCTGTGCCCCTCCCTGTTATGAGCCGGCCAAGCAACGCTGCCGCACCATGTAAATGATCATCTGAAACCGCGACGGAGTGTCGCCCTTGCAGTGCAATCAGATTTGTCTGGCGCCAGCCAACACATTTACCGATCGTCCTGAATCGTGAGTGCGGCATCGGCGCCGGCGATGACCCTTCCCTCAGAGCTTTCCTCGCTGTCCCACAACTTGACGACCAATTGGGTTGTTTTTGTCGCTTCTTCAAAATGTCAGAAATTACAGTGAATTTCAGATGCGGTCATTGTGGATTAGGATCCTACAGTACATGCATTGAAGCAAACTTTTATATTGTGTTTTTAATTGTCAGATTTTGATTATTTCGGGGCGTCATGGTATTTGTGTATCAATTTTGAAAGTAAACAATTTCTGGCTTTACCCCAAGTACATTTGTAAACATTTCAATTGGATGCTTCATTTTGATTAATAGACAAGATGATTTCTCATCAGGTGCTTAAATTTTGATTGAATAGGGATATATGTACACGTACAGGTAAATATTGATTTCAGCAATAAAAGCAAAGTTTTGTGACAGTTGTGATGGTCTGAATTACATGCTATTCAATAAAACACATACAGTGTAGGTCTAGTAATCCAGTAGTCTGCCTACCAGGCTGTTGAGCATTACTAAACCAAACTTTTTAAAAAGGGGTCTGGCTACAGTAGACTAATCTGACTAATCTGTTCTCTGGCTAGCCCGTGAGAAAAGAGGAGAATGATCAAGTGACTAATCTTGTGAGTAACAAGACTCCCATGTGCAGTTTAGATGTGAAATATCAATCAGGCTGGTTTCCAACCTAGTTATCCAGGATCAGGGATGCAAAGCAAAGGTGGGAGATACACTATATCCAACTTACACTCTATGGGCGTGTTTATCAACTCTTTTTTTGGGTAGAATTAAGGTTTCCAAACGCGTTTAAAAATTTTTAAACGCGTTTAAAATTTTTTAAACGCGTTTAAACGAGTTAATAAACGCAAAGGTGTTTTGATTAGGGGGTTTGGAAAGCTGTTTTGAAACACGCAAATTTGTATGATCCTAAACGCGTTTAAATTTTAAACGCGTTTAAAGAAGCGAGATAAATGCAAAGCTGTTTGAAACGCGTTTAAACCACATGTTTTCGGTGACAAGGCCGGTTTTTTACTTGGGCGATTGAGTTGATAAACGCACCGTTTTTTAAACGCGTTTGGAAATGCGTTTGGAAACACGTTCGTTAAGGCCTTTGGAAACTCGTTTAAATTTCTGAAAAGTTGATAACACTGTACTTATAAATCATTATACAGTAGATATTCATTCATTTACAGGATGGAGCATGCTATCCTTACTACTAGGTGTATGCCTAATATTTAAAATGTAAAAATGTTCATTACTTGTACAATACCTCAAAGGAGTGATACAGGGAGGGTCAAAGTAAAGATGATGACTTTTAACATGAAGCCTTAAAAAGCATGTTACACAGTATGTAATTTGCTAAATGTGTTTAAAACAGAATGGTTTACATTTTGTTTTTGTTTTTGTACTATATTTCAGCAGCATCTTGAGTATGATACATGTATTTTAAGCACTCTCAGTTAATTTGAGTGTGATATTTTGGACACCATGATTTCAGGTAAATCTCATTGTGAAGGTGGTAGATAAACAGGATGAAGGTAATACAGGAACTTCAATTCAGGAAGTCCTACAAAAGGACAGCTCCGCAGCGGAAAAATGTGATTATTTGTTTAAAAAAAACTAAATGTAGCTAAAATTGTAACTAGGAGCACCTTGTATCTGAGAAATACATTTGTATTTAACTGTTCAGTCAAAAGGGGAATAAAGCACAAAAACTGATGATGTGCTAGGCATGCTCAGACAATGTTCAATACTAAGGCTTTGAACTCGTATCGGTCACCTGAGATATCAGGTACTTAAATACAGTACAAAGCTTCCAAATGTACAGTACAGGATTAATATAAACATGTACATGTTGTGCTCCTTTGAAATATATTTATTGCTGTACTCTCTGTCTGTGGAATGTTTGTTTCTGTAGTATTCTCTATGCAGAGTGTGATTAAGCATAGTGCTGTAACAAATCAAATTTAGCATTATAGATCAAATCTCATTATCCATTTTAATTGAAATGGTAGGAATTCTTTTGTGTATCATACCGGAATTGTCCTTTGGAATGTTGGAGTGGGTGTCTCCAACCATTGAACACAGATCATTAGGTGGTCTGTACAAGTCCAAAGCTGACAAAATACCATTTCTTTTCGTGATCACATAAATTAGCCCAAAGTTTAAATCATGTCTTCATTATACCGATGCAAGCACGATATTATGACCATTCCAATATTGGAGTTGATTCATCTACGTGTCTGTCACATGTTGTTCTATGACTGGCTTGTTAACTCCAGAAAGATTTTGGTCTGATGATGCACTGTTTTGTGTTCTGGCAAGCTAAACCAATCTGAAATTAGCACTCTATTTTGAAACCTAAGGCTAGTGAAGATGGCCCGCGCCATTGACATTTGTAGATTCTTCCTGATGGAAATCACTGTTGCTATGATCTGTAACCTAATTCTCTCTGGCATTTAGGAGTTAAGTACCATAGCATTGATGAAAGGCAGGGTCCCATTTTCAAAAGAAAGATCATTACATGACAAACTATCCCCATTTGCAGTGTAGATACGAGCTCTTTTGGATTGATGATCAGTGATTAGGCATGATAAGTTTTTCTACTCTCTCTTAATATCTTCCATTATGATCAGGGTACTTTTACAGTGATGCTTTATTTCATCAGTTTTTGTTTTTAATATTATCAATGACATGGAATTATTTCATTGACATACATGTAGTCGCCTAAAAGTTTCGAAATGCACACTAACACAGTTTGTACCCATTCCGTGACATTATATTACATGTATAATGTGTAGTCATTGAATACATGTATGCACATAGTCTCGTTGGTTGAGATTGTTGTGCGAGGCTGAATGTTTTGTACAATACATTACAGTGTACCTGTATACATTTTTCTGAACATGTTGCTCTGATATTGTTACCCTTACTTGAACCTCCCACTTAATTCCAGACACTTAAAACATTCATCTGCTGTAGACAAGGAGTGCTCCATGTCCATACATCTCAAGCTCTCATCAATCTTGAGTACTGGTATACCATGTTAAGCGCGTGAACAATACGCTACAGCATGCTCCATACGCTCTCCTGGTATATTGTGGAAATCCTATTACGGCAATCCACTTCGGCGAGGGCTGTACCACACTGGATAATTACACCATACACCCAATGGCCAGCCCTTGTTATATAAACAGCGGTGCCAATTAGTCGCTCCCAGAGTGATGAAAGCTGATCTAGAAGGGGGTAGTGGGTTAATTGTCCCCCCCTCGACCCCTTTCCACACCTTTCCCCCGCCCCCCCCCCCCCCCCCCTGTGTTGCCATTCTCTAGATGAGGTGTTGAAGCATCACTACTTGACAATACATGTCTACAGATATTATTTTTTTAACCCTGCCCGACTACACTTTTGATCTTAGAATCAGTTTCAAAGGAAGGAGGAGGGGGGGGGGGGAGTAATTTGGTGAAATCTATTTATAGTTCATGCACTCATGACCTCTCATATACCTGTACATGGCTACTGCTCACTTGCCGCTGATGTTAATTACTGCCAACGCAAGGCGTACATGTACATGAACATGTACAGAGCAGGCGGCGTGCATACATGTACAGCGGCATCTCAAATCAAGCTGAAGATGTAATCATCCATGCAGAGTCTATTCCCCAAAGAGCACGTGATGGATCGCGGTTACCCCGCCTCCTGCTTAGGTACACGTCGTGGATACAAAGGACGTCCATTTACATCTTTGGCTGATTAAATTGCAGGTATGGCCTGATGAGTTTCTCTAATCAGTGGCCGACTAGAGCCGTTTATGACCAGACAAATGGATTGGACGTACAGTGTACATGTGTTACACTGACGAAACAGACCATTTCCTGGTGGTATATGGGAGGTAATGTCACAAAGAGTCACATTGGTTACATCACATGGGTTTCAATCTATTTCATTGTGTCAACAATGACAACAACATCATCTATTCCTGTTTGTTTCCTCTAATGTCGATTTTCTACTTTATTTACCTTCCCACTGCTATGGTTTTGAATACACATAAACTACTCATTAGAAAAAATGAAATAACCATAGATCAAACCGTTCATAGATCTTCACATTACTAGTGCTGATTTCCTCCATTCATATATGCTTTATTTCTTTTATACAAAAGGACATGGATGAAGCAACCTTCCCATTCTGTTCTAATGCCTTATAGGATAATGTATGTGTACATACAATGACATTTCTTTAAATGAGCTGCGCTAAACATACTTTTAGTTTATAATGTTACACACACTCATGCATACTATGCAACACCATTACCGGTACTTGCATGAATACCCGACTCGCCACATTATCACTCCACTGTACATGTATGTATTATACATGTAGTTGCATCCCGAAGAAAAGTCCTCCTCGCTTGTTAGCAAGCCTAGCCTGGTCTCCAAGCTGTTGGGCATTTTCAATCCAAATTATATTGTTAAATTAATGGGTCTGGCTACAGTAGAAAAATCATTCTCAATTCCTTCTCTGGCCTTGGAGAAAAGAGAGAATTTAAAATTGAGTTAGTCTTGTGAGGACTAAATTTTATTTTTTCTGTGTGGAGTAGAAATCTCCAAGAGCCTGGAAACTAGGCTTGAGCAAGCCGAGCATGGAGGCTCTTTCCTTTGTTGATGTTTTGTCAGCAGAAATAACATCCCCACAGCCTGACCATGTAAACGTAGATCCCCTGATGCCCCGCCAAGCGACTGGCCCTCATTGGTCACTGATATCCAGAGGAGATGTAGAGCAACCTGCCTACCACTGCTGACAGAGCCGATTAAGGCATCACAACTTGAACAGTCAACCACTAGATTAGATTTTGATTTCATAGATGGGTAGAAGTAAATCCACCTATACGTAAACTGTGCACATCTGGGAATATTTATTGTGCACAATTGCACATGTACTCCACATGATGAGACATGAGTTTCATGTCATATGAAATAGAAGGAATACTACTATACTGTGAATCATGATGGCTAAGGTAGAAAGACAGATTTCTTGACTTGGTGATCGGATTCTGGTGATTTCCACATCTCTTGGTTTACTAACTACATTCTTTCTATTTAATCACAAGTTTGAAGGAACAACTGTAGTACTCAATAATTTGTCTGCACCAATGAATCAGTCAGCCCATGCTATGCATTATAATGAGAACAAACAGTATGGCTGAGCAAGGATCTTCTACACCAAGTAACCTCATGATCTAAGCCACATATTTCTTGGTTTACGTCCTATTCTTGTTCATGTTTGCATGTGACCTCACATTTCTTCACCAGTATTTGCTCTCTTGCACCAGCCTGCTGGTAACTATTTGTTTATAGGAACATCATATGTACATTCTCTGTTGTTGTCTGCACTTAATCTGCTCACAGTTTGATGAGCAAAGACTAAATCCATGGGGGAGATCCAGGTCAAATGATGTTATCAAGTCAGCTTTGACTTTTGACCTTTCTGCCGCATGTGAACTAGTATTCTGGATTGGTAGTGCACGCAGTCAAGATCATGTAGGCCATAAATTGCAATCAAGACTGCTTCTGTGCCAATTACATACATGATACATTGACCAGATACAGGAATATGCGTGGTACTCCAGCCTTAGTGCTATGATGTTTGTACATTTTGTATGGGTTATAAATTATGCGTTCATGTACATTTACATAGATTCAGAGATTTGCAACTGTTCGAGATATGTCAAGTGTAAAGGTAGCTTTTGTTTATATTCTAGCAGCAGTAATAACATCGACACAATATGATCTGTAAATCACCCTCGCCCATCCTTTTTTTTTCAGTCTCTCGATATCCTTCCCTACTTACCTTCCTCTCCAAATTCTTTCCTTCACTTCCCTTCTTTATCTTCTCTAGCCTTCTGTCTCTCTTTGCTTCTCCTCTCTCTCTCCCTCTTTTTGTTTTTCTCTCACTTATCTCGTCTCTCTCTCTCTCTTGTCTCCCTCTCTTGTCTCTCTCTCATCTCTCTCTCTCTCCCTCTCATCTCTTCCCCCCTCTCTCTCTCCCTCTCCCCTCTTCCCCCCCTCTCTCTCTCCCTCTTTCTTGTCTCTTTCCCTCTTTCTTTCTTTCTTTCTTGTTCTCTCTTTAGCTAAGGACTGTACATGCAGATTGCACACATACTATCTTGAGTAGATCTAAAGCAAGCCAGGTTTTGCTGGCAGAATCTGATTCAATCTGATGACTGTTGTATTATGTCGATGCTACACAAAGCATATTGCAAGTACTATGCAGGTGTGTGCATGTGTTTGTTTGTAAGTTTGTGTGTGTGTGTGTGTGTGTGTGTGTGTGTGTGTGTGTGTGTGTGTGTGTGTGTGTGTGTGTGTGTGTGTGTGTGTGTGTGTGTGTGTGTGTGTGTGTGTGTGTGTGTGTGTGTGTGAGTGTTTGATTGTTTGTGTTTTGGGAGTATGGCAGTACCTTTATATTCACTAATTTCAGGAGACAAATTCAATAACTTTCAATAACATAATTCAATAACAATTTACCAATGAGAAAACCTTTAACTGAAGTACACATATACAGAACTATGATCATATTGAATAGACATTGGGTAGAGTGTATCCATCTGAATGTGTTGTTGCATTTAATATGCTGAATCAGGACTAATGTCATGATTATGACTATGGATATCTATCATGACTCTTCAGCCAATCCCAGTTCACATAATAGCAAATTGAAAAACATGTTTTATGTTGACTTTTACTGTAAACTTAGTAACCATTCTTTGACAAACAGGCGAATGGATTGCAACACACATTGTAAAGGTATGCAGGTCATGTCATTGGAAAGATTAGTGCATTCATGCCTTCAGTATCAAATAACATGTTTCATTTGTTCAATTGAATCCAATTATAGAACTAATCCCTCCCTTGACCTGTGGTACCCTTTACTGACTTCAAAGAAAGTGAGATGAATTTAAAATTTACACATGGATCTAAGACTTAACCCCCTGAGTACCAATCACTGATAGCTCTATAGCAATAACCAGTTCATTTATTGCCTGTGGGACTGAGCGGGTTTGATGTGGCCAGGATTCCCAGCTTGGTGTACTGGGAAGAATCCATGAACTGGTATTTCAGGAGATTTTAAACATGATCAAATGGTTAGCCATGCTTTTCTATATTTTTTTTCTTCTCTAAACTGGTATAATCACTGCCTGGATTTTGCTGCGTGCCTGCGTCATCTTTGCTGTGTAAACACTTGTTTGCTTCAAACTACCTGTCAAATGAAAGAGGAAACCACCTCAGTTGAAAGATTTCTCATTGATATTCAGCAAGTTGCTATAGCATGAGTCACCGACTATACACCTGGTCGTGTATATGTGCTTTCTTATCTTGGCCTTCAGTAGTGGCAAACCCATACAAGCTCCGACAGGAAAGGAATGACGAATTCATGAATATATTGTATTTACTTTTATAGGGTGAACATTAATATGCAGGTGGTAGTTTTTGTTGGTTTTATGTAATTTTTTTACATGACTTGGTTAAACTACAAAAGGAACATTCTACTTTTAACTCTTTGCATGCCATAAACTGCTGCTCGATGGGCATCATGTGTACTGCTTGTGAAAAAAGGCCATTGGTGGCACACAAAAAAATAATTTTAGTCAAGTCTGTCATGATCATTTTCCCATTATGTCAGTGTTTTAAGATAAACTCAGCAGTGGTGTTAAATGATATGATCATACAAGGGCTAGGAACCATGAAAGTAAATATGTATCTGCAGCTACAATTAAAAATACTTTCCAGTTTCCATTACAGATTACATGCCGATTGTATGATGGTAATGTGCATGCAATCATTAGACTTTCCACTCAATGTACATGTTATTAAGATTTAAAAAGAGATCTTGAAAAATTGCAATTCAAATTCTAAAAATATTGTACATGTTGTAGTCCTTAAAAAATTAATTCAAGCATACTTTGTACGTACACTACTATACTCCAGCTCAAAGGAATTGGCATAGGGAAAGAGAAAGGGAAGAAAGGGAAGGTGCCGTAGTTTCAAACCGTGGTATATTTTGAGCTGTAGTGTAAGTTGCTTTGCTAGCATGACTTTGCTCAGTAAGATTCTCAATTACTTTTTGATACTCTATATTTCATTGACAGTTACCTAGCCGCGATGTGATTACAATGACAGTTTTAAAAGTGATTAATTAAGCAAAAATCATATGATTTATCCATCACTCTGTGTTGATTACTCCTGTAATTTTCCATGTGACAAGTCATTGGAATAGCAGACAATCATTCAGTTTACTGTTGCAAGTCTTAAAGCTATGATTTTGCAATACATACTTGAGATTTACATTTTAAAAGGGAAAGACTACTTTGGGTTCCTCTCATAAATCACATTAGGGGGAAGTTAGGTCAAGAAAGGCAGCCCAAACAGCCATTGATTCCCCACCTTTGCAGGGTTGCCAATATTGCCGAATTAGGCGGCGCACTGGGGAATATGAAATTGGGTAAGGGGTAATTACATTAGGGTAACCATCTTATGGAAGTTGCCATCTTGTAAGGTAATAATGGTAAAAACCGCAATGGCAAGCATCATGCTATACAGTCCATGCACTTATTTAGCAACGATGTACATGTGGACAGTATGTCATATCATGTAATTATTTATCTAAGTTTAGAAGCCATGTAAATGCAAAAAGTCATGTAGATTATTTGTGGTATGCATGCTTAAACCATGTCAATGTTGTATGAATTGAAATGAAGAAGAAAGTGACAAGAAATAAGCTACCATATCACTCATAAAAGCCATGGTCAAATTGTATGTCATTGCAAACTGAAAAATATTATTTTTTTTTTACTAATGCAATATTCACAATTTTTGTTGTTTTTATAAGTATAATAGAAATCACTTTATGTATAAATCTAATTGTATATAGCATTAATAATGAGAGTCCTTTATTATTAATATAGTGCAATTTGCACTTACACATGCAAGAATGAATGCATGAAAGAGAAGAGAGAATTTCAGCAGCAGACATATCAAAACGTCTCATTCCTTCATGTACTCAGATGTAAGTTATGCTCTTGAAGCTATTTCCTTCCTGAAACCAAAGTGGAATAAGTATAACTGTATGCTATATCAGTTGCATTGTTGAAGTGATGCGGCCGACTGCCCAAGCTGTCCTTGACACAAGAACATCTTGTCAGAGGACAAGATTACTTTACACATTTCACTGTTGTTTTTCTTTTTGCCTTGGTGCAGCTCCTTATAGCCTGTGAATTCTAATTGTGTCTTGCTCCAGATATCTGCCATGAATTGAAACTTGCTTTTTAATCAGAATGCTCAGCGGTTTCCCTCCCATGCCCATTTGATTGAGTAGCGCAAGAGAGGGGGAGGGAGGAGGAGAAGGTGACAGAGAGAGAGAAAGAGGGGGAGAGGGAGAGAGAGAGAAAAATAGGAGTAGAAACAAAGGAACAGAAACTACGGTGCAGATGAGCTGCTGGATTTATCATGGAGGAATCCCTAGCCTGATCACTCAGAAATGAAATCAGGCCAACAGCACGATTTACTATTGCCTGCTTCTTTGCCAGATGTCATGTTATGTCCAGCGTCAAGTTCGTTGAACTCTACTCCCACAGCCAAAACTGCTAAATCCATCTGCATGCATGGGGCAGCAACCCAGCCCCCTAATCATATGTTGATTTATGAATAGGCGTACTGATGAGAACCTTGGATAAGGCTGTCACATTCCATGTGGTGGGGATGGGGAGATGACCTGAGTGGGAAGACTTGAGGGGGGGGGGGATATCGCTGGGTCCCACGGGGGCACAATTATGAGGTAATTGACTGATGTAAGTGATTAGGAGCATCATGTGAATATCGCTGATATTTACAGAGGACTTTGAGGGCCTCAAGTAGGCCTGTTTTGATGTACCAAATGGCATTAGCTGCAAGCACAAATAGTAGATTGGGAATGCATGGTGATGTGGATACAGGTCTATTTATATACACTACAAGTTGATACCATGGGTCCATGTTGATTCAGAGGAGGGTTTCTGTAGCTTGCATATTATGGCTGTGAATGTTCATTTACAAAACCCATGATTACGTAATAATGGAATGAGCAGGGAATCTTATAAGAATCTTAGAATGAACAATGTTCATGTGCTTCATTTGCATTTTACGTAGGAAAAGCCTGGCACATCAAGCAACTATGGGCCTATGAGTTTAGCTGTTTTCCAGGATTCAGAATACTGCATGTATTCACTCATCAAGCCAAACAAATTTGAAACATGAATCTTAACAAGTTGGGGTAGTGACGCATGATCCAAGAAATGCTCATTCTCGGCTTACTGTAAAAGTGGAAATTTCCGCGGTGTGGAAATTTTCGCGCATTTAGCGTGGTGTGAATTTGTGAAAAAAAATGTGTGAATATATTTGCACCTAAACGAAGTTCATATCGGTGCGCTTTGTATGCGCGCTTGCTTTGATGCATCACGTATCACGTACGTAGGTCTACGTTTTTGGTTTAGCCTTAGTCGGCGCTTCAACAACATCATCATGCTATTGCCGCTGCCCGGCCAGCACTGACGTGGCAGTGGTGAGCTGAGTGAATTGATCGTCTGAGGGTTGGACAACCCGCGAAATTTATTTTTCTCCGCCGAGCGTGAAAAATTAATCGCGCAAAAATTTCCACTTTTACAGTACATTTAAAATGCAAGTGAAAGCTGGAGTTCACAAAGATATATTTCAGTTGCCTAAGAATCACATCACCTAATCTGGTACCACTAAGTTGACCAGACACAACCATGTTTTCAGATAATCTGATTGAGTAACATAAATTGCGATGTTCAAAGTTATAATATTAGGGGCTGCAGGTTACTGAAATCGATTCATGAAAAAATGTCAATTCAAAATGGAATTTTCTCTCTAATTGCACCATCAATCAGTTTTCAGTTCCCTGTATTCTGAGGGGAGTTCTTCAAACTTTCTTTCTACATGTATAATGCAATGATATTAACAGGGATGCCTGTCAAGGGATATTTTAAGTCTATTGCTCCTGCATGTACTGTACATGTGCCGTATGTTTCTGCATTACTCTGACTCTGAGAGGAAGAGGTCAGTGCAGTGCACACTTTAATGGGATTGAAAACTGATTGAGAGGATGTTGCGTTTCCTGCGGCATTTCTGCATTTCATCTTCCCGTAAATGTCTTCCTTGCCTTTCTTCTGCCTAGGCCACCCCCCTCCTACCCCCTCCCCTTCTCCCCAACCCCCTCCCAGCCTCTCTTCCCTACTTACTAAAGTGGAGTACGTCCCCTTATTTTGAGCCTGCACTTTCGCTTCACAGCTGGCTGTGGGTGAGTGCACTTTCAGACTGTATGCAAGTGAGGAAGTCATTGAGAAATAGGTAAATAGCGTAAGGTGCACTTGTACATGTATATTGTCTGTAAGCAAGAGGAGGCAAATAGGGTTTGTGTGAAGTAAGAAGCAGGTATTGGTTTTAACCGAACATTGATAAGTGTTTTTCTGATTTTTGTGATGCAAAATGCATGGAGTATTATCCCCACAAGTGAGAAGGCTGGGAATATGTGATTAAACTCGGCATGAGAAAGTAGGATATAAACTGTAATATCATAATTTGAAAGTGAAAATAAGAAAAATACTTTAAGTGAGATAATCATATTCATGATTAAACACATTATTGGGTTTTTTTTAGTACAAAAAATTGATTATTTAATGAAAACCCACACATTGTTTTCAGAAACTTGATATGAGCTACCAGTTGGTAATATATTTGAAAGGTACATGTATTATTACATGGATGATTGAGCAAGTCCTGTAGATCTTGATTCCTCATTTGAAATGATTGAGAATAAAACAGGAAAAGAATATCATCAATTTCACAAACCTATACACATCAGTGAGTACCTGGAGAGTAATGAAAAAGTGGATACAATCCAATATAGATAACAAGAGCAGACCTAATTCAGGAGATCAAAGATCAGCTTACTGGACTACATGCAATTAGTAATAGTACACAGTAGTCCGTCCCATACATGGAATGCGCCATCACACCCTCGCTCTCTCATCCCAGCAGTGCACGAGGCAAGGTGATCATTTCTTGTTAACATCCTGAGCTCTCTTTACACTCCACCACGGACGGCCCCCACACAGTACAGCACCGGTCTATTGATTGGTGGTGTTTGTACGAACCTGGGTTGCTGATACGGGTGACTTCATCATTGATTGCAAAATTGGTGGAATTTGCGGGGAAGCAATGCTCTGGGTGTTGGAAGCTTTCTCTTCTGCCCCCTGAGAACCAATTCATATGTTGTCTGCACTCATCCCTTCAGAAATTCTAGGTTAAATGCCTCTACCACAGGAATTTGGAATTCTATACTGTTACATGAACATGGTGGGGATGTATTTTGTACTGTATTTCCCCATGTATATTTTGAGTATCAATAATATTTCTACTCTTAATTTCTCTCTCATTTCAGCCTAACGAAGACAGTCCACCACATCCCTAGCTATCCTGTAACTTTTGTCTACATAATGTAAAATAATTAAAAAAAAATTCTTTGTATTATTTTGTAACTCTTGTCTAATGAAAATGTTGGTACATGTACACTCTCTACTTTGCTTTGCACAGCATGATCCAAAGTCTTAAAAGAGTTTGGATTCATTGATTAACTTCCACAAGGGTGTTGATAATACCAGTGCTACTGCTAGTTTGGTGTTGTTCCATACAAATGTCTTATCCTAAGGAAATCAATAAAGTAGAGATCCATGTATTTGGGCCACAATGTCTTCAACACCATGCCTGCTCTATGAAATTTTGTTTACATCCAAATTTGATAGGTTTGGAGGGGGAGCCATATAACTAGCGTCAAAAAAGCTCTGTGAAAACAGGCCGCCATCTCCTTCACTGGTATCCCACAAAGTGTCAACGTAAACTTAGTCTCGGGGCTCCGGCTTCATGTTGCGGCCTGGCTTGGAGTGCGAATGAGTCACACAGATCAGAAATTAAAATCAATACGGCTTCCTCAGTTTGTGAAAGGGAGGGATACCTTTTGCCTGAGATGCCTAACCCAGATGCATAGTGAGCAAGGGTTGGGTGAGGTGGAGTGGGGTTTGGAGATGTGTGAGAGGTGATGTTGAGCTTGTAAGAGGCAATGATGAGCAGGTGAGAATGTGTGAGGGTGGGGTCACAGGGAGTCACTGCAGACACTCCTGTAGCAAGGTGTGGGTGGGGAAGTGGTACTTTAACCCTGTCAGTACCAAACTATGACAACCCCATTGGTCTGTAAAGTAATATGTGTGTTCATGGGATTGAGAAGTTAAAAAGACAAGGGTGTTTGTTATACTTGTGTGAAATGTTAAACTTGATAGAGACGTACTCAAACACATATATTGTTTTTGACATGAATACAAATTTGCATCACTTAATGTGTGACTTAGTGTTCTCTTTCATCACAATGAATAGGTAAAGATGATACTGTAGCTTTACTAAGTACATACGCCTGCTTTTTTTAAAAGAAAAACAAATCACAGGAGAAGATTGTTGGATTTGACATGGGATCAAAATTATTTTTTCATTATGTGATTAGAAAACCCATAACAAAGTTAAAGAATATAATGATGTCTCTTTAAAATCATGAGTAGAGCTTTAACAATTCCCACTCAAATAGTAAACACGTGCAGTACTCCGAGGATGCATACCATGTTCCTGCTCTCATACATGTTGTATGAACGTGTACCCATGCACACAGTATTGCGAACAGAAAAGAGTGATGCCCCCTGTAGCAGATGTTGCATGCTCCGTGCTGACAGACCGCTCAAATGAAGTGAAAACAAGGCACCAGGGGGAACAGAGAGTACCCTTTTCATCACCCTTCACAAGGGCCGCATTTAAACTAATAACCACAAATTAGGGGACGGGAGAGCTCTAGCTCCGCGCTGCGCTGGGACATGGCTACATTGTATCTACCAGGTATCACATTCGCATCCATGGTATGCGCATCGATAGTAGGAAGACTGAATAGAACTGAATCACCCGCTCCAGTTTGAACATGTTCATTATGAACCTGACATGCTGTAAGTGAAAGCTTAACCTACATACAAGGGGAGTTTGAGTCCGTGTTTAATAGTCTATAAATGTGAAAGCGAGTCGACGAGTAAGGGATTATCTGATTAATGTGCTAGAAAGAAAGGTTCCCATTTAAGCAAAATATTTCTTGAGAAAATAAATGAAAAGTCTACAATCAAACATGAGAGCTACATAATATCGGAGTTGGGGATTCTATTGTTTTGATACTGGGTTTGAGGAAACTGTCATATTTGTTGTGTTGTTACAGCATGAGTAAGCATGTTTCCTCTGATACTGAAATTTGTTTTCAAAACCATTAATTCATGTGCTTAACTTTCAAAACATAAGTTATAAGCCTTACATATTTCCTATGATTGATTGTAAACATCAGGCCAAAAATTTGAGGTCCCTTTTTTGATTGAGCTGGCTGTTGACCTTCTCAGCTCAAAAATTTGATTGCATATCCAGCTTTAAAGATTGCCCCTTTGTGTTTGATAGAGCTCTGAAAATGCTTGATGACCAGAGAGCAAATTGAGCTTTAAAGGGAATGTAGAGAAGTGGTAAGATAAAGTGATGCATCATCACAGCAGAACCGTAATGCTCCAATCACAGGTCCTGGTCTCGCTTGATTTCAGGAACATGTAAAGGAAATGTTTTAAAGTCATGAAGTTGTCAGGTAACACCCTGATCCTAAACTTGAATGAGACATGCATCGCTGCATAGTTTACTCAGTTTAATTGACTTCGCATTAAAAAAGATCTTGGCATATACAAACAAATTTGTTACAAAATTCCTTGGATGGACCCCCCAAAAAGTAAGGCTTATTAAATGGGGTTTGTGGTTATATGGGTGTTGCCATGGCGACAGGTCCCATCATCTTTCCCCTGCTCCACTTGCCCTTTAACTTTCTTTCCGCACTCAAGATGCTACCAAATATACATGTAGTACCAGTGAAGAGACTACAAATACACGTCTCAAACCATCCCTGTACACATAAGCATATTTGAAATATGTCTTTAAGAAATCAGGCACTGCTGGCTATGACGTCAGTGTTTGAAGAAAATGGGGCGTATACAGTATGGCCTACATGTATTTTCTCAAGGCTTAGCGGATGGTTTTATGTCAACCATACTATAATCAGGCACAAGCAATTTAAACTCATTCCTTCCTGGTTTACATTCTTTAGAGTCTGTCAGACGGCCACTTGGGTTTCCATGTGCATTGGTCAAATTTCAATAGCTTTTTCAGCCATATGTAATTGCCAAACTAGACGCCTGTCATGCGTCAACTGATTCTATCCAGTGATATACGTCTCGTAGCGACTGCATGGTTATTTTGATGCTGCCTTCCAAAACAGCTTTCAGCCTCCTACATGTACATCATACATCTTCCTATTTGTTTTTAGTTCTATGATTCTTTCCAATAACTTACAATCAGTAGCAACAATGTGTATATTTTTTATGTTGCCCTCCAAAACAGCTACCACCATCTGTCATCATAAATCTCTGTGTCTTTCACTGTATGTTCTTACCTCTCAGTTTATATTTCATCCATACAATCGAAGTGATCCAAGTCTCTGTCATAAACATCTTCACCTTGATCTGTTATGGTTTATTTTGATAACACAGGATAGTGTACAGTGTAACACAACATCTGTAATTCATTGATGTAATGAATAACCGTTTCTCCCCATCCACTCTCTGCCAACCCCCCCCCCCCCCCACCACCATGACAGTATACAGTGTAACACAACATCTGTAATTCATCTATGTTATGAATAACCATTTCTCTCTCTCCCTTCTTTGCCTCCCTCTTAGCTCACTCAGGGAAAGGGCGGAAAGTTGTACCTGTCGAGGAGGAGCGCCCCCCTACCCCACCCCCCAAGCCCAAGGAGCTTCAGCAGAGGTCATCGTCGACATCAAGTGCAAGTGACATTAAAGGTGAGTACTCTGCGGGCCGACTAGAATCAAATGAAATGCCATCTACTCATATTCCTTGGTATCACTCTTTGGTGTATTACAGATTTAAAGGTTACCAAGATGGGTAGGAGTTTGTTATATTTAGCCTTGGCCGGAGCTTGATCGATGAAGTATATAACATATGATGTTGGTGTGGCTATTAGATAAGAGTTGTTTTCCATCTTTTCTTAATTTGTTTAAGTCATTCCTAATAGGTGCATACCTTTGGGTTTAGAGTTTCTTTAATCAAATAACCTCAAGTTAGATGCAATCTTATTTGTATGTTTTTTGTGCATATTAAAAGAGAAGGCAAATACACAAATGAGATAATAGTGTTAAATGTGTGGGATTCATCCTTCTATATGACTGGCCATAAAGAATTGATGCAGTATATGGTATTACAATCTACTACATATATTTACTTATGATTTTTTTGGTTTCGCCACATACATCCTTGTTAACATAGTATTTTAAAAAGGCGGCTCTAAGCATTTGCACACCATAGCTACTAGTATTGAATTCTCTCTGGGCAAAAAGAATGATACCTTGTTACAATGTATAGGATGAACATAGAATTCAAAATCTGTTTGAAATTGATTTTCATGTCAGCAATTGTTCAAGTAGGTTGTTGTAATGGGTGACTTGTACATGTACCTAGATATCCGTGTATTATCCTACTTCCCGAGTTCCATCCCTTGGGATCACTCAGCAGTAATTGAGAGAATGATAATCCTGGGGCGCATTTCCTATTACATTGTTCACTTCCTCCCCAACTATGAGCTCCTGAGGCATTCACGGTTGTCAAGCTTTTAGAGTCTGCTCTTTATGTCTCTATTATTTTGAACTCTTGTCTGGTTTTGTATCGGTTATGAAAGGTTAGGCATCTTATGTGTGTCAACGAAATGGCACGATCAGGGTATTATAGTCACAAATATTGAAAAGTGCATAGTGAATGATTTTTTAATTGTGTTCTATATAGATTATCCATTTCTTTTTATTACTGCTGTTGTTAGTATTATTATTATTATTATCATCATCATCATCTTCATCATCTTCATCATCTTCATCATCTTCATCATCACTACCATTATTATCATCATCATCACCATTATCATCACCATTATCATTATACATGTAATCATCAGTATTATCACTATTATCATCATCACCACCATTATCATCATCATCATCATCATCATTATCCCCATCACCATTATCCCCATCATTATAATCATCATCACCATTATCATTCTTACCATTATCATAATCACCATCATCACTATCACCATTATCACTCACCATTATCACTATCACCATTATCACTATTATCACTATTATCACTATTATCACTATTATCACTATTATCACTATTATCACTATTATCACTATTATCACTATTATCACTATTATCACTATTATCACTATTATCACTATTATCACTATTATCACTATTATCACTATTATCATTATTATCACTATTATCACTACTATCACTATTAAAACTACTATCACTATTATCACTATTATCACTATTATCACTACTATCACTACTATCACTATTATCACTATTATCACTATTATCACTATTATCACTATTATCATTGCCATTATCATTATCTTAATTTTGGTTTTGATACATCAGCTATTATGTGCAGTAGTAGAAAGTAAAAAGATAGTTAAATTGTCTATAATCATTTACAATTACTTTCCTTGTAAGTGAAATGCGCATTCCAGGAATCAGTGCACTCGTTTTATAACTTCCTAGTAGAAAATCTAATTATGCTATCAGAAACAACCGCAGTAGCCTCCACCGTCACGTACTAGATAAAAGGATATGAGTGTCATGGAGACCTGTTTTCACCGAATGCAGTGTAGTTCTGTGTGTCTTCTATGCATGCTTACATTATGACATAGATTGGAGGAAAATATTGCCATGTAGAGTGAATATGATAATCCTTGTAAAGTGTGCAAGTGTGTAAACAACAAATCAATGATGACATCACAATTCTAAAGCAGATTTTAAGATTATTCATCTGGTGCAAAAAATCAGGAAAGTATTCCTCAAAACGGAAAGGTTTGTGAAAAGCATTGCCTCACGTAAACACAACAAAGTTGGCACTCCCACCTCCTTTTGGTCATGTATAGATAGCATCGTGGACGTTTTTACGAGTGGGAAATGGCAATGGTGATAAAGACAGATGTGATGCTGTGCAAATTGTGTTATCTGGGTAGAACCGATTGTGTAGAACTCACACCTAATTACCCTGCGACTGACATCTTTATGGGTATATGGGGATGTGTGTGTGTGATGATTGCTCTCTCAGGGACGGTTTACTTGATGTCAGTGAGGTACTGAGGAAGTTAAGAGGAAATGTTATATGCACGGGTCTCTTTTGACTTTAAAGGTAAGGGGTAATAATGGTAAGTATGATGGGACACGTAATCATGGTTAAATGCCATGTTCGCAGGTCTCTGTCTTGTAAGACTTACAGGATCACAGGAAGAAATAATGGTGAAATTTCTGTGATGGATGCAGAGGGGTTCTGCAGGGATTAGGGGTCCCATAAAACTCACCACTATCATTCATTCCTATTAACCCTCTCAGTATAATGGGCGTGAAGGTGTGTAGTACGCCAATGGGGTTTCAAGGCCTGGTAATGCGAAGGTTGAAATGAGTGTTAGCATTTCCGTACGCTTTGACAATTATGATTATTGTCTGACAAATCTGATAAAAGAAATGGAAATAGTGATGAATGGCACTTGAGCATAGGGTTCTCCAGATATGATATTTCATTGTCATTTTCTATGGTTTTAATTGTGTGTTATAGGTGTGAATGGAGGTTCGGTGGAGGATTTCCCTGACATCAAGCCCCCT
This sequence comes from Arbacia lixula, assembly GCA_963669155.1. Taxonomy (NCBI): domain Eukaryota; kingdom Metazoa; phylum Echinodermata; class Echinoidea; order Arbacioida; family Arbaciidae; genus Arbacia; species Arbacia lixula. Next base: position 5,482,684 of record OZ022576.1, read on the forward strand.
CCAGCTGTTGCCGTGGCAGCCATAGGGGTGGAGCCAGCGTCCAGTGTAGCCTCCATGCCAGGTAAGCTCTCGTCAGTCTTGGAATCAGCAAAGGAAGAAATATTTCAATATATTAACTTCAAAGAAGATAGGGCCCAGACTCAGTTTCACACCCATTGTATCTTCAAGTTTTCCAATGAATACTGGTACATGTATGCCAGACGTGTGAAGGAAAACAAACGCCATGCCAGTGTACAGTGCACAGCATGAACAAGTAACACTAAACATTCACTGTGTGATAAAATGAAGGTCTAAAGCATACCCTAATTTTCTCTGCTGAATGTGAGTGTCAAAATCAGCCATGAATGCATTGTTTTACTTTATTTTCATTTTAAGTTGTAACTACTGATGTAATTATTTAAATTCTGATTTTCTTTTATCAATATTTTCTTTTATTAATTGTTAAATATGTGCTGTTCAGCTTCTTGTATTACCAGGCTCTGTATCACACAGAGCAGCATTATTCAATCCTTGTGCTGACATACAGTAGCAACTTGGACACTGAGAAAGAAAGTACTTTCTGTCAATTCTTGATTATTTATATGAAGTGCATAGCTACTTGTAAGAAAAGTTTATGGAATTTGCATCTTCGCATCCATGGAGGAGAATGCATTAAATGGCTTGATTAATTCTGAAGTAGATATTAGCCTTCTTATATGCTATTTTAAATGCTAATGAGCTCATGTTTTTAAAAACTCTGAATTATACAGAAAAAAGAAAACAAACGAACATTGATTTCAAGAAGACATGACTCAATTGCCATTGACATTAGTAATTTAAATACACAACTCTGCATGCTATTCTTGACAAGTCTTTCGGATATGATGTGAGGCTAAATACAAAGCTAACATAGTTTATTTTTTCTGAGGCTATAATTCTGATTGAAGAGGAGACAAAACTGTCTGGAATGATTTCAGCTGCCATGGAGGGTTAGGCATTTTGGGAGCTATCCATTAAGCCTCTCAATAACAGCCTTGAGAACAATCTCCTGACCTAATTAAGAGTCTGTTGATCCACCAGGATAACATTGCCCTGAGAAAGATACTAGTACTTCTCTCATAATGTACTTAGCTCATCCTGGAGATTGTATCATTAAAGCACAGGAGGAGGTTAAGTGTGCCGAAAGATGCAAAAACACTGCGCTTCTCATGCATTCCCATACATAATGTTCATTGGTACATATTACCCTTAAATATCACTAATTGTTCATGCCGTTTTAGCAATATATTATGGCATTTCTTGTGCTATTTTTAAAGTGTTTTCACTCAACCATGACACAAAAATGACTTCTTATGTTTACTTAATAGGTCATCTTTGTCAAAATTGTGTCAAAAATTGTGTCATAGTGTCAAAAATTGAAAGGACATAAATTATACACCAGAAATGGAATTCATCAAAAATTCAATTCATGACAGAATCCCCAAATTACCCTTGTGACTTTTGAAAAGTGACATTTTTGCCTTTAAAATTTCCCCCTCATGCATGACTTATTAGATTAATCTGATTTTAACACAGAAGTTAGTCAATAAGTTAAGGAGCAATCCTGCCAATTTTTTTGCCCCAAACCTCTTCGATAAATAGTTATGTTATTTTGCTTAGGAGGGGGGGGGGGGGGGGGGACTTACTTTTTTGTTGTGTTTACAGGAATATGTAACATAGTAGCCATTGATGCATATGAGTCTTTAAAATATAAGATGTTCATAAGATATGGTGCTAGCCTTGTGAGAAGAAAGGAGGTAGATAGAGAATTAATTCAAGATGCTGTTTAATGTTAGCGTGGTAGCTAGGGAGATGATGTGCGTAACCTAATTGTTTGTCACATTTGTGCGAAGAGCGACCCAATCAATGTACTTTGCCTGTGGGCAAGTTTAGTTCTGACACTGTATGTGGAAAGGATTACTCCATGTTTTCATAATTGTTGACATTTCCATTTAGGGGCACCTGTCCAAACATGAATGCCCCAGTGTATCGGATCCCTCCAGTTAGAGTTTCCCCTTCTCATTTTATGTTGTATTGGTATTACAGGTCATGAGGAGGGAGACAAACTGTGTTGACTTTATTTGACTATATTTCATGACAGTGAAATATTTGTCATGTACCGGTATTGCATTGCACATGGACATTAGCCTATATATTCTAATGCAAAAAAGAGGATGTTTTATATTTCTTATATCCTGTACTAGTAGTAGTTTGAACTTTCTCTATATTGATATTAGCATAATTGAACCTAGAAGTTAGTGTAATGATTAATTTTATACACAATTTTATTTAATGTGCGACTTTTTTAGTGGTTGTCCATTTCTTATGACATTGAAAGGTAATTTGTTGAAAATAAATCATTGAAATAATTGAAAGTATTGGGAGAACTATTAAATATCACATTTGCATCAATTTGCAATACCTACTTATATTAGTAAATGTAGGGATCACTACGTACAAAGTGCTTACGCTGTTTTCGCCAAAGTTAAAAAAAATGCGCAGGAATAATCCAGACTGCATAAAATGAAACCATGCCCCTGGTATTGTATTGCGGCATTCAAGAATTACTTGAGGTATGTTAGTGTAGCCATAAATTGTGGCTGATGTGTGTGCCAGCTGCAGGCTGAAGCTTCATCTGTCTCTGCCATCTTCAGCTGCTCAGGTCTTTGGTCCTTTCCCCTCTTGCTGCTCCACGGCCTACCTTGTTTAACTTGGGCCTGTCAAGTTCAGACTCCGCAGTATTTTTTCTTAAAGTTGTTGATGGGTTCTCCCTCTGATATTTGCAGTTTAGGTTGCACCATATTGTGGGCATGTACTGTAGCTTGTATCCTTTGTGAAGAACAGCTGATGGTAGGAACGTATGGGTATTGCTATATGCATTGGAGTATGGTTATTTTTAAGTACTTACGTAGTAATACAATTTAAAACTTGCCACCTACCCATTATTACCCCGACTTTGAAGGCCTAATTTGCGGCATAAGTTTGTTCAGGCCATTGGATCGGAATGTTCTGTATAAAGATTTGAGAAAATATGAAATATTACATTTGTTGGATAATTACTGTTCATGGTCAACAGAAGTTGCAGTATCCAATATAAACTAACAATGAAATACTAATAAGTAGGAGGGCATACATGTACATTGAAAATGGGCCAATGGCCATTAAATCCCAGCTACTAATCAACCACAGAAATAGAATGACCCCTGCTAACGTATAGATCAAGTGCACAATGAATACAGTGATGTACACTTTATTGTTGATGTCCACTTACTAAAGCAGACAAGCATTTTTATATGCCCTTTATCACCACATTTCATCTCAAACCTACAATCATATTCCCCCTTGGTATTCTACAAAGGTCTGTAGATGGCTCTAAGCTCTGCCAAGGCCACCACAGGCCCATTAAAATGGTTAAATGCCCATGCTACATGTAAGTGTCCTCTAATTAGATCTATTCTCTGCATCGTTGCCGGGATGGAACTTGGGAGTTCCAGCCATTGCCTGAGCATCCAAGCAGAAACATACCACGCAATGGGTCAAGAATAAATTGATTTACTGAAATGTTTGCAGATTTTCTCACAGGTTATGGATCGATGTTCATACACATGCATGTAGTGGAGGGTTATGACAATGTGAAGTGCTCTGTCAATATGTTGTGTTTTAGGGGGTATGGGATTTCAATATCAATGGAAACATGACCCTGGGTGAAGAGGCACGAGGAAGTGTGTGGATGCAGAGTCAACATCACATTTTCAAGTTAATTCCATTTTTGTTCACATTTATAGACTTGATTTATGTTACCTCCATGAGGTGGCTAGTGATATTATTAATATATATATCTTCCATGAAGCCCTGTAGATAGATAATAGAGCAGCTTGAAGATATTCAGATATTCTTCATAGTACATACTATTTTATCCTGTAGCTCAATACAGGTATGTTTCACTCTCCCCTCTCTCCTCTCCCCTTCTTCTTTCTTCTTCTCTCCTCTTCTATCTTCTTCTCTCCTCTTCTATCTTCTTCTATATTCTCTCTTCTTCTGTCTTCTTCTGTCTTCTCTCTCCTTCTCTCTCCTTTTCTCTCCTTCTCTCTCCTCTCTCCCCTCTCTCTCCTCTCTCTCCTCTCTCTCCTCTCTCTCCTCTCTCTCCTCTCTCTCCTCTCTCTCCTCTCTCTCCTCTCTCCTCTCTCCTCTCTCCTCTCTCCTCTCTCCTCTCTCCTCTTTCCTCTTTCCTCTCTCCTCTCTCCGTTCTCCTTCTCTCTCCTCTGTTTCCTCATTTTCCCTTTTCCCCTATCTCTCCTTCCTTTCCTTCTCCCCTTCTCTCCCTCTTTCCGTCTCTCCGTCTCTCCCTCTGCACCTTCCTCACTTCCCAAATCCTGAACTACTTATTGTAATTTATAGCATTAGGGCTCAAATCTACATTTTCATTTCAGCTGTTTTATTAGCCAGTTTTGTGGTGCCAAGTTGATAACTCTACATTTTAGTCAGTCCTATTGCCCTTGAGATAGTTAATTTAAATGGAATGGTCTTGGATTGTGCAGTAATTGAATATATAGGACTACACATGATTTACGTTACAGTAGAAAATGTAGTAAAACCATCTTATAAGCATGGTGGAAAATGACAGGAAACAGTTATGTTTTGTATGGAGAATTAACTGCAAGATCTAATGATTGTTCTTTTAATTGTTATTTTCTCGGTGCAGACCAATGAGAGAACATCCCGTAACTCTGAATTAATAATGAAGGTTTCATGGCTTTCACCGTTACATTGTGGTGCATCCCTTCTGCCTTTTTTTTTTACTGGTTTTTGAAAAGCCTTCAGCACATCAACACTAAAAATATCTCTCTTATAATTTGATCAGTAGTTTCATGAATTTTGAAGAAACTTCTATAATTGTCCTGCTTTGAAACAAAAACTTATTTCAAGCATTTTGTTTGACTTTAAATTCAGTAAGCATGCTATGTATGATTGTAACAGAGACATTGGTATAAAAAATGGTCAGTTTGTACATGTATATATGTAAATTGAAATTTCTTTTGAATGTGCCAGGATTACATTAAATTAAATTAATAGCAGCCATGGAATCCCTGGTTTACAGTTGCAGCTTGTGATGCCACTGCTTTGAGGAATTCTAAGTGTGATACTACACATCTTACATCAAACCGGTGCCAACCGGTGGTACAGCTTTCCTGCATTTTTGCATATAATTTGTAGCAGAGAGCTATATGCAGAAATGAGGCTGTAAACAAGAGGAAAGGCTTGCGTGATGCATCGCAGCCTGACCAAGGGCAGAAATCAGGGTTCTGAATTACAAATTTGACATCTCTTGCTGGCTGCGATGGTACGTGCGACACAGCAAATGGGATACACATCCCCGGTGTATGGGCAAATCAAGCACAGGTAGATTCTATTCCATTCCAATTGATGATATGCAGCCGATGCTTTCTGCAGGCCTCTCCAGGTCAATGGCTTATAGTGAGTCATAGCATGGCTTGGCTTTCACTCTGCAGCCACTGCTTTGAATTCCACCTTCCTTTGTGGACAGTACTAGCTACCCTAGCCTTCTTTTAGTTTGTTTGTTTATTTCTGTCGGGTAGTAGAAATGAATGAATTATTCTTGGGAATGCAGATGATTCTGACCATTTATCCCTGTGTTGGTTGTACGTGATGACAGAATGGCAATTGCATTGGGGATGAGGGTGATTTAGCCCCCAATGTGCTTAAAAGAGCCCCCTTTGATAACAGAGGAGCCCCATGTGAACAAGGATATCAATTACTTTTAGGATGAAGACCATTTGTTTCATGACATGAGGCTTGAAAAGTAGCCCCTGCAAATGTTTGTATTCCCCACCCCATATTATACTAATCATACTCCTTTACTTACTAGTTATTTCTGGTTTGTCTTTAGTAGTGATCTTGTTGCCGCTCTTTCTTTTCTCATCTAATGAAATAGAAAAACTCCAACCGCCTGAGGTGCCAACAACTTGACGCATACCTGATATTTGTCCTTGGAGCATTTATTTCTCCGGTCCTCCTGCCATTTTCCATTTCCTGTGGACTGTATTATGATGTGTGCAGTCTCCTGAGTTGTTATTTATTTCTTTATTTCTGATTTAGATCTCTCTCCAGTCAATGGAATTGATATCATGGGGTCAGTGGCTCAGTACTCTATATAGAGCTAATAGCTTTACGCTTCTCGGTCATCTCAAGTGGCAATTGCACATTGTTGGTTCATACACGTGCATATCACACTCTCCTATATGTACATTGTGTAAATAGGAGGGGCTGGAAACAAGGAGTATTTTCAAAAGTACGGCCCTTCCAACTGCTCCTCCCCCATCTGTCCTCTCCAAACCTTATCTCTATTTTCTCTGCCCACATGGGAGATGGGGTTTTGTGAATGTTGCCATGGAAATGCCATATCTTGAGAGTAGCCTGAGGGATTGTTGAAATAGTGACAAATCCCAGAGAGGTGAAGTTCCTCAGGGGTCACTCCACCGCTTCCTCACAGCATATGCCAAAAATCTGGTGTTGGTTGCAGATGTTTTTCTTTGTTTTCCTCCCCCCAAAAAAACAAAACCCAAGGAGATGCAGAATGCTTTCTAGATCCTTCAGTTTCGCAGTGGGGATGTTTTTCCCCAGTCAAGGTTATTTACCAGTCCTGAAGGCAGCAGTGTCATAATAAAAAACAACAACAACAACCTGCACATGGCACAGAATAAATTCACACTTAAGAAGAAATCAACAACTTAAACAACAACACAATATAAAAAATAATAATCCATGAAACAAATGAAGTGAGTAGACAAAATATGCATTATAGATCTTCTATAAACAGCACCATCTACCCTTATATGTTCTAGTATGTTGATATATCAATGTATTTTCTTTACATTGTGCTAAAAATGATGCTTCAATTTTCCAGAATCAATGGAATGGTATCACATCATGAAAGAGTATCACATATTTGATATTCTGTTTTCTTAATCCTGTAATTAGCAGGTTGATGAAACCACTTTTGTTTGTATCAGGAAGGTTGAAGAGCTCATTATCTGTACATTATTACTGAGTGCCATGTTAACTCAAGTCTTTCCAGTGGCCTTGGCTGTGTGTGTGTGTGTGTATCTACTGGCAATAAGTTACTGATCACAACATTATCAGATTATAAAATCAAGGCCTCCATTGATAGTCTATAGATAGCCCAGTGGAGGTACATGTGCAATGCAATGTGTATCTTTTTTTATGTTATGTTGCTATGTTGGTCAGTATTGGACAACCATAGAACTTGATTATGAAGCTCAAGGACACTCATAAAGTATTAGTGCTAAAAGTAAGGGGGAGAAATTGGAAAGAATTTGAACTTCTCCCTAAATTGCTAGGAGGTGCCTAGAGAGTATCATGAGATATCATAAGATGGAGGGGGGGGGGGGGGTACTATTAATGCTAGCTCTGACAGATACATGCATATTTATACAATGCTAAATGAGCCTTAGTATTCCAGACAGCCCGGAGTTTGTGAAAAAGGCATCTTGAGAGTGAAATAGAATTCATATATAGCATGCAAGATGGGGTAGCTTGCAGACACAGTGAGATGTAACCTGAAGAGCTTGTACTTGTCAAGAACAAGATGGAGAATTTCCCCTGAAATGTCAAGTGATTCTCTAATGATCCGGGTGGATTTGAACGGATCGCATTAGCCACCTGACAGTCTTGCATTTGATTTACCGTACAATATTCATCATTTTACATATATTGTAAAGTCACTTTGTGTTCACCAACTGCACATGAACATACAGATGTGTATGAAGGCATTAAGCTGATAATGAATGGTTTGGTGGCTGCACATTACAACTTTTTTGCACCAAGGGGATAAATCACCCAGAGCTCTCCCATAATATTTTCACTGCAGTACAAGACATTCGCATATTGAACATCATCTTCCACCTCTTGTTTCATAACTCCTTTGATTAAAAAAATATATATTGATAAGATTCCTCCCAATATGAAGTCGGCAAGTCTGCGGCTATCGATCGGCAAAGTGAGTTCCAAATGAGAACATGAAACGGTTATGCTTGGTGATGAAGTTGCCATGACTCAACGCTGTGCTGTGAGTATGGTTGGTGGTGTGTTGAGTGCGTATGTATTGGTGAGGTTGGGGTAGTCTTGGGGTAGGATCGATCAGTGTTGGGTGCCAGGATTATTGGGCCAAGGGCTGCCAGTGTTTATGTCTCTGTCAACTGATTCCCACTATGGCTCGCTCAAGCTCTGGCTTCTCCCCGGGGCTGAGTGATGACTTCAATTAGTTTGTAGCAAGAGCTGGGATCAGGCGCGAAATAGTCTCACAAGTAGAGACTCTACGTAATAGTTTCACTTGGACATTCTTGTGTTAAAAGAGTACAGTAATTCATGATGTAAGTGTAGTTTGGTGTAATAATATTTCCTACATAATGGCTGCTTAACTGTCAACATCACATCAATCCCATATGTAGAAGCTTAGCCATGAATCCATTTTTTTTGTTGAAGACTTCAAAAAACCCACTTTGATGTGAATATGATATTTGAAACTTTTCTCCTCAACCTATTCATGTTGAATAGATAATGTTATGTTCAACATATATGCAAAATTAAGGTTTTTTTCTGGTCTTTTCCCATATTTAGAATATCATTCTAGACAGCAATAATGTGTTTTGTTATGTGTAGAGCTCAACACTAGCAGGCATAAGTACACATGGGCATCCCATTTGGAACCAGGGACCCCTAAATTCTAGGACATATAAGACCTTTGACACAAATTTGAAATAGATGTCTGGACCCATTAAAAAAAAAAAAGATTATACACGTAGCACTGATGTAGACTATATGTAGACTATAGGACATGCATCTGATCCATACTTATAGGCCTGTCCACACTCACAGTGTACATGCAGTCTGGGGATGTCAATGACCTCACAGGGGTCAACTCAGGTCATGCATCCACATGTACAGATAAGGCTCTATTAACAAGACATTTGATTGATCAGAGCAATTACATTAAATCATTATTAGTATTGAGTACTATGATGTGTATTTATCGAAACTTTGATGATGATGATGATGATGATGATGATGATGATGATGATGATGAGGATGATGATGGTGGTGGTGGTGATGATGATGATGATGATGATGATGATGATGATGATGATGGTGATGATGATGATGGTGATGATGATAATTATGATCAAGCTCTAGATCAAGACCAACATGATAATAGTAATTATCATTATAACTTTGCCAACATGATCATTGTAAATGTAATGGCTAGGGAAATTATACTGGCAGTGGCAGGAGAAGTCAGTAAGTTGCACTGCAGGTAGCAGACTGCTTTGCTGTAAGACTACATCACGGCTTTCAATGGTGCTCAAGCGTCCTTCTCTGAATGAAAACTTTATACTAGGAGCTGGTCAGTGACCTTTCAGAGTTCAGCTATGGTCATTTTTTGACCTCTTATGCGATGAGGGTCAATTCATATTTGCATGACTGTGGACTTGACTGCTATTTCCAAAGATTTATTCACTATACTCTGTTAGTTTCAAGTTTCAAGTCTCTTAAGTAAATATAATCCCAAAAGTAATGATAATGTACTGTGTATGAGTGCTGCATTGGATTTTGATAGTGTTATACGAGATAAAACTTTCTCTGCACGTAATATTGAAGTGTTTAGGATATGACACTTACATAATAAAGTGGATAAACATCCCACAACACGACATAGAGAAAAAGGAGTCTTCACAAATGTTCCACAGCTTATGTCACCAGTTTCAAATGTATCTTATTATCGAATGCTACATGCAATGCATGAAAACAAATAAAAGTAGCTTAACAAAACTCCACACGAATGAATAGAGAAAACAAAGTCTTCACCACCATATCAAGTACAAAGTTATCACCAGTTTCACATTTATTGTATGATTGGCTATATCATGAAATGAAAACAGCTGAAAATATCAAATATTGGATGTGCCTCGCCCCCCAGTCGGGCTGACTATGCATGCATTGGAGCTGCGGTAACCATTTCATTTGGCAGTCATCATGGCTGGGAGCCCCTCCCATTAGGTTCCCATCAGATGTGATAAGGCTTCCTCACAAATAATTCATGTCCCATGAGCTGGCAGGGTCTGCTGCAATCATGCTATCCACAGATAACTAGTACTACAGATGTGAACGCTCGGATACAATTCTCTGATAACTGAAATGCCCTAGATATTCCTGCAATTTCTAATCTATGAGTGAAAGAAATATGATAAAAGGGAATGTAGAGTAATACAATTCTAAGCTCCTCCTTTCTGTTGTACTGGGAATAAACTAAAAATAAAGACTGAAAAACTGTCTCTGCTGGGTTCTTAGTGATACGCTTTATTTCTTTAAGTAATATTTCCCACAGTGCTTGGATAACTGAAGTTGATATTATTAGTACCATACAGATCACCAAGTTCTCTCCAATATTAGACTTGTTTGCACAGGAATGTCTGATCTGCAAGCATTATTTATGAATTTTTTACACAAATGTGTGTTGATAGAAAAGTTTGTACATATACTCCTTTGTTCCGGCTTAAAACGTTTGCACATAGTGTTCATACCATGAATTTGAACACTGATGAGAGCGCTGTCTGTGACAATATAAACTTATAGATCATATTAGTATAAAAAAATTTGATTTCTAGGAGAATGAGGCACTCACTCTTAGTATCTATTTGATGTATTGGGGAAGAAAGAGATTTTGAGATGATTAATGTTCATGTACATGTATGACTCATTGATATTCACTTAAAAGTGTCCCAGAAGAATACAGGCAGAGGTACACAATGTATGTAGGCTTTGCTACAAAACCATTATTGTGTTTTGGAATGCAGAGGATTGGAGATTTATGTATGTGTAATCCATTGCTTTCTATGAAAGTCTCCCCTGGGATGGATCACAAATTATTTGTGGTGAGATCCTACCTTTCCAGGTAACCTAGTCAAATATGATTATCTGGCAGCAATTGAATTTGAAAGGCTAAGGCCATTTCAAAGTTGTCATCAGAAATTGTATGCTTTCCACTCCTCTCCCCACCCCCACCCCCACTTGCATACACAGCACTGTAAAAGGTGACATAAAGGTCAATGCTGCTCTAGATTGTAGCTAAATGTAACATTGAAAGCTCTTGGTTCACACAGTATGTACAGTGTATTTCTAGCCTATCATTGTGGGCATGGAAAATTGATTGAAAAGGAAATTAAAATTCATTGTGGTTAATTGGGTAGAAGGCTCCATGCAAAGATGTTGAAGCAATTTCAATCATTCATATTGATACAGAGAATCAGAGTTCTTTGGTATGACCCTTTGGTAACATTGTAATTTGTAGCAGAAATGTTGATGATTTCCTCCTGTGTGGTGGCTAAACAGGAGTGATTACCTCTGCTTGAGTGGATAATGCAATATTATTTGATGGAGTCCTAAAATTCACATCAATTCAGCTGACACTTTGATGAATTCATTTTTTCACCTCATAAAGCTTTCTTCTTTGGTTATGATACCCATTAAATATTTAGTGCCCATCCCTTAGAAGCTCAAACCTGACCTCATTGACCTCTCTTGGAAAAGGTCATCCTTCACAGTACTTGTATACATGTACACATTAGTGAAAACAAATACACAGTTAGGGGCTCGGGCGATTTAGCCCCTGAAAATGCGCCAAAGAGCCCCAGTGAGTAACAACATAACAGTACCCTATGTGAAAATGTGTTTTTCCCCTTTAGGGTATAATATATAGTGCCGCTCAGAATGTCCCCATTTTAGAAGATCAGACTTGAACAGTAGCCTGTGCAATCCCCCCCCCCCCCCCCCCCCCCCAGTATGTTTTGCACTCTTGGTGCTCTTCCGTTGTTGTCAGTATGGTTTCATGACATCGTTAATTTATTCTCTGCTGGCAGATTCTTAGAGTGATTGCCATTTAAGCTATGACAGATAGAGTCTGACATGTATACATCTCTTTTGCGCTCTCAATATTCACATTGTTGCGCTATCCCATTGTCAGCATGGTTTTATTGCATCATTGATTTATGCACTGATAAAGAGATAGTGATCACCATATTTTAATGAAAGCTATGACAGATTGAGCCTGACATGGAACAAAGAGATAAGATCTGTATTGACTTTACATGTATCTCCAAATGAAATGTTCAAGATTGCTATCCGTATGGTGTTCAACACTGTTTGCCAGACAATATACATTTATGATATATATAAATGATTTGATCTACCTGTCACGCCTGTCGGTTCCTTTAAAACATGATTGTAGTTTACTGTTTACCGTCATTGTAATAGTTTTTGAAGAGGTGAAGGGATAATAATGCCAGTCACATCATTTGTGTGATTTGTCACATGTATTTACTGTATTCCATGTGAATGAAAATGCACCTCATCACAGAATAGGAAATGGTTGGGTTATACATCATGAGTGAAAACATGTTCGTGCTCTTTAGGTGTATGTTAATGTGTTTGGATTAATAGTTTAGAGTATGCCATTATACTAAAACGTGTATGAAGAAGTGAAAGTGAAAGATATGACATCAGTACCATCGTAATGATACACATATATGTACAACACGTTTGGATGTATTGTTGTGATGCTTGTTTTGATACAAGTATCAATTAAATGATGCTCTTTTTTATAATGTGGGCGTATGAATCTCATAATGGGAGTGGATACTTCCTCGGCTAAAGAGAGGAAGTAATGACAGTTGCTCTCTTAAGAGTCTCGAGGCACAAGTATGATAGCAGTATCACTGCAATTAATTTAAATGTGTTTCCGCCACGTGTCATGAGTGTTATGATATGTGTATATATAGTGACTGATTGGGGTATGTATGTACAGTACAGCTTTGTTATTTCTCAAAAACACATGTCTCCTTCGCGTTCTCTTAAAGTATTGTTTAACGTTGATCTACCCTGGCCTGAAAAGTATGATGAGTTTTGGGCACTCTGGTGATTGTTGCATATCAGTCTATCGTTTAAATGAGCTCGATATTTTAAACTAGCTATAAAAAGCTTGGTATTTTAGAACTGTAATAACAACCTTCATGGTTAATTTTGAGTGAAATAATATTATTATAATGCTTAATTTTCTGTATGCTGTATTTGCTTTTTGTTACTTGCAGTGTCGCAGACTTCGAGGAGCAAGAGATTCTTTGAGGAACCTCGTGTAGACACACCACCTATCCCATCATACCCCATCCAGAAACAGGAAAGACCAGGTGAATATTGACACATTATTCTAGCTATCATTAAATGTGATAGTATTAGTAAATGTTCATTATTGTAATAAATAAATCCTACAAATTACAAAAAAGTAGGATGGTGAAAACAATTTTTTTTCTCTTGATTGGGATTTTTAATTTTATTTTGTAACAGTAGATTAAGATTCCTTTTATTGAATATATTTACAAAATGACCATTGGAATGATGTTTCCATCATCAGTTTATAACTGCATGAACCAAACAATTGTGATGGTCTTATATATTTGACCCGTCATTATGTATTGAGTCTGAAGCAAGATTTTTTTAATCAGCTCTTACTTTTTAGCACATACCATAGTCTGTAGAAATGCAAATTTGTATGATATATAACAATAACATTTCATAGGAATTTATCACATTAGAGATCATGAGCCTGTACTTCACCTATTTGTCATCTTCCTTCACATACCCTCCTGTACCCTTCATCCATCCTTACATCTACCCCGCACCACATGTCTTCTTGTGAATCTCACCCTATCCCACCCCCTTTGTTTTTGCCCCTCCTTCTAGCACTACCAGAACTCCCCCTCAGCAGATCCTATGACGGCCCCCCAGCCCCTCCCAAATTGTTCATCCCTCCTCCCCCAGCCGCGCCCCCTTCCGGCCCCCCATCCAAAGTGAGCTCCGACTCAGATTATGAGGACATCCCAGAGAATGCCAGCTTATGCGATTCATGTCACGGTAAGGAGTGAAGCGTATTTTGTTAGCCCATTCTTTATATCATGCAACATGTGTACAAATTCACAGAGAAAGACATCCTAGAGAAGGCAAGCTTCTGTGAGTTGTAATGGTAATTATTTAATCATATGTCCAGGGCCCTGTTGCATAAAGCTCACCATTGATGGTAACTTTGCTATCAATGGCAACTTCTATGGAAACCTTTTATTTGATTGACTGTTGAGCGATGTTACCATGGTAGTTACCATTGATGACAGAGTTACCATTAATGGTAAGTTTTATGCAATAGGGCCCTGGTCCCATTCTTCACATTGTCCAATCTGTGAATTTGACAAAGATTAACAGACTAATTTGGTAGAATGATGTCTTCCTCCACAGGTTTAGTTAAAGTGAATTATCAGGGGACAGAAAAGTAACCTCATATGCAGTAGAGCAGATGTTCATGTGCATATCAGCACTCATGGTATAGAAATTGTTTACAATTTCAATTGCAGTTGTCAGAGGTTTTATCACAGCATGGTGAAGTTTGAATTTAACTGACAAGGCATCTTGTAGTGAGAATAGCGTGTTACATTTTGTAAACGAATGAAGAGCTAGTCTGAGAAAGTTGGGCACAGATTTATGTTTTTTTTACTAAATGTACATGTAAGCTATACTCATCAGTTATGAAAGGAGATGGTTTGAAAAATTGTAAGTTGGCTGTAATAGCTTTGAAAATCATCCTATTGTACTCTGGTGACATTTTGATGCAATCTGTCAATTGTTGGTCTATCTTACAGGGGACACCAGCACACCCCCACCAGCCCCCTCAGAGGCTGCAGAGGCCCTCATCAACAGACTGGGGTTCCTCTTCAGCCAGGGGCCCCGCAGCGCCCCTCCACCAGGGCTACCCTCAGGACCACCCCCACCACCCTCGGGACCAGAGCCTCCAGAGCTGCCCCCTCCTCGCCAGCCTCAGGGGGTACGGCCCATGCTTCCAGACCCCAACCAGGAGAACATCAACCCCTCCCTGCGGTCGGGTGCCTCGTCCGCTGGCGAGCTCCACAAGGGGAAGGCCGCTCAGGGCAAGGATATTGGCCACGGTGGAGGCCAGCCTAAGCACCCCATGCTGGGAGGGATGGTGATGATACCAGGGAGGATACAAGATGGAGACGGGGAACCACTCTCCAAGGTTGCACGCCATCCCAGCGATGACCAGGGTGGTGTCAGCCAGCAGCAGTTGTCAGGGTTCAACCAGACGGGGCGAGGGAGTGGACGTGGTGGGAACCCCACAGCGGGCTTCAACCATAGTAGGAAGGGGAGCGGGAGGGGAAAGAACATGCAGAGTGGATTCTCACAAACTGGAAGAGGGAGTGGGAGGGGCTCAGACAGGAGGGGGTCAGGAGGAGGGGGAGGGGGAGGAGGTGGGAGCGAAGCAATGTCTGGTGTCAGTGGAAGACATATGCAACCAATGATTAATGTGCCATCTCAGGGAGCACCGCAGGTGCCGATGCAACAAGTACCACACAGAAACCAAATGCAAATGCAACATCAGCAACAAATACACCAGATGCATATGCAACAGCAACAACACTTGCAGCAGCAGTATCAGCAGCAACAGCAGCACCAACAGCACCAACAACAACAGCAGATGTATCAACAGAAGATGCAGCAAGCTCAACAGCAAATGTACCTGCAACAGAAGCAACAAATGCAACAGCTCCAGCATCATCACCAAATGCATCAGATGCAGCAGAATATATGGCAACAGCAGAAGTTTGCACCACAGCAGCAGCAGCAGCAGCAACAATCGCATGGGAATGGTGTTGTCCAGGGGAAAATTCAAACGGTAACGGACCAAAGGTTTGCGACGGTGCAGTCCATCCCAACTTCTGCATCACGGCAGAGAGGTCCATCTGATCCGCAGCAGCAGGCATCGGAATCGCCACCCTTACCGAGCACACAGGACAGACTAGGGAAGCTGCAGTCAGACGGTGCACCTCAGAGGTACACTGACCAGCAGGTGCCTGAGGCTGCCTATGCAAACAGTACCAACCACAACAGAACTGGGCTCGTTGCGGGGGTACGTGCCAGTACCCTGGAGTCCCGCAGCAAGCAGAGCAATCGCGGCCAGGCACCCAAGCAGAGCTCTCAGGGCCGGCCCGCCAGCTACCAGAGTCCTGGCAATGAGGGGGGGCCAACTCTGGAGAACCGGCTACAACAGCTGCTGGAAGGGGGCGTGAAAGGTAGACCAGGTGACCCCAGCTCAGTTACCAATGGGAACACAGCGCCGAATGTACAGAAGCCCAAAATAGGCCCCCATGACTCCAACAATAAGATCTCGAACATTGACAATAAGCCGGTGTCGAGCCATCTACGGCAGCAGAGTGTTGATATGATCAGGCCAAAGATGGCCCATCCCAGGAAGATTCTGAACACCAACCACCAGCGAGGGGCATCACTGGATTCCTCTGCAAATGACTCTTTGAATATATCCTTCAACAGTACGACGTCCTCGGTGGATGATCCTTCGCTGACGAGTGTTTCATCCATGGAGGGCTATGATATGTCTTCTATGCAGGTCCCGCCCTCTCCTACCAGCCCCAGGGATGTCATGGCCAACATAGAAGGTATAGACCATCTTTCTTCTAGTCCTCATTGTCTCATGAGCGTAGTCAGGAAGCAGTATACCACACAAAATGCTAACAAGTCAAACAAAGACGATCATGTCAAATCTTGCTTTGTTAGATAGATTGTAACATACCTTTGGTCTATTATCGTAACTGTATAGTTTGCTGATTTGTTATGCAGCTCATCTCATGTTTAGATCAATAGAAAAATGCCTCAATCATACATTCCTTGTAATCCTTTTTTCTTTTCTTTTTTACAACAGAAACAGCATTGCCTGTGTACTTAATGCGTAACATGGTCACATTACTCCATTTTCTATGCAAGCAAGGAGTATTCACAAAACAAAGCACCATAGAATGGTTATGTTATAATAATCCCAAAGTTTTAACAGTTTGACTACATCAGGGCCCATTCATAAAGAGGTGCTATAGATCTGAAACAATGGCAAGTCCATGCAATCAATCAATCACAAGTCAAGTTGCGATCAATTGCAACTCGTTATAAGATAGGGCCCAGGAAAGATCAGTTTTTCATGCTGTTTGTGTAACATGGTAGCCTCACTCCTGTCATTCTCACAGGCAAGCAGTTCCGTCTCGGTCACGCACCAAGAACCAACCCAAGCAAGCAAGTCAGTGGCGGCCGGCAGCAGGCAGGGGGGCGCGCAAGCTTGACCAAGCAGCCCCCAGTCCATCACACCACTGCACCCTTACCCAACGGCCAGCTGCCCACATCAGCCTCCGAGGATCAGATGACCAAGGGGTCGCTGGTCAGCGAGGACGGTGATCAGTCGCAGGAGAACTCGCTGGGGGATAAAGCAGAGGTGGTGGTGGGCTCTGAGAAGGGAAACTTCACCAATCAGGAGGTCCACCTCAGTGGGAGGGGTACGCTGGTCTCACAGGCTAGACTGCGGTCAGCATCAAGTGAGTCACCCTCATTGATCACAGCTGTCCATGTGCAAAAAACAAATCATAAAATATCATCTCATCTTCATTGACTTTGCTTATACTTCATTACAATGAATTCCTGAATACTTAAGGTATTAATGTAAATACCAAATATTTACATCCAATTTTGTTTGTAGTCCTAATTTATTCAATGGGGAAAGTTGGCAGCCTTGCAACATTCACGGATCATAAGACCATCTTGTTATAAACTCTCACTTACTGTCACAATATCAGTCTTGCAAACATAGTGACTGTACAATCCAAAATAAACAGAATTTGTTGAAAATTACTATTTTCTGTTTCTGCTTTGATACTTCACAGCAACCTCAGCCTCCAGCCCAGAGGCTACCGATGACATGTCCTTGCTTCAGGGTCGACGCACTTTCACCAGAAGATCTCTTCGAGACAAGGACAATGGCAATAAACTCAGTCCAGATTTTAAAGGTAATGATACGTCTCATGTGTATTTTAATCATGATGAACAATATTTCTCAACTTCTCTCGAATACCTTGTTCAATATAGCTTTTAAAAGGTTCTAGAAGTCGAGTGGAATACCTCCTTTTTTAGCTTTTCTTAGCACAACTTTTTATTATTAGTTGCCAATTCCCCCTCACTCTTCATCAGCCACTTTCCCGTTTCTTGCACACAAGTGATGCACGCAGATGCCATACATTATGATTTTCCATGGCACGGAAGGAGTTACAGTATATCAGATATTTTACATTCCATTGTGAATTTTAGTCATTGTATTGTTATATTGTATTTTTATTCTGAGCCCCATGGAAGACCAACTTTGTATTGAATATGCTAACATGACAACATGAGTTGAAATAAATACATGAATGAGTAAATAACTTAATAGCACTATTTTTGCTTGCCCCCACAGCTCGCATGCAGGCGCTGAAGCCCACACACCTGCTGCTCCGACCTATGACCTTTGAGATCCCAGGCTTCAACCAGAAGTCTGCCTTTGTGGGTCGGGAGTGGCTGTTCCCTGAGATGGAGCGTTGCCTAGGGAGGGACCCCGCCCTGGCAGCCCGTCTCAAGGGCCTGGCCATCCTGGGGGACGTCGGCATGGGCAAAACCTCCATTGTCGCCAAGATGGTGTCATTGAGTACCCTCGGCAGTCTGCTCATCAACAGCAATATCCATGTCTCTACAGGAGGTGAGAGGAATCTCCAGTGTGATTTCTGGATACAAGCTTTGTCACAGCATGCGTTTTGTCTTTTTCAATGATTTCTCCTGATATACATCTTTTAAAAATAAACAGGGACGACTTATGCCATGTACAGTAATAGTTCTATACACTCTTATGACATAATTTCCTGTTGAAATAATGAGAGCGTGCTAGTGCCCATTCATATTCCATTTGTTAGTTGTATAGTGCAAGGAAGTTTGTACTTAAACTACACTAGTTTTTTCACATCAGACAAGTTCTTGTTGAATTTTACTATTATCATGAACTTGTCATTGTAGTCAAAGTCTTCTTTTTTTTTTTAATAAACGAAAATGTATCATAATCTGACCTTCAAGCCTTCAATAGCTAGAGTAAGAAAGTAGGACCATCTCTGTTTATCACCACCACAATGCATGTTTCATGGACATTGCCCCATTTTCTGTTTCTTATTGTGTAGGTTCTTCTGGTGGGTCTGGCCCCACTGCCCAGACCAACGTCTACAACACCAGCAGTACTATGACGAGAGCGAGGCAGCAGTCTGAACAGTCCCTCATGTCTCTCGCATCACAAGTTATAGCATTCCATGTCTGCCAGGTATGTGCACTGGGCGCATCCCTCCCATAATCATTAAATTGCGAAGCCTTGGTCATATTACAAAACCAAAGTGTCAGTATTGACCAGGAATAGTATCCATATATATGTGTGCTTTCCATTTCTGTGTGCTGTTCTGAGACTGGGTAACATTACTTACAAAATGTAAACAGTAGTTTTCATTTATTTATCTGCTGTGTTAGTGGTGGTTTTTTTTTTGTTGCCTATGTCTGTTTTTATTTTGAACATCAAGAAGTAACAGAAAACTTTCATTTCATGTTCAGACAAATCTGTAATATTTCAGTTTCAAAATGATTTTTTGTCTAAAGAAAGTAGACAACAATACCTATGGTCAATAAAGATCTAGGCCATTCATAAACATTTAAACATTTTCTTTGTTACTTTGTGATCTATGTGGGTGAACTCTACCTGTGTTTCCTTACCAGGCTGATAACAGCATAACATGCTTGGTTCCTGAGTTCATCCACAACATGGCTGCCCAGCTGTCGCAGTGCCTCAGCGTGTACCGTGAGCTGCTGTTGAGTGAGCCTCAGCTGCAGACACACCTGACCCTGCGGGAGTGCACCCAGAACCCCAGTGATGCCTTCCTCAAGGGCATCCTGGAGCCATTGAGCCTCCTGCGTGCCCAGGGGAAGATCCCCATGGACAGCTGCCTGATCCTGGTGGACGGCCTCAGCGACGCAGAGTTTCACAAGTCAGACTACGGGGACACCATTGCCTCCTTCCTCGCCCGACACATGGCCCGCTTCCCGCAGTGGCTCAAGCTGGTGCTGACCGTCCGCAGCTCCTTCGCCGAACTGACCAAGCTCCTGCCCATCCAGAGGATCTCCCTAGACAAGGTGTCCAACGCGGAGTTCATTCAGAAGGATGCAGAGCTGTACATCAACCACCGGCTGCAGCTCAGCACCACGCTGCGCACCAATGTCTCCCTGAACGGCAAGGTGGAGCAGTCCATGATTGCTAAGTTCCGCAACCACCTGCAGTCCCTGAGCCGCGGCTGCTTCCTCTACCTCAAGCTGACTCTGGACCTGATCGAGAAGGGCTACCTGGTGATGAAGAGCCCCTCCTACAAGGTGCTGCCCATCAACCTGTCGGAGATCTTCCTGCTCCAGTGCAATCTTAAGTTCCCCACCCTCAGGGCCTTCGACAGGGTGACGCCAATCATCAACGTGGCTCTGGCCTCGCTCTACCCGCTCAGTGATGAACTGCTCTTTCAAGTAAGTGCATAACACACAAGAACAGGCTGCATGCACGTTTAGTCCTCTTGAACATAATCAGTTTCAAGTTAGTAAAATAACCCAGTGTCCACAATTTATTGCAATGTTCATGATAACAGAATCCATCATAAACATCAAACGTCTTATGTCTAGGTGGTTACAAATGCTCTGATTCAGTATTTGGCAGAATCAATGTTCTTAACATGGTGTGATCATATCGTGCTGACACACCAACCAACACAACAGCACATAAAATATAGAAATTAGCCAGTTTAACTTTCTCTAAAATTATACACCAACAATTGCTTATCTCAACTTCATTAGAATTTTATTGACAATACATACACGTGTTTGGCTATTCTCCTGTATGGTAGTTGTTTTAAGTAGCCTACAAACTTGATATATATGTAACTTCCACACTGCATGTTGTATGTGCTCTGTGTAGGCTGCCAATGCTAGTCTCACCAAGGACTACCTTCAGTGGGAAGAATTCCAGCAACGTCTCAAGCTCATCTCAGAGTTCCTGTGTCCTCGGCGAGACAACTACCGCATGTTCTACCACCCCTCCTTCAGGGAGTGGCTGATCCGCAGGGACGACGGCGACAACCCAAAGTTCCTCTGCGACCACCGGTAATGTCTATATCATCACCCGTCATTTGATTCTTCATGTGCCAAAAAAAATACAGCTCTATGGGATATGCGTGCACTTTTTGTCAATAAATACACATGTGGTGTATCAAAAGTTAATGATTAGAAGCTGTTGATGTAGCTTAGGTTTCAGGCTGTGTGCTGTATTTTTTTCTACACTGCAATCACAAATAGGGTGGACACACAGACCAGCCATCCCTCCTTTACCCTCCATCTCTGCCATAAAAGAGTGAAGAAAAAGAGGTGCATAGTCTGTATATCCAGGATTTAGTTATGATTGCAGTGCATGAGTAAAAAAACAGTCTACACCTCACAGTCTTGAACCTAGACTACTATCATTGTTTTACCAGGATTTCTTTACCATTTGTAGAATCACAGGCTTGTGTTATTTATTGCTTTCATCAGCATAGAATTGCTTCTTCCCTGCTGTAAACCCCATTATTGTTTTTATATTTTATCACTATTTGCTGCTATTATACCTTGGTGTTTTATATACTTTCATCCGTAATGTGTGTGTTATTATCATAAATATGTAAAACAGCAGTAAGTGTCAGGATTGTATAGTCTATGCATAGACTTGCACTGAGCAAGAGTTCTAGCACTATTGGATTTGATACATACACATAACTCTATTCTCTGTATTGTTCTCATTATGTATTCGCCCTACTTCATTTCTCACTAATTTGTTACATATCTACTCTTCATGCCTTCATCATACCTTATAATTTTTCAGTTTCCTTTATTTAAGTTCTCGTCATGTGCTACCTGCTCCCTTATGTCATGTTGAAGCACTTTGCAATGTGCTCATTGCTTTGTTTCCTTCTATCGGCAAACCATGCATTTATTTGCTCTTGATACCTTCTGGCGATCTATGCACTTCCCTTTATTTTCCTCCATTCTCTCTTGATGGTGCCTGCCATTATTGTGTGTAGGAGTGAAACAAGTAACAGTGAAGGAGGGAGTTCCCCTAGCTATTTGTGTGAATACAGGTATTGTATTGCCTGTGTTTGTCCTGACTTTGCATGGTGTGATGTCACCAATATGATACCCCACAGTCAAGCTTATAGTCGTTCTCACAAAGTTGTCTGTTTCCTCCTCCTCTTTCTCCTCAACTTGTTTCTTTTCCTCCTCTTCTTCTCATTCATTATCTTTTTTACTTGATTATATATATATATATTATATATTATATATTATATATATATCCTTTTACTTGATTGCCTTTTTCTCATCTTCCTCTTTGTTCATTGCTCTGATTATCTCCTCTGTTTATGATCTTCCTCTGCCTCCTCTTCTGTATATGGTCTTTCCTCTTTGTCTTACTTCAACAGCATCTTCACCACTTCATAGTTTTGTAGATTGCTAAACTTAGGTTAGAATATATAATAAAAAAAATAAGTTCATGCAAACATGTTAGCTTTCCTATCATTGTGAGTTGGAAAATAGAACCCTGTTGCCCACAATATATCATCCTTATTCTATTCTGAACTTGTTGAACTAACAGGTATTATCATTTGTCATGTGTATTCCCCAAATAACATTGTGACAGTCTTT
Organism: Arbacia lixula; assembly: GCA_963669155.1. NCBI lineage: Eukaryota > Metazoa > Echinodermata > Echinoidea > Arbacioida > Arbaciidae > Arbacia > Arbacia lixula. Next base: position 5,505,460 of record OZ022576.1, read on the forward strand.
TGTTGCATTTATCTGTGCAGTACTGTCCTTTTATTTCAGCTATATAATAACATAAACTTGCACATGTTATTCTCTCTCCCACTAACATTGTTCCATCATCACCTGTGTCATTATTTTGTGACCATGTTGTGTGCCCTTTTGAACTTGCCAGGTTACCTCAAAGTTTGCCAAGTAGAATTTCTTATCTTAAAAGACTAAGTTAGAGTTAGATTACCAGGAGATTACGTTAAAGCTAAGCCTGAGTCATATCGATTTTTTCAGAAACCGGTGTTCGATGGCTTTGCGCCGATCGAACATCGATGCATCGATACATGACGTCACCCAGCCACTGCCAAGAGCCAATTTATGAATGAAAATATAGTAAGCATACGCAGTGCAATCCTTCCATTTCCCCACATAAACAAGCATGCAATTCTCTATCACCTCGTACCAAAATTGACCTAGAATTTCACTTTCCTATATTTTATATGAATTATGATAGGTAACCTCGGAGAATCTATTTTCTCACCGATACTGCACATGTAAGCGAATTTCGATTACTTCTTGTTTTTCCGTCAAAATCTTACAAATTAGCGTCAATATGGCATCGTATACATGTATGTAGGTTGGAATCTGGAGAGTGTATTGCAACGGGCAGAAAGTCAATCAGCTTCCGGGTTGCGATTTTTTTTTTTCGTAACCCTAATGCGTCGAAAAATCGCTTCCGGGTTTCGGACAACGTGACTGGATATTGTATCACTGTTTTGGCGACCACATGGTTATGACGTGATCTACGCGATGCACCAATCAGTGGTCTCCGAATCGCTGTCCTAACGGAGACGCTCTATTAGTCTGTACGTCGGCAGCGTGTATGCAAATGAGCCTTACGCACGATTGCCACTGTATTTCCGGGTTTTCACAACACACGATGCTATCCGTTGTACAAAGTCTATGGACAATTGTTTGTTGTGGCGTTGCGCTGTAGTAGTGAACGAATCAAATCCAAGTAGTATGTAGTAGCTGCTTGATCATCGAGCGACCTGTTCATTCTCTTGATGCGTTACCTGCAAAACTCACAAAAGAGAGTAGGAACCAAGTAAGCAAATTAAAATTGTGAAAATATGAAGATAAATTGTGTATAACAGGACTATCAAACAAAAGATTTTGTGTTTTCTAGTCAATTTGGTAATTTCGTCGATGCATCGAATTCATCAAAACGAAATCGGAGTTCGACTTCTTCGATCGAACACCGGCTTAATAATCGATTCGACTCAGGCCTAGTTAAAGCACAAGTTAGAAGCTTGAAATGCAGGTTTGTGAGATATTCCAATATAGTTGCCCTAACATGACACACTATGCATGCTATATTTCACGCTAATGTTTCAATATTGTTTTTAACTTTTCAATAGGAATTGTTAGCTTTTTTTGTAGTAAATGTAATTAAACAGTAATTGTAAATGTAATTAAACAGTATATATTTGTCACATGTTGAACAGCACTCACCTTGTTCATACTTAGTTTAACTTGTCTCACTTTCAGACCAGTTTCAGGTACCATTACCCAAATTTGCAATTCCACTTTATAAACATGCATGAAACAGAGGTGAAATTCTGCATGACATAACATATATGAAATATAGATTTTTAAAGGTCAAAGTACTGTATACGCCATTTATTTCGCAGGGTTTTTATTTTCGTGAATTCCATGAGTCGGATGCTATTCGCGAATTTAACAACACGCAAAACTATGAATACAGCATGCACAAGTACATATACTAATAGTACTAGTACTTCACGATCGTGAAGTTAACCACTTGCAAAATTGGCAAGAAGTCCTGATTCGCAAAAAATTAGACTCGCGAAATATATGACGTATACTTTATTTAGCCATTTCAATGGGAATTGTAACATTGTATTGTATATGTGAGATTCTGGAATTTTCCTGCAAGGGAATGCTAGTTTATTTAAACCGATTTTAAGGTAAAGTGTAAGGTGGGAGTGACTTGTCCAAATATAATAATCATTTACAAGTGAATGAGAGTTCTCACTCTGATGCAAGAAACTAACTAGACCACATATATCAGTAAATTATGGATGATACAAGCCTGCAGGACCTGACAAACTAAATTACGGCCATATTCTAAACCTTTCTTGGTTTTAAATCATGTTATCTTGAGCTTTTCTCAAGCTAACATCTAAGGCCCATTCTGAATACGGTTGTGTTTGTAGGAGTGGGCACGCGTCCCTGGCATTCTGGCTGAGCCGTCGTGGACGTCGGCTTGGTCGGGACCAGTCCTTTGAGCTGGGGCACCACATCCTGAAGGCCCACATCTACAAGACGGTGGGGCGCCACCTACCCGTGGGCCACTTCACTGCCAGGGAGCTGCAGGCCATCTGGATGAAACTCAATGCAGAGGACCTCTCCGCTAGTCTGGTCATGAGGAGGAACCTCTTCTTCCCCAACATCAAGGTGTGTGGAGGAGAGCCATACAGGACGGACGGACGGACGGACGGACGGACGGACGGACGGACGGACGGACGGACGGACGGACGGACGGACGGACGGACGGAGAGGGAGTGATGAGAGACAGAGAAAGGAGTTTTCAGAGAGAGGGAGAGAGTGAAGTGTCCAACTTCATAGCATGGGGACAATGGATGATGAACAATCGGATGGATGATAGGTGCATTGAGAAGAGCCTTACAGCACAAACAGACTGACAGACAGACAGACAGAGAGTGAAGTGTCCAACTTCATAGCATGGGGACAATGGATGATGAACAATCGGATGGATGATAGGTGCATTGAGAAGAGCCTTACAGCACAAACAGACTGACAGACAGACAGACATACAGGGAGAGAGGAGAGGCAGAGGAGAGGTTTTCAGGGAGAGAGGGAGAGAGCGAAAGAGAGGGAGAAATGTCCAACCCCTAAACATTGGGACTATAGATGATAAACAATCAGATGGATGATAGGTGCATGGAGAAGAACCGTACAGGACATGAAAGGTCCAACCCTACAGGCATGGGGAAAATGGATGGTTAACAATGATATGGATAATTTTGAGCTTGAATCTCCTGTATTATATTTGTCTGATCACAGCTCAACACAGGTCTTCTTCGGCATCCTTCTTTTTGTGAAACTTGGTAAAGAAGAACAATAAAAGAATATCACGAATAAACACAAGAAGATGAGAAGGAAGAGGAAAAGAGGGGGAGAAGTAGAGAAAGAGACGATTTTAGGATTATAGGATGTGGCAAGCCAATTTGTAGGGAATCAACCTGATAATTCTCAAATCGTAGGTATATCCACAAAACCCCCAAATAAATCTCAGTCTTATAATATAACATCACCCTTGTACCCCTCCCTCCCCCCCACACACACACACAGGTGAGCCGGCTTCTCCTGCTAGCGGGGGCTTCCCCCAACCAGCGAACAGACGTGCTGAACTGTGCTCCGGTGCTGTGTGTGGCAGCCAGGGAGGGGCATTCAGAGATGGTGTCTCTCCTGCTGGAGTTTGGGGCCAATGTGGATGCGGAGTGTGACCGGGGCATGACCGCTCTGTGCCACGCTGCGGCCGGCGGACACCTAGAGATCGTTAGGATGCTCTTTATCAAGAAGTCCAAGGTGAGGATAAGTTGGGATCAGGTTTGGTTGGATTATTTCAGACAACTTCCAGATTTATGATGAAAAATTGACAAAAATTGAATGGGTAGAATGAGGGAACGAATGGGAAAAGAATGCTTGAAGTCAGGCCTACATATATTAAGTACAGTCAGTGTTGTCAGTTTGGTATGAATACTATATGATCTCCAAAGGTTGTTCACATTGACAATGGCAGTCGCTTCACCATGGTGCATGCTGCTGACCAGGGTCATCACATTAGTGCAGTATGAACAAGCCATCATTTTACTGTGATCCATTGTGTATGATCCCCACAGGTTGTTCACACTGATAAGAGTGGGCGCTGTGCCATGGTGCATGCTGCTGACCACGGTCACCTGCCTGTCCTGAGCTTCCTCTTGCAATGTGACTGGACCAAGGATGACCGGACGCAGCTCACTCACAAGTCTGTGGCCCAGCAGGCTTTGGTGGCCGGAGCAGGGGCTGGACATAGAGAGGTACAGACAACAGTTTCCAGGAAAATAAAATCCAGAAACTTGATTTTAAAATTTTGACGTGATTATACTACACTTGAGTCAAGATTGGTGTTTGAATAAAAAGGATGGATAGTGGATATATCCAAATATGATTTGTTTAATTGTTGATTAATTTTCATGTTTTTTGTATGTTGAATTATGTTACATGATCATCTTGTCTTCTAAACATGGGAAGCTAATATTGCATATCAAACAAATAGCATGGAAATACATCTCCATATCTGAACATTTCAAAACTTATATAGGTAGTGGCAGATAAATATTGTATGGTGAAATGTTTGACTGAGCATTCTAGGCAGGCCAAATTCCAGGCACTGGCACAATGTTGTTCTTGCCAGAATTCACAGTTTTTGTTGTCTGTTGATAATGTAATTTCTAGTGATTTACTTTAAAATTGACTAAAAGTATATCATGGGACATTCATCAAAGAACATACACAGCTCTGGAACAGTAAACCGGACCACTAAGTGTACTCTCTCAGTATGATCAGTGTTGTATCGGTAGCCCGGTGCATGTAGTTGAGATTTCAGGCTGATTGTATGTATATATGTATGTGTTGTTTGTCTATTAGATCTGCACCTACTGCCTTGACCTGACGGATCCCAACTCCCCATCCAGCCACCTGCTCAGTGTGGATGAGCCAGACACTCTACACGGCGATACAGGTATGACCAGACCAATCAATCAAATCACTCCATTCCAGAGAGATGAGAATGTGGTCATCATGTGGAATAAGAGAATGATGTATTTTATTTAGAGAAGTTGGTAAGGCAATTTAACCAGCCCTCTATGATAGATACAAGGATAAGGAATACTACTGGTTTGTGACTGTTACAGGAAACATTTTCATATATATATATATGTATATATATATATATCAAATGACACAGTCATTTTGTAGATGTTTACCTGTTTCTTCCCAAAGAGTGCTAGTGACTAGTCTTATAAGTACGAGACCCTTCTTTTCAGTTTGGATTAGGAATGTCCAGCAGCATGGAAGCCAGGCTTAAGGAAATCCCTGCCTTTATTGAACGACCTCTTGTGACCTTCTCCTCACAGCGCTGACGGCAGCCTGCAGTCAGGGACGGACAGAGATCGTCAAGCTCCTCCTGAAGAGAGGGGCGTCGGTCCAGCGTAGCAACCAATCCCAGATGACCCCGCTCATCTGTGCTGTGCGCAAAGGCCGCTGGGAGATCGTGGACATCTTGCTGTTCAACCACGCCTCCCTGGAGGACACTGACCGCCATGGCCGCTCACCCCTCATGCTGGCCGCTGGGGAGGGTCACCTCGCCGTGCTGGAGGTGCTGCTCAGTAAAGGTCAGTTAAACCTTAGACAAGGGGGCTACAACAGTCAGAATTACCACAGAATTGGATTCATGACAGTGTGTGTTTCATTGGGGAAAAATGAAAAAGTTATTAATTTAAGTTACACAAGTTACACATGTACTTATTTTTTTAGAATTTGTGTGATTTACAATTAGTCATGACACATAATGTGACATGATAGTTTACTGATAAGAGTTATAGAAGGTTGTTTAACTCTTATCCTGCCCCAACGCATAGAGCCCAGTGCCACGCTGCTAATCCCCATTGTGCCAGCCCCAAATCCGCCCTGTGCCAAGTTTATTTTGGGGTCTACTTAGTTGAGCTTTATTTTCTGTGTAGGCATTTTTGAGCCACTATATTTTGAAACCTATACACTTTTACAGAAAAACTTGTACATGAAAGTTGTAGAAAATTTTATCAGCTTCATTATGATATCAAATTTGTATGGAGATGTTATTTTGCTTTTTTATTACAAACTAATAATAAACCTTAAGTTGGAATTTTTATTTTTGAGCCATTTTTTGTGATGTTTTAGTTGAACATAGATGCTTCTTTATCTTCAGATCATGCTTATAGTGTTATATATTTATATGATAACATGCATATGGCATTTTGTGGGAAATATCTCCCCCTTGGACCTCGCAAATAGGCTGTATGCCTTAACTACATAATGAGCTCTTTGCAGTAGAAACGAGTGGATATGCAATGTACATCCTGTGCTTTGTTCCAAGGCTTATTTGCATGCGGGAGTGCTAAGGTACATCCTGTGTTTTGTTCTTTTATATGCAGCAGATATTTTCTGTGCATAGTGCTTTGGATTAGTCTTTCTACGGTTACATAATATCTATAATACAGGCTAGGAAAGAAACATCAATGTTATTGTAAGATGATGAGAAATAAAATGTATAAATGTTGAAAAAAAACCCCAGTGTTCATGCCTTGTTCATGCTTTGCAGAGGATCAGTAACTGATGAAAGTATTTGACAAAAACAAAATGTGGCTTGTTATTTTCATGTGCACTTTAGATTCATATTGGCCTACATATAATTACTTTGGTGTACCAGTCTGTTCCAAACAGAATAGTGATTGGGGGCACGCCTTAAATGTTTTCTTTTTTTTTGTGTGTGTGTTTATTCCGCTTATGTTTTCTGTTTTTTTTTTCTTTCTTAAAATTACCCCCCTTCCCCACCCCCAACAGGGTTCCCTTGCTAATAATAAGCGCCGCTAGTCATAGCGTCTACCTTCCTATATGTTGAGCGATTTTGAAAAGTGATCCAAATTTTGTTTTACATGAATAAATATAAACGTAGCAAATTGGACGTTATGACTTGCGGCAATTGTGACTCGTGAGGATACCTGCCGCCACACCCCCTCCACCCCCCCCCCTCCCGAAGCTTCCCCAGTGATCATTTTAGGTATATGAACTTATTCACACTTGTAACCAAGTGCTATAAAATGCAACATAATTTTAGATGAGCACTGACATACAAAACAGATGTTATTGCAATCATTCATTTCAAAAGCCTTACTAAGTAATCAGTTTATCCCGAACCATCTGCAGAAAAGAAAAGAGGAATATCATCATCACCACCAAAAATCAAAGCCACTGTCATCACATCTCTCTTTAGCCTTTATCATCTTCATTGTCATCATTACGGTCATTTCATCATCACTATCATCATCATTGTCATCAGCATTATCATTTTCATCGTCATCACCATAACCAGTACTACCACCATCAACATAATTCACACAGATTTTTCCATGTATGCAAACACAAATATACAAGCAAAAAAAAAACATACACAAACACTTTGTACATTTCAAATCATAAAGACGTACTCAGACGAAAATATTCATAAAGTGAGTCACGGATGCATTTATTTCTATAAATTTAACATTTAACATTGGCAAAAGAAAGCAAATGTTGTATTTGGTATGTGCTGAAAAAATTGCCAAGATGGCAAGTCCTAAGTAAATATTTTGGGGAAATGTTCAAGGTAATGCAGCATGCCATAACAACAAATCATAATGTACATCTTAGATTAGATTACCAGTTTACATCAAGCACCAACAAGAAAGCAATGATTGAGGGTTCAATTAAATAGTCACTTCCTAACATAATTCAAATCATTAAAAAACAAAAGTAATAAAAATCATAATAAAACCATCAAACACAGTAATATTGGCAAATGTCAAGTTCATATAAAGGCCCAATGCCGCATGAATACAAAATCACATTCTAACACATTATGTCAAAACTACATAATCAAAATATTGCACTAGAACAGTGGGTCAGATATTGGCAAACATAATTTAGAAGCAACCCTTATAAGCAAGATAAATGAGGCATTTAAATTGCAAAATGTAGCTCAAATTGCACAAGTCTATAAACTTAACATGATATTATTACACTTAGAAACAGCAGGTACCGGTTATAAAAAAAATTGCAGTAGACAATTCATGGTATAGTTGTGAAAGCATGCATGGATGAGTTATCAATAAATATTTGGCAAGACATTACTGATATTGTTCAAAATAAATAACCATACAAAATACAAAACCATTATAAATGTAACATGAAAACAAACTAAATATTTAGAATAGCCTCACTTCATTGCTTACAATAATCTGTAAACTAAAGTCCTACTGCTCATCTAAGCTTTGAAGAATATGTTTCTCAATGATCAGGCACAGAGCAATATAAGTTTCTCCAATAAATAAATAATAAATAAGGAAAATAAGAAAATAAATCCTTTCTTTAGTTACTGCAATCAAATAGACATGATGAAACTCATTTTGCTGAACATATATGTGCTAAGCTCTTATGCTACAGTCTATGTCATACTATTCATTGTCCACAATCTAACGGCGGTGAAAAAGTCTGAAACAAGGTTTCAAGCACATCGGCAGCTTGCAGGTTTCGCAGAAGAAAGACGTTGTCACTCTCTTCCCGTCGACCTTCTTCGAGCAGACCACGCAGTCAGGGTAGTGCCTGCTCTGTCCCTTCTCCTTCCTTTGATCAACGAAGTGGTCCCCAACGAGCCTCGGTGCCAGGCGGTTGTCTCTGTTAGACTCCCGCAATGTCCTGGGTCGTCCAGCAGTGGAGTTCTTGGTGTAATTGTCCAGGAGGCTGTTGATGACACTCATTCGGAAACTACGGGTGCTACGCTTGTCGTCCTTCGTGGCAAGTCTGTAGGCAAGGAAGGCGTTCACTAGTGCGACTTCCATCATGAAGTGGTACACTACCATGTACCACTTGAGGTGCTTGTGTGGGTACTTGTAGTATGACATCCTCTGGTCTAGTAGGTCGACGCCTCCCATGGCCTGGTTGTACCCCTCCACCGCTATTGGTTTTCGCACCTGTCGAATGCCTGTTGCCGATCGCTTGTCGCGGATATCCTTCTGCGTGCAGCCAGTTCCATGTATCGTTGACAGCACACTCACCCTCTTGGTGTCATGCCACGTGACACCCATCAGGTCGCCTTTCCTAAAGAACTTGGGTGCCTCGCCCTTCCTCGCTTGCTGAGATGCCTCTCGCATGTCGGGTGGTATGCCTCTCCTGTTCAGTCTCACTGTGCCGCACGCGCCAAGATTCGAGTCATGGAGAAACTCGAACAGCTCAGGAGAACTATAAAAGTTGTCCATGTAGACATGGCGGCCAGATCCTGCATATGGCCGAGTCAGCTCCTTGACCACATGCGTCGACAGCCCATCTCCTCCTCGGTCCTGCTGCTCGTTCTTGCCGGTGTACACCCTCCAATCCAAACAAAAGTCGCACGACGCATCCGTCACAACCCAGAACTTGATACCCCACTTGGTTGGCTTCATTGGAAGGTACTGCTTGAATGAGAGCCTTCCTTTGAACGCAGCCAGGCTCTCGTCGATGGAAAGGTCACGGCCGGGTGCAAATCCCTCCTGGTATGTTGGGCGGACACGGTCGATGATGGGCTGGACTTTGAAGAGGACATTGTAGCCAGGTTGACCTTTCGGTACTCTGTCTTCATTGTCCACAAAGTGCAGAAGAGAGTTGAGCAGCTGGTACCTGCAGAAAAAAAATGAAAAGAAGCAGAGAAATAGGTTAGTTTATAATTGTTTATCTACCAAAACTGAGCATAACATGCACAAAGCCATTACAAATTATAATCTATTATATATGAGCTTAACCCCCCGCCCCCCCCCCCCACACACACACGAAGAAAAAAAATACATAAATTCATCAATCAATTAATGACAAATAACAAATAAAAACATAATAGAGTTTGAACCAACTGTCTGATGCTATCATAATGATAACATATTATGTAAGTATAATGAAGGAACATTTTTGTCTATATTATCTACGTTAGAAAATATCTCATCCATAAAACATGTAAAATAGATTGCCAGAATGTTTTTCTCTTGCTTTCATGCAAGATCATGAGAATGTTGTAAGTAAACAATCATAAATGTATATCCAAATAAATAAAGCATAAATAAGTCAAAGACTCTAACCTGTTTCGGCTCATCACTGTGCTGAAGCCCGGAGTTCCGATCAGCCAGCTCTCCTCCCAGTACATGTGGATGGCTGGTTTCGTGACAAGCCCCATTGCCATCTGCAGTGCGGTGAACGCTTTGATTTCATCAGGTGTTGTCTCTGTCCATTTGCTAAGTCTGGAATGTTGCTGCAGAACACCAAGTCGCTCAATCGTCTGCTTCGCATACCGGTTCGTCTCGTTGGCAATGGTCGTGAACAAATCCTCTGGGAAAAACTGGTAGAAAAAATCTACCGGTTTGAGGTTGTTTATGTCGAACAACAGTTTTGGTTCCTCGTCGTAAGAGTTCTGCCAGGAGGGGGCCCAATCAACCTCCTCCAAGTTGATCCAGTGATCTCCTTGGTGTTGTGCCGGTTCAACTTGAGGCTCTGGCCGATCATCATGCTCATCCTCAATCTCGCTGTCCGAATCATGCATGAAGTCTGGAACAGCTGCATCAAACGTGTCTGCATCAACATCAGCAGCAGGCTCTTCCCTGCACGAAACCTTGCGTGTGGGACCGATGTCAAAATCAGCGTCACTGTCACTATCTCCATGGTCACTGTCGCTCTCTTGCGGGGCTTCAGAATCCGAGTCAGCCATCACAAGCTGTCGCACCACATCAGGGTCGATGAAGCAAGTCCGTTTCTTGCGAGGGGGAGGCATATTGATGATACGATATGAAATACAAAACGCTAAATTACTCGAGAAAGTCCAATGTGAAAGGTGTATATAAACACGCGTGACCGAAAGCCGATTATCTGGTGCACGCGATGCGATGAACAATAGGGCGTGCGAAGCATTCAGTACATGTGCAATGAGCATAAACAATAACTGCTATTACGAATGCGTGCAAGCGCGCTTTTGGCACTGTAACGATAGCGCGCTCGCGTGAAGAAAGCAGCCAATCGATAGCGCGCTAGCGTGTACAAAGCACCGTAACAATAGCGTGTTTGCAGCGCTATGGCACACTAAGAGTTAAGAAAGAGGGAAGAAAGACACAAGGAAACCCTGCGAAACCTTCTTTGGTGATGTCATTGCTAACAGGGGAGGAAGGGGGGATTGAAAAATGAAGCATATGGCTTAAGACTAAGGTGCTAGGAGAGACATCATTGTGAGAAGATGATAGGTTTGCTAAACCTGTCCAGAGATTACTATTGCTGATGATGTGTGATATGATTCTCCCTGACAACAGGTGCCTCTGTGCAGAGTTTTGACAAGGAGGGCTTGACTGCCCTGTGCTGGGCTTGCTTAAAGGGACACATCAACATTGTCAAGTCCCTGCTGGAGAGAGGCTCTGCCATCGACCATGCCGACAAGAACGGCAGGACCCCCCTCGACCTCGCTGCCTTCTTTGGTGACCCTCAAGTGGTGAGTTCCATTAAAAGAAAAGACAGTATACACTCATGTTTTGAAGAAACTACAAAAGGAATTTTGATTTGAATAAGTGATAAGCATTGTATGTTCAAAATGTTATGGAAAAAATGTTCAAAAAGAAACTGCCACACTCCCACAGAAGTGCCAACAAAGTTACAAATCTACTCTGGTATAATCTATTATCATTCTGTGGAAGCTTTTCTCTTATCACGCTAATGTCACAATTTCTGTCAAGACATATTTCTCATTCTAAAGTGGGACAATCTCTCCCTGGTTTCTACAGGTGCAATTGTTGGTTGAGAAGGGTGCCAATATAGAGCATATGGACAACAGCGGCATGAGGCCATTGGACAGGGCTATTGGCTGTCGCAATACTTCGGTGGTCTCCGTCTTACTCAAGAAAGGTGCTAAGCTGGGTAAGTCTGAATGCATTTCCTGTTTTTCTGACTCGAAAGGGACAGCCCTGCTCATTTCAACGCTCCTATAACCATCTACCATGTTCAGCTTGACTTGCTTTATCTAATGATGCACCTCATACATATTCATTGGCAAGTCAAGCAATCTTATTGTTTTCACGTACATTTTCAGACAGGATTATTGTTTATATTTTATGAGGGGATCAAGCTGTATAGCACAAAGTTTTGATGCTCCAAAGTGATAAGATACTAGTCTAATGCGCTTCATATCATGTCAAGATTTTACATGTTCATCACACTCTAGAGCCCCAGAAGTGTCAGAAATCCAACCTGTATGTGATTGATCTCCTTCGTGTAGGTCCAGCTTCCTGGGCCATGGCAACCTCCAAGCCAGACATCCTCATTCTACTACTCAAGAAACTCATGGATGATGGCAACGCCCTCTACAAGGTAAGCTACTACAGTTAGTCCTTCACAGATTCTCTGGAAGGGAATTAGCACACATACATGTATCAAACGCAGAAATGTCTGTGACAATTGCTGTACTTTGCACATATCAATCAATAGCAGAATCTAGCTTGTGCTCCATTCTTTGTTTTTGTATTCTCTCCCTTTCTTGTGCTAAAGATATTGATTCTTATGTCTTTGTTATGGAATGAAATGCCAATGGTTCTTTTCTCATCTCTATGCTGCAGTACATTTTGTTGTTTGATAGCATAGAGAGAACTGTGATTTTCACTCTCGTTTGGAATGTTTCATACATATATAGACCACTCTGCCATTCAGGTAATGGTTAAACTACAGGCCTGCGATGATCTTGAAAGCATGCCAGGGCCCTTGGCTGTGCTTTTGGATGGTTTATTGTTGTTCAAATCACCTTTTGCCTCGGAACAGTCCGTGTTTGTATACTAGTGTTTGGCATGTTTTGACACACCCCCTGCAGAAGGAGAAGTGGAGAGAGGCGTGCCACAAGTACCAATGTGCGCTGAGGAAGTTTCCATCGGAGGGCTTTGGGGAGGACATCCGGACCTACAAGGAGCTGAAAGTTAACCTCTTCCTCAACATCTCACGCTGCAAGAGAAAGCTAGAGGTCAGTTTGAGATCCACTGTGTCCCACGTGATCACTTTCCTGTAGGAAAACACATTATCTGTTATATGATACATACAATGAGCTGAAGGTCAAGAGGTCAGTTTGGATCTAGTATGTCACGCACAATCACTCTCCTCCTAGGAATGTGATTTAATCTTATATTTGTATCAATGATGACATTTATATGGTTGGTGGTGATTAGTGTGAGGCAATACTTGCAAGTCTAATACCTGAGTCGCACAGGTCACGAGTGTAATGACATATCTTACATTTGTATCAATATCCTGTCTAAAGTTGGTGATGCTAAGTGGGAGGCAGTAATTGGTCCTTACTGTGGTCCACCTCTTACAGATCACATTCAGTCTCATATTTGGATCAATAATATCCTGTCTATAGTTGTTGGTGATACGTGGGAGGCATTGAATGTAAATCAGTCTGCTTCACTTCTCATACATCATATTATACTTACCCCAAGGATATCATGTGTATGGTTGGTGATCATAGGTGGAGCAAGAAATCTATATGAGCATTATTTGTCTGTCTGTGTGTCTGTTTGTCCCTTTTTGTTCTTGTCCCTGGGCTTTTCCCTGGCCTTCAGTAGTGAGATGGAATGATTCAGTCATTGTGCTCATCACAAATTAAAAACATAGCAGATTCAGTCCAGTAACCTTGAAATCCATAATTGAGGCTAGGTAAAGGACAAGAAATAAAGAAACAAAAACATTGAACTATATGTTGTAAATGTGTAGTGTATAAGTAACTCTTGGAGACAATATATGGGCAGTTTCATGGTTTGGTTGAGGTTATTCATGGGGAGAGACCAACATTTTCACACCCTTGTCAACAGGCGCTTTCTGCACTGACCTTAGCTGGTGTGTCAGGAATAGATCGACTGTATACTACCTTAGAAAATAATACAAAAATATGGACTCATGAATATAAATAAGCATGACAAATTGATGCCTTGTGTACTAGTTCCTAGGTGCCGTGTCATTAAAGTAAGCCAAGCGGTAGCCTGTGGTAATGTGTGGCTGCTTGGCAAGCAGCAGATGCAGATTCAAGCCCTGCATGCTCCTCTCTTTCTTTGCTAATTAATTAAAACAGATTGATCAATCTTATTCCTGTGGAGAATAATAAACAGTAAAAACAATGGTTATATCCATACAAAAATGGATGCCAAGCTATGAAAATGCAATCTACCTAAAGAATGCTAGTCACTCATGTAGCTTGTTGGCAACCAAACAGTAGAATTGCCTAGGTGTCACTTTCTGCCTGCTGATTGTTGATTGATTGATAGATTGATTGTATCTTCCTGTGCAGGACATCACTGGTGCTATCGAGTACTCTAGCAAGGCTCTGGAGATCAAACCCAAGTGCTTTGAGGCATACTATGCCAGGGCAAGGGCCAAGAGAGCAATAAGGTGAGAATGGATGGTATTTGAAGGCTTTCAAGGAAAACATACTCCTTCCTTGGGAGAATGATTCTCAACTATTTTTAGGAATATTAGTTGGTTGGCTCTGAAGTTTTTTTGCTCGTACAAGAAAATGCAGTTTGGGCCGAACAGTTTGAGGATTTGTGATTTGATCACTAATTACTCCAACTGTGGATAAATTTGAGGGCAAATACCTTTCAGCAAGTTTCTAAAATGGACATGAATTTAAGACCATTGATCGCGATCACCATTTGAAGGCTTTTTTGTCTTCCCAGTACAATGTATTCCCTTTAAAAGGCATTGAATTATTTTACCTTTTTTGCAGCGAAATATCCAATGTTTAAAATATGGATATTTTGAATCAAAATTACTTTTTGAATACAGTTCAAACTCTCTCGCTTGCTTTTCTGGAAGAACCTTGTCCATTTTACACTTCTTACACAGATATTTTGCATTGTAACATTATGTTTCTGAAAGGAAACTGAACTATTTTAAGGTATGAAAATGGAGTAAGTGAAAGGGCAATATCTGTTTAAATGTTGTTAAAGTGACCTTGATATGAATTGTAAGTAAGGAGTCACAAATGGAAATGGGTATTAATAATTCATGGCCTTGTATAGCAGTTCTGTAAGTGAATGGACTCACCCTGTATTTTTAGTGTGTAAATGAAGAAGACATGAAGAAATTACACTAAAAATAAAAAATATATGTTGCTATGGCAGGCAATACGGGCCTGCCCTGCAGGACCTGCTTGAGGCCGTGAAGCTGGCGCCCAACAATCGGGAGGTGCGGCGGCTGCTGGTCAGGGTCAAGGAGGAGTGTAAGGAGGAGACCAAGAGGCAGCGGGAGGCCAAGGAGGAGCGGGAAGAGAAGGAGAAGGAGAAGAAGGAGTCGACTCCCGACTCTGGAGTGGCTAACTCCCAGCCGGGTAGTGCGGAGCAGTCCCAAGCAGAGGTATCTGAGCCGGAGGAATCGGGGAGGGCCATGATCTCAACGGCGTCCTCACAGGCTGGTCGTAGTGAGCCAGTGGTGTCCAGTGCAGTCTCCTCGGTGCAGAACACAAGCAGGGTGTATGACTCGAGGCCGTCCAGTGCAGAGACGGACAACAAGCTGACCAGCAATAGCCTGAATTCAAGTAGTAGCTCCAGCACTCAGCTAGGCTCGGTGGACATCACTGTGGCCAACGGACACATTGTGCAAGGTACAGGACTCAAGGAGGGGAACCTCTTCACAGAGAAGCAGGGGAAGGAGCTAGAGAATGAACTCATCACGGGTGAGAAGCCCGTTGCTAGGAGAGCCCAGACAGTCAAGATGCCCCGCCCACCCTCCATTGAGGTAGCGACGTCGGAGCCGGTGACAGCCGGAGTGGTGTTCTTTAATCCTGGGGTGGCTGACTCTACACCAGGGGATGCCCCCAACTCAAGGCCGCTCCTCAGCAAGCCTTCTCAAGGAGACTCTAGAGGGAGCACTCCGGAGTCCTCCACCCCTGGATCTGGGTCTGGGTCTGGCTCCGGCTCAGGGGTGCTGGGCTCCCCCGTCCAGAGCTCCGTGCGCCTCCAGGACTCACCCCACCACCCCATGGGGGGTGGCCAGACCAGCGGTCAGCAGCCCGGGATCACCCACAGGTGAGACCGGTCAAAGCTTCACCGTCACTCAGACCGCCCGACCCTCACCCTCGGGGGCGGGGCAGGGCCGGGCCCCCACAAATGGGACAGGTAAAGGGTAGCATAGAAACCAAAACAAGAACCAGTGCTGCAAGTTGTGCATCCGTTGGCAGTGTCTCCTTTCCTCACTCCTGGAGAGATCAATGCATCGTCCTGCTAGCATCAAACCCACCTCTCACCCTTCCCCCATCAGAAAAAAAAGGAATGTTTTGATCAGTCTTGGGAGCTACTGGTGCTCTTGTTTTCTGTCTAATCTTTCTGTGAATGGTTAACCATCATTGATCATGATCTAACTTTAATTTATCATGTAACACTAAATCATCAAAAACTAATTTACTGAATAATAGTTTGCCCTCTCCAGAGTATTTCTTGTGCCATTCTCTTCTATTCCACAAAATCAAATAGTGTCTCTGGAGGGGAATAGGGTTACAAATAAAAAGCCTTGCACAAGCTTCACAAATAAATGATCCGTGCTGTAGTTTCCTTTTTTGTAAAGCCAATATTAGAATGCAATAAAAAAAATCAATCCAAATCATTTTTAGAGGCAAACTCATACAATTAGAACAAGTGCATTATCAAGTTGTAATTAGATTTCTAAAAAAGATTTGTTAAAGTGTTAAGATCACTTACAATTTGCATGTGACATCTAATAATTGCCTTTCAATTTTGTTGCTTTTTATTTGATTGATAATGCTTTATTTGTGTTCTTTTCCTGCATGCTAGTGCTTTGAAGTGCGGTTTTATTAATATTTTTTTTTTCTTGTTGTGTTGCTAACAGCCGAAATGTGATAATGTTTGGCATGCAATTGAACAGCATGAAACAGAGATTGCAAATATGTCCAATTCAATGGATATTGAATTTGAATGAATGCAGATATTTTTAAAGATAATGACTCCCGACTCATTTCATCTAGAAATTCAAACTTTTGAATATTGGAAATGCTCTCATGATGTAAAGAAGAAGTAACTGTCATGTTGACAAAATATCAAATTCTGCCCATTTCTTTTCTAGACGTGAATAGATGGCAAAACGTATCTAGCAACATTGTGAACTCACATTTGATCAACTTCTTAACCTGCATGCCTTTATGTAGTGTTTCATCATTTATTACTTCTTATATCATTGATTATTAATTAATTAATACCTTTTAGATGCAGATGATCTATTTTTGTGTGTGAATAACACAGCAAGCTCCAATAGCCACCATTGACTGGAACTCTCCATTCCCTGAACTAAAAGTTGTGTCCTAAAACACACTTTCTCTGCTGTTCAAAACTGCTAGATAATGTCCCATCCATTGATTTGATAGGGTTTTGGAACCAAGTATATGCTCTCCTTACCTTCCCATCATAAGTGGGTCGCTGGATCCTCAACAGCCTAACAGCATCTTTATTCCATATTCAAGTCGCTGCTTATGAATAATGCAAAAAAAAAGACCACAAAGTTGTTCTAATGTTTCACAAGTGTTGAAATCCTTATGCAACACAAGCACATTATTCCTGTGGAAAGCTCTACACTCATGTGCTGTGAAATGAAAAAGTGTCTTTTTCAATCTATTTTCAAATATGCTTTCCTCTGATTAGTAATTTACCATACTCCATGTCTCTTTCTCGTTCTCTATCTTTCTTTGTTTCTATCTTTCTCTTTCTTTTGCTGTCCAACTCTTTCCCCCCCCTCTGTCTCTCTTTCTTTTTCATTTTTTTTATATTTGCATTAACACATATACATGTACCTACCTATCTATCTATCTATCTATCTATTTATCTATCTATCTATCTATCTATCTATCTATCTATCTATCTATCTATCTATCTATCTATCTGTATATCTATCTATCTATCTATCTATCTATCTATTTATCTATCTATCTATCTCTATATCTAGTCTAATCTATCTATCTCTATATCTAATCTACCCATCTGTCTTCCTTTCTTTCTTTTTTCTATCTATGTATCTATCCCTGTCTCCTTTTTGATTCCACCTCTTTTCCATCTTTAGATTTCAATGTTTATTTACAGAGGCGTATGAATAATTTTTAGGAATATTTGACATCTAATCAATTCTGTATTCTTGTGATATTCTCTTTCTAGCAATATTTAGGAATCTTGCAGCGATTTCACTACTCCTCCAATGCTGTCTAGGACACTGGGTACCTAATACTCATATGAAATCCATACTCTGAAATATACACTTAAAGTACTTTCAAATTGCACATACCTTTCTAATTATCATTCATGGTATTTAGTTCGCAAAATATGTCAACAACTGTAGATTCATTGTCTATTGATGTTAATCAGAGCACATAATATTTCACCAAGATTTTCTGTTCATGTTCATAACGTGGTTGATCATGTATGACATGAGAGGTTATTTCTGTGTGCTCTCCTTTCATCTTCCTGGCTTAGTGTCCTGCAACAGCAGCAGCAGCAGCAGCAAAGCACACATCATGCTACCATCATGGATTCTAAGGGTTCCTCATCACCATCACCATCCTCCTCCTCAACCCCCTCCTCCACCTCCACCTCCTCTTCCTCCTCCTCCTCTGCTTCCTCCTCCTCGGCCACATCCCCCGGCCAGCTCCCGTCTGCCCCCGGGGCAGTGGTAGGGGCAGGGGGTGACGCGGTAGGGGGGATAGGGGGAGGAGGGGAGGGGGGCAACTCGGTCCATCCTAGGGTAGCGCCCCTGCCAAACCCCACGCCACAGGTGCACCAAGAGTTCCCCCGGCCCACCACCACCAAGCACACCATATACATAGGGCCCACTGCTCTGTAGCAGGGGTGTGGCCCTTTAGGAGTGAAAACCGGGTTGGGTCACCTACCACCTGCTTCAGCTTTATGTGTTTCAGTTAGCTCCAGGGTGCTGCATTTACCCCCCCCCCCCCTCCCCCCCCCTGGATCACAGTGTTCCTGACAGGATGTGATGGGATGTTGTGATATTGCAGCCCTCCTACTGTAAGTGGTTTATCAAGATTTGAAATGAAAACTGGGTACAACACCAACCCTTAACCTGTGCTGTGCAGCAGAGTTTATGCTTCTCATTTTGTGCCCTCATCAATGTGAAGAATGGCATATGTAAGTCCTGTATTCCTGACCAAAGCTTCGTTAAAGCTGTTGTACATGTAGTTTACTGTAATAGCTGATATTTTCGTGGACAGATATTTTCACGGATGACTTTTTTTGCGAGTTATTCTTTCCGCAATTGAAATTCTGACAACATTGCCTCTCAACACCCGTGCCCACTACTTCCTGCACCAGTATACACACGTGACTAGACTGTGAGAAAACATACGTTCACTCTTGTTTGTTGCTACGTGAGCGAGGTGAAGATAAAGTTAATGTTTTTGCATTCAATAAGATGTGGTAGTATTTTTGCGTGCTGTTAAATTTATGACCCGATAGTGATTCGTGAAAATCACCCTAATGAAAATTACACCTTCAGTCCCTGATCTTTATGAGGTCAATACATGTTAGTTAAGATGATATCAGCTTCTTTTTCTTTTTATACTTTGCCTTATTGAAATTGTTATCGAGGAGGTAAAGGAAGCCCCCAAAGTGTTGCTAATGGGAAGGTCATCCTCATGTTGATCTGAAAGCCTTGCCTATGCTTAGTGAGGCAGGGCTTTTAGCAGTCTTCCTTTTAAGCACGTCAATCATTAATTTGGGCATCTACATCAATCTCTAAGCTTGCATAAGTAGATTTTCAATTAGAATTAAAATGCATTTATTGCTGATTAATTATGCAAATCTGTGCAAACAAATCAATTTTGCCTATAATTTACCTTATCATGGTTCAAAAGTTATAATTTGAGGTAGAGTTTTGATTGGGTTTGGACACAAATTACTAAAATGAGCCAAATTTGTGATGACATCATCTCCCTTACATGTGGTGTTGCGATAGTATAACCAGCCCGCATGATTTTGGTTTCATAACAAAGAAAAAATTATTAAATTGCACAGCAATATCTTTCTGCATTTCAAAATGATCATGCAAAATGTTAAGATCCCCCCTCTGCTGGTGTGATATGGGTTAACTCTCAGACTGATGTTAAGATCCCCTCTGCTGGTGTGATATGGGTTAACTCTCAGACTAATGTTAAGATCCCCTCCGCTGGTGTGATATGGGTTAACTCTCAGATTGAACAAACAATCAGAAGAATGGGAGGAAGAGAACATCTCATTTCCAGCACCAAGGTTTTTCCCCACATCTTGTCTGGTTTCAGAATTTCGATGTGTACCTCTTGAGAAATATACGATGTACGATGTACGGCGATCATCGTGAGATCATTAAGATATAATTGGTTGCCATTCCGCCAAGAACAGTGAAATACCAGTAGGGCTTCGTAGCATTCAACAATCAAAATGCATTTTTAATGTAGAGGTTTGAAATCTGTGGTGACTTCTTATAAGAAAATAAAAACTTACGAAATGGTATCAAGGACAGAAAGTATGTGGGCAGGATTGAAATTTTGGTACAGAACTGTACAAATTGGAAGAAATGAAGGTTAAAATGTATGTAGAAGTGAAAAGATTTCAGTATTTGGAGAATACCTCTATACACATAATGTATTTGAATTCCTGTCTGTAGAAAATGCTCATGATGTCTATCAGTTTTATGCAAGCCGTATTCTTACATTGACTAAGTATGGCAGTTTGACTGTGGTATTGAAAGAGGTTGCAGGACTATTCCCATTTCAGTACTATGTAGTTGTATCAAACTTAATATGCTTGTGTACTCTTCTTTATCGAAAACTGACAATGTTTATTTATACATGTATTCCCTGTCATAATCTTTGGACACTAATCCTGGTTTTGCGTGGTACAGAAACAAAGGAAGCTTTCCCCACATGCTCGAAGATGTTCTGTAATATCTATTTTTTCATTCATATACCTAAACTATTTGTTTATTTCTTTAAATTTTGTTGCACTTCAAATGCAACAAATTCCATTCATATTCCAAATATAATAGTTAAATTTGGTACAATACTTGTTCAACATATCTGTGTCTATCCAATGGCACTTTCATCTACTGTAAAAGTTATTGAGGTCTAAGAAATAGTACACAGCAGATTTTTTTTTAATTTCACTTGATGTGAATCAATATTATGAGAACACACTATCATATGAATATCGTGTCATTTTAATTTGTTGTGGTTTACTTGGGCAAATATCCTGTGTAATATAGATATTCACAATGAAATTAATCAAATCACGATTGTGAGTGTACCGTTAAGGCTCCTATAGTTTATACTTTAAACATAAATCATTGAATTCAATTCATGGATGAATATGTTTTTCACACATTCTACAATACCAGGCTCTTTTTATAGACTTCTGTCATATTGTCCTGCCAATGTGGCCTATGATTTATCGCTTCTAGTTTTAGTGAGCTGTGTCAGTTTCATATCAGGAGTGGTGGATAATTATGAATGGATTTGATGGAGTGCCAAGTGTAATAATGCTTGGAACAAAGACTGAATTGTGATTTGAGTGTCCAATTCTCCCATTTTCTCAAAATCTCATGAGTAGGAATGCAGGTAAAGCATCCTTTTATGCTTCCCTGATGAGTATCTTTCAGCAGGTTCCTATGACATATTCATATAACAGACATTAATGGATATTTATATCTTCTGTTTTATGACAATGATTTGATTGTAACAAAAATGGTCACAATATATGAGAATGAGTACCGTTAGATCACAATTTCAAATGTATTCATCTTCTTAAAAATTCTACTTATGCACTTTATACTTTCAAATATTCTCTTTTTTGCTTTAAGTGGTGGTAATTACAAGGTTTCAAACTATTTTATTATATACATGGAGCACAATATTTAAGGTTACCAATAGCGTCACTAACAGAGATTGAAGCCCTTAAAGGGTTACTAAATTAGAAAAGTTCCCACTAATCTATGTAAAATTATCCGTTAAAAACAAATTTCACATTTGTTTGCCGCAATAAAGTCTCATTTTGACAAAAAATTTAAAAGACCGCACGCCTCCAGTGACGTATTAGAAGTCAAAATGCCATAAATGCCAACGGCTTAAATGAAATGTTTAATTCTCGCCATTCAAACAATACGTTACGGATGGAAACTCCAAAGCTTGTCCGAGGTTTGTCTGAGTAGCAACAACTAATAGATTCAATGTGCATTCCATCCATTGAATCTGAATGAGAAGGCGTGCGTTTTTTCAAATTTTCGTCAAAATGAGACTTTATTGTGGCAAATGAATGTGAAATTTGTTTTTAGTGGATAATTTTACATAGATTAGTGGGAACATATTTTTCTAATTTAGTAACCCTTTAAAGAAAGTCCAGAGGATGAATTTATAACAAGTGAGCACAAACTATCCTCGAAAGTTGGGTGCTAGTCTTGCATTCTTATTTCTGTGTTGTTCAAATATATTGCAAATATATTTGTACAATACGCCACATGCAGGACACGCCACATGGGCCATCAATCTAGTCTCCCACAAAGACTTTCAGAGCTGGTGATTATTGACTTGTGAAAGTTCATAATTTTTTTCTGAATTTGTTCAGGTTGAAATCAAACTTATGCTTATATAATGAATTTGTTTGTTAGGTTTCATTTCCGTTAATGGCTACGGAGATGGGTGGTAAGCTGACCCGTTTATCCTATATGTATGCACTTACTGCTTCTCCACATCCATCTTTCCAGCTCAGAAACCCCTATCTCTGGCATTGCTCTGATGTAATAAAAAAGCTTATTGAGGTTTCTAGATTGCAACATAGTTTGTGATGTATATTATATATAAATATATATAACTAGTGGGCACTTACATCCTGTGTTTAGTGAGCACATCTTCCACTATACATGGTACTCAAGATTTTACTGGTAGTCATCTGATTTCACCTCCTGTTTGGCTGGACTTGGCTTGTTCGTACAAGTGTGTACAAATAAATGAATGCCGACCCTGTGTAGGTACAGATACTATTTCCCCATCTCAACTTTGGAATCAGTTTGATATCCCTGTAACTTCCAGAAGCGTTCTGCATGGGATGGATATTTGAATACTTTAGATTGTGTAGTTGCCTTATTTATTTGGAATGTAATAAAGTTTTCATCTATTTATTATGACTTCTCTGCACTAGTAAATCGAGTGAGTTCATACTTCTCTTAATATGAACTGATGTGGAGCCAAAGAAAAAACTAATCTTTTTGAAAGAAGAAGTTTGATGCATTGAAAGGGTTATGTATTTGTATATTTCTCTCAAATATTTAAATGAGTTTGCTCCATCAGGTTGTAAATTTCATATTTGTTGCGAGAATGCTTGTTTTTTTGTGTGTACATGCTATGCTTGTGGCTGCACTGGAGGCACAGGTATTTGTAATTGATGGAACCACAGATTGGCTCCAATTTCAAATGGATTTTCACGTACAGCATGATGTACCAATGATTGACTAGCTTTGTAAAGATACCTGTACAAAATGTGTACAAATGATTATAAACTATGGCTATTAAATATGTTAAACTTATAATGGTGTGTTTTAGTATGTGTACATGTACAAGGTCTTGGGTTGTATTGCAGGGTGCGTGATTGTACACTTATATGGAAGAAGAAAGAGAGATGGAGAGGGAGAACGTTAGAAAGAGATGGACAGGAGGGACCAAGAGAGATAAAAAGAGAAGGAACGAAATGGACAGGCGCATGAGAGAAACAAGTGAGAGGGGGTGGAAGAGATGGAATGGTAGAAAGATGAAAATGGAGAGGAAGAGAGAGGTGGATGGAAAGCAAGGGAAATGGAGGTTGACATGTTCTTAGGGAAAGGATAGACAAGTAAGCAAAAAAATTGCTGCAAGGAAGCAGGGTTTTAAACTTGGCTTGTTGGCATTCACCGACCTGTATCTGCCTAATTTCCAAGAAACTAGAGTATTGTTTCCTCTTATATTAATCCTGATGTACATCAAAATATACACACTTAGTACCATTCTCAATTTACTGGTATGTTCATTTTATTTTCCAATCTTTTATACAAAGTAATATACACATTTACTGGTACAAGCAACACACATACATGTACATGTATAGCACATATCTACAAATGTACATATTTATTAAAAATAAAAATAATTCAGAACCTAAAACTCTTCAATTTTTTTTCCCATGAGAACATTGAGTGACCTTCTATCCTAAACATTATCTCACAACCACAATAAGTTTCAGCAGCTCAAAAGTTGCAATAACTACATTTCTTAAAGCGATTACAAAGAATGTCACAGGAAAAAAAAAACACACATTGAAATGTCATTGAGATTACTTAATTTCCGATCACTTTGTAATTGCTTACTATACGGAGTGCTTAGAAAAAGGTTACACAGCTTTGAGGTAATGATGTGGACAAACAATACATGTATCTTGAGGTATATACTTATTGTATGTCCACATTAAGGATTGAAACTTTGGTTCACTCTATATTTGAAACACCCATTAAATCAAATCAAAAGGCTTTAACATACAAATGCAAAGAGTTGAGATTAACATGAATTCATTCAAGCTCAGCGTAGCACGACAATTAAAACGTCGAAAAGGGGCGGATCATTTTGAATTCTCGACCGTCAAAACGCACTCGTGCGGAATGGAGAAACTTTTTTTTTAACCGATGTTTTTGTGATTTGATTGAACGAGCAAAGAGGTTTTCATTTTTTCCCGACACAAGTCTGCGACCGAAGGAATCTTCAAATGATTGACATGTTACTAGAGTTTAGACCCCAGTCTCACTCTCCACGAAGTTTCAAGTTGGAGCAATTACGATTTCTGTCAAATTTTGAGTAAAGAAACCTCAGACTTTTTACGAGAATGCTGGAGTTTTACATCTACGAATGAACAATGCGCATTTGCAGTGGACGCCCCATGTCAGGGGATGCGTATTTCCCGCAAATGTTGGCTTATCATTGTCACACGATTCTGTGGGTATTAAAGTAAGTTTAGACGTGTTTTGTTTATTTTGCACAATATCAGTTTTAGCACTGATCTGTATGTTCTGCACTAAAATGCTCCAGCAAGAAAATGTATCAGAACAATTCTCAAGCTCATATCACGGGTAAATAACCTTTCATAATTTTGGAATACGTCTATTTTCACACAGTTACAGAGACATGTATACCCATAGATGGTTCTGACGTAGTCATGTCTACACTCATACATCAGCACACTTCTGAGTTGTATTGCAAAGTAGTCACATTTATCATGTTTATGCACTCGGGCTAGGACAATCGCAAGATACCACTGCCTCCCGCACAGGCAGCTGCCTCGCAAACCACGTCGGTTGTATGCCAGCGCTACCTCCCCTAATGCACCGGTAGTCGGCTAGGCTGCATTCCTCCCATACCGAACCCACGCTTTGTACACGCTTTGCCAATGGACTACTCCAATATTCGAGGGGTCAACAATGGGGTTGCTTTTGTTTTTTAAAGACACAACCATGCAACGAAGAATCATAAAATGAATTTTGAAACATAGTTAGAATGAACTTTGATAAGTCACATACTGCAATTCATTTTTTGGAGCAATTACTACAAATATGAAATTTAAAGCATTTTTTAAAAGCTTTTTTTTTTTTTTTAGTGCTATGTTTCATCCTTATTTCCATGTTTTACGACATGAACCCCCCCCCCAAAAAAAAAAAAATATATATAATTACAAATGAGAACAACTCTTTCCTGTCAACATAAGGTTGAGATTTTGTTATTTGAAGTTATTTTGAGCGAGATAGCGGAAAACATGTTGCGATTCAGCGGAATTTGAGTACACAGAAGAAATGCTTTTGTCCGCTAATTATAGTGCTACGCTGAGACTGGATTGCAGGTCCACTTCCCTATTGCTACTGTACAGAGTTACCATTGATATCAATCATAACTCATAATAAGACAGGGCCAAGGACATAGAGAGGCAGCTGGCCATGACATGAACAAAGAACTTCATCTAGAATTGCAAAGGGGCAAGCACAAGTCTCAAATGCTGGTCATTATGTGACCCCTAAAAAACGATATGATGCAATTTAATAAATGAAGCAGAAAAGCAAAACAAGAGAGGAATATCTTGACAAATTTTGAGAAAGTTGTGGATTCCCCCCCCCCCCCCTCTCCAAAATAGCAAATCATGGCCCTGAGAGGCATGTATTATAACCTATCAACCTCTATGAATTGCCTGCATAATATGTTGCGCATATTCATCATTGTCCAAGTGATAAACAAGGTACTAGTAATACGTCTTAATCCAATTTTTGTACTTTTAAAGTTTGTAAAAGTCTATTACACATATTCAGGTTAATCAACCACTAGCTTGTATACTGTAGGTTGTAAGAGAGCTTTGTTAGGAACTGATGGCTAAGCCTCTGTCCAAGCCCAGCACGATGCGGATGGTGGACATGGGGATGGAGGAGGCCAGCTCCCCCCTCTGCCCCCCTGGTCAGTGTACGACCTTGACCGTAGGGGCCCCGGGGGTGGAGTGCAGTGGTCTCTTTGATGTCACCCCAGCACCGCTGCGAGTGGAGGCGTTAGGGTGGGCAGGCAGGCTCTGCGTTGACACGGGGAAGCGAGCTGCGGTAGCATGTCCCACCGTTTGCTGGTCAAGAACAAGAGAACAAAAAACAACATGTACATGCTATTAGTGGTAAATATGCTTCCATTGTCCGTAAGAACTAACTTTCGTTTCTACCACAGTTCTTCAACAACATTTGCATCCGCCACCATTGGTCATCTTTCAATACAACATTGTAGCACTAATTTCAATGCTTCGACAAGGATATACAGCCAAACCCCGTTATAACGAGGGGGTCGGGACCCACACTTTTTCCTCGCTACAGCCCATAGCTCGCTATATCACTACATGATCAAAACATACAGAAACAAAATGCATATGGGACTACACATACAATAACATATTTACCGCTAGTATTGACATCGATTTCTCTTTAGTTGGCATCAGAAAATTTTCACAGACATTCTTCATATGGCACTTATAATACCAAGAAGTTGGACCAAAACTTTTAGTCTATGTGAATCCACCTGAAATTTTAATCTTTTGACTCTAAAAGCTAGGTACTCTATATCATTTTCTTAACTCCAACACTCTGGGACCACAATGGAGATGGCTTATGGATGATAGGGAAGAAAGGATGGTGGGATAGACAATTCCACATCACTGTTACCTACTACTAAACTTGAACCAGTGGGGTACAGGTGGGGTGTGGTGGGGTAGAGAGTACCCTACCTGTGTGATTGGGTGGCGCCTATCTACCATTATTACTATCATGGGAGAAGAGGTGGGGGGGGGGGGGGGTTAAAACCCTCATGACCCAGTGGGGTAGTGGGGTGTGTGTTTGGGTAGAGAGGGGCGGTAGTGGGTTACAGTGTGTCCTACCTGTGTGATTGGATGGTGTCTTTTTACCACATTTGACGCCATGAGGGGGGGGGGGGGTGGTTAAAACCCCTATGACCTAGGAAGGTAGACATGTGGTGGGGTAGAGTGTCCTACCTATGTGATTAGGGGTGTCTTTCTACCACTCTTGATGCCATAGTGGGGTTAAGCCCCCCATGACACAGTGGGTTAGAGAGGAATGGAGTTGGCGTGTGGTGGGTAGAGAGGGGTAGAGGTGGGGTGTGGTGGGGTAGAGGTGGGGTGTGGTGGGATAGGAAGGGGGCGGAGTTGGGGTGTGGTGGGTAGAGAGGGGTAGAGGTGGGGTGTGGTGGGATAGGAAGGGGGGGGGAGTTGGGGTGTGGTGGGTAGAGAGGGGTAGAGGTGGGGTGTGGTGGGATAGGAAGGGGGTGGAGTTGGGGTGTGGTGGGTAGAGAGGGGCAGAGGTGGGGTGTGGTGGGGTAGAGGTGGGGTGTGGTAGGGTAGGATAGAGAGTGTCCTACCTGTGTGATCGGATGGTGCCTCTCCACCACTATTGATGCCATAGGGGGGTTCAGCCCACCGTGGCCCATGCTACCAGCAGGATGTAAGTCACTCCTGGCGCTGACTCTGGCTGTCACTGTCTTTGAACTTTGGGACGTCTTACAGCTTGTCTGATGCCACGGAAGAATAGACGAAGGATGCGGCTCAGTTAATGTACAGATATATCATGACCAGTATATCATACATCATATCTTCAAGTTGTCTAATATCAACTTACATGTAAAATATTAACATATATTCAATATCACTACCCTGTTGCATATAACCTATATTTTCAATTGTTGTAACTTACCATTAATGGTAACTAATAATAATAATAATGAACAATTCTTGTATAGCGCATATCACAAAAAATGAATTTAAGTCCCTATGCGCTTAGAAAAAAGAAGAAGAAAAGGAATAGGACATACCACTTACGAGAAAGAAGAATACTTTGACATAAAATAAATGAATTGGTTATTTCAAAGAATAGAAGAGATGTGTCTTCAAGAGACTTTTAAAATTATCTAATGTATCAGTTTGTTTGAGGTTTATTGGAAGTTTATTCCATAACTCTGAGGCAGCTTGCTGGAAAGATCTTGCACCGTAGGATACTGTGCTGACAGTGCGAGAAACTAACTGAGATTTTGACTGTGATCGTAGGTTTCTTGTAGGACAGTATTTAGTGACCAATTCTTGCAAATAATCAGGACCCAATTCATGCAAGCATAAAAACACCAATGTCAAGATCTTAAATTCAATACGCTGTCTTATTGGAAGCCAATGTAGTTTTTCTAAGATTGGGGTAATGTGATCACGAAGTCGGGTGCAAGTTACCAGCCTTGCCGCAGAGTTTTGGATTCTTTGTAATTTCTGAATTTCATTTTCAGGAAGACCATACAAAATACCATTACAGAAGTCAAGCCGAGATATTACATGAGCATGGACAAGTCTCTCTGTTGACTTCTTTGAAAGAAAGGGACGTATCGTCCCAATCTTGTGCAAAGCAAATGATGCTGCCTTGCAGATATGTTTTACATGACCTGACAATGTCAAATGCTCATCCAACCTAACACCAAGATTACGAGCAGAATCAACAGTATTGATAACAGTGTTGCCAAATGAAATAGTATCAATTGATTCACTCTGTCTAAATTTACTTCTAAAGTGGATGACCTCGGTTTTCTCTTCATTCAGTTTAAGACCATTTTTAACAGACCAATTCTTAATATCAGTCATACATGCCTGGATTTGCAAGATTGCTTCACCCTGATGTCCTTTCTTAACGAGTACATAAACTTGCGTATCATCAGCATACATCATACCTTTAAGATTATGTTTACATATTATATCATATAATGGGGCAACATACAGACTAAAAGCTACTGGGCCGAACACTGACCCTTGCGGAACACCATGAGAAGATGACTTAGCATCTGACATAGAACCGCCAATTACCACCTTATGCATCCTATTCTGAAAGTATGATTTTATTAAGTCAAAAGCAACACCACGTATTCCATATCGTTCTTGCAAGCGTGATAAGAATTTGTCATGTATAATTGTATCAAACGCTGCTTTATAATCCAACAAAAGCAAAAGTGCCTCTTCACCTTTATCAAGATTCAAAAGGATGTCATTAGTAACCTTTACCAGTGCAGTCTCACAACTATGATACTGCCTATATGCTGATTGGATAGTAGAATACAAATTATTTTTTTTCAGGTATGCATGCAATTGAATAACCATAATTCTTTCAATTGTTTTACTAATGAATTTCAGATGTGCTATAGGTCTATAGTTCTTCAAATCCTCAGAGTCAAGACCATTTCCCTTCACTAAGGGGGAGATATGAGCTTCCTTCAGCGAATCAGGGAAATGTCCACTAGAAAGAACCAAGTTTACAATTCTTGTGATGACTGGAGCCAACTCCTTGATGCATTTCTTCAGCAAATCCGTTGGGATTGGATCTAGCTCACAGGTGGTTGATTTGGAACGTGTGATTGTTCTTTCAACTTGCTGTGAAGACACTGCCTGAAATTCATCAAACTCATGGTCAGTTTTCTGGAACATGACATCGACAACCTCAGGACACTTCGAGGAATCAAGAGATGATACAATGCTTTCAGTTTTACTTGCAAAGAAGGTAGAAAATCGATTTGCCAGGGATGGGTTGCTTTCATCATCTTTAGGAAGCACTTTATCAGACTTGGCACACAGGTTATCTACTTTTCGGAAGAAGTCTCTTGGACCGCAGCCGTCAAGCTCCCTGGAATAGTGCGCTCTTCTTGCTCGGATTAAGACTTGATTATAATGTGTGGCTTCTTTCTGGAATATCTGATGATCGATCTCCAATTTTGATTTCCGCCAACGTCTCTCAAGCTTCCGCACTTTCTGTTTTGCTTCATGACAATCATTTGAAAACCAAGGTGAGCGGGGCCGGGCAGTAATAGTCCGTGTTGTCTGAGGAGCATGTTTATCAAGAATATTCCTCAGCGTCCACTCGTAGAGTTCAACTAATTCACAGCTGTCAAGATCTGCATAACATTGAAGCAAGTTTGAGCTAACTATATCTGAGCAAAAAGAATCAATATCCACCACGGTAGCAGCCAATGGGGTTTCATCATTACTGCTGTTGCTATGGCAGTTGCCATCAATGGTGAGTTATAAAACTTAAAAACATGGACAAGATCTTGGTCAATGCAAATGAGCCGATGATAAAGGTCATGGATGAGTTTAGAAGTAATTAGTGATCAGGCTATCAATCAATGTTACTATTTCTGACTGTTTTTCCAAACAAATAGTTGAATACACTGATAGATGAATCAAAGCACTTAAAACGTGTATGGTTTCAAAAACAAATAATAAAGTTACAAGCAAACGGTGACTATTCAAAACTAAAGCTGAATGTTTGTGTTAGTCTCAATAGAAACTGTATGAAGTTACATTCACAGAATATAGTGAAATAACAAGTTTTGGCAGCAGAAATGTTGATGAACTCTCAATTTTCCTACAATGAGTGATTCCCATGGAAACACTACTTTCATATGATGGGTTTTTGCACTTAATGGTTGGTTTGGTATGTCATCTCATTAGACTACTAGATTTACTACTGGTACTATAACACATTGAAGTGTTTCTATCTAAATGTACATACTTCCCAATGTCAACGACAATAATTCAGAATGATAGTACAGGGATACAACAAAATGATGGTACAAACATATTCGGAGTACTGTTACATTTCTTGTGTGTTTATGAGTGCAGTTAGAAGACCAATACAAGAGGAATCATTAATTCAAAATCAGAATGTTCGGCATGTATAATGTTGTATGTACATGTTTAAACCACTCGTCACAAATAAAACCAAACGCTACTGACAGCTAATATACCTTCTTGGGTGCACCGCTCACACTCCGGTGAGTCTGAGGCATGGAGGAATGACCATTGACCATCCGCTGACCAGAGGGTTGACCGGTGGGTGCCTGGCCCTGGCCCCTCGGGGGGCCGGTGGTGGTGGAGGCGGGAGAGGGTCTGAGAGGGACCTGGGATGGGGGCATGGTGGAAGGGCCAGATGATGGAGGAGGAGGAGGGGGAGGGGCCTGCCCACCAGCGTTACCACCTAGAGAGGAAGATAATAGAGGGAATGGTCACGTGACTGCAGTCTGTTGTCATAGGCCTCAAAGGAACAAGATGCGAAGATGAGAAGATGAATTTTCGGAGATTTCATTTCTCCATTTCGCACAAGTGCGTTTTGATGGTTGGAATTTCAAAATGATATGCCCCTTTTTGACATTATAATTGTAGTATTTGTATGGCTTCTTCCATTGTTGCTATTTTTTGCTTTCAGATACTCTTGAAGTGTTTTTGACGAGAAAGTTATACTTCACTTCTTATATCTTACTGTATTCAATGCTACAATACTGTACTGGTTGTCAGCTCCGTGCAGTACACTCACATAGCATGCATGCATGGAAATACACTGCTGGGATGGTACGTCTAGGCTAGACAATTCCCCATAAATCAGTTGCATGGGTCATCAAAATGCTTTCCCATCAAGAGTTTGTGATAAATAGAGTGCTTGAGTGCTACTGCAAGTTGGCAACTTATAAAACTATCCCTTTTCACTCATAGTTTTTTGTTTTGATTTCTATTTATGCTATTTCCGGACCAGCCTTTAATTTGGTAAAAACAACACAGGAAAACCAGATCTCTGGTATCCTTAAATAAATATATCAATCAATCAATTCTGGAGTATACATTGTAAACAAGGTACATGGATAATTCATCACTCATTAAAGGAATTCCTCAATATATTGAACAAATCTGCTAATTAACTGGACGAACAACCGTTTGTAGCTGAAAGTCCAGGGAGAAATTGGAAAAGAGCGGACAATACAGAGACAGAAGGAGGGAAAGGCAATGAGAGGAGACAAGACAGAGAGATAGAGAGAGGTAAGGGGGTAAGACAGGGACACACAAAGAGATAGAGGAGAGGAAAGAAGGGAAACAGAGAGAGATAGAGAGGAGAGGAGGGACACAGAGATAGACAGAGAAAAAGAGGAGAGGGACAGAGAGAGAGAGAGAGAGAGAGAGAGAGAAATGAAGGTCAAAGGGCACTCACCTTCGCCCTCGTGAAACATGGCCATGGCCTCCATGTTGAGGGCGCACACACCCCGCATAAAGGCCTTCTTCATTGACTCCTCGTAGTGATCCCGCTCCGCATGAAGCTTAGTGACCTCCACCCTCGATGACTCCAACGCCTCGTTCAACTACAGGGAGGGATGAGTGCATGCGAGAAGTCTTACAAAATACGTACATGCATTAATCATTCTCCTTCACTTACCATTAGTTTTTTTTTGCTCTAGGTGAAAGGGGCATGCTTTCAGTTTGAACATTTGGCTGCTTCTTTTTTTGTTTTTATATAAACCACCCCCTCCCTTAAACACAGGAAGTAAAGAGTTAATCCAGGGCTGCCAACCTTTGAAAGTCAAACTTCATATTCTTAAAACAATCTGACTATGATTATAATGCACTATAAATGTTACACTATTGATATACACATATATTCCAAATTTCAGTTTCTTCCTATCTTGCAGTAATTTGAGGTGAATTTCTCTACCTTTTTAGCCTGGAAAGGCTGGCCTGGTTCATTAGTTCACAAGGGTACAAGTATCTATGTTGAGAGGGACCAACTGTGCTGAATGTATTGCCAATGGAATAAGTGTCATGAATGCAGTCGGCAATCAGGTGTTACAGAAAGAGCTACGTGATTGGCTGAATTATTCTACGATGCTTAGGGGTAGTTTATTAATGCTAACCATAACATTTCAATTTACAAATATATACTTATATAGTGGTCAACTGCTATGTCATCACGGTAATGTGTGCCACAATGGGAGTAACTATTACTCCTTTCATGCAACATTTTCGGTAGCTTAGACGCTACTTTTGTCCCTTTTTTAAATTTTATTTTGCCGTGAATTCGTACTTTTATGATGCGCTTTCGTACTTTCCTATTCTCTTCCGATTTTCGTAACAAATACAAATTTTTCGTAACAAATACAAATTTTTTGTAACGGTTGGTAGCTCTGTTAATCCATGGTACCTGCACTCCCACGCATTGTGAAGGGTAATAAAACAAAATGTACATGTAAGTCCTTCTACAAAAAAAGAAACTAATTTGTAGCTTCCGAACAGCTTGGTGAAACACCCCCATGGCCATCTTGTATATAAAATTCTGTTTAACCGTAAACCCCAAAATTAATTAATTAAATTGGATGAAATGGACATTTTAAATGTTAGTCGTGTTTAATATTTGCATTTAATTTTAGCTGTGTTTAATATCAACTTGACTTTTATGCAAGATGGCTCAGGCCAATTACAGTATCCAATGTTAGTGCCAAAACTTTGTTAATGAAAAAAAACAGTACTCAGAGAGGACAAGTGTGCACTCACGGAAGCAAGCCTGGCCTCGTAGTCGTTGGTGAGATTCATGCAGACTTCCTGGGCCTTGCCTTGGCACGCCTTCTCAACCCGCTGCCGCCACCTAGCAACGATGATGCTGTGCCACGCCGACCACACCTTGGACTTAAGCTGCCTCTCATGATGCTGCCGGGCAAGCTTGGTCGTAAAGGCCTAAAATAAACATGAACACAGGAGAGTTGTCTCGGACATTATTTCTAAAAAAAATATAAAATGCAGCACCATAATGTCTGACTCACAAATGGTTAACGGAGCCTTTGCATACTGGTATTGGAAAAACGTCTTCCTCAAACCTCCAGGAAGTTTTGTGAGGAATACTATGCCTGGAGGTTCTCTATGTTTTTTTTTTTTATAAAGTGGGAGTTTGAAAGTATCTAAACACACAAAAACTGTCCATGGGTGTAATTAAAACGTTGAGGGTCCACTTCATACCTGTCTCCTATCCTCATTATGCCGAAGTTTCCAGGACTCAAATCTCCTCAGCAGCTCGAAGCGGTCCTTTTCCTTCTGTGCTGCCCTTGTGAGGTTGGAGATGATCTGGTCCTTCCGCTCGACAGATTGCTCAAACGTGTGCAGCAACTCTTTCTGGCCTTCAATTTCATTCTGGAGTCTGCGTAGCTCTCTCTGATGTCTGGATCACAGAGATATGAAACGGCACATTATCACATGGTGTAAAATGATGTCTATCTAGCTGCCCCTTCCCTTAATCTCACTCTGGAGTCTTCGTTGCTCATTCTGATGTCTGGTTCGGAGAGAACTGATAATGGCACATTATCACATGGTGTATCTAGTGATCTAGTGACCATCCGTCAATTTCATTCTGGAATCTCCGGAGCTCTCTTTGGTGTCTGATTTGTAAAAAAAAATGAAATGGTATGGTGTATTATGCTGTCTATCTAGTGACTACTTTCAACCCTCTTCAAATTCACCCAATTTCTTGAAAATTATTAATTTTTTTCTTTTATTGGGTCAGCTCTAATGAACTTCTTGGCTGTTCTCTCTCACATGATTCCACATAGCAATTTCCTTAGAGTGATTGTTCATGTTTCACATTGTACTCTTTGTACATGTGTTCTTATAGAAATTGAAATAAGTTTGAAAAGATTTTAAATTTAAGAATTCAAAATATAAAATTAGTAAAAAAATCATTACATACCTTTCTTTCAGGACGTTGACTTCCTGCCTGTATCTCTGTATGACTCCTATCTTGGACTGACTCAACTCGGCCTGTATTGCCACATTCCAGATAAGAATAAACACGAGAACAGAGGAGAAATAATTGATGCGCAAGTCAAGATGATGAAGCAGTAAAATATGATGTAAAGGCCCTGTGAGATTGATAGGTGTGTTGACTTCCATGGACATTGCATATTGGACTGTACACAACAAAATTTTAAAGCACCCTGGCTCTTAAATCATAAAACTGCCCAGCATCCTCCTATACATGTAGTTATTGAAAGGAAGTGTTTTTATGGAGTCATCATTTTTATGGCTTCAGAAACAATTTGTTATTAAGGGCAACACTACAACTACAGGCTTATCTAAGCTAGGTAATTTTGTGGCAATTTCACAACAACAAGATTATATCTTTACATAGAATTTCAACCTCAAAGCATCTTTAGATTTAAGAGAGTGCAAAAACACTTCGGAATAAACCATCACCTATCATTTGCACTTTCAAGCTCTGGAAAAAAATACATCCAAGTTTAAAGAAATTATGCTGATAATGAAATTACAATTCCCTCACAAAATATTCCTTTCTGGTTATACTTGTTTAAGTATTTTTCAACTTTCACCTCGCCTTAAAAATGTCTTCTTCATGACTTTTTATTTCCCTTTATTTCTGTTACGCAGTATGAAGGTTTGTTTATGAGCTATCATCCATATTTCTTACTTTCATACGTCATGTCTAACTATACCTGAACATAAAATTTCTTGCAAAGAACTGAAATAAGTAAACATCTTCGGAATAATTAGTGCCGGTACAATCCACATTCCTGATACCTTACATGTATCAAGAGGCAACCAAGTAAGCTCTCTAATTCAATGAAAAACACAATTCTTATCCTGAGAGCAATACATGAGCATTTGGAGATAGACCTTGGTAGTTATACAGCAAAAATCTATGATTCGTATAACTGACATACAGTCCACATTCACTTCATAAAAATGGGATTTTCAGCGCATCAGTGCGATACAAAGCTATGAAGCCTGCAAACACTCTTGAAGTGCTCCTAATTACAAACTGATGACCTTGGAGTGCTCTTTACCTGATTTGATTGGAGCTCGGCAACTTTGTGAAATGGAATAAAGGCATCTTGAGACTGATGTATTTTAATGACATGAATTTAATTGTATCTTCATGGATACATGTATGTAAGCTAAAGTGCTTTCATAAGAAATCAATATATGTTTAATAAGTGTCAATTCAAGGTTTGTCTTTAGCTTTCTCTTACTTCATAAATAACAAGGAAATATTTTTTGAAGCAAGAGATAAATGTTGATATGTGAGAATGCTCAGTCTCTTGTAAAAAAATGTAGCAATTCACCTTTTATCCATTTTGGGTGAAATTAAATCGGAATTGATTTACAATCAATTTTTTTTTTCTACTGATCAATTCATGGATCTTGCTGGTCTACTTACAGTGGAGTCTAACTTAATCCTAATAGTCCTAGGGTATTTCAAAGGGGGGCCACGGGTCAGCCACAAGGTTCGAGAATTATGTAATCTACAAACTTGTAAAGCAAAATTTATGAAAAATCCTTCTTTTTTTTTTAATTTATGCTAATTTATCCGAGAAATCATAGATTTTGATATTTCTCACTCAATAAAGCCTCTGGAATAGCAATTTATGGTACAAATGTCTTTTATAAATCCCTCATCAATTCCTAAAAGAAAAAGATGAGGTTGAAGGAAGAAAAGATGAAGTTGTGGTAATTATTTCTTATGTATTTTATTGTTTTTCAATTTCCTTTTGATTTCTTTGTTTTCCGTCAAGCGTTTTTTTTAGCTATTTGGCTGTGGGTGTGTGTGTGTGTGTGTGTGTGTGTGTGTGTATGTGGTAATTAATTACACTATTTGAAATAATGATACTAGAAAAGTATGCACATAAAATGGAAAAGCTCCTTATTTTGTCCATAGGGTTATGCGCAGTCATATAGAGAAATACCGAAATTTAAGTGACATGTGTTTGGTAAATGTAAACTGACACCCGCACGGTAGATCCGATTACCATAAATTTGGCATGAAAATGTGCGGGAAGGATCAGAGAAAAAAGTCATGAAATTTTGTTTTGAAATATTGAGGCGTTAGAAAGAAGTGACAAAAATTTGACGGGGGGGGGGGGGGGGGGTTATTAGGGTTAAAGCTGCCAAAGAACTTGCTTGTGTATTGCATGAAAGTGTATGGTCTTGCTTTGATATAGATCAGATAATATCTAGCTTATGCATTGCATGAATGTCTTGCTTTGATCTAGATCAGACAATATCTAGCTTATGCATTGCATGAATGCATATGGTCTGGCTTT
This sequence comes from Arbacia lixula, assembly GCA_963669155.1. Classification (NCBI taxonomy): domain Eukaryota; kingdom Metazoa; phylum Echinodermata; class Echinoidea; order Arbacioida; family Arbaciidae; genus Arbacia; species Arbacia lixula. The sequence goes on from OZ022576.1 coordinate 5,542,826, forward strand.
GATCTAGATCAGAGAAGTTTTAGTTGGACTCCACAGTTTCACTCATATCCTCCTCACTGGATGACTCTGCGAGTACATGATAAAGCCAAGTCAAGCGTTGCTCTCACCAGTACGCTCCGTTTGAGCTCTAGACTCCAATTGTCCAGCATCTTCTCCACACGCAGGATGTCTTGGTCAACGGCCGGAGAGCTGGGAGCACTGTAGCTGGAGTCATTGGTCAGGGTGGACTGGTCAGTGGTAGGGGTGTCGCTGTCCCCAGGACTGTCCAGTGGCTGGACCCTGGTAGGGCTGGACGGATCTGGTCTTGGAGCTGCAGGAGGAACAATTTTTTTCCCTTGAATGTGAATGTTCTTTGTTATCCAAGTATACCATAGAAAGTAACTGAACTAGCAGATTTCATAGAAACTATGTGTTCAAAATGTTGTCATTATTGCACACATGTTTAGTTAAAAGAAATAGTAAGGCACCCATATTATCAATTCAAGTTGTAGTTCACTAATTTCAACTAAACAGTGACACTCTGTGTACAGTGAATATCAAACGGCTACATGAATGATGTCTGAATTTATTGCCATATTTAAGGGTTTGTTTGACCAGTGATAGAATACATGTATGCTTTTCTTAAGGATGCAATCATGTACGTGCAATCATGTATTCAGGTTTGCATCCCGATTTGTAATATTCTAAATAGTTTGGGAGCTCAGCAGTCCAAGGTTGATGTCTCAGATTTTTCAGTCCACTGCTAGTCAGTGTCAAATCCTCACAGGATCATAATGTACCAGGAGCGTACATGGATATTATGGGCATGCATTCCTTCAAAAAAGGTTACTCTCTTAACAGGTTTGCACAAATTAAAGCTTTCCATCCCTCTTTTACTCTCTCTTTATCAACAAGGTGGTTCGCGAACCACGAATCTCGCCTGATTTCGCAATCGTTAAACAGTGCTAAGTTTTTTTTCTTTAAATATTCAAAATGGTGCTGAGATGACCTTTGACCTCATCATCCTCATCAACACATGTGGTATTACCCAAGGATCATTTGTACCAAGTTTGATCACAATTGATGCAGAAATAAACAAATGAAAACAAATTAAACAAAAACTTTAACATTTTGTAATGACATGGCGTCATATTATTTGACCTTTTGACCCCTAGATGACCTTTGACCTCATCATCCTCATGATGACACATGTCGTTTTACTCAAGGATCATTTGTACCAAGTTTGAACACAATTGATGCAGAAATAAACAAATGAGAGCAAATTAAACAAAAAAAAAAATTTGAACAGACCAACAGACTTACAGGAAAAGTGATTACTAGGTCTCTGCCGAACTTTGTTCAGGCGAGACAAAAATTGAAGACTGTGAGTTACATTCATGTAGTATACAAATGATGCACAGGTTTGAGTGGGTCGGTAGGAATTGTGTACACAAGTTACCTCTGAATTGCCTGAACCCACGAGGCGAAGCCGAGTGGGTTTCGGGCAAAATTCAGAGGTAACGAGTGTACACAATCCTACTGACCCACGAAATAAACCTGTGCATCATAGAATGGGCCCCAAAATCTGATAAAAAAGGGTAAAATCTCCATTAACATAATTTACCGGATGCATGGCTAGCCATGCGTCAGTATTTACCGGATGCATGGCTAGCCATGCGTCGGTAATTATTATAGAATGGGTGTCAGAATCTCTGCAATCTGATTGGTTAATTACCCGTAATTTACCATGCATTGTTTTTTACTGGCAGCACGCGATATCAAGACGATATCGCGATACCAAGAATTAATATGATCGATATCGAGATTTAGTATGATCGATACCGATATTGTTTACCGTAAATGGCGGCACCCACGAAACTCGAGAAGCTTCGGTAAAGTTAGGTGAAGAATTGAAACAAATTTTGGACGATTCAGACGTTGTCAGTAAGTATAAATTTATCCCACAGCATCGAACACTCGTTTTCTACATTCAAACGCTCTGCAGAAGTGAAACACGGAAATTTGGAAGTAATATCTAACGGAGAAGTGGACAAACTCGGGTCTGAATTCTACGTTGTCGCAGCACTGTAAGAGTGTGTGCTGCGGTGAGTTGCCTATAGAGCATGTACACTGTACATTACGAATACGTTCGTTTTGGGCACTCGACGCCACTCTGGACAATCGCAGTAAATTGCAGTAAATCTGTCTTTCCTGATATGAAGTGGTTGTTATCAAATCGAAGCTTGATGAACTTGGTAGTTCTTAACATAAAGACTCTATTTGTCCACTTGACATGGTGTATGGAGAAAATCATGTCATATTTTTAGCTGTGTTATTTGGACACTTGTCAACGTGAAAGAAGACAACAATTTTAGTCTTGACAGATTTTCCAATCATTGATGATGATTGATGATGAAGATGGATCTCTGCAATCTGATTGGTCAATCACAGCCATCACAGTTCTTTAAAGGTGGTAGTTACAAAACTTAGCATATTGTTTGTTCATTTTAAGTCAAATAAATGTTTTGCTAATGAATAATAGAATTTCAACATTTTTCAAACCTGGTTCTCTTTGTATGTTTTATAATTGCATTAAGTTTTAATCATGAAGGGGAGCTCTGCCACAGTGACTCAGTTACATCATACAACGTCAACATTACAATCGTGAACATGTGACACTTATAGAGAACCAGTCAGTACATTATGGGAAATTGATATTAGCCTTCAAATAATACATCTACAGAAGATGTTTCCAAGCCACCAACCTACCAGACAGATCTTTCCTGCTGAGATCCTGCCCTCCACGCCCATCCTCGCCCTGTGACCCTGTGGGCGTGGTCTCTCCATTCACAGATCCGTGCGTAGCCACCACGCTCTCTCCAAAGCGAGCTGATGCTTGACTGGATGAGGTTTCAGAACTCTCCTCTGCAGAACATATCATGGAAGAAGAACAGGAAGCAATGGGAGATGCAGCAAACAGTGCACAATTAAACGATATTTACCTCAGGCTCAAGTTCACACTTCTTCATTCTGAGTTATGTGACTTATGTTAGTAATATACCAAGATATGGTTATTAAATATGTGGTGCTGCTATTCCAAAAGGCTTAAGATTAAATTATGTTCCAACACAGACACATAGACACACATTAGGGGATAAAAATAATTGATTAATATGATCACCCTCTCCTTGCATTATATTACAAAGGATCATTATAGAGGGAGACTGGAACAAATGGCCCAGACCTACTTGTACAATACCCCTTCTCCCTACCCAATCCCCTACTAACAGAAGATTATGGTGAGAGACTCTGGAGTAAATTTTCCAGCCCTACCTGCAGACTCCATGTAAATCAGCTGATCCTTGACCGGCCGGTGAGGCTGGAAGGCCTGAGCTGCTCCGGCCAAGGTCTGGGGGAGCTGGGAGGGGTCGTAGTAAGGGGTCACCACCGCATACTGGAGCAGCTCCTGGTATTCCTCCTGGAGACTGGAGGAGACGGAGCTGCCGGGGGAGTCGTCCGGGGGCAGCATGGGTATGCTGTCCGTATCAGTGGTAGACATGACTGGCTTCTCCTGCATTGTGCAAGAGTATGCAGAAACAACCTTGTTAGGAAAATCTGGGAGAAGCTTTCAAATTGAAATGACAATTCATACATGTTCATTGAAGCCTTGCGGCAAAGACTGGTGACCTGGAATGCAGAAAAGGAAGCCTCAGGCTTAGCCAGAATTTTTAATTTGTATGTACGTAGTCTTTATTCAATCAGCCGCATATCATTCAAGGGTTCAGGTCAGTGTAGAGCACACAATGCACTACACTTTTGTTTGGAATAATCTTCAGGAATTGAAGGACGCAGGACCAGCTTGAAGGAGACGTCAAGTCAAGTTATTCAACTAACAAGACAAGACACTTAACAGAAAAATTAGAAAGTAACCTAGCATTAAACTCTAGTAATAGTTACAGCAAAGTTGTAACTTTTACTTAGTATAATGAGTGGCCCATTCTTCCCACACATTCGATAAGAGACAACACAATATGCGCTTTACATGCTCACACTTGCATTGATGCTACATGCCAGTATGTCAGCCTGCCAATATAAATCAGGAGAGTCAACGCTCGTCTTAGCCATTCATAATGCACGCAATAAAAAAGAGCATCATTCATTTGCGTAGGCGCGCGTACATGATTGATGTGCGTGGACATAGTTACACGACCACAAAGTTAGGATCAATTTCGAATAAAAATTTTATCTTTTATTGTAAGTTGGCTTTTCGGAATACCAAAAGATAACATTTTTCTTAAGTCCCTGAGATACAATAAAATTTTTCCTAAGTTCGTTTTCGGAATACCCCCCCAGCCCTAGTCTAGTACTAGTTTACTAGCGAGCTCTACTGACGAGCTCATGTTCACCTAGACCGAAAAAACAGTCTCTGTATAGCGTGTAGGACATTGGATCTGTTGATATTGCATCTGGCATCTCTATTGGGGGGTAGACTCACTATGTCCAAAAGTGTAATTTTAATTAAAGAATTCCTTGAATGAGATGATTATTACAATGTTCGTCATAGTATGGTTACTGCTCCATTCTCACCGCGGTCACCTCACTCAACTCACTGGAAAAAATGAGTATTAGAATGCAATGGTAAGAGTATCTTGCGTGGGACTACAGAATCACTGTTGGCACAACAGTTTCAATCAAGCCACTCAATTGCGAGCTACAAAAATGCAAGTTTCATCAAATTATCGTCTTGTAAAATTTTAAGCTAGAAAAAATAACTTTAGATGATTAGTCGGCGAATGAAAAAGTCAAAATCATATGACATTGGTCGACCAGAGTCTACAGAGTCTGTTTTCTTCAAAACTCTTGCTGTGCACCCGCTCAGTGATTGCTTCGGTCGCCGACTTGAGATATCAGTGCAATCACGATGTGCATGCCTTCAGCTCAGCAGTACATCATGGCAGTCCCCCTTTTTCAGATCGAGTCTAGTTCCCTTAAAATCTAGGGTAGCTTCAAAGAAATTAGGAATCCACTTCACACGTAAAACACATGGACAAGCAAACTATAATTTTCTTTTTTTCCCTTTTTCTCCTAATCACCAAGTCATCTCAAAATCAAACACAAATCCGATCAGGAAAAGCTCATTGATGATTAATATACATAAATGCTGCAGTCGAGACACAAATTTTCGGTGATAAATATCCACTGGTCACAGGCTAGTTTTGCCCTGAAAATACCTATGTTAGGAAGTATTCACTCAAAATGTTTTGGTATTTTAATTTTGAAAGTATCAAGCATCAAGTTAAGTGTGATTTAGTGTAGGAGTATATCAAAATGATGTATTTGTTTTCTCAAATCGTATGTGCGGTGAGACTGAGATTAGAATGCCCCCCATCATACACAAATCGGTCACATCCACTGCACGACTATTATTAGTTGTAACTTAGTATAATTTTCTAACAGCTACACCAAAATCTGTGTCTCATTCCATTCAAGTTAGTATGACTAGTGTATGCCATATGCTGTTTATATGACTAGGCCAGGGGTCTATGCAGAATGCACAGCCCGGTCGGCATGGTAAAAGCAGTCAAGGCAAGCTTTTACGACGTCAATATGAATACATGGGACTGCTGCTTGCACGTTCTACGCAGCGACAGATAAGCAGTGGGCGAAGTGATCTTTGCTTTTCGTGCGAAAGTTCCATTATGGCCAGAACATATCGTAAGATTCAACATCGCTGTCAGGTTTGCGTTACCTTACCTTAATTTCTTATATAAAGCTGACAGTTAATCCTTAAGTTGAAAATCCTGATTTCGTCTTCGAGATCGTGCACACGATTCGAACTGTGATCCTATGAAAGATAACACGTGATTGGTTCATTACTCCTACGCTTGTTGTTACTCCAGTCATGATTGGTCGGATGTTTCCAGGTTCTGTGTTGCATTGTTTTGTTATGTTATGAAGGTATTCACATTGTATTCACCGAAGGATATCCATGGGGCAAGTTGTCAGTACTGACGAAAATAAATAATAAGTGCTGACAATTTCAGTGAAATCCTCTGGGGGGGAGGGGGGGGGGGAGAGGGGGGGGGGAGAGACGGGAGAGGGGGGGGGGGAGAGACGGGAGAGGGGGGGGGGGAGGGTGCGAAGGGTGCGAATGCACCCCCTCCAGACCACAATTAAAAAAAAAAATAGATGGGAGCGACTTAGTAATGTTGCGTGTTTTTTTTGTACAAGCAACCCAACAATTGAAATGTAATGTTCAAAATAAAGCGAACAGCTTTTGTATAGAATCCAACTGAAATCCAAATCCCTATTTTGAAACTGCAAGGAATATTAATATATCTTTGATATTTATTGGCAGGTGAACTAGATGTCCATTACATTGTGATATATTGATTGGGTAAGATTAAATTTGTGTGAGCAGTCTTCAAAGTTTATTTCGGAGGATTCAAATCAGCTAACAGAAAATTCACACTCCGCAGTTAAGCTTTCAAAGAATTGTAATGAAAGAAATTTGGTTATCATTTGGAGGTGTATATTTCAAGTACAACATAAATAAATAAGGGATTGAGAAACAACATTTCAAGATCCAGAGTCCGGAATACTAAGCTTGTTAGCTATTGTTGACGGAAAATGAAGCCTCCAAAACAACAAATTGCGGCAACTTGTTCTCAAAAAATGGAGAAGCAGTCACACTAAAATCCTATTTGGTATTTTTCATGGAACCTAACAAAAGCAACCCCCAAAATTTCAAAAATAATACAGGGCCGTACAAAAAAGAGGTCAAACAGTATTTTGTGTACACTAAAAACGTGCAATTTAGGGTACTAATGTGCCCACCAAAATTGATCAAAGTTATAATTGAAGATGTTTATGCTACCCAAGGTTGTAGCACCCAAATGAGGTCACTCATATGCCACAGTAGGCCTATCTATAAATCATGTGGCTTTATCAAATATTGCTATAGACAAAAATGTTGAAATTTCAAAGTTGCACCCTATACCGTGAGCATGACCATAAATAAAATAGGTAGTTAAAATAACTTAGTGGAAAGACAGAGGCTTTCATAAAATCCGGATCATTTCTTTTTTAATTGCACATTTTTAATTTCAATTTATTTGTGGCTACACCTGTATCGAAGTAGAGCGACTATATATTATTTTATACTAAAACGCCATGAGAGAGGAAAGACATAGAAATAGGTGACATAAATAGAAAGAGAGAGAAAGAAAAAGAAAGAGAGGAAAGAGGGAAGACAAGACAAACAGTAAGGAAATAGAAGAAGGAAAGGTTAAACAGAAACAAGAAAAGGAAGAGAAAAGGAAAAACAGAGAAAGAGGACTATCAAAACGAAAAGGGGAAGAAGGGGGGAAAAAAGAAAGTCTAAAAAAGGGAACATGACATTTCAATGCGATAACGATTATTTCAATACATGTGTCTCATACATTGTACATTTTAGTTACAGACTAGTTGGCTTTTCCCCCTATCTATACCACCAGCAGAACTGCCTGACATCAGAATAGACCATTTTCGTTATGTATGCGAATTTTATTCACGTCGTTCAAACAATACGTTTCTAATGGTAAGCCCAAAGCTTGTCCGAGGTTTGTCCGAGTAGCAACAACTAATAGATTAAGAGTGCGTCCCGTCCATTCAAACTGAATCACGAAATACAGGTGGATGTAATAGCGCGTCACCAGCCAGTTAGGAGGAAAGTTGTGAATACATTACGAATATGGCTTATTGGTATTTTTTGTGTCTTTTTCCCTAAGCGCACCCCCCCCCCCCCCCCCTTCAGAAAAGCTGGTGACGGCCTTGCAATTAAGTAGGACTTTGCTTCAACACCCTTAAGCAGTGCTTCCAAGAGAGGAGAATTGATTATACTTATTCACCAAAATAGATTGATTAAACACAAATGTCCCGGCCTGAATCCTCGATGATTACAGTATGCTTAACAGAGCAGGGGGAAAACTCTATTTCTTCCAACTCCTTACACCTCTACGGAAAGACTCCCATATCATGTTCATGGTGTCTGTAAAAGCAATGAACACCATGCCCTTAACTGAACTGTTATGTACGCGAACGAGAGAGAGAGAGGGAGAGAGAGAGAGAGAGAGAGAGAGAGAGAGAGAGAGAGAGAGAGAGAGAGAGAGCGCAGGCTGCTTTCTTTTTTTTTTTGGGGGGGGTGGGGTGGGGTGAGGGCACAGGTATGCTATACTATATAGGCAACTTAAACAAAATGTGTTGATATTCGTATTCTCTCTGTGAGCGATCGAGACTAGGTGGTGAGCGGCTGTAATTGATCTCTCTCTCTCTCTCTCTCTCTCTCTCTCTCTCTCTCACTCTCTCTCTCTCTGTCTCTGTCTCTCTCTTTTTTTTTAGGGGGGGGGGGGGGCGGTGATGGGAGAGGGGGAGACAATGTAAGTTCATTCGTATCGAGTGAGGGAATGTAGGTGCTATCATTATGAGCGGGACACATACAATACATAGGATCATCCGTAACGTAGATCTCGATAATGATCCGCACGTTCTGCGCCCTCCACGCCCATATCCCGAGAATGCTGATCTTTTTTTGCGAGTAAAGCAGCTCTAGACAAACAGGTGTGTGGGCATGGGGCCAAAGAACTCTCGAGGAAGAGTATCGCTCAGAGAACGCTTCTCCATAAGCAGATAAGTGGTGTATTTGGTCTGTTGAAAACAATTATATTATACATTTCAAATTGTTGGAACACTGCAGCAGAACGGAATATTTGTCGTCTTTGTCGGCACAACAGAAATATCCTTAGCATAACTCATGTTCTTTTTTTTTTACTTCTTTTGTTGGCAAAAGTGAAATGATGTGCCAACAATATTTCCGTCGTGCCCACATACTCTCCTCAAAACCATTACTGGGAGAGGAGTAGCTTTTAACGCCGATGCTATCAAATGCAACATTCAAAATATTTCATGCAGGAGGATACTATCCACAGTGCTTGTCCACACATATTTTCCGATGACCAGTAAGCAATGACGATGGTCAGTGCTGGTCATTTTCTGATCACTATGACACCACCCGACCCCCACCCAATATTGATTGTGACAGGGGAATTTACAAGAGAAACTACATATACGCTCGACTCATTGGCGGATATAAAATTCGGTGAAATTCTGGCAATCCCAACACTCGGCCAAAGACAGTTGGATATTGGGACGCAGGCATAATAAACGGCCGCAAAAGAATATATTTTTACTCGCTTTAATTGCCATAATAAACAAGAAGACAGTAACGGTAAATTGCGGTTCATAGGCAAGCTTGATAATTCTTGGTGTGCCGCATTGCCCCTGTGTCACAAGTAATACACACGAACCCAATAGAGAAGCACTTTCTCTAGCACATAAAGGGTGAAGGATATACTCCACTCTCATCAAGGAATGTGTGTATACTCCGATCAAAGATACGAAATATCTTTTATATATGATTTTGTGATATTTTAAACGAATTAAGTTATTGGTTGATTGAAATACTGGGGCGTGTGGGACGAACTGTAAGTCACATTACTGTTGAATATTACATTGGCTACCCACCTTTATAGGAGTGTAGTATACCTGTATGTCTGTTCCTGTAATTAATCACCATAAATATCATAGTGTGTGAGTGTTTATTAGCATGAAACAGAAAACGATATCATCTTCTTACTCGATGTTCCGCCTAGGGTTGACGCCAGTCCGCAGGCGTGGCAATGTAGCATACAGCGGAGAGAACTAGCTGGATTTAGATTGACATTTCCGCCAGCACGTTTCACGGAGTGACTATCGGAGGTGCAAAGCTTAGTCAGATGTTGCCTCATTTCCGAAAGAGTTTTGTTCGACCGAGCTGAAAAGTTGCCTTCGCACTTCAAAACTCAATCGTTCAAGTTGCAGAAAATGCAACATATTTACATGCTTCCTGGTGACATGCGCTCCGAATTCGTGATTTACCGAGTATTCTGAAAATGTCGATAATGTCTTTGCTTGATTAGAGCAAACCCAATTTGTGGCTACCTGGTTAATGATGCTTGGATAAGAAGCGCGCTTCTTTCTCTTGGAAGCATCTCGATACTATCCTCGTAGAAAGCCCTTGCAACATCAATCAACGCACGGAGAGATCGATGAGAGTGACTGCCTGCAAAGAGGAACCACGTCGATCTGAAATGTCGCCAGATATAAAGGGAAAGGATTAATAAAGCTGCAGAAGAAATTATAATGGAAATAACCAGCACGCATGCAGGAGAGCAAGAGAGGGTATAGGATTCTAGCCATGCTCATGTTTCGTGGCGTTTGTATGCCCAACACAAAAACAGATTTTTCATCGTTTGAACAGTGGGAACTGTTAAAAATACAATCCAAGCTCTAAAGTGCAACTTTCTTCTTGTAACACACCCATATCCAAAAGAGCTGCGTACGCCTGACACAGGGTGGGTTAGTGAGACGAAGGGGTTTTCCCACGAGTCAAAATAAAAAGCTGGGAAAGGTGCACGACTCTAAATCGTGACCCATCGATCTCTATTTCCTAAAGAGTGGGAGAGAATTCCTCAACGATTGGGTACAACACCAAATAACAATACCACACGGTGGAACATGGTGGAATGTTTTCTGTTCATGGATACGCATATAGATGGACGAGCGAAGCATAGGAAATGAGAGCAAGATAAATAGGAAACAAGAGCATGGAAGAGGGAGGTGCAAGGGAGGCTGGAGAGAGCGAACGAGGCTTGTAGCCTGGGGCAAAGAAAGGAAGGGAGAGGAAGAAATGTGTTGTTTTACAAAACCACCTGGTCTTATATCAATCACTCAAAGTTCATAACAACGAAACCATGATAGTGCGCTCAGGTGACACGGCATCTAAATGTACAGTTCAATGTTCATGGTTAAATCATATTATATTCCACATATTAAGAATGTTGCTATATGATTGGTCAAGAGTTGATCACGTGATGAAGCGTATATTTTTCCATCTGATCACCTGAGAAGAAAAGTTCGTTACACTCTATGTGATAGTACTTTTTGATTTCGCTGATCTCCTCGCTCCTCACACTCCTAACGCGTGATCAATATTTTGAGTACGCGCGAAATACAAGTGCGTTACACTCGGACTATCAATTGTAGCTCGGCGCAGACGACGCCGCGGTGCGCGGTAATTACAAATTTGTGGTTATAGCGCGCTGCGCCGGGCGTTGGTACGTATGTACACGTACGTACACGTACGTACATGTACACGTAGCCTATATACAGTTCGTGTTTACCATATAGTCGCGTTTCAATCAAAATGGCCCATAATTAGCACAACAGCAACATGATTCAGGTAAGTGAACTTCATCCTGTAGTATACCGTAATGTTGTTCGTAGCCCCCGCCCCCCTCCGATAACCAGAACATGGTCTAACGTTAGATTTGGCTTAGATTCTCGGTAGCCGCACCGACCAGAACGTTTAATTTCCTGCGGCTTGGGCAAATCAACGGAAATTCAAGTTGCACCTCGGCCGCAACACCGCGAGAGTTCCCGTAAGGCGCTCAATGATTTTCCGCTCAAACGCAAAAGCGCAGCTGGAAAGAAATGTATCGTGTACTGCAACAAATTTTGTCACCAGGTAGAGAGCATGCGCAGTAGTGCCAGGAAGAAACCAAAAAGTACGATCACGTAGCCGCACCGACCCGATACGCTTTTGTACGTTAAATTTTCATTTTTTTGGTAGATATATTTGGTTTCAGATGTGGAATATAAAGCAAATAATCAACTTTTGGTTTCAGGCAATGAGACGAACTATCACTTCCTCGGCGATCTGAATGTATACGCTATCTTTCCTCAGCTGCGCTTCGGAAAGCTACATCCAGAAGCTTCGGAAGTGATAGTTCGTCCTATCACCTTCACCAACGTTGATTATTTGCTTACTATTGAAAAATGAACTCGTTCATGTAAATACGGGTTATTGTGTCCATTTCAGAGAGACCAGGAGAGGGAAGGAGAAGGGTGTGAAGAAGTAGAGGGTAGAGTGAACAGAAATAGAGAGTCGGGGTGGGGGGGGGGGGGGGCAGAGTGGAAATGATAGTCAGCGTGACTGAGAAACATAGAGAGACAAGAGACAGAGAGGGACAGAGAGACAAAGACGTAGATACAGAGAGAGAGAGAGAGAGAGAGAGAAAGAGAGAGAATGAGACTGACTGAGAGAGAAAGACATTAAAAACTAGTATTGCTCTCACTGATATTCTCTAGAAGGATTGGGGATTTAGATTGGTGGAGAAACAGACAGAGAGAGAAAGAGAGAGAAAAGAGAGAGAGACAGAGAGAGAGAGGGAGAGAGAGAGGGGGGGAGGGAGAGGGGGGGGGGGGAGAAAAACCCCCCATAAAACATTGCGCTAATGAACAAGGAACAAGTATTGCATATTGGTTTATATTTAACAGAATGATGAGCAATAAAGAAAAGTTTCTGACAATCGGTGGAAATCTAATATCGTATATATATCTGTGTCCAGTTCTGGTAAAAACTTGTATGTAGCTTGGCAACCTCGCTTGTCTTTCGCCTCGATCATTTCCATAATTATTGCCTATAGAGTTTTTTACTTTCGTTTTACTGTGATATTGTGTAGAATAAAGAAAGTAGAGGCTGTAGTATGTTCAGGAACAGAATATTGCAAATCATGCAAAACAGGGAAGATTGTGTTTACCTGATGGAATAAAGGGAAAGGAAGTCAGAATTTGATACCATGTGGTGTCTAGCTTTGAGTTAGACTGGTTCACGAGAAGTGCAAGTGTGTATAGAATTATGAGGTGGACGTGCGGAAAAGTGGCATGACGTTGATTTATCATATCTGATCACACCGCATCTCAGAGAAAGAAGTATAGAGGCGGGGCTAGAGAGAGCTAGCGAGTCAGTTGCAATTTTGACGTTTATAAGAAGAGCGGCAACATTTTGAGTCATCCTTCCTGCCAGATTCTTGGCTGCAGAATTGTTGTCTTCTTTTGTCGGAGCTGATTGGAGATGGCGCCGCGAGCCGTGCGAATCCCCATCCCCGTGTCCCCCGGTCTCGTCGGCCTGTGGTCATGGTGCCTCATTGCAGTGTTGGCGTGTAGCGTTGTGCGTGCAGCGGAGGGACAGAGGTTCAATCGGCTATTCGGTCCTTCTAGTAAGTCCCGTTTTTGTTTTATTCGTTTGTTTATACTATGATTTACGAATTATATTCTTATATTATCAATTCATGTTCATTAGTTTGTATCGTGACATAATTATGATTTATTAGACCAAGTATATTGAAATAATGGTAGCATTAAAGTCTTGATTCTTTCACTTGTTCGTTTCTTTAGGCGTATACTTGTTGTTTATAGAGCGCTTTTATTCATTACATTTATGTTTTCCTTAACTATTTGCTTAATGCTTTGCCATCAATCTCATTCAATAAGATTTAATGATTGGTGAAACGAGCAAAGCTGGGGACTATCAATATTTTATTGTTATAAAAACATTAATTTTAGAGGTCGCATATTCTATCAAGACTACTTTCACTTCAATTAAATTTGATAATTTTATTTCCTATGTTTCTTTGTCACATGATTGAACAATAATTTATATACGTAATCGGATAAGGAAATTGTATTTGATACAATACAACGCCAATGACATTTTATTCAAAAGATTCAAGATTCAAAGTAGTTTAGAGTCTAATGGAGTCATTTGATTTCAGACAAATGCAGTGTATTTAACATATAAATAATTATGCAGATAATCATGATTATGAATATGTACATAATTCAATAATCCGGAGCAATATAACAAGCACACGTAATAATTGAAATTAATACGAAACATACGGAGGCAAGAGTCAATTGGATATGCCTTGAACAGAAACATAGTGCATAACAAGAAGCCAGTGCAAGAAGCCAAATAAGAAAAAACAAAACAAAAAAGGAGAGGTCGACGGAAGTCACGAAATCACAAATGTCATTAAACATTTTTGGGATAACAAAATATTTTTCAACAGTCTCGTATTTAATCCCTTTAGCTTTTCGTGCAAACGATGCCATCTATAGTATATAAATATAGTGTGTCATAGTGTGTCACGTATTGAACCATTGTTGTGCGGAAGACCAAATCAATTTCCGGATTGGGTTTTTTGCTTTTACCTTGCGAGAACATTTAATCTTGGGGCTAGTCATGGACTTCATTAATCAAGTAACGCGCCGTTTCGATGACGGATGCCAGATTCCAGGCGTTCGTGATTATTTTAATGATTCACCTTGATTCGAAATCAGTGAGCTTTTACCGCTAATAGATGTGGGTTATTCAAGGGGACACTCCATATTCTGCTCATCCGCTTTTACTTAGCTCCGTTCGATTTCAGGTGATATAAATAATGATTATACATCGAACGATTCAGATGAGACAACCGGTCTCTGTAATTAGTATTAACCGTGATAATTGTGAGTGGTGCAGCTAATGGTGTGATGATTATAACACTCTTACTTCGTTGTTATTCATCAAGGAAGAGTTTGTTTTTTCTCTCTCAAAATATGATCGGCCTATATATAAAGATAACAACTGCCAAACAGCCGGGAGAGGATGCGGATGTACATTACTTTTACCGTCACAAAATTAGTGACGTCATTTTGGGGAAGTATTTATTAACAAGAGTAGCAAATGCTTGAAATAGCCTTTTGCTTAAATTATTCATACGAAATTCATTGATACGACTCTTATAACCGTCAAATGCCAACCATTTTGAGGAGTGTTGCATCTGTATTACATGCATTATGTGAAATCGTCGACAAAAGTGGACGATAACATAATATACTGGGTAACGTTCGAAGGAAAACTTCAAGAAATACACATCGGCCTATATTTAGGTAGATCCATGCCTACACAATATATTTGGGCACTGTGCCAATCCAAGTTATTTAGACAACATGCAGCCATTTTTTTTTTTTACACAAGTGAATGTATTTCTTTTAAAGAGGATTCTCTTACCACGACTTCTTAATTTCTCTGAACTCGGCGGCTGGTTGTAGTATTAATTATTGATATTAATTCAGTGGTGATGGTCATTTTCTATTGGCAGGGTGTGGTAGATTGGTCTTTAGTGACCTACAACTCGGAGATGAGGGCTTCGCTCCCAATTAAAGAAAATACTACATCTTTTCCATGAATAAGTACAATAGGGATGATGTAGGATGATGACACCTACAGTAATGGATAGTTATCCTTTAGCAGTGCATGAAACGTGGGTGGCACTATTGCTGTTCTCGGAATTAACTGCATTTTTGCATCACACTATATCAACGACAGCATACTAGTGTTGTTTATTGTGTATGTTTAGTATTCGTAGAGGCATGACAGGAGCTCTTCGCATCGGGGTTTGGGGAATTAGAAATTGCAGTGCTCTCAAACATACCACGTTCATGGTGATTAGGCCTCGCATAGGCATCTTGAGAAAACGACACTTTACCAAACAATGAACAACTCCTAAGGAAGTCGTCTACGCTTAAGTGAACGTCGTAGGTACGCTGTACGGCAAGGAAAGATTGCCATGGCGTGCGCAGGATTGTCTGAGCACTAGGGAACGAAGATAAATACTATTTTATTTACTTTTTTGGTGAGGGGGGGGGGGGAGGGTCTAATTTTTAAGTCTTATTTCATGAAACGAACACCATGTGCATTATACCTTAATAAGAAATAAACCCTTTTCACAGAGGCTTATTTTGTCGTCTACAAGGACACTTTATCGCTTTATCGCTGAAATGGACACCATTGCGGGATCCGTCAAATATTGCTTATTTTGAGTCTTTTAGGGCGGCTTTTGCAGAACTGGTGGCTTATGTGACCTAGACATCAGGCAGGTGTATGATCGCTGTCTTTGAATGGCGAGTAATCATGTTTACACAGCGTACCATTCATTATTTGATGTGAATTCATTCGTTCTAGCAATTTCATACAGCAAATTAAATTCTGAACACAATTAAAAGAGAAATCTTGACAAGAGGGTGAAATAATTGGTTATCAGGTTAAACTGATAACAGTTGTGTTGGATATGTTTTTCAAGCTGTGAATGGAAGAAAACCAAGTGATAACGAAAACACCTTATCGTGTAACGGAGTTACTGGGTTCACTTCAATCATTACGTAGCGGCGGTTCAAGGCTTGTAGGAAATTGTGTGCGTGCGTGTGTGTGAGTGTGTGTGTGTGGGGGGGGGGTCGCCATTTTATCATCTGGCGTGCTAAGCGCCTTTCACGGAGAGGTGGTTACCTTCACATAACTGAAGGGAAAATACTATCCTCAAAAAAGAAAATAAGTCAAAGGTAATCATGTCGCTATCTTCTTGCGTGAAGCAACAAAATAGAGGACACCCTCTCCCTGGATTATGATACCCTCAAGAAAATATACATTCCAATTGATATCATAGTGCTTTTTATAGGGGCCACGGGAGGCTCTCCCCCTTCTGTATTTTCTGTATTATGTACATTTTTGTTGTTCCAATGCACTGTTGTACTTTTTCTCGCCAGTGGAGGCCAATTTTCGGTATTTTTTTTTTTTATATAGACAGTAAAATTGAAAATTGGGGTTGGGGGCTCTCCTTCCCACGGTCACGATACGATACTTTGGCATGTTTGGCAGTTCGTACGAGTGGCCGTTAAAACAGTGGCGCTTCATGAAATGTTTTAACCTGTATTAAAGTATATTGGTATCATCTCATTTGATTCACCTGGTAAGAGTTGGAACACAATGATTTTATAAAATTTATGGAATTTAATATAGTTACGCTCCTGAAAATATGCCAGTACTCCGTACTACTTACTTTAGGCGAAGGGGTATAAAGAGTACTAGGTATTATCCAGGCTTTAAAAATATATCGATGCGTAGATATGATTCTGGTGTTAAGTTGTAATGCCAACTCTTGCGCGGTGTCACGTCATAAACACATAATCTAACAAGCGCGTGGAGGGAAATATTGGAGGAAGAGGGCGGGGCGGAAACGAAATTGGCTTCTATACGTGGGTGTTTCTTTCTATTTCAGTAAATGTAAATTACTAGTAATTGAGTCAACCGACACGTTCTCAATATTCATCTCACTTACGCTTTGAATTGCCCTGAAAAGATATATCATAAAATGTAATAATGAATACAAATTTTATTTTTATTACATTATTTTCCTGAAATTTCATGAAAGACAGAAAATTCAGACAGCTCAGAGAGAAATTTAGTATTACATGTAATAGCACAAAGAACTGTAGACGACGTTTACGTAAAGAGCTGTTGTGATATGCTGTACTGTGTTCTATGTGTATTACTCTCAGATGAATTGTTTGGACAGCGTTGAATATGTCATGTAACAATACTGGGTATTTAACTATCAGAAATATCACACGGCAAGGTGAAATGCGCAAAGGAAACATAAGGTTTCCCAAGGTAAATGAGTGATTAAAATGGAAAAGCAGAAACGCGTGGATGAGTTTCATCAATGTTAGGTTCATTGTGTCGGCTGTACTTTTCTCATGGGATCCAATTATTCGTACGTCAAAGTGATTGTCGTCCGTACGGGCGCCTAATCATGTTTGGATCTGCTGAGATATGACTCAATGGATTCTTTTTTCTACATAAACACAAAATAGATATTTCGAATTGACTCAAAGTAAGCATTCTTTTCATAAGTGATATCTTTGTTTCATACATGCAAGCAGGATGGACGATATAAAATACAGTGGTCAAGCATTGAATGAACCAGATTCACCCTAGGGGAGGCGCTAACTACAATCTTAACATAACATATTTGTAAATTGTTTTGTGCGCCTTTCCGTGGGATGTAGAGGGCCCAGTAAAGCCTCAACTCACGGTGATTCGAGCATTGAATTTGTGAAGGAACAATGATGCTTAAGTCCATGTGACGGGTTCAAATATTAGGCCCCTGAAGTGACCTTGCAAGGAAGTTGATAAAATTCAAGGGGCCCTTATTCACACATCGGCCTACACATTAAGATTGATGCAGATCGCGATGCATCCTGTATACCGCGTGGGTTATTCCTGAAGATTCATCCCAGCCGCTAAATTAGTTTTAGCATCTCTGAAGTACCGTAATCGCCATGCTTGCTTACTCTCGAGAAAGATACGGATTATTAGTTTTCAGGGACAACAGTGCAACAATCATGTGCCTACACACATCCTAGCTTTTTAAGCCATTTTCTTATCCAAGGTAAGCAAGACCATTACAGATGTAATCGGTAATCTTTCCTTATCATGTTTCAAACAACGCTGCAATATCACAGATCTATATTTCTTTCAGTATAGTCCGAGAGTTAATTTTGCCTTTTCCCAAAATCTATCGAGTACATTTGACAGAACAATCCATTATTACATCACCACATACTTTCATATGACTATACTCATTATATTGTTCAATGAGTGATCGTTATCTTATGATAAGAATAAACTTGCCCAGTAAGGTCACATTTTGAAAATGAAGATGTCTACAGAATGAACTGTCGACGGTTTGTTTGTTGGCAGCTTTTTACTTATGACATCTGGCCTGAAAGTGGCCTGAAATCATAAAAGTTTCCTCATTAAGAAAGAGGAATCAATAATCTTTCATGAACATCTCAAAAGTCACCATTACATCCTTGTCAATATAGTACGTAGCCCTCAGTTACATCTTAGCACATGTCGAACCATTATTCTATAATTAGGTCTAACGATTCAACAACATTCTACCACTAATTACTCTACATGTCACACGGTTCAGCAAGGAGATTTTTTTTTGGTATGAATACATATTTTCGTTGTGCCATTCATGAGCGTGCAATGTCTGCGTGTGCAGCTCAGCCAGCCGCACGCGGAGCGGAAGCAAACGTGGCGGTACAGCGTGCGTCTCACGGCGGTACGCCAATCAGAAGTGGCGCCACAGTGCACGCATTTCTCTCATTGACTGCTACCGAAAAGTCACCACCAATCTCGTGCTCAATTTGTCGTCTGCGAAGCCAGCTATAAGTACGGGCACATCTGAGCTGGCAGTAACAAAAGGCGGGCTTATGCCGAGGATAGAACACGTGACATAAAAAGAAACTGAACGCAAGCCAATATTTCAAATGTTTCGCATGAGCTACCAAGAAAGCAATCATTAAACTTAAAGTCTTGACCATTTCTGCTGTACGTCGCAGCCTCTGATTCGGTTCTGCTAGTAGCGCCAAAGATCACGAAAAAGATTCCTACCAACCGTAGTCACTCGCTGGGCACCTTTAGCTACTGTTTCTCCGAGAAGCGGAGAGGTAAATCAAGGTTTTAGAAGGTTATCTGGAAGCATAATAAACACCCAACTGAAGAGCAGAACTGTGAATTTGTTGAGGAAGATGAATTCGTCAAGGCTGCAAATGAGCGTGAACCAGCCACTCCTGTGGGCATGGTGTCTGCTTGTTCTTACCATCCTTTCCAGCTGGAACGTGGGCAGCACAGAGGCACAGAGATACAACAGATTATACGGGCCAATGCGTGAGTATCATCTTCAGGATATGAGGGTCGGACTAATATACCCATCCTCATTTTCTCCAATACTTCTTGCTTCTTTTCTGCTAACCCATCTTTCTTGCTGAGTGTGTGATTTCCTTCCATAGCGAATATGTATTATCAGCCATCTTCGCTTGAAATAAAGATTTCTTTTCGTAACTTAGCCCAATTTAACAACTCAAACCTGTACATAAAGGTCGAATTTGCTATCCCCCTGTATCGCTCTTTATACGCATATTTCACAGTATTGTCTTTCCACATCGAACAAGTATGAGATGCGGGGCTTTTAGTCGGATGCTAACAAACCTACCACCAGTAGACCAAGTAATTGCCAACAGTAGGTGTAATTCCTAAAACAAATCATTTCGAAGACGAATGCCTATTGACGTTACAACATCGATATAACATTTCGATAAAATTGCTCTCCATTCGTATTGCAATTTGTAGTAGTGTCATTCCGCGCTCTGTTTATGAAAATAATTACAGAATGTTATTAGGAAGAGCTGCTCATTGTCTTTTTTTTTACGAACTTCATCATTCTTTATTTCGATGAACCTGATTTCGTCACTTTATCTTTCTAGATTAACTCGTAAATATGATTACATAATTATTACGTTTCAAGCTTTACCCATTCTGGCACTGCGCTATGTTTTACCGAGGCCTTAATAGAGACCTTGATTGACCGTATTCATGTACGTGCTCAAACACGTACGTTATTTATTTATTGATAAATGAATTAGGGATAGCGGGTGATACATGTGTGTAAGTGTTTGTTGTGTGTGTATGTTTGTGCATAGATGTGTATGTGCTTGTATACATGTAGAAGAGGATAGTGATGGGGCGGGCTAGAATAGTTCTGACAAATTGATTTGTCTTTAAATGTGTACATATTGTGTCTTATTTGTCTGTTTACAACCTCTTAAAGCGCTTTGAGCTTTCCCAGAAATGGTAAACAATACGAAAAATGTTCCTTTGCATCGCAAAGGCATATTTATATTATACACGCACACGCACGCACACATACACGCACATACACCCACATACATACATAACCGCAG
The DNA here is from genome assembly GCA_963669155.1 of Arbacia lixula. NCBI lineage: Eukaryota > Metazoa > Echinodermata > Echinoidea > Arbacioida > Arbaciidae > Arbacia > Arbacia lixula. The sequence goes on from OZ022576.1 coordinate 5,563,355, forward strand.
AAAAGACAAAGGGGTTTCTCAGAACAAATGTAGCCTGCGACTACTCTGCCTTTTATAATTTGATAAAATTATTTACATTTACCACATTGATTCGCTGTAGCGAGCATTTAAACATTAATGTTACATCGCAGTCATGGATAATCATGACAATGGTTTGGAGCTTAACACGTTAAGATACCAACTTTTTTCAGCTGTTTGATGATTGTTATCTTTAACTTATCATTCCGTTTTCTCAGACAAAGACTAAAAAGGGTTATGTAAATAATTTGACGCAATTAGGAACTGTGTGCACAAACGTGAACGTCTGCGAGGTTTGATCTATAATAGTATATTTTATGAAGCAGTTAAGCGCAAACACGCCAGCGATTGAATTCAAGTAGAATTCACTCCCGAGTGCGGTTTTAGAGACTCTAATCAAAAGAAACGATTCTTTTATAGATGAAAACATTGAGCTACTAGAGACACTCCTGCGTGTGGGAGAGAGAGAAAGTTAGAGAGTGGGATGGAAGAAAATCGCAAATTGACTTTGCTCATTGAAGATAATTAGCATTTGCCGGAGCCTCTAATTTATTAATTTAATACACTTCCGCAAACACGAAGCTTAAACTTCGTTATTGCCCTGTTTGGAGAAATTTGCCAAGCACATATAAATTCCAGGGTTGCATAGAAACCAGACGTTTGTTATGTTTTTGTTCCTTCTCTTCCTGTGGTAATTGGGAAGAGGATAGGGAGATGATGGTGGGGGGGGGGGGGGGTGGGGGGTGGGGGGGGGGGGACTCCACACACACACACACACACACACACACACACACACACACACGGGTTTAAATACAAAGACTTCTTAGAAGCGATATAAATCATCTCCAAATAAGATTCATATCTTCTATGCATACTATATCGCTATTAAAGTTTAAGTTAAATCATGATATATGATTGGTACTTTAGACTGAATTGTTTATCGCCTTAACAGTGATAACACTACTCTCTGCTTTCCTTTTCCATCTGTATGACTTTTCCCCGACAGCGCACATGAAATGCATAGCTAATGCGCTATAAGACGAATGAATTATTGTCATTACTGTCATATTCTCTCTCGTAGTGGCCATAGGCATGTTCCTAAGAATTCTTTTGAAAAAAGAAAAATGTCTCCCATACGTAATGGCAATTTCTGTCACGTCTTTCTGGAATCGATATGACAGTCTAACCTTCTCGATATCATAGAGCATAGAATGTGAAATGAATCAATGTGCCTATCTAGGCTTGGTACCGAGATGCTTAATTAGACTGGGTACTAATGTTCGTTTTTCCGCACTGAGTTATATAACAATATGATGAAGGCCGCCACTGACTACTTACGTTTGAATAGAGTAACCCCAAGAGAATTCGGGAAAACTCTCACATTCCTTTTGAAGAAAAAAAGGTGTAAAATCACTTTTCTGTGCAGGGTAAATATAACAGCCGCCTCCGTGCGCATTGGAAAAGTAAGAAAATGAATCTCTGTCTACAGCCAAGTAGATGTATCATGAGAAGATTTTTTTTTTATCTTGCCTTGTATACTCATACAATAATCATACACACACGATATCATCAATACTCGAGGGTAGTGCCACGCTTTATTATCATATGTCAACGTTTTGCCACACGCGTAAATATTTCAGCACTTGAGATGCTAACATGTATGGATGTTTCGTTTTTCACGCAGACAAGTCGCTTTGCTAATTTCCACGATTTCTCAAGACTCTAAATTCTAAATGAAATACTGCAAGAAATGCTTTGCTTCAAAAGGAAAGTGTGTCTGAAATACTTACCGTTGTTGCATTGAATGTAATTAAACATATACACAATGAATCAAACATTATGCTGTAATTTTTTGTTAATTTACTTCTATGTTTGTACTTAAAGGTTGGTTTAAATTGCATATTGCAGTATATGCGTTTATTCAAATTGGAAGTGCTTTAATATAATCCTTTGAGAATGTCTTTCCACCTCTTCTATTTGTGTGTTAATGTTGGATTATCTGAATGGTTGTATTGTTATGGTAACATCACATACGTTACCGTTATTAACATCTGCCAGTGCCATAGGTGCATGACATTTGTAACAAGTCAATGGGCTACTTATAGTTTGGTATTGACAAGGTTAATGCACCCTACACCATTGCAAGAGAGCGCGCGTGAAAGAGATGTTTCGTTACCCTTGTTTAAAAAACTGAAACGTGCTATTCTTTCCCTAAACGTCTCTTAACATGTCACCTGCTAATCTGTCAGGTTTGATGGCGTCAATAACGATAGGCAAACGGAAGAATTATATACAATGTGACTAAACAGCTAAATCAGGCGTGATTGATATGACAACGTTATACGTTTGCTCACTGGCTATTATATAAATGAGGTAAAATATTATAATGGAGTGTGTCTTTATTTAATTCTTCTTCTAAAGAGATTTTAGCCTTTCACTTTTTTGTAACAAAGACAAACAATTATCATGAAATAAACATATACACATTCGAGTGGAGATCAAATCAAAATGTCCTGCAGTTAAGACTTGAAATAAAATATTTTATCTCCTCCAAATTTACTCGTTTTATGGTTCATTTTAGCGATATATGATCGCTTTCGTAGTATTGAATTCCTGATTACTCGCATTTGGCAAGTCATGATAATCAATCAAATCATAATGTGTAGTACCTGTTTCATGGTGATCATTTAAAAGAAATGGTCATTCCCTTCACACGAATTAATTGTTTTATTCATAAACAAAGATCCTTTGTAAACAAAACAAAAACGAATTATTCAAAGAACAAGTAGATATAAATATGTAACTATACATGGAAAAGGGGTAAGTCGAATTCCAAAACATTTTATACTTTAAAACTTCGTATTAATTTTGTACTATATGCAGAGAAGCAGGATATGTGAAATGTGCGTGAAATGCCCTTTACGCAATTGGGAAATGATTGAATATAAATGACTTTGTCAATGTATATCTATTAATATATTGTTTTGCTTCAAACTCCTTTGCAAATTTGGAATGAGAAAATAAGGGGATGTAAGGCAATGTTCCCCCCAAAAGATGGACATTCTGAGAGAGAGAGAGAGAGAGAGAGAGAGATAGGGAGAGAGATTGAACTGAAACGTTCATGATAAAACTTGGAGTGCTTGTTTTTTTACAGCTTCCTCACTCATTTTGCAATAAATGTACATATACCTTGGAATCGGAATGGGCCTTTGATCTCGGACCACAAACACGGACTGGCAATCCATTTTAGCTTTGCCCAGCAGTATTTGCCTTGCTGGTGTTATATTTCTACCCGTGCGTGCAAGTAGAGCCTTCCGCATGACATGGTGGGTGGAGAAATATGAGTGAACCAGGTGAGGCGTAGGACAATCAGCCAGGGGCGCTCTAGGTGTTGCTGCCCGTAGACCCGCCCCAACCCCAACCCCCCAACGATGTCCACCTTTCCGCATGGGTAGAGAGTCACGTTGGAAGGAAGAAACTCCTTGGAACCAAACGCACCAGTCACCATGCCAACTTTCTACCAACATGAAACCCTTGCAGTGAAATGTGAGCATTGATCACACGAGAAATTGCCTTTCTTACTGCATTTATAGGCGGGCAGTCGTTGCGAGACCGCTCCATTGCCGCCATAATGTCTTGATAGTCTGAAAGCACTACAATTTAACTAGTTTAATTAGTAAAAAGCGCATCTGCAGTTATTTTGGGAAGATGTATTACATAATATTAAATTGACATGACGTATGAACTGGCACTGGCATCACTGGATGATCTCAACTTTAGCTTGGTGGTATAATTATACTTAGTTATCATTACGTAAAACTCTCGAACTTCACCCCTTCCAAAACGTACCTAGAGCTATATTTTACATTATGCTCACATTAGTATTGTAGTCGAATTCTCTACATGTGTAGTTTCGAGGCCAAAATTCCTGCAATGTATTTTAAATTGCTACTTGACATCGAGCCGGAGTCACGGGATCGGTCATATCGGGTTCGAGTCCGGGCTTGACTACGGCACTGCATTATACGTGCAGATGTGTAATTCCAGACGCGCATATAGAGTCATTGTAGCCAGATATTAAAACGTCAATATTTCTCTCTTTTCTTCATTATCACAACGAGGAGATATGTACATGGGTATGGAAATATCACGCAATCAACTAAAAAACAGTAAAGAAGATCTAACATAGCCTAACTTAAGCATGCCCATTTAATCTCCTCAAACTGTTAAGAACAGGAGATTCAAGAGGTTGGGTCAGGCAAGAGTGGAAGAAAAGGTTGAATGACTTGACTTAATGCTTCCTTGCTTGTAGACACGAAATGCACGCGCCGCCATCTCAGCTCCAATCCGCCTTTAATATTCCAGGTACGCTATAGTGAGAGTATACAGTATGGCTCGCGCCAAAAAAGCTGTATGATCGCTTAAAGTACCGCGCTTTTATTTCCTTATAGTCTTTCACGCATAACTTCGCTTGAATGGCGCCAACAAACGAAGGGACGAGTGAACATTTTCCAGCCTTTCTGCCGGGAGGGCAAAACACACATTGCTTCTTACAAATGCACATGCTCTATTTTTCCTCACTGCTGAACAATATTGATAGTTCATCTTCTCCGGCACGCGATGTGTTATCACCTGCGCTCGCTCATATTATTAAATATCGTGTTGGAAAGTGACTTTACATTTTTCACATATATGTGTACACTTAAATAAATTTCCATCCATGTACGTTAAATACAAAATAACATTCAGTCAAGTAAGGACAACATATCACAGTGATAAAAAATGTTTGTAACAGTAAATGTGTTTTATGAACATGTAATCTAATTTTTCTCAAGCAATATAATTTGCTACTTCTATAGACTTCTTCAGAAATTAATGTGATGTGAACGTGTTGGTACAATGGCTATTGCATTGCAAATTCTTATCGCAGGTATGTAAACAAGGTTGCATGCTATGTGAAATGATGGTCATTTGTTGTTAAAGATATTTTTTACACCTTATACATTAAACAGAACTTGATATATTAACTCATCTCTTGTATTTCTTGTCCAATGCTGACAAACAAAAGCCCCGCTGTGGGAAATCTTCGTTTCCTTTAATACAAGCGAATCATTAAGTGATTGCAATCGAAAGCGTTATCTGTGTAAGGTTCTCAAATATCGATACATTTTCTAGGTTTTTTTTATTAGATTTCATGCACATCTTCTTTGCAGTGATGGAAAATTTCTCATTTTTAAACCAGGCTAAACAAGAAGAAATTCGTATTTCGAGAGTTTATTCGTACATTTTGGAGGAGTTGCAATCATATCACAGTTCACAGCGTTCTTTCGTGACAGTCGATACAGACTTCATAACTGACATGTTCATCTGGATAGAGATTCCGTTGTGTTGGACTTTGCGCTATTTTCTGTTGCCCTGGGTAGTGAGTGTCAGCGGTTATAACATTGCTGCAAACCCTTTTTTTTTCCAAATCTGACGATTTCATATTAGAGATTTGTAGCCCATGAGCGACACGGAATTATCACTGCTTGCCACTGTCACGACAGAAAGACAGTACTGTCATGAACTCCTACGCTACATTGACTTTCCATCTCTATTTTGTTGTTTTTAGAAATACACAGCAGAACTAAGAAAGGATTCTTTTTAATTCCCATGTCACCTTTGCCTTTGAATTCTTCGTCTGCTTGTATTGTTATTCTTGCTGTCAGGAGTCGCGTGCAGAGGTTAACGTCTTAGTTGACGAAATCCGCGTTTTAAGGTCAACACGCATGATAAATGATGCATACAGCTTGGTACAATAATTCCCGAGGTTCTTGTAAAAAAAGAGGGGTAAACCACGCAAATCGCAAACTATGTGTGCGTGTAAAATGTGAAGGATTATTTGCATGAAGGACTTTGGCTTTTAAATAACTTTGATCCACTGATCAGTAAATGCATTCTGCTTTGATGTGTTTAGTTATACCCCCGCGGAAAAGGTTCTTATCAAATATCAAATTATCACTCATCTAAAGACTACCCTCATTATTTTCATTCATGAATCCCATCTGTCCAGAGCGGCATCGCAAGAGCGCGTAAGGATCAATTTGGGGAAAGAACTCACGTCATGATAAATTGATAATTGACTTAGGATGCCTCGTATACCGAGTAAACCTTTGCGCTCAATAAAGGAGACCATCGGAATATATGATGCATGTCCGATGAACATCCTGCTCTTTGATAGTGTCAAGGAAGAAGCCGTACCTTCGGTAAGGAAATGTCAACGCAGTAACAAAAAAACATTCCCTTTTTAGCATTTCGTCGTGACCGGCTTCTCAGTTAAAAATGAAATATTCTGTGGTTCATGTTGAGAAGGTGACTTTGGTATCACAACGATACACTTCCAGAATCCGTCCAAAGATGTTCAGTGTATTTGCAGGTACTAAGAGGGTTGTTTTGAATGATGTTTATCCAGTGTGATGAACGATAACAACTTCTGTCTGATTATCAAAGTCGAGCAATATTATTGTCAGTCATCTGTCTACAAAAATTGTTATTACAAAAATAATTATTAGGCCTTTCAGGCGATCATGTGTTAATACATAACTGCAACCGACTTTTAGAATGTAAAATGCTCCCTTTTATATAATATCTACATTAACATCTACGTCATTGGTCCGCGTACTAATACAATGATGAAATAGTTTGGGAGTAATATCAGTTAGTTAGAATGAATCGATTTCCGTTCAAAATGTATTAGTGTGTGTTTTTTCTCTAGCAACCTTTTAGCATTGATGGGGGCTTGACACGTAATATAATTATATCAGTCATTTCGGTATACGTAAGCCTTTTAATAACTCCCTTTCATTAACAAGTGTTCCTCCCACATCCTATTAATGATCACGTGGCTACTTCAGAAAGGAGGCATTGGTATTTACGGGCCATAATTATGTGATGGTAACGTATGAGTTGTGAAATTGGCTGAAGGTATCAAAGCAAACAACTCGGCCGATGAGTTTCTTAGATGTACCCCCAAGAGAATACCAACTAAGTCATCGAGTGGTCTGAAATATAATTAGTCTTTAGATACATGTTTCCTGAGTTGGTTATTATAAACGACGCTCAAAGACGATGAACATAACACAGAAAGACAGTTTTAACAGTGCAGGCAGGGAATAATACAAGCCGTACACTGAGATCGTATTTCAGTACCAAGTGGAAAAATTCATATGAAAAATATGGATTGATAGTTAAAAAGGGTACATTTCGGAGATATTGATTACGGTAGGAGATGATGAATGTTACAATTAAGTGACAGGTAATCACATGTACATTCGTGGAAAACTAGTTACCATGGATACAATTTATATTCTTGCTTTGTCAAGGATTGAATCTGAAAATTCGGAGAAAATCATATTTATGTTCGGAAGAACGTAAATTACATTGAATGAGCAATACTCTATTTCTGTTTGTTTATGTTTGTGATTGATGGAAATCCAATTTACTGGTATAAAGCCTAGTTAGTCAGTCGCTCAATCAGTGAGTTGTGATCGGTAAGTCTGATCTACAGCGATTATCTCTCATTATATTTGTACATGCATCCGGACAACGGACAAGTCATAATTGCAGGAAGCCGTCGTATCTTACAGGCACATATTTTGAGAAGGTATTACAATTGTGTCTGTAGGATAATGCCGTGTAGTCATAATTCATCTTGACTCGAACTATACACTCTACCCTCTTGATATGTGATATAAGCAATATATCATATGGCTTCGTCCCTCCCTTCGTCGGGTCTTGATTTACAATCCCACCGGCTCTGCGTATTATGAAAGGACGACGAAGCAGATAGTCATTGATGGGAGATTGCTTGTGTTGGGATAGGGACTGTTAAGACCCGCCGTGTCTAAAGACTGTCTCAAGACAGACGTCAATAGCAAAAGGTGACCAACGCAGTTTAATCCCTAGAAATGCTGTCTCCGGTCACGGCACTGATGCGGATCAATACTCTCTCCACCTGTCGTCATTATTCAGCTGCAATAACACGCCACCATCGCCACCATCCCAATCCAGCGAACGCTGTTTCACTGTTGAGTCCTATATAGTTGTTGCTTGGATCATAATCAAGGTATATAAATGATTCATCACCGACTAGTCGTATTGTGGCGGCTGTATTATCATTCACCACGCTAACCGAGAGAGAGAAGAGAGAGAGAGAGGTGTGAGCTTGCGTCCATGCTACATAATTTGAGATCCAGGAAGCATCCATAGTCATAACCAGTCGGAAATGGGACATCTAGGTTTTCACGCGTAATTTTCAGTAATATATTTATCCTTCCAATATACACGGGAGAAGACGCGAATAAATTAGAGGGAGAGACAGGGAGATAGGAGAGATAGAGGGAGAGAGAGCGAGAGAGAGAAAGAAAGAGATAGAGACCAATGTACTTGAAATACAATTAAGTTGATGAAACCTCCCAGTGCGGGGTGATAAATGCAACGCTTTCTATGTTCCTTGCTTCTTTTCATGGCTTTGAACATGATGAGAAATATTCAATAATAGGTTTGGTCATCCATCATCCTTCAAAATCATCACTTACGATAATAATCGCCATACTGAACGAATGGAATAGTTCAATCCATTAAGCCTATTTTTTATTGAACCACAGCCTTTAATTTCCGCTAAAGTGAAATGTGCACCATTAAAGCTTTCTGTCTCTCATAACTTCGGATGTGGCTTGATCGATGTTCATACAACTTTCATTTTAAGGTTAAGAGAGATACCAATGAACAATGTGCTGATAAGATGAACTCTCACGTGGTATGCATTATTAGACCCTTTTTAACAAATGTCCTTGATAATGCATGATTCAGTCGTTTTTACCTCAATATTTAAAGCAATATGATGAATTACTACTCGATCGCAAGTGAAACGAGTACAACTTAAGTTAATTGGGCTTTTCCATTCCCCTTAATAAACATTTTAAAGCCATTGAACTTGAAAATAGGAATTGCATAAACTCCATAACCCCACGAATGTCACGTGAGACAGGGCGTATGAGACAAATGAAGAAAATCATAAGATGAGAAAGAAGGGGGCGTCAACAAAAAGAGAAACAAATAATTGAAGAAGAAAAGAAGACAGAGAAAAGAGATGGGGAAGGGAGTGTGAGGGAAATAAATACTGACACAGAAGTAAATCATTCTTATGATTACAATTATAAACATGACTACGATTAAAAGCCTTACATAATCTAAAATTATATAATTTGACGGTGTATTAACAATTGCAGATTGCCATGTAATAGAGGTTGAGCTATCATGCGAGTTATCACAATCAATACCTGATTGATTGTAAATATTGGTTCATTGTGATTGGAATGTCAAAATCAAACTAAATGGTAAAGAAATGTATGTGTAATATGAAGGAGTCTGACTTTCACATTCAATTGCTGTATTTTCCAAGGTTTGGACTACTGAAATACGATCTCGTCCATTTATATTGCTGATATTTGTAAACAGATCTATTTTTACCGTCGTTATGCGCTATACGTTAGGCGCATAATCTCTCGTGCTCCGTTTTTTACTTTCATACTTCTTCACCATAAACGAGGTTCATTGATGGTCGCTAGATTCATACTAAGTGTGAATGAACACGCATTGTTATGGCGCCGCAAGCCCCTTCCCTAGCCTATCGTAACGGAAGATATGCCATGAAGCTGTCCGTCAATGAGAGAAACTGTCCACTATCTCTTACAGGAAAAAGAAACCGTGAGGAAGAATTGGGTGACGTGATAAAGCGCGCCGTCTATGGATTATTCTACGAGAATTCTGCGAAGAAAATCAACTCAATCTCTTTTATGAGCATCCAATTGCAGATCAATATATCGTCTATTGAAAGCTCTTCCCTGAATTCCGTGATTTCGCAAAGATGAAATGGTGTTGTCTAAAAAGAAGACTTCCCACGATTTTATTTCGAAGCGCTTTAAATTATCAGGAAGCTCTGTGGCTAAGCATTAGGCCTCGAGGGATGCCGAAAGTGATCTATATAGGCGAGATGTCGGGGTGAACTAGGACGCATGGGGTTTTATTAACATGCGTCATCTACACAAACCAACAGATAATCAAAGAAAGGGCAAACTTGATACCTTGGAATGTAGGATTTGACGAGGTTTTCATGTTTCATCTATCGTTCTCGCCTTCTACTTTACTCGAAGGCATTACCCACCCCCTTTTCTCAACCTGCTCCTTCCTGATGCAAACAAGTCTAGTCAAGCTAGCACAGAATCGGTGAAAAAGTGATCAGCCACAGTAGATTTGCGTGGATAGTTTTCATCAAGCTAAGTTCAGTGATGTAATTAAGGACTAACACGATACCACATTTTTAATAGAGAAATGTTAACATTTTGTTCAGAAAATGCTTTCATCGGTGTTGTGAAGGAATGTATAATGATTGCGGCTTACGTCGTACGTGATATAACAATGAATCCAATCTATTACTCCACCGACGAATATGTATGAAATTTAATTTTACTTTATCTTGTAACTCTCATGAACGCTATAATACAACTGCACATACGGCTTGTCTGAAGAAACTGGCGTAGTTTGAAGTACCCATTTCGATTTACGTACGCAGCTTGGTATATGTATACATGTGATTAAAAGTTCTAGTAAGTTCGCAAAGAGAGAGAGAGAGAGAGAGAGAGAGAGAGAGAGAGCAGTACTAAAAATGCTGGGAAGAAGACAGAACGAGTCTTTCGACAGAAGACAAGGGAGGGGGTTATCAAACTTGACAGTTTACGCTGAAAATGCCTTCTTGTTTAGAGGATCTTCCTTCCTTCCCGGTGTGATGTATTTCGGTGACCATACGGCGAGATCGCAGAGGAAAACACGATCTATCTGGCCGTGCTTCCACCAAACGGCGGCCCATCATGGCAAGACCAGGGCGTGCCAAATCTTAACCACCGTGCCATTTTCAGCGGAAGTGTGTGGTGCTTGGAGCGTATGGGCATCTGACGTGGGTACTTCCATGGACAGAAAAGAAAAGAGAAAAGGAGAGAGAGAGAGAAAAAAAAAGAAAGAGAGAGAGAGAGAGAGAGAGAGAGCGAGAGGGGGAGAGAGAAAGGCATGTGCATAGATAGATAAGGATATATATAACATGTAACGTCTAAAGGCGTACATTTCGGACACCTTTCAAAACCGGAATAAAAAGGTATTTGCAAAACTGAAGAAGGGGAGAGCGAGCAATGAGTTTGCCCTTTACGCGCATGAGTGAATAATACCACTCAATATCGGCGCACAATGCACGCACACTTTAATCTACGGTAGATGTTAACGAAGCGACGCACTCATGCGAAATTAGACTGCTACTTATTTTCTCTTGGAAGTACTTACATTCTTTCAAACTCTCAGAAGAAAGAACCAGAAAAGATATGGAAATGACATTAACAGATTTACTGTTGCCTACATCTATTAGTATTAGAGTGCATTGGTGTACTTGTTTTCAAAGTACATGTTAAATATAAATTATATCAATTACGTTTTGGTAGTCTAGTGTCTCAAGCAACTCTGTTCGTCTACGACCCTTGGCTGGCTGCAAAACGGATTATAGGGCTCCGAGAAGTTCTCCTTTGTAATTTGCAAAGATATTGTTAGGCCTATGTTATTGATACATAGTCGTATCAGATTATCTATGTCCAGATATAATATTTGTGAAGAAATATCTTTGTATATGTGTGGTGTAGCAGATGCGTTGCGGATAGACCTTCCAAATCACCCTGCCACCCCCACCCCCCTGCCCCCCCCCCTGCCCCCCCCCCGATCCCCAACCTCCATCCACTTTCCTTTCCTTTCCCCATACCTTATTTCTGATGATTTTCTTTCATTTCTCATTGTATTCACATATATCAAATTGAAATAAAGTTCTCTGTTTTAAGGGGTCCAGCTGACAAGCTATGCTTTTAGGACTCCTCCACAGACCCCGGGTATATAATTACCATTTGTACACTATTTCATATGTTTATTATTATTTTGATGCTTGTTTATCGTGTTATGTTTGTATTATTGTATCTACTGAGGAAAACAATACATTACAAATTACAAAAAAAATGCTTTTTGATGTGAGTGTGTATCTTAATGTGTTTGTGTTTATATGTGTGTGTGTGTGTGTGTGTGTGTAGATTTGTACCTGCATAAAATGCGGCGAGTGTGTATGAATGTGTTAAGGTGAATTACTCTGTGATCCACCTCATCACCAGTTTCGTGATTTACGTGCCTCATACTCTACTTACCGAAACAAAACATTGAATAGTTTTCTTCATTGACTCTATTCATTCTCCTGGTAAAATACACCGCGTGAGGCATCAGTTTTTCTCTGTTGTTCAGATATATCAAAGATTTCAACTGTTTCCATTCACACATTAACATGAACAGACTCAAATCAGTATATATATATATAAATCCATCAAATCAGTAGTCATTGTTTGGTATTTGTAAAAGCAAAAACAGGAGTGAAGATACAGTCAGATTGTGTGAAACAGATTAAATGAACAATAATCTTTTTAAATGTGATACGAATGTACTTTTATCGGCTTGTCCCAGAATTAGCAAAGTAACAAAATTTTTTGCTGGTCATGTTTATCGTATGCGTTTAAACTAAATTGCACGAGCGTGTTTCAGTTGGTTGCTTGGCACGCGAAAGGAAACATAAAAAATAAAAGACTTCCGCGCATTTTCTGTCAGAGTTTGTCCTTGCTTCACGCTCGTCCACTGAAAAGTCACGCTTCAAGCAAGGGTGTGCTGCGAGGACCGGTCCCCGATTAAAATATGTGCGGACATGTTCGCCCTGCCTTCGCCCTCCTGCGCCTGCCAACAGCCATTTGGAGCTAGCTCATTCCCGGCGGAGGGGGAAGGGGGGGGGGGGGGCGAACGAGCCGTGCGGTGTTTCTGGGTTAAAATGCACGATGTGCACGACCTGGAAGCAATTATGCCAATGACCTCGATGCTTGATGTTTTTCTCAAGGTTAACTCTATAGGTGGCTGTGATGAGTAACGTGAGGGATTAGAGGAAGCTTTGTATATTACACGATGAGAGGCGGTGCTCGCTTCATTAAGCTAGCTTTAAGTCGAACGTCAATAGAAAGACCGATTTCCGATTATTTTGTCGCATCTTTCGTACTTTTGCAGGTCATTTTGTATAGTTGTATATGTTTTCTTAGCAAGGCAGGAAAATAAATCATCATTTCTTGGAAAAATATTGAGCAACATGTTGAGACTTGAGACTACACATTTCCACAGCTTTGTAATACTTCAGTATCCCAATATGTAGTGCATGTATTTATCGATATAGTGGATTAGTAATAAATGCAACATTTAACAAAAAACGACCCACTTTAGTATCAAAACAATTCTCCATCAAGGTGACCACTTGTCGTTAGTAGAAGGAGGAGATAAAGAGAAAGATGCATGAAATATTTAGGGTAAACTGATTTACGTCGTACAGCGTCACGTGATTACAGGGCTGGTGCAAACCGATCATTGGCGCCACGATTCTGTGCCCCCAATCTCACCGCTCCGTAGGCCTCCAAAAACACTGTATACACGACGAGATCACTAAAAAGCAGACATTTAATGAGTGAAATTAGCCTAAAGTACAGCGCTATCGAGACGGGAGCTAGCTACGTTTTGCTGTAGCCTCATCACAATGGCTGGACATGTTATCAGGATCGGAAGTCCATTAGGTAACAATAAGTGAAACTCTTTAAAACCCCGAGCTAAAACAAGGCCATGTACACGGCAGATCGTAATGAAGTAGTTACAGTCGAAAGTGCTCTCTCATTATCAATGTGATTCACACGACATTGGTTTTGACGTTGGAGAAAATGTCACATGATTCTCAAGTGACGGGTCGTGCTGTTAAAACGCCTCGTCACGGTGCCTACGTATGAGTCTAATGCTGATAAGTCCCAAAAGCCTGATTGATTTAATGACAGATCAAATACTGTCTATACTCAGGAGCATCTTCATTTGCCACTAATCATTTTGCCGCAACTGCACCACAAAGCGCCGCTTTTAGCGAATCGTGACAATCTGTGTCATTATTTTTGAATGTTTATTACTTCATCACTTTACCTGTAATAGACTGATAAACACACTGCCTGCTTATATGAGGCCTTCACAAACTATCGGACTCGGTATACATATCAATACATATCTCGGGAATAAATATTTCAATCAGTCCTCGTCGTGCGCTGTGTGTGTATACATAACGAAGTGCAAATACTTTAGAATAATGACGAGCCAATCACAATCAACGCCGTATCAAAATAACGAGGGGACAATTAAAATGGCGGAAGCCTTTGTGACATAACAGGCTCTTATTCCCACCACAGGCCCTGGTGAATGGACTCCATGTGGCGACTGAATACACTACATGTTTACGCGTTCGTGAGCTCTCCATCAACAAACCAATTACATCACTACACATACTATTTTGTAAGGAAGTCCAAAAACCTTAGCAACATCTCTATGGACAGCATCCTTTACGATTCCTCAGTTTGTCAATCAGTCCCCTGCTTTCTGCGACGGCTGAGTTATATAAACATATAATTAAAAACTGTCATTCGAGCGGATGGCTTATCGTGTTGAGACGGTCAGTGGTCTACACTTGTCCATTTGTTTGGCATTGCAAACAAGCGCAGATTTCAATTGTAACCTCAGGCAATAGACTTGATCACACTGCCTGCCCATGGGGGCTCATTTGTGTGCTAGCACGGCTCATTTTTCAGCGGGGACCCCCTTGGAGGAGGGGGGGGGGGGGTTGTTTCCCTGCCTTCTGTTTTGATATATTTCTCATCAAGCTACATTCATTAAAGGGGTAGTTAATTCTAATTTAACATTTCTGTTAATACGAAAAGAAAGAATAGAGAAGCAGAATGGTACAATTTAAAGTAAACACCTTGATTTATATTTATATCAGTTTCGAGTCTATATCTGCATGATAGGGTCTAAATATGCAATCATCGAATGTTGGTGACTTTCTATCCCTTGTACATCTTAAACTTACTCATTATTAAGAAAGACGGCAAATTCATTTGACTAGCGGCACGCTCAGAGAAAGAAGTCATTTTGAAGATTTTGGAAACCCGTAAAGAACGTCGGCCTGATCGAAAAGAATCGCCCCAAAACGGTGACGGTGACGTGATGTAACATGACGTTTTGATAAATGGGGAATGTAATGTGTTTACAATGTAATCTTATCATTCATACCTGCGCAAAGGTAAAGTTTGTTATACATTTCCTCCGATTCGTAGACGATGACGGCGATAAGAAAAAGACGGTCGGTGAACTGAGCTGAATAGGCAGGGCGCCAGTCCGCGTGCACCTGCGGTCGGGTAGAATACCACGACGGGCGCGGAAGAGTGTGCGACACCTCGTACATCCTGGCTACCTCCTAAGATGAGGCAAATCAGAACACAACGAAAACGACATGAAAGGTCGAATTCCGTAAATAAATATGAGCAAGGAAAATCAATACAGTGGAGATATTCGCGCTCATTTAGGAGTAGAAAGTGCAGCAGCTGACAAGGTGAAAGTGAAATGATGGTCCTTGTGAGGACAAGTGTTAATGTTGTTCCAGAAATGCGTAGGGGGCGAGGTGATCTTTGAAGCGGGTCAAAACGAGTCACGCTAAATCTTAGTGATCAATCGACTTATTCTTGGGCAATATTCATGCTCCTGGCCACGAAAACCATCAGAAGGCAGCTCTCCGAACTGTTATCTCTGTAAGCTTGACTAAGCATTTCGTAACAGTCCCTGTAGTGAGAAGAGGAGACAGTGTAAGATACAATTAGAGAGACAGACAGAGAGTCAGAGAGAGGGGAGAGTAAGGACAAAGAGAGGAAATAAATTGAGAGAGGGTTACGTAATGTAATAGAGAAAGGACAACACATACAGGAAGAGAGAAGGGATGGAGAAGGAGAGAGATAGAGAGAAATAGAAGGTATGGTTAGAGAAGAAAGAAGGTAGGGATAGAGAGAAGGATGGAGAGTGAAAGAGAGAGAGAGAGAGAGAGAGAGAAAGAAAGACAGAGGGGGCCAAAAGAGGAAAGAGAGAGAGAGAGAGAGAGAGAGAGAGAGAGAGAGAGGGGGGAGGGGGAGCTAGAGAGTATGTGAGAGATAGGCTGTTTTGAGGGAGGAAAAGGAGAATGGAGTGAGAAACACTTTATCATTCCATAGTCACATTTTTAGGGAAGAATGGCATATATTGAAAGCAGGTGTGTTTGTTTGTGACAATATAAGCTACCTAAGTACTTAGATTTACGTTTGTATATATATATAGGTAATTAAACGAAACTCCTTGGGCATGATTTTAAGGGAAACATTTTAGAATACAATGAATATTTTTATCTAAAAAACATCTACGTACATTTTTCTTGAGGGTATTCCAAATAAGAACACTTTGAAGCAATTGCGAGAGAGAGTGTCTCTCTGTATTTCTACCTAAGGATAGTTTATTTCTATAAAAAAATGTTGTATTGGCCCGTTGTGTTCCAATATTCTTTGATCTGAGACGTATAGGGAAAGTGCGTAAGTAAGCATGCAAAGAGAGATAAAGAGGGAGAGAGGGAGAAAGACAGAGAAGGAGAGAGACAGAGAGAGAGAGAGTGTGTGTGTGCGCGCGGTAACGGGAAGATAAGCCATTAAGCTAGTCTGCGTCAATGCCATCGTAACAACATACATGTGTGCATTTACATATGTTTGTGTGGATGTGTTTGTTGGAGTAATTATGTCAGAATTAACTTTACTTGAACTCCAAATACCTTCCTAATGCATGTTTACTGATCATGCCGAAGATTGATAACAATATAATATTGACTCAATGACGAAATTATTCCGAGACAGTAACAACTTTGACGTGGCGGCACGGGAATATGCCTGCTCCTTGTGCGTCATTTTATCCCGATAGAACATACTACGTCACTTTGTGTGGGCCCAGGAATACAGTGTTGATGTTCAGGTGGTAGTGGTACTGATGAAACCAAAGAAAATAAAGAAATATATAAAATGTGAAAATTGACATCCAACGCTCTTCCCTTCATCCTACTTCACTACCGGTTAAAACGTCGTTTCTTTCTTTCTACTAGTTATCGTCAGATTGTGCTACCTCTTTCTGTAAACGTCAGTTCTCTCTGCTTCCTATCTTCATTTCCTCAGTTTTATATATTTTTCCCTTAACGATCTATTTTCCATTCAACTTCTTTATTTGCATAGCAGGTTCCTCATCACTTGAGCAATTGATGATTCCTTCATGGTTTATGATTGAAAATGCTACCCCTCTTTTATGTTTAATCCATTCATAAACACAAAGACAGCGAAACAATCACTATGGGAAACGCAAATACACATTTCACCGCAAACTTAGATTGCGACTTATATGTCGTTGTGTGTTTGTTATTTGCGTTTTAGATATACAGCGTCAAAATGAACAAACATATGGAATGTAACATTTCACTTCAAATGCAACTGTGTATATCGTATTACCATAAACCACACGCCCTGAGGACAAACCGTCGAATGTCACATGTCTTGCAATATCAGTTGAAAATATTTGGCCAGGGGAGTTTTTATTAACAAACCACCAGCCTGTATTGGGCATATCAAGTTCATGGACGTAAATGCACATTTCTTCATTATCTCCATCACAAAGACCTTTGAAAGATATCAGATAAACGAGGCAATGATATTTATTGTTTAACACGGAACTGTGGAACCGAGGGGATTGATGGATGAAATAGCAGAGTCAATATTTGCGGAGAAAGAGACCTTCTAAGACGTGCTGACTATTATTCTTCGATACCAGGTTGTCATGTTTAGCCTTGGCTTTCATCGTGACGTATAAGCTAAGATCGGGGCCCTAATAAAGAAAGATGTATCGACAATCGAGTATACGCCGCCTGCAGAGTGGTTTTTAGACATCAAGAAACCGGGAATCATTGTGACTTTATTCAGCCTGATCTGTAATAGAAACCGTCATGACAAGGCAGGAAATAGAATAGACCATATTCCTCAATGCCTGCTTAATGTTGTTTAAGCTACCGATATTTCTTTCTGCGCGCGGTAACTTCATCACAAACATGTCCTGAATTATGCACAGTAGTCGGGGGAAACGACCATTTATACGATACCAGATGAGATATTAAATTATAATCTATGTTCAATTACGGCATTGTCATTGTGGA
Organism: Arbacia lixula; assembly: GCA_963669155.1. Taxonomy (NCBI): domain Eukaryota; kingdom Metazoa; phylum Echinodermata; class Echinoidea; order Arbacioida; family Arbaciidae; genus Arbacia; species Arbacia lixula. The sequence goes on from OZ022576.1 coordinate 5,581,587, forward strand.
ATGATTTGTTGTAAAAGAGGACGCATTCAGCAATTTCAAGCCATGTTAAAAGTGTTTTTTTATTAACTTCCAGGGATGTCGGCGAAGTGTAGAATTCTTTAACATTATAGATGTAAATAAGAAACGTGAGACAGTTGAAAAAAAAACGATAGTATAATTATTATCTATGGTTTGCTTAATTAACATGCTGTTGCAAGAATTTGTCCTCAATCTTACATGCAATGCAATTACAACAAAACTAACCTTTAGAGAGAAACGATATCTTTCTAACAAACACTTAAAATGCATATTGGTGTGGAGAGAATGGTACTTCTGGTACTTAGACGCTGTGAATCGGCCGACAAAGGATGGTAGGTCTCTCGGAACTGCTCTTCAGAGTTGACGTGGTTGAGTTGTTCATGTTTTGTGCTCTCTCTTTACCACTGGGCATTTGTAAGAACATAAGATAAAGAAATATGAGGGTTGATTTGTAGCTATTTACCTATCTTTCCATTTTTATGATGGTGCTTATGGTCTTTTGTTTTCGCGGCCAAATTGATTGAATCTTAATAATCTCTAATGGAACTGATTGGACAAAATACATGATTTATCTTCATGGTGTATGTTTTGAATGTTTAGAAAAGTAAAGTAATAACATTTTGTTTCCCTTGTTTTTCCAATGCAGTGGGAAAAAGAACACAATCAGAATCGGCCGATTTCAAGGGAGAAGAAGTCTTTGATTTTAATGTTCCAGATGACACACAAAAGGTAAGACCTGTTCTTTAGCATAACCTTCAATCTATACATTTCATTTCAAAATCACAGACAAAAATATACATATGCATGCTGTATACGTCTGGTTCTAAAAAAAAAAGTAAATCATTTTTTCATCAAGGATGATGCTCCTTCTATATAATTCTTGGTATTCGTTTTCAATACCAAAAATGTCGTTCTTATAGCAAAAGAAAATTACATATTGCGTACTAGTCCGATTTGCAAAATTATCAGTTGACCTTTGAGCGGTGGCATTACGTCTTGGCTGATGGTATCCTTAAAACCTCAGATCAGTACAACATGTTGTCTGTTTGTCTGCAAGGCATTGTATGTTAATCAGACAAAGAACAAATAGGAGAAAAATATGGCTGCTCTGACGTACTTAAAACGTTTTCCGAATAAACGTTAAGTTTTTCATAACATCATTACTTCAGTAAAGTGTATCACTTCATTTGGCACTCTTTGATATAAGCCCACATAATTATATCACGCTGATATCATTACGTAATGAATGAGTGCTTCTGGAGCGGTATCACCTCCTCCGGCGTGAAACTTCAACTAGGAATGCCGACAAGTACATGAGCGAAGCTACTGATGGCACTACAATGCAGCATAGTTAGATCACGGTGATGTGAGTTGTTCATGAGGCCACGTCATGACCAAGTAAAAAGAAGGATGAGTATTAATTTTGCTACAGGGCGATCAACATGAACAAGGTACACCTATATTACCTTCCTCATCTCTTCGTATGTCACGGTATCGCTACCGTATGCATGATGGAAGGCTTTGGGGCCGACACCCCTCTTCATGCACATGTTTGATTCCTCGAGGGGTTAGTGAAAGAGGGCGCATGTGTGCGTTTATACGCAAGTGTAACTGGCTAGGGGAGGCTATATGACACTGTATCCATAATATGGAGTCCCGGGAGACCATTCCGCGAAATGACTTCTGTTCTGTGGTCGATAAACATAGCCAAGAATGTGACACCTGACCGTTGTTTGGCCACCTCCTTCATTGGCGCCTGCCGGAGCTCAAACATATTAAGTTTCTCTCCTAAGGAAGGCTTTGTGCTGTTTGCTGTTGACAAAACGAGGTTTCCATCTTCTGTATTAACAGATAGAGAAATGAGGTGAAGGGTAAGGGCATGCAAGAACAGAAAATGTGGTGATGTCGACTTCTCTCAAATAATCTGTACCGCGTTGCTTCAAGGTATGCGGGGCTGAACTCACTTCACAGTGAGAGCTTAATAAATACTCAGGGTGGCGTGGAATTGACACACATTGTTTGATAGCCAGCGCAGTGTAGATGTAACAGGATACTTAACCCTTCCCGTTCCATGGACATTGTAGAGGGCGCGCCTCTATGGGCTGTATATTGCAGAGCCATGTATAGACTACCTCTAGGCTGTTGTGTGTCCATTTGTGAGAGCGCAGCGGTGGCACATGCACAGTTAATGACCCACAATGGAGCATCGCGTTTTGCGCGAAGGCCCGGTTTTGCGGGAATGTGAATAGAGCTTGCTGAATGCTCAATGTCGGTATTCAGGCAGGCAATTTAGACAGACAGCCAGCTAGGGGCGATTTGCTTAGAAGCACTTAATTAGAAGAGTGCATAGAATTATCTCTATGTCAGTTGAATGTATAGGCCTTTAGAGTGAGAAGAAAGTGAGGACGAGGCAAATGTCTGAAGTATCCATCTACAGCTGAAAGGGCATTAAGAGGCCAAAAGAGGTTTAACCGTCTCTGTTAATATGGAAATTGTGAATGTTAGAGAGAGCGATGTGTAAAATGAAATCACGTTCCCGACATCTCCAGCTAACCGTTTCACAGTCATCGACCGTATTATAAATGAAGTTCATGAAGTTGAAGGCTCCGTTCTTATCAAGGTACCACCAATATAAATCTATTTATAAAATATCGTTATGCTATAATGTAAATGGATGCCTGAACGTTTACCAGACGATCGCAATTGAAAAGAGACGGTAACCCCTTTCAACAAATATCCTCATCTCATGATATTTCAAAAATCCTTAGTGTGCATTAAGAATATAGTTCCCCAACAAATACGCAGATGCATTTTTTGTTGTTTTGTCTTTTTTGTTTATCCAATTTGTGTTCATGTGATTTGCAATCACTTAATAATCATTTGTAAATCTTGTAATTGATGTTAATTTGTTATAATAAAAACAGAATTATAAAAAAATACGCAGATGCACACGTAAATGGATTGAATAATGTATTTGTGCCTCGATATAAAGGAAATCTAAATTGCTATAAAATCACCATTTTTGGAAACATTTTTAAATGGGCTTGAAGAAAATCGTCTACACTGCTTTCGAAATGTTCGCCGCCATGCAAAGTGCCTGTAAATTTGGCGTCCTATCGCTCTGGACCTTAGCAGAGGGGAAAAATTGGGTGATCTCTCCTTTTACTGATCCCCATAGTAACCGCGTCAAATTTTCTGCGTGACTCGATACCAGCGATCGCATTACAGTCGGTAGGAATGTGCGAGGGAATTAATATGGAACATTTGATAATATTGCGGCCAGGTGCGGACAGCCATGGGTCGATACTTAACTATTGCATTTCCCTGACCCGCGGCCGGGGACACCTCAAGTATGAGTCCGCAGAGCGTCCCTTTTATGTCGCTTTGTGATAGAATACCGAACTGTGACGTCATTGTGAGCATGTTGTCAAGATAACTAGTTCTAAGCTTTGCGGGTAGAGCAAACAGCGGGACTCTTACTGGGAATTCCCTACGCTAGCCCGCTAGGCAATATCGGACCAGTGGAACTGATTATGTTTAGAACCAGAGACATGCATAGCAATTGACACGACGACACCACTTCCGTATTCTATAGGACTAGAATTTGATATGAAGTCCACTGGTGCTTAATATGTTCAGTGTTCAGATTACATTATGGCAGTGCTATTGTTCTGTCTGTTAACAGCAGGGTTAAACACGTCACTTTTCTCCATATTTCTCAATTGATGCTCTGTTAATCGAACATTTTACAATTTTTTTTTTACCGAAGTTTCCTTATCTTTTTAACATTAGAAACGGAATGATATTTATCCTACATCCTTGGTATAGGCGTGTTATGAATTCGTATACATGTATTTTAATTTTTGTGAGCCTACTTCTGCTTTCTTGCTAATGCGGATTATTGACTGAGAAGACTCTCCAGAATAATGATTCTTATAAGGAGTGGCGTCGGGACTGACGTCATAATAGCATCCTTGATTCCAGGAACAGTTAATTACCAAAACACATAGAAAGACACACACTCAGACACGCAGGCACACATACACATACATACACACACAAACATACACACACACACAAGCATATACTTACACATTTTCGCATGAACACACATACACACACTCGTACATTCACACCCAACACGCAAGCACATCCATAAGGACTAACACACTCACACACACATACGCACACACACATACACACACACACACACACACACACTTAGTAACAAAGTTCTGCGATTTCATGGTAGTTAATTCACTGCACGCTGTAAGACTTCTGATGAGGCTTTCACTGCAACGTCTAGACTGTTGGAAGTCGGGATAATTATTGTGGTCTAGAGTGCAAGCGCGACTCTACTAAGAGTTTAATATCCACTTGGTGTCATATTAGCCAAAGTCCAACCAATTAATCTATCAAGCAAGAAACATTTGTATCCATGTTCAGAGAGCTCCTTGCCTCTTGACTTCAAGAAGTATTGTGCAGAATGGATAACCGTTAAATCTCAATTTATTACAGCAAGCGGATGAAAGTCCATTCTAATAATGTTTCATGCTGGAATTGGGTTAAATTTTTTATAGCAACTCATCTATTTCACCGGGCTGTCAACTACCACGAAAGACCGAGCTGATACTTGACGATTAATTATCGAGACAGTACATTTTAGTCAGCCAAGGGGAAGAGGAACCTCAAGGAACAAGTGGAGGATGCAGGGCCGTCTTAGCAGGAACATGATTATCGTGTGGACAGAAGCGGGAATGACTCAAGAGCGTGAGCGAGGAAGATAGTGCGAGATCAGGAGAAAAACTCTTAATGTCTGAATCATTATTACCACATGAATGAGGATATGAATGTTTCTTATGATGACGTAATCCATCTTCAGAATCAAAGGCTAAATAAAAAATTATGGATTCCTACTAAATCAATTGGTGCAATAATTATTCATGGAAATTCTAATTTGATAAGTTACTGCAAGTTCGTGATTAGCATGTGACATCAGAATGTGTAACGTAACGTTAAATGGAAATATGCATTTCGCGTGTTCTCTCCCACAGATAGCGATCAGTACAGCTGTACTTGAAACTTTCTTTGAAACATGTTAGCAAAACTGCGTACAAACATCCTTCCCCGTAATGCCTCGTGCCATTGGCCGTTATTGCAACGGGAATGGTTCCCTTAGGATGGTTAACGGGTTTATATTATACGGACTGAATGTTACCACTCGGGGTGCCCGTTCGGGTGCTCACTGCGCTCATTTTTGGCGGAATCGAATGACAGGCATCCACTCCACTCGCGCGAAAATTCGGTACGGCACACCATGCATCGCGTCAGCGTGGGGTATCAAGGCGTCCAATGGTAGGCGTGCAGTCCCTGGCCAACACAGCCAAACGAAAGTCAAAGTGACGCTTTGTTTGAGTCATGCCATGCCATTTGATGCACCTATAAAAGTTACTCGACAGTTCACGGAAGGGTGGAAATATGGAGTGACAACGCGCAAATTATGTGCAACCTAACGTGATCATCACCTAAAATACGTGACGCTAAGCTTAGTGGACACGCACTGGCGCATTTTCTTACTACATGAGAGTTCCGCCTGGGTTGGATTTTAGATCACGAACTATTCACGAAAATATTGTATCAAAATTAATGTCACGCGCCTTTCTTTCATCTAAGCGCAGCCCTTCAGATACTCCCACGAGTTCTTTTCTCATCGATCCGTTATGCTTGCCTGCCATTGCATCAACTATTTTGAGTGGGTGTCACCCACGTCTTCAGGTACATCCACTCGGAAGCGGTTTTCTGTAGTCGCTTGTTAGACAGGTAATCTTGTTGGGTCGTCCACACGGTTTATCTGCAGCAGGAAAATAATGTAATTCAAAGTACAGGTGTTGGGCGGCCACGGAAACCCGATTCTGTAAGAACGCTCCTCTATGCTTCCCAAACTGAAGTCACGTCGGTGGCAAGAGTAAGGGGGCAGTGCGCATTCATACCGTAAAAATAAGCCCTGGATTACATTCACACGGCCAGTGTGATTAATAGTCATTTATTAACCTAGGTATGAAAAATGGAATATCGCTCGAAAAAAGGGCAAGCAACATGACCAATGCCCAATACAAGCTTTAACACTCCTCCCTTAAGTCTAATCATCAATGATCGAATGACAAAGCTATGTTCCATTCACTGCTTCTGACAGTGATATAGCGATTAATCATGAATGTATTTGAGCAATATATACCACGCTGATTATCGGTAGTAGACCGCATCATGAATCCTATCAGTGTGAAACAGCTCTACTGGCTGAATTAGGTAGCTTAAAGATGGAGTCAAATACGGCTTGTCGTTGTGATGACATTGGTAGCCGGATGGAGAGTCTTTTGCTGTTAACTACTGTATTGCCCAGAATGTTTCCATGATTAAACGGGTGTGGACGCATAGTAACGCGTTTAATAGGTATTTAACGTATCAAACATATCTTCTAATCCATTATCATTACAATTTGCATTTCCGCTTGATTAAAGCGAACGTGCTAGGAGCGGCTCACTTGATTGTTACAGATACACACTGCGGTTCAATTTCAATCGTGATACTGCTGCTTAATTGGCATTGTGTTGTTTGCATATCATGATCAGGAAGTGCATGTAAGGGTGACCTTGCTTAATTACTTAGCTTGGCATGTTCTTGTGTTTGCTTGGTTACTCAAAATTACGAATTTGGAGTACTGCCGGCATCTTGATCCGTCGTTCGTATCGGGGAAGACGGATCGATTCAGTTACAGTGGGCGTGCGAGGGTAAAACCTCTCCCCTCCCTCTCTTTCTGCCGATCCGTAATTATGTTACAGAATATAAAACATTAATGTAGCCTGGCATATCAATGTATAATATCAAGGCTAGAAATATTTCCTCGAAGTGATGTAGAGTTTTACAATAAATGTAAACGTATATTCGAGTATATCACGAGGTTCTAAAAGGGAAATCATGGTAAGTTATGATGGGCACAGTTCACTGTGAAGCGTATCTTAATAGGAAGGTGGGGGGGGGGGGGGTGATTGAAGACAAGTTCAGATTCTTCTTATTTGCAAATGCATCAAGTCCAAGGTCGGTGTATTTTGGTCATCCTCGGTTAGCCAAGCGAGTGGCATTCTTTAGGAAATATTGCGGCTGAGCGACACAAGCTTTGTCTCTCGAGGTAATAAGACGTACAGCGCTACCAAGCTACACAATGAGATGGAATTTATGAAATATGAAATTTCTTTCATTTGTATCGAAGGAGAAACAGGAAGCGAAGTGCTCTATGTAGGTGCCAACTGACAAGTGACATACAAATTGCAACAACCTTGTACCTGCAATTATACATTATACATTGACGTTTGATACTCCAGTAATTTCCTTCTAAAACTGTGAATAAAATAGATAAACCAACAGTGCACTCTCATTTTCCTCTCTGGTTTTCCTCTCTGATTGTGCGAATAATCACCCTACCCACGCAGAACCATTCGCCTTGTGTGCTAACGCATTTATTCGCCAGCGTTTGAGTCGCTGAACCGAAAAGTAAATGGTAGTATCGAGCAGTGGGAACGCGGCCCCTTCGACACTAAATGCCACGCCTATCCAGTATGGCGCCGAGTGCATTTTGCTACTATGTTCCACTTAATGTTGGCATGTGCCGTCGTCTACTTGCATTTTTATTTCATTTTTGAATGTCCGATATTTTCATGCCAATGCACACCGGAAGCACTTCGTAGTTCCTGCCTACGTGCTAAGAACTAAGCTAAGGCACTCCTCATGGTCAAGTCATCACGAAATCGTACTTTTTTGAACAGTTTCCAATTATATCAGATGTGAACTCACTAGTTATAGGAAAATGCAGTAAAAAAATTAAATGTCAAAATTAGCTAACAAGGAAATGACATTGTTTTCTAAAATGTCGTAATATCAAGCAATATATTCCACCACCCTTCCCTCCACAAACACATGCGTGATCATAATTATTTCGTGTACTTGTTTATTAACTTATGCACGGCGGTTTATGAAACAAGTATGGGTCAAATGACGCAACATTTTGTTGTGGATGACATCAGTGCGGCCGTGAGCAGATGGATAATGTGAAAGAAAAGCTTCTCCCATTGTCAGATTCTGCGGATATCAAGGCGTTTTACAGACTCCAGAATTCACGTCATTAGTGGTATTTAACGAGAAGGCATTGAATGCTGATGAAAGTAATACTCACTATATTTTCTATTCTCGGATTTTCCCTCATGTACTTTTATACATTCACCAATTCATGATTACTTTCATTTGATTTTATTTGCATTACTGGCATGAGTTATTTTCATCAAGACAAATGCGTTACCATAGTTACAACATTTAAAATGATCGAACTTTCTCTTTTTCCTCCTCCATCCCTCCGTCTTGCCACTACCTCCCCATCTAAATCTTTATTTATATATATATAAGAATCTATCAGGTTGCGATGGCGCCGAAAATGTCCATTAAAATACAAACTAAACAATAAAAACATCGGATATGCATATATTATATAAATATACACAACAAACACACACAAACACACACTTTTATTAAAAACCTTTTTCTATTGTAATTTCATTTATATGAAAATAACATGTCATTAAATTACAAAGGGGATCTTTTTCTAACAAAAAATCACAAAAATGTCAATTACGTTTTTTTTTCTCATTTGAATTTCGAAAAAATACTTTTACAAACGTAATTTCTAATAAACCAAACACATGCACACACACACACACACACACACACACACACACACACACACACACACATATATATATATATATATATATATATATATATATATATATATCTGTAGTATTTTTCGCTCCGTCACTTCCCATCCCCTACTCCCCTTCCTTCCTCCTCACACTTTATCATTGGATCCCTCTGTAACTGGAACTTTCTTTTTCCCGCCTTTTCAGCAGACAGAGACGGAACCTTATGACTTTCGGCAAACGAACTCATGCCCGCTAGATTCGCTCTTCATGCAACTTACACCCGAGTGGCAACAGATGATTATAAAGGTGAGAATATCCATTTCAACTTCATTCCTCCAACATGTTACATTCATTTTGATATGTTGTTCCTTCATTATGACAATTGAATCGAATGCACATTTAATGCATGCATTTTCGATGCAGGTTTTAAATAGTTTATTGATGAATGTTGTCAAAAATTATACATGTACTTGAAACCAAAGTTACAAGTTGAACAAGCGATCCGGACGAGGTTGCTAGGAGGAAAAATGCTCATTAAATTGTGGGATATATTATGATACACAGAATGTACAACGCTACCTCAGATCTATCCGAGGTCATGGAGGTAGAGTAGAATTTGTGTGGACATGTAGGCATGGGCTTGCGATAGGCAGGATTCGATTCCTTTCCGCGGCGCTCTCTGCGTCCCTTGGCAGGATGCATAGTCTACGCGTTCATTCTGAGCTTATCGCCAGAGAGCAAGCGACCTGGTATACCGACCGACTCTTCTGGAACATGCAGACTTTAAATAAAGCCGGGGATTAAGATCATTACATAGGCACCTTCAGCATCGCATTAGGAGGGCTAAAAATATGAGTTGCACAGTAATCACCTCTTCACGATTTAGCCTTATTACGTCATCACTTATTACCAAGTCAGATTTCTCTCTTTAACATGCCTGAATACAGGTAATCCCGACACACACGATATAACCGGCAGTACCATGGGTGGTTGGATCCAAGTCCGGTATATGAGGGTGATTTTTGTATATCTATTTTCTTTTTCAAATGTTTACATCCAAATGATATTACAAATTAAACACAAGATATACATCATTCATTATCATTTAACCTGCACATCAAGTAAATATTATGCAGTTACTTATCAGTTGAATAGAAATACTAAAGAATTGCTCATTCTCATTATTTTTTTAATACGCACACACAAACATATGCACATGCATATATACACACATACGCATACATTCACACACACATTGCAAATATACACGCATACGCACAGGCCTGTGGCCTCCTGGTAACACGACATGGATGAGCACAATTACGTATCTATGGGATATTGCGGTAATTATGAGTCCATTATAACCATTAATATCTCCCCTCTTCGTGCCCTGCCGCGTGCCCTCATTCATGACACAACACCATAAAATCTGACATTTGTCGCTTGAACGGCGCCCTCGGCGCATACATTAATGTGCCCCACTTTTACTTATCGACAAGATAGACGAATTGACGAATATAGCACGAGAAGCTACCCATTTTGTGCATCAAAGAAATTTCGTTCACTAATTCCAACCATTTCACCATCTCTGGAGTTTTCGAGTTTCCACCCACAAAAAGTGTATACCCCTAGGATGTGTTAGACCCCATATCGAAAGTAGAACGATCGGAAACATCAATGAATGAAATGCGAAGGTCGTAAAAGTACAAGTACATTCAAGAAACTCATCTCCAGGAATGCTCAGCCGCTTGGAATCTCATTTTCAAGACTCCAAGACCTAGACGTAATAAAGTAAATGCTAAGAATTTCTTTCCACCATAGAGTGGTGGTATTTGACGTGATAATGGGCGGTTTGGATGGTGGAAGAATACGATATATTTAACAAAATCACCGATACCAATTCTCTTAATGCGAGACTACTGTCCATTAGATATTTGTAATCAAAATGATATTAAGTCAGACCCCTCGTTATTCGCACACGGAAACGAAAGTGATTCGTATGACCAATATCACTTTCAATTGTTGATTTCAGCATCCGGTTGTCCCAACGTAGATACCTATTCAGGGGACATGATCGCTCACTCTGGATTGGCAAGACGAACAAAGATTACATACATTGATCAATTAACCCTGTCTGAATGCATGTTGATGGTAAAGGCAATGTGATCAAGAAACATTACGGCTATATGTGTTGTCAATAAATATTCACCCCACTCTTCAATAATGATTCTTTGACTCCACTTAAGCAACGTCATTCTGACATTGATCGCGTATATCAGAAAGTGTTAAAAGTAAATATAGAAGAAAGGAACTCATGCGCAGTTTATTGGCTAGGTTACCCAATCCACCGGGGGAGGTTTCATTAAAGAATGACGCCCCCGCTCCGAGCCCCCGCCCCCCACCCATCCAAGGCGCCCTTAATCATGTGGAAGTTGGATGTAAGGAATCTCTGTCCCTTCTCGTTACCGCGCGCGCCTCGGTCTTAGATGGAGGGGCACGGGCGGATCGAAGAATCGAAAGAGCAATTCTTACGTGGTTGTCAAACAATCGCCCGCAGCGGAATGATACTACTCAATGGGCGCATCGGAAATGTAGTCATTGTGGGTCAACGGTATAGGAGAGGTGGACAGTGAGAGGAACGAGGAGGCGGAGAAAGAAGAGGAGGGGAAGGAAGCAGCGGAGGAGAGAGAGAAGGAGGAATAGGAGGAGGACGGACAGAAGATGGAGGAGGATATGGAGGAGGCACAGGAAGGAAAGGAGAAAAATGATGAAGACGGGGAGAAATGAGGAAAAGACAAAAGAGGAATAGGGAAATAAGGAGGAGAAGGAAGAGGAAGATGAGGAGAAAAAGGAGGAGGACGAGGAGGAGGAATTGAAGGAATTGGGATCTGGAAAATCTGAATTGCAAATTACCGTGTATTTAAGATGAATGTTCATTTGAAACATGACATGTGTTACAGAGCAGAGCAGATTCACTGGCTTAAAACAAGATGAAAAAAAGGGCATATTAGTTTTACATCATGACAGTCGCAAGCCACTTGACGCCTCTCTGCATGGAAACGTTATTATTGCAACTGAAAGAAAAACACATCTGGGAAGAAAAAAGGGTCCTTCCGCTTGCTTACATCACTTGCGGCAGGGTTGGTAAGCTTTGTGGGGAAAGTCAAGCACTCGCGACGTCGCTGAGCTGACTAAGTGACACATCAAAACTGAAAGAAAAACTAGCTGAGTTGTTTGTTGTTTCTCAGACGACGGCTCAGCCTGACCAGGATGTCTTCCACAAGATATCGACAGGTGAATTACGCACGGTGCACTAGCGTCCATTTGTTAGTTCTGCTCCTTTTGATTGGAGATCGACTGAAACATTTTCCGAGATACTCCATAGGGAAAACATCAATCACACATTCGCTTATCCCCCTCCCTCCCTCCCCACCATCGCCTTCCCCTTTTCACCGGGGACTTAACATGAGATATCGAGGGACGCACTTAAAACTTGCTCTTCGTTTATGACTCTACTGAGCTACACATACACAGCCATGTGGATTTAATACTCGTTTATTCGCTTGCGTGCTGCTATAGATGCATGTGCTTCACCTTCATAAACTTTGGTAAAATTCGTATTTAATGGTACATCATTCAAGCGTATATAACTTGACCTTATTCTTGCAAAAAGAATACAAATCAATATCTGAATCAATCCACTTTTTGAATTGCTAATAAAACAGATGATATACTATTAAGTATATAAACGAGTTGTACTAAAAATAACCTTATTGATGTTGTTACTTGCATTGAATCAATCACGTCTGAACATGTCTTAACTACAAATACGCCCCTTTTACGCAAGTACGCATACACACATATGCATACATACATACATACATACCCACACGTTCACTTCACACATACATACATACATACACGCACACACATCCTTACCAGATTTTTAACCCACTATACGCCAAGGCATACACACGTTACATTTCTCTCCTCTTCTCCCATACACGCCCGCACATACCCAAGTGTTATACTCCCACTGTCATTCACTCACGCTCCCCCTTTGCATTTAATTCATAAAGAAAACGGAATTGACGTGCGCCTCATGCTCCCGCACTCTCAAGAAGTAAACAAAAATTAATTCAACGTACTTTTTATTCATGTAGAGCCATGTTTTTTCTTTCTCGAAGAATACGGTAACGTTCACTGTTATGTGATCAAGGAGAGCGCAAACTGTTTTAATTACGGCATATGATCTTTTCTCAAGCGTCCTTCTGGATTGCTATTAGCTTTGGAGTTAGGAAGGAATTAACAAACGCCCCTACCCTACCCCAACTTTCTCAAGACGTCCAAAGCAAGGGAAGGTAATCGTATGATGCGTATGCGAGAGTTCGTGCGAAAATGTAACGACAGATATAAAGTCGTGAGGCTGTTTCTTAATCGTTACTGGCCGGATGATATTATCGTTTGATCCAAGTTCAACGTACAATTTCTTGGCAACGTTACTCAAATTATCACAGACGTGTTAATTAGTTTCCCGTTTTTAGATTATTTTGCTAGATCGTACAGTAATTGTGATGACGTTTGGAGCTCAGTCTAAGAAATGCGACATAGCATCAGTCCTATCACAGAGAGCAGAATTTCATTAGCCGAACCGGTATTGTTATGATGTGCACGCACCAGCCTTCAACTTCATTATACTCCTCCAAGACTCAAACCAACACAATTCTAAAAAAATGTATACCTGGATGGCTTTGAATGTAATTGTAATCGTGCTCACATCACGGATATTATTCTATGGCAGCCGTTGCCATGGATACTGGCACTGAGCGTCTATAGTGTGTGGTAGCAGAGTGAGCTTGCGAGATGCCTGTGGGTGGCTAGATAAAAGCCGAAGAAAGTCCGTGGGATGCTGACGGCTCAGCTCTAAACACTAAACGCAATCACACTCAAAGACTCTTATGAAAGAAATGCGCAGTGTATCTCTCATGTCTGTATCTAACTAAGATCGTACAGCTTGGGGATATCTCGTAAATAATATAGTGAGTAAAAATAAATGAAATGAAGCCCATGTCTCTATTAATAATATCTCAAAAGAACATTAGAAAATGAAAGAGTAATGACACAAGACCTTTAAAACCCCCTGAAATACTTACACTGCTTAATTTACAACGTACGAGCTTCAGTCTTCTTTGCAAGTTCGTATGTCAGTTCACTCATTCCGCTAACATAAGCTACTTGGATAAATCGCTTAATAGACGGAGATGCATCGTCTTCCGACAAGCTAGATCAGGCATAGGACTGTGGAGTTATGAGAGCGTATAAAATAGGTTAATTTCAAGGGGCTTCTAGACATTGAGATGTGTTTACGTGGCTATTTTCTGACTGGTTATTGTGATAAATAGTGTGATATTTGACAAGCTAGATCAAGCATTCAGATTGGTACATCGTAAAACCTCCTCTTGAACTTCGACAATCATGGGCATGATGAGATACGGCGAGTGCGCATCGGGGCATCCAGGAAAACCCGGTAAACCGTCTTTTCCGCTTCTCAAGCTTCGTAAGCTTCTTAACCCATCTCGGCCTTTAGCATAATCCTTCACGCCTTTGTACTGTGGGGAATCCAGTAATCGTTAATATACTGACAGGGAAGCGATCTTTTCGGGGGCGTAGACAAACGAAGGGGGTGGGGATGGGGGGCGGAATGGATGATGGGGTGATATGCCGGTTTATCCACTACCTCGTTTATCCAGGCATAAAGATGAAGACATTAAAGATTGAACATGGACGAGCAATTAGGTCACGAACTAGTACTTCGACTCTACAAAATGGATTAAAGAGAAATGTTTTGTATTCAATTGAACGTATTGAGCTCCAAGAGAAAAAGAGCGAGGTAAATATTTATATTCAGCATTAACAGAGGGTGACTCGTCTTCCCATGTGAGCTCCATTCTCCTGTACTGAACAACCGCATCTGCCCGTCACCCTCTAATCGCATATTCATTCCTGATAATACGCACATGAACCATACCTCATCCAGAGGCATTGCATTAATCCAATCTCACAGGAATTGCCTGACATTTTCGCCTTTATCTTGTCTTCTCTTTCTCTCTGTTTCTGTCCACCTAGCAACAATATCCACGGAGAGCATTCTCATACACAGGACCACAACAAACGAACTCATTGAGCAGTCATCCGTAACAACCAAACGCAAATTATAACACATTCTGCTTAATGTATGTGACAGTCCCCGGTGACGTAGAGTCATCGTTTTTCTTATCCCCCATATGCCCTTCACATCTTACTCTATCACTTTATTTCCCGTCGAATGTTTTTTGCTTTCCCTTTCACAACTTTTTTTTAATTGTAACTCTCAAATCGAACATATCATTATCTCTTTAATTTAAAGGGTATTATCGATGTTAAACTTGTTATAAATCCAAATCCAAACTTGGCCTAACCTGACAGAGGTCTTTCACCTCGTAGACCCATGTTCAGAGTTAACATCAAACATCAATCCCTCTCAGTCACGCGCTAATTGCATACCCTCATTGAGAGTTTAAGCCCACCCCGCCCCCACCCCCATCTTTCCAAAGGACTTTTCTCGGTCGGTTCTTGGGTTCTGTGCTTGGCGAAATAAATACTTTCGTGCGTTCTATCGATTGTCATTGCGGGATGCAATTGCGTATCCCGGACGTATCAATCAATTGGCTGGAGCTCTAGCAGAGAGTCAACAGAAGACGGTGGTTCACTCGGACCATAACGTTTTCATAATGGTGCCGTATTTACAAAGAGCCACTTAAAAATGCGTGCGTCTTTTTGACTTTTTCTTAATGTTGCCAGTGATAATGTTATCTTACGAAGGTAAATATCAGACCACAGGGAAGGGCTAAATTACTCGGGTAAGCGGGGGAATAATATATGAGTCGAGCATTGTTGTGTGAATTGTACTATCTTGCATGGATATAATTGATTTTCAGAAATATGAATAATTACACATGCATAACGTACAAAAGTCCACAAGAAAATAAGTAATGACCAATGGTTAGCAATGCTAAGTACAGTAGTAAAGGTATGAGGTATCGGTAGCTCCAAAGTACAACAGTCATCTGCAATGTAAAACGGGGTAACAGATACTGGACCGTGCAGACATTTTTTTTTTATAAGCGGATGGTGGCGATGTACAGGTGCTTAATCTCTATTACGGTTGGATCAAAGCATTAAATAACGACAACCTTCATGTACACTGAGAAACGGAATTTAATCCGACTTGAAATGCATTTTGATACCACTCAATCAAGATGATTTACCGCGGTAAAAAAGTACTCCCAGCATTAGTAGGCTATACTTTTAAGTAAACGCCCGGCGTTTTATTAAACCTCAATGGCCTAGACCTCATTCAAGATCAGCACGCTCGCAAATTGAACAAGTGATCATTTTGGAAAAACAGCCGGAAGTTTGCCTTCTATTACACCAGGACTAAATTGAAGAGTGCCCACTCTGATAGGAGGGAGTACCTTGATTAATTGCTTCTGATGGACAACTTTGTCATAAAATTACCCGATGGAATGGTATAAAACTGGCTGGTACAGCTTCAGACCAGTGGAATAGACGTTAACCATCTGCGTGCCAGACATACCTTTTCTATATGGGGTTTGTGTGCGTTATTGGTGAAAATAAAATACTCACGTGGCACACGAACGGTTACGAATAGATCGTTGTAGTTGAGATACAGCTATAAAACTTACCATCATCCCTATAACAACAGGCGAGTGAGTGCACTTTTCACGAAAATTCTTTGCCATGGTTGTTGTTAGATTGACGAGTAAATTTCCGTGCTGTATTATGATAACCTTAAACTTTAAACATATTCACTCTCTTTGTAGTCTGTGGAGCATTTACAATGTGAACACTGACATGTAGAGAGTTGAGTCGGTAAATAGACTTTTTTTGTAGCCCCATTGATTTGTGTTAATACAAATTTCATGTAAATGGAAAATAGAGGATTAGAAAATGGCTGTACTATCATGACCATGCGGACGAAGGGGAATTAAAAATACAAAGTCGATCACAAGAACATGTTAAAATTAATAAACACGCCTTATTTGTGCCATAAATCGTGTCAGCTTGCTCATTGTCCGGACTAAAGTAAGGGAAAGAAAGAAGCCCGCATGTTTGAGGCTGACAACATGGTCCATGTTTGAAATTCATATCGTATTGAACCCGAGTGTTGCGTAGGGCGTATCGCTGACTGTTACCCGAACCCGCCCGCATGCGCCGCACTCATTTGCTCTTTTTGGCGCCTTTTCTCAGTTTGTGGGTGCATGCACTTTAGAGCGGAAATTAATGGAATCATGCCGGAGTATAGACGAATGTTTGACACGGCTCACTCAGAGTAGATTACATGGTTTTATAGACGTCAATATATCGACGCGAAAGGCCTACATGCTTTAGCTAAAACATGTAAATCTGTCTATTGCACACAATGATATATTTGCGTAATATTGGAAATTCGTAATCATGACGTCACTATACGTGTACATTGAGATATATTATAATCAACGATAACATGTTATGTTCTTATAATGATGTCCTCAAACATTTTGCTGAATTTCATGTATACATTCCTATGACATCGTAACATACCTAACACTACTGATAATACATATCTCTATCCAAATCAAATGTAGATTCTAATCCGCATACGTGTGCTTCTCTTCTTCTGATCTTCTCCTCCCTTATGCAGATGATGCGACAAGCACGGTACAAGAGCTAAGGAACAGCCGTCACTCTTTAAACAAAAACTCGAAAAAGGGACTCAAGAGAAAACCTCAACAACTCCTGGGAGGTACTAACATGGCGCAGACAGGCATCTTCAACCCACCCATATAGCCGCCCATTTTTTTTGCCGAGCTCTTACGCTGTTCCCGTGACGTTTGTGACCCTGTTTTCTTTCATAAACTAGTTTATATTTCCTCAGTTTGAACGACAGTTGTGATGACGTTCAATATGAATTGCGTCATGGTAAAAGTTGGAATATTTAATTCATAAAACACGCTCCGAGAATAAATGTTATCATGTACCAGTGAGGAGATGCTGAGAATCATTCTATATGTCACAAGATAATGATGATGATAATTCCTTTCGGATGTATCATCACTGGGTTCTACTATTTGAGTAAATTAAGGTTTGACAATGTGTTGCATGTATCAACCTTATTTCCAGAACTATCAATGTCGTAATCGAGTGCTAGTTCAATGGCAGTGGCTAAGGATATTCGGATGTTGGTCCAAACAAAGGTTCTCGCCCTCCGACCATCACATTATTGATGGTTACTTGAACGACGCTAAAATAGATCACTTTCTACTTGGACTATAATGACGTAGGGTGGCGACAGATCAAGGGACAGATTGTGTCCTTTTCCACGTAATACTAGGGTAGTGCAGGGACCGGGCTACAGGTCCTGGCAATAGCAATAAGAGGGGAGCACGAAGCTGCAGACAGCATGTGAGTACATGATTGTGTCCGATTTGCAATTCATGAGCCCTAGAGACAAGATCTTGAAGTGGGATCAGTGAAAGACCCGCCCGACCCCTGTCCCTTCCTGGAGTGACTTGAAGTGTAACCAGACCCACAGATTCCCTACAAATCGATCGTTTTAGTATCCACCGTCGGGGTGCGGACACCCAGCACTGACATTTCGCTTGATTCTTAACCATTGCTAGGAGACAGCAATCTAAACAGAAAATTCCGTTGTTAGTCAATATGCCGGACACTATTGGTTTGGAGGGTATGAGGCGTTTGTCAGATGTCATGCCGGATTTTCTGATCAATGGTGTCACGTGGACTTTACTTACCCCTTTTGGAAGGGTACATTTCCCTGTATTTCACTCAGCATAAAAACAGAATCAAAGAAAGCACTGACTTTTTGGAAATAATGTCAAAATCTATCAAAGCTAAGCAGCTGAGTACGGAATGTTTTGCACTTTGACTCAGTGAATATGTGCCTTCACAATGACTCAAAAGGGAAATTTAGAGTAAGTCATGAAATGCGTCCAAAGTCCGTGAAGCGGAGACATTATAAAATGTGATCCCTCTGCGTATGTGAATACATTTATCTGCAAAAGTGAATAATCAAGCCAAGTAACAATAAATCTTTTAAAAAGAAACATATTTAACGGTGGTGTATCCCTTTTACAGACATAAATATATCCCGAAGAACATTGCATGAAGCGCAAGTCCAGTTTGTGAATATGAAGCTAAACAATGACGTAGGAGTTAACTATATATAACAGCATACTACCGGTACTTTTGAGTTTTCTTTTTGGTCCAAGCATCTTTTGCAAATACAATTGTAAATATAATGATAACTTGTACATTCCAATGTAATCATATATCATCATTCAATTAACAAGAATTGCCCCTTGTACAGCACTGATTTACACGATCTTTGAATGCGATACTCAAAATGTAGTTGTCAGTAAATTGGTCTGCATGTACTGTACAATAATTAAAGACAGCCCGACAATAAGTCAATGTGACATGATGCACCAGCCGACAGTGTGTGCAATTAAGGTGAAATACGACAGATAGCTAAAAGCGAGGCCTGTTTATCACATTTATTGCCTTGTTATGCCCGTGTGATTTAAAATGGATCAGCCAAAATTGTGATACTCAGTTACATTTATCTCCGACGTTTGATTAGAAGGTGAGAAAATTACATTGGTAATATACAGCACTCTATTTCTTAAAAAATATAGATTCATCTAAAATCACGGAAATGGTACAAACAAAATAAAGTGACATTTAAGATTATTATAAATAGTGTTCAGCACTTTACACATATGCACATATTAAAAGTAAGATAAAATAAGAGCGTGTCATCTATGTGTATCATAGAATTCCACAAACCGAAATATGTGACGAATTGAGGAATAAATGTACTCTGTCGCCATGTTATGATTTGTCGTACCGCAGATATTTTGTGGCTGAAGCATGCTTGTCACAGAGAAGGGGTAAAACCACATGTGCACGTCAATGTTCGTATCTGTAAAGATCTTGCTACTGACGCTACGTGCACTCGTAGCATTAGGATTTAACTTTGCTTACGTTTAGAAGACGGTGTTACACAGGTACATAACGGGTAAGGTCTAAGTAAAAGCATTGTAAACATGGTATCCTCGCAATAAAAATGTATTAATTTTGTTTGTAATGATGGAATCCATTGAATTTACTTATTGGGAATCCAGCCACCCTATTATCTTTGAATATCAGTTTTGCTACTAACGATGATGCAAACACGCAACCACCATTTTACTCACGCTGTTGAGGGAGGTTACATAATGAGGTATGAACATATAAGGTTACTGCACGATGATGCACACATGTAAGCAGCTATGAAATATGTTGATGTACTTACATATTTACATGGTGCATTGTCTTTTGTGTATAAATTAAACCTACTTGCAGCTCAGGTTTGAGTATTTTAGGAATGGAAAGTCGTATAAAAAATGCTTTGTAGATCATATGTATAACACCTTCACTGCATTCAGACAGGCTGTTTCATGTAGCCGCGTCACAGAATAATTGTGCAAAGTAGTCACCCAATTATGTTTGTTCACGGCCAATTTACATCTGTTCATTTAAAAAAATGATACATGAAGAGTTGATCAGAAGCTTATTTGAATTAATCCCAAGGAAGTCATTCTAATGTACCTTTTGAGCTTTATAGATATTCTAGCGATGCAAGTTGTAAACTGAGGTATTTCATGAAGTGATATATAATAGTTAGATTTAGTACTTTTTGGTATACTTTTACTTCTTCCACTCTTGTTTGTGCCAGTCTTAATCGCAAAATAGTAAATTTGTATGGTAACTTCGGTTCTGGAAAATGTAACAAAAACTATTGAAACAGAATGTAAAAAAAAAGTATTTATAGAAAATTAATACATGCTATTTTCGACGGATTTGTCCTGTACTAATGATATCATTATGGGCCACAAAAAAAAAAAGAAGAGTACAACACTGTTAATAGTAATTGCTAATAAACTTTCAAGGGTAAACGTTTATTGGTTTCTTGTTACATTATGTTGTACTGTATTTCTGCTGATATACCAACGGTTTTTACACACATTAGAAAAAGAAGGTGGCTCGTCGATGTATGATAATTAGCCAAACTTCGCAGATTTGAAGTGGATTATACAAGGTGAAAGTATATCTGTCCCCTATGCAGGCGAATTACTCCACACATCTAAATAATGGTAAATCAACCTGAGTACAACTTTTATTCAACCAATATAGACTATTTTTTTTTACTTTTGCATCGGTATCGATGAATTTTTTTTTTAAAGAGAAGTACACCACACACATACGCACATTACAGGCACGCGCAGACAGAAAAACACACATACACAATAACACATGCAGTAAGGAGCACAATGGCCGAGTGTAAAATGGAGAAAGAGAGAGAGAGAGAGAGAGAGAGACAGACAGACAGACAGAGACAGACAGAGATAGAATGAGAGAGAGAGAGAAAAAAAGAAATAACGAGAGAGAGAGAAAGAGAGAGAGAGAGAGAGAGAGAGAGAGGTAGAGCGGGGCGGAGAGCAGATTGATGATGAAAGAGGAAACAGGATTGTGCATATATATTGAGGCGTATGTACGTGTATGATCAGGAACGATCTCAACTCCCACCTCCCTGGTATGAGTATGTGTTTGTGTATGCGTATATGTGTTTCTATATGTGTCAGTCCGTCTGTGCGACTGTGCGATGGTGAGGTTGGTGGCGTTCAATTAACCGCATTGTCTGATATGAAAAAGAAGCATATTCATACAGGGAACTTATTCACCATTGATTTGTTTTGTGTCGTCAATTTTTATAAAGTGGCCCTTCTGATAATCATGTTATCACGACAGACCTCACTTTGATTAGCTGCATAACAAGATATTCGAATCAAGTAAGGTTTCGTGTAGGACTTTCGTGTCAGTGACGCATTGAAAGACCTAGCGAATCCACATTGTGCGCGCCCTGATCAAAACACTTTTCAAATCATGACATCTTTTGTGATGCCCTATATCATCTGACGCAGTAGGCCGACGCCCCATATCAAGTAGCGACACCCTGAGACTTGAGAAGATCCTTGGCCACGCCCCCGTATCACGTATCAATATCCAGAGACTTGAGAAGATTCTTGGCCACACCAAAGGAATTCTTCTAGTAGATCTCTCTTTGGAATGAATCATTATCACAACGGACGTTCAATATAACAAAAGCAAATTGTTTGATATGAAATACGAGCTTATTATATGGGGAAACTCATTAAACGTTAATTTGCTGTGTATTCAATCCAAAGTAAATCTTGTGATAATACGGTGATCAGGGAACGCACAATGTGGATTCGCTATGTCTCTCCATTCGTCACTGACACGAAACCTTACTTAAGTAAGCCGAATCACATGTTAAAGGGCTACTAAATTAGAAAAATAAGTCCCCCCCCCCCCATCTATGTAAAATTATCCACTAACAACGAATTTCACATTCGTTTGCCGCAATAAAGTCTCATTTTGATGAAAATTTGAAAAAACGCACGCCTCCAGTGACGTATGAGAAGTCAAAATGCCATAAATACCAACGGCGTAAATATTTTTTTTTCTTCAGGCCATTCAAACAATACGTTACCAATGGGAACTCCAAAGCTTGTCCGAGGTTTGTCTGAGCAGGGATGTGTTATGGAAGGATATGAAGCAACTTTCTTCCTTTGAACCCATGTGCCAAGCCGCTGAAAAGTTATGTGTTCTCAACAGGTGCTGTTCAGGTGTTTGAACAATTATGAATATGATTGTGTGGCAACGGCTTCTCGGAGAGGACAAAAGAAATGTACAGTTTCATTTCGCTTGTCCCGTTCTGTTAATACTTCCATGAGCATAACAGGTATCAGCAAACACAAATAAACAAGTTTTTCAAGTGAAATATCTCTGTTTCACGCAAACACACACAAACGCCGTTAATGATAATACACAGCTTAATATATCATTTTGAGAGTGGTTGAATCCCCCAGATGCACAAGTTGTCGGAAAGTGAAGAAATTGGCCAATTTTGTAAGTAATAAAAATAGCTTATATGTCCGATTTTTAATGATTCCTCAATACTTTTCGAAACAAAAGCAGAGTAAAGGATCTGTCATTATCTGCCGTTAACTTCCTTAAAGTTTGCAAACAAATTTGTCAAAAACAAAACGTCTACAGACAAATGGGAAATTAAAGAAATTTCTTTTCAAGTTGACATCAGCTAAATGTCGGCACGGCACATGGAACATCAAAGCATTGTCATGATTATGGAATGCTTTTGGCATTCATGAGCACGCTTTAGAACCCATACAGATGTTTGAATATATTATGCTCGAGTTTCTACTCCTTCGTAACACCTCCCTGGTCTGAGTAGCAAGAACTAGTAGATTCAAAGTGAATTCCATCCATTGAATCTGAATGACAAGATACAGGTGAATGCAAAAACGCGTTACTACGCAGTTAGGGGGAAAGTTGTGAATACATTACGAAAATGGTCTATTGTTGACTTCCGTACAATCTATGGAATTTTGACTTCTCATACGTAACTGGAGGCGTGCGTTTTTTCAAATTTTCGTCAAAATGAGACTTTATTGCAGTAAACGAATGTGAAATTCGTTTTTAGTGGATAATTTTACAAAGATTAGAGGGAATTTATTTTTCTAATTTAGTAACCCTTTAATACATGATCAGTAGCAGTGCAATCCGTCTGTATTCAAATATGCCAAGGTATGTCTGTTATAATACAATGGTACTATAGTATTCATGTTTTCACTAAACGGGTGAAATAACCCTTTATTTCTTACCGACAGAGTGTTCTAGGTTATACAGTGAGGCTCCATTAAAACAGCACACGTAACGGCATTCAGTGTGATTCTAATAAGCCGTTTGCGCACAACTTTCCCTCTCACTGCGTAGTAAAGCGATGTTGCATGCACCTGTGGGTGGAATGCACTCTGAATCTAGGAGTGGCTGCTAGTCGAACAAATCTCGGACTAGCTTTAGAGTTACCATTGGTAACGTCTTTTTTTTGAAAGACGTGCAAACAATTTGCATATAGAACAAAATGATATAGTGCGAGTCTGTCAGCGGCATTGAAGACAAAAAGGCAACTTGTTCAAGTTACCTTTATCCGAGCATGGACCTATCATGGATGGACTGCGCTCGGATTGACTTCCTTTGATCTATGAGGTCCGCCGCCTCATAAAAATCCAAGACATTCAGGTGTTTTAAACAACTAGCTGTATTTCTAATTAGGTAGTGCCTTCCTCTGAATAACAAAAGAAAATCTGTTTTGAGAAGTATGCCAACCGTTCAGCCTTCGCTGGGAGCTCGTTGCTGATCTTTTTACACACACTGTGAATTAGTTTTGGGGTAAGCGAAGGGAAACTTTGAAAAAATTATAGAAAGAATTTGGTCCGTAACTTTTTCGGACACCTCCGCACACGAAATTGAGGTTGTTTCCATGAAAGATGAAACACTCAATAAACGATTTACAAGATATTTTTAAGGAAATATGATTTGGAAATGTGTGATATGGAGGCATTTCTCTGGCATATTTTCTACAGTATTCTCATTTTATCACAAAAACGAAGCAACAATATAATCTGAAATTCACAGAATCGTATCTTTATAAGATGTAATACTACTGCACATGCACTTTAGTTCATGTAGTGGTTCTGAAATCTTCTGCGCATACAGAATATATATTCCTCAAAATGCATCCTACATTTTGTCATGCTTGTTTGGCGGCGGATCTCCCTCGATCAAAGAGCCAAATGCGTAAAATATTCCATTGTGACATCAATGCACACGACTGCTGTAGGAATAAATTACACTTCGTGCTGACTCCATTCCTTACACCTCTCTGATCCGAGTGACTAATTACGACCCCCGACGACGGGCGACTTCGCGCGCAGACACATTGGGAGATGACCATGTAGCGTTTCGTTATTGTCCATTCAATTTTCAGGAAATTATAGCTCACGCAGAAGAAATGTATTTTCAACACCGTTTGTGGGGAGCCGTATAAAGTCAACGGCAAGGATTAAAACATTATTATAAGCAAACCGGGTATGATGCCTCCCGATGGTGTAATTTTACAGTGAATGTGTGTACGCATGATCGTTCCCAATTTCCCATAAAAATCAGGGCCCCAGTGCAAAAAACTTACCATTCATGCCTATTATGTCATCAATGGTAACTACCACGGTAAAATCACTCGACAGCCAAGCAAATGCAAAGTTTACATAGAAGTTTTCATTGGTAGCAAAGCTACCATCATTGGTAAATTTTATGCAACAGTGCCCAGGTTTATTTTCAGTGTGTTTGGGAAATTATCAAAGAGGTATTTTTTAATGACAGCGTATTCAAAATGAAAAAGTTAAGGCTATTGGCGTGAATCGTGTATAGATAGAGTTTTTCGTGTTCTTGAAATGCAACTAAAATGCAAAAAATAGTGATACTTTAGGGGTGATAATGTGTATTCGCTTTTGTATATAACAGAGGTGAAAATAGCGGGGAACAGACCGAACAGGGGGTGTTTTTTGACCTAGGGAACGATCATGCGTTACGCCTTAGAACGTGAGGTGACACTAGGTGATATGGCTATAGTAACCTACCGGTATTAAAGTTGCGAAGAGACCCACATGATAATTCTCGAGAGGTTCTTTCTGCACGAATACAACACACGCTTCATAAAGAGCATTCGTGTTGCCTGGCGTATAAAGGGTGAAGCCTGTAGGTGCCGTTTGTGTATTTGTTTTCATCGGTGCTGCACATAAATCACACAGAGAAGCATTTGGTGTGGCACAGGAATGGTTTAATGGTGTGTTCTGTATTAAACCGAACTATAATGGGGCACATTCTGGTGCTCTTAACCACGATGTTTTCAATGCCCAGGACTGGTTGTCTAGCCCCCACTCCCCTCGGCTCTCAAGTAATGGTGTCGTGGTGACACATACTCCTAAGCTAATGGAGGAGGAAGGAACAAAACCTGTTGATATGGAGTCATGAGTTTGTCCTTAACTCGCGATCATTAACTCTTCCAGTTTAATGCTGCTCCGTGGGATTTGTGTGCATTATTTGATGGAAAACCCATAATGGCAGACCAAATGTGAATACGCATATATCAATGCTTGCTAATAACGATGTTTTTTGTTTTATATATACGGAGACGGATCCAGCTAGCGCTATTTCTGTCTTACTTGTCGTGCTTTTTGTTCTCGGTATCGCGTTCTAAGGTCCATCTGATGACGTCGACATTTCTGAGATGAGATCCTGCATGCTGCTATAAATATCGTAAGACTGCAGAGAGACAGAGCACAGCAAATCTTGCAGAAGAAAACTGCACGGACACTTTAAGATGGGTCTATAATTTGAAGATGGAAGCGGCGGTGATCGCCACCAGAGTAAACACGACTCAAAGCCAACATGGCCGACGAACCTAACGACGGCGTTATTCCGCCAGCAGGTTTCCCCTTTTGCGCCGTTATGGCGAATCATTCTGAGATAATTATAACGGAAACGAAAACACTTAGCGATATATATCCGTTATCGGTATGAAAAGATCATAAACAACTTAATGATGCATTATGCCATCAAAATGTAATTGATTTTAAAGAAAAGCATGTTGTGCTTAAACGGTAAAATTAATTCAATTGTGAAATACAGGATGAGTATTTGTTCATGACGATAATATATGTATGAAATTAATTGAAACAAGGTAATGTTAATTCAATTGATTAGATGACGTTGTCAGAGCATTGCACATGAAGACATTCACACACACACACACACACACACACACACACACACACATTCAAACATTGACACACACACACAAATACACACATTCACACAAACATACACATACACACATATACACACATACACACACAAACACACACAAACACACACATACACACAAACACACACACATATACACACACACAAACATGCACATGCACATACACACAAACACACACATACACACAAACACACACATACACACACACACACACACACACACACACACCTTCACCCCCCTTTTTAATTTCACCCTAATACTTTCTTTCTCTGATTTTTTTTTCAACAATCTCAATCTCAATGCTCTAACCCAGAGCAAAATGCAAATATTGCGTGCATGTGCATAATGTCTGTATGTGTGTGAGAGTGTGTACCCGTTTGTTGTGTGTTTGTGTGAGTGTATGTGGGTGTGCGTGAGAGTGAGTGCGTACGCGTGTGTTGCATTTTGCGCGTATTTGTACACATGTTATCCGTGTGTTCTCTGTGTGTGTTTCTATCACTGTTTTTGTACTGTGCGTATGAGCGTGTATAATATGTGCATGTGTGTGTGTCAGGTACGTGAGGCTCTCAAACGCCGTCCCCCAAAATACGGTACACCTGCATATACGTGCAAAATACACTGACAACAATACTATGTGCTTGTTAAATATTTTCTATATTGCATTGATACTCATCACATCACTTAATACAGTATGAATTAAATTATCTTTGGTGCATGATTGAAAACAAAAAAAAAATCGTCTAAATATCCACTGATGATCTTCCTTTAAACATTTTCAAAAGTGAATAATTTGGTTTATAAGATATAAAGTCTAAACAGTATTTATATCGTATGATCAAAATGCGTAAAGAATGTGAGTTCATCGTACATTTTCATGAACTTGTAATTGCGATCCTAATAATTTGTAAGCCTTACGACGCTATTTTTACGTGATTGTTTGTAATTAAATTTCATGAAAAATGCATGGAAGATTACTGAATTGCGTTCTAGCTTAAAATGTTACACCATTTTAAAAATAGCACTTAAACAATTTTGTTTGAATATATCTTTAACAATGAATAATTGTTTGTGTAACGTATGATTCTTCATTTTGTTTTTGTTATCAAATGAGTTGCTGGTAGATGAAATAGTGACATCGTCTTTACTGCGGTAGGAAACGCGAGATTGAGTTTCCTTGCTCCAATTGCTTTTCCATTTCGATCAGCAAGCTAACCCCATCCAGAACTGTTTGAACGAGCTGCACCTGAAACAATGATAACAAAGAAAGAGGGCTACAACTTGAGACACTTCAGTAGAACATTGGTACAAAAAAAACATTGATATTATTCCTGTCTGAATATTATTAGAACGTGAAAATATTTTGTGTTTGGAGTCAATGACATGACAGTTGAGGTAACCGTTTGAACAGGCGAATGACTATCAGGGGCAAATTGAAATTATTTTTTCGGATATGGGGCACTTTATGTTTATCTTTTAACGATTTGAAAAACATGGAATCGATATCAGTTTTGTGTCTATGATACACAGTCTATTACTTGATGGATTTCACGAGCAGATATGTATGTTTGAGTGGATGCGCTCTAAAATCTTGGCTCCCCGGCCTAGTTTGTAAATGTTATTTAGTTTCGTACACTTGTTTTGTAAATCAAATAAAAATTGAATCTATAAATAAACTATACAGAGCTTTTCCATGACTGCGTACAGCTTCAGAAAGATATATAAAAAACAATTGAAACAAAGCAACATCAAGGAGAAGTTATACAAATGCTTCTTATTGAGAAGCCAGACTGCTAACAGTTTGCCAAACAAGGAGGATGATTTAACGGGTTTCACGGCTTATGTCAAGCTACCTCTTCAGACGGTATTGTCATCAAAATTAACTATGGAGGAAAACCCGATTTTGAGGGGTTTACATGTTGTAAAAAGTTGTTTGGTATCAATGTGTTCGGAAGACCAGTCCAAACATTTTTTTATGTGGACTTATTGAACAGCATACAAAAATGAGTTTAAGGTAACACTGATTGTAGTTTAAATAGAAGCCCAACATTCTTGGATATCTTGTTACTTACTTCTCTTCTATAATCATCAAAACTTAATTTGTAGTCAAATAATATTCCCAAGAATCTTACTGGAGTTGGGAATAAAAATTTGACATGATCTATAAATGTTTCAATATCAGAAACAACACATGATATACTATTCCCAAAGTAATTTTTTTTTTCAATATCAATAGTCAATGTATTTGCTTTAAACCACTCGGTATTTTTGATAATTCATTATTAGTTATTTCAGGCAGTCTATCAACATTTTCACGAGATGCTATGATTGTGGTATCACGTACTTTTTATCAAGAATACGCTATTCCGTTCATAGCTAATGCTATCGTCATAACCGGTCGTGCATGTTTTTGCTCATCGTGCAAAAACCAAACGTAAGTTATTGGACATTTTTGTAAAACCTTCTGCGTGCCTGTAAACACATGCACCTCCCTGCGTCCGACGCAAGGAGTTTCAACGAAATCCGGTCTAGACGATACAGACGAAGATGGAGCAAAAAAATACGTGGAGGATAGAGTTGAATGGAAGACCATACCTCTGACTGGCCGAGCCTGTCGACGTTGGAGATGTCGAAAGTGCCGTCGGTGGAGGCAGTGTCCACGCCGCCGGTTCCTCGCTTCTGCAGTCGGAGTCTTTCAAGGATGACCTCAAATCGTGGATCCTGCAGGTAACAAGTACATAGATCATGTCATTTGTTTCATGTAAATATAAACATTAAGAATAAACATTGAATGGGGATGGATTGTAAGTGCAGTGGTCGAAAATGACGACCCGTAATATAATTTCTTTGGATTGGAGGTGGTGCAAAATGTTTTACTTCCCTCACTCATGTCACTTATCAGGGTAGACCTCAGTCTCGTAGAGTTTGCCTATATTGTCTATATTTCCACAATGCGCATAGAATACCTTGCCCCACTTTAAGTAGCACTGCATGTGCATTTCGAATAGATTTTAGAGCAACGGAGTAACCATCCAATTAGAAAACTGAAAAACATTTAGGAAAATGGGAGGGGAGAATACTGACAAGCATGTTTGCTGCAGACAATCGACAGTTTACTTGTTTGTTTGCGTGCCATGTAATTCATGAATATGGCCAACAGATGGAGCTCTTCTGCAAGGTTAAAACAAGGAAAAGCAGAGGTTTCGCGACCTTACTTAGCTGAGGAGCTCGCAGCTCGGTCTTCACAGAGCCATCAATAAACAGAGTTTGGCCAACTCGGTTTCAATAGGCCACAACATGGCGCGTGTTGCTTTGTTGGGCAAGTGAATAACAAAAGAATATGCGCCATGTTGTAACCGAATGAAACTGAGTTGGCCAAACTTCGTATATAGGTAGATCGAGGTCCCTAGGTTGAGTGGTGAGGGTTTGGTTGTGTGTGTGTGTGTGTGTGTGTGTGTGTGTGTGTGTGTGTGTGTGTGTGTGTGTGTGAGTGTGTGTGTGAAGGGAGGTGTGATGGGTACGAGGTTGTGTGTGTGTGTGTGTGTGTCGGGGGGGGGGGGGGGGGGGCGCAGGTGGATTTACCTTGCTCAGGAGCGGGAGCTTGATGTGAACCCCGGCTCGCAGCCCGGTCCCCAGGTTGGACGGACAGGTCAAGATGAAGCCAAGATGCTCGTTCCACATGAACTCATGCCCGCTCTCCTTGATCAGGCGCTCGAACTAAGAAAACAGAAAGCATAACCAATGGAAGGTTAAGGGTTTCAAAATTCATTATTTCATATAAATTATGATTTTGAGATATTAAGAGTTATAACTTATTAAATGGATTAAAGTGGGGTAAAGTTGTTTTGTAAAAAATATCGACGAACCATCACTAGTATGCTGCTGCTAGTGCATCATAGCAATAGGGTGGAAAGTTCATGAGTAATTAAAACGACAATGATACAGTGACAAATTCTGTACGGCACCAGAATGAAATGAATGTATGTGTTTCACACTGTTTGATATTAAAACTGAACACTTAATAATGCAGGATATATATGAGCGAGAAAGAAATATCCTTCAAAGTAACGAACGGTTTGTTGCATCCATCCAGTGCTCGAATTAATTGGTGATTTCTTTGGAGGCTAAACACTCCAGTGAGAAGAGCTGGGAAAGAAAGGGGGGCGGGCGTCCCTTAGTTTTAGACCCTTTTGTCCGTTACAGCACTTGGACATTACGCAAAAATGAAAACCCGGCTCAAACAAAGTTTTCACCGTGTCCCCCTGTATTGGAAGTCCGACAAACCACGCTTACTAACCTCGTTGAGCCCTTTGCAGAATCGCTCAAATACCCTCACCAAGTTGCCTCCCTTCTCCATAGAGATGACCCGTGTGTGATCCTCCTCGTTGATCCAGATCAGGAAGTTCTTCCGGTGGTTATGCCTACATGACAGAGTTGTAAGATATGTATTAAATACCATGCTAAATTCCTTTGCCACCAGCCATTCATCTTATCCGTCCATCCACCCATCCACCCACCCATCTACCCATCCACCCATCCACCTATCCACCCATCTACCAATCCACGCCACCTCCTGCCCCCACTCCACCCCACCCTCACCTCTCCATCCTCCACCCCTCTCCATCCCTCTCCATCCTTACCAGATGCCCCTTGCGTCGGGCCAGTCCCGGGCCATGCCGGCGCAGGTGAGGAGCGGGGAGACGGGCTTGTCGAAGAGGAAGTGGTCGTCGATGAGTCGTTGCTGCTGATCCTCCGTCATGTTACCGAGGGAGTAGTATTGCCCTGTCAGCTCGCCCGTCAGTCCGCTCAAGGCTTGGACAGAAATCTGCGAGAATAAAGATCAGGAATGTTTTTTTTTTGCCCAATGATACTGTTGACTGCGATTTTTTGTTTCCTTCATTGTTACCGCATTCATATTCAAGTCTTTGCTGTGAAAAAGCGACTTTTCGAACAAAGTTGACATGCTAATATGGATTGTATATTAATACTCCGTGTATTAGTGCTATTCAATGATGAAAGCTAAATCAGTTGCCTGGTGCAGAATCATGTTTTTTCATTTAACAAAGATTGACGACAGCGGCGTTCCAAAAATCAAATGATTGACCTACATAAAACATAACCGTTTGAATCTTATTAAAGGACAATATTGTTGCCACATGTTTTCCCATCTCCCCTTACCTCCTCAACCTTTCTTCGTTCCGCCCTGTCACAGGCAGGTGGGAGGCGAAATCCTCGGATAGAGCGGCCAGTGCGCACGCGCGATGACAGCACGTAGGCTGGGTCAAGGGTCACAGGTCGAAGGTGAGTTTGGTCCAGATCAGTGGGGTGGATGCTGTTTGGGCCGTAGCCGTTGTGGCGGTCTTGGATCACGGCATCGAAAAGCTCTTTGAACACCTGTAATAAACGTGGTCGACTTAAGCATTAATTATCGGGTTTCAACCGGCTTATGATTATTGGCACTTGTCCTTCAAAGTATGAAGGATAAGCAATTTTAACGTAATGGTCATAATATGTCATGTATCATGGAAGACAAAAATAATCATGTCATTTTAAACTCTTGCTCGTTGGCAAAAGATAAAAAAAGATATGAGAAGCGCACAAATACATCAGCTGACGATTTGACATTGATATATACATTTCGAAGTTCAGGAAATAATCGTCTTATGCTTCACTGTAATCAAAACAAATTAATTATTTATACTGAAATTAATTCAGTATAAAGAAAATGGCTGGATAACGAAATTATTCATCAATATCGAATGGTTTCAAGGAAAATTACCCCACAAATCTTCTGCATGAACTTCTTAATAAGACATCAACAACAAAGATGAATGGCAGCTGGTGTGATTTAGAGCACGGACAAAGCAGGTGCGACGGAATCATTGGTATATGAGTGGGATGGAGAGGGGTCGTTTCTACTATAGCTTAGTCATCATAATACTTGAATCTATGATTTCTTTAAAGTGCAAATTCCGAGTGATATTATGACTGTGATGATGACATAATAAGCAACTGAAATGATCAATAAGTGGTACTAAGTGAGCGGACCAACGTCTTACTGCGCCTTGGCCACCATAACCATCGTTGCTCTTACAAAGTGGAAATTGAGAGTGATATTACGACTGTGACAATAAAATAAGAAAATGCTCTCGTACTTCATAGGTCTCTTCGTCGCCCGCCACCATGCCGACCGTCATGATGAAGGGGTGTCCAGGGTTGTCCACTCCGGTCTGGATGCACTCGTCCAGGGTCCAGCCAGTCTTGGTCTTGCGGTCGCACAGCTGAGAGTACAGCTTGACCGTCAGGTACTTGGCCATGATATTGTTGTGCTTGACCAGGTCGGGGAAGCATGAGATACCTGTGGGCCGCGGTCTGGTCAGCTGACGTCCGCAGCACAGCTTGTTCTTGTGCATCCTGCAGGAACGTATTTATTTACTTATTGATACATTTTGTATGATTTTAACAGGGTAGCTCCTTCAGTAGTTAAGATTACTGTTCTTCGAGGAGGACCTGCATAACGTTTTGACAAACATGACATTATGTATTATAGTTACATATAACATGAAAAAAAAAAAACATCAGCATACATGAACAATATGAATGCTCAACCAAGATACCAATTGAATCTCAATATTAACGATCAATTTGGTGAAGGCTGTTGGCCTTCTATAGGGTGCAATGCACTAGGACTATTCCTAAAATGCATCAGCCATATCCTTATCACTCTTCTCAAGCTATGCTGTAATGGTGGTTTGTTTTCAGATAAGAAAAAAAATATCGAAAAAAACCCCGACATTGTCACAGTCTCACATAAAATTATAATTATTGCCAGTTTAAAAGAAAACTTGTCCAGCATTTTGAAACATGCATCTTTGGATGGGCATGCCTACCACAATGAACCCTTTTATTTGTGGTAAAAAAAACACACAAGTGGCGTAGCAGACGACGCTCGCGTAATCGAGCATTTCCATCAGACCATAGGCATGATAGATTCGACAGGCAGTCTGGTAGCGGGTACAAATCATTAAAGTTCCAAGTTTATCTAATGTTTTATATCATTGTTGTTCATCCTCCAAAGCAATAAACATTGTGTAGATTTGTAATACAATACAATTTCAATATTTGTACAACATGTTGTACTGGGATGGAGTTGGGTATTTCGCATTAAAGACATTTAATAATTGCGATGACGGCTCGGTCGGCAGGATGAACATAAACAACATGGCAATCACCACTCGTAGTATATAATACAAGAGTACAACAACAGCAACGTCCTAAGCAACAGTGACATAAACAATATTCGTAGTATCTACGGTATAAGCACTATACTTCAACTATAGCCACTTCTCACTATCATCAATACCACCGCTACTTCTAGTGTTACTACAACATAATACTGTTACAACTACAAGAGCAACCACTACTTCTACTATACTACTATTTATAACTTTTATGCTGCTACTGCATTAACTATCAATATTATCTTCATGTACAATTACATTTACACATTTAGTAAGAAATCTGCACTAATGACGAATGAATGGCATGATCATTAAACTCAAAATACGGGTATTTTATACTCCATCGGGCAGCGATTTCCCTCATTCTGATTCATTATGATAGCTTCCTGGATGAATTAACAGCTTAATCCCGAAAAAATTGGGTTAGGATTAGGATCCGGACTAGAATATGGTTAGGGTTAGGGCGGGATAGGATTTAGTAAGGTTAATATGTGATTTTTTTGAAAAGCAATTTTGTGGCCCGAAACATTGCCAAAAAACCCCCCACCTTTTTTGATCACGCACCACAACTCTCAGCTACAACACAGTTTTCAATGGCTTTTTAGTATGCGCGCACAGAGTTAATAGTACGCTGTCCGATGAATGTTAAATTCCCCTAAAATACTCTTTATTTGAAGTGTATATTTCATTTGCGTGTTTTACTATTTTATTGCGAAATTACATGGTTTCATATAGTTAAGCCTAATAACGCTACGTCGTCTAGTACGCTACTACAGTTCATTGTCTGCGCGCACATCAAAAAGGAGAACATAGATTTAACGTGTAACTATTAATCACATTCACTTTAAAGAGAAGAATAAGACTTTGGTAAAATTTGACCCTTTCAGTACCATGGTGCATGAACTATTTCATAAGTCAATTGGACTTTTCCTGTCTTAGTACTTCGACGTTTAATGAATAGATACATAAGTAAAACAAGTCTAGGAGAAAGAGAAAGTACTTTACCCATATGACACGACGCCCGCGCCAAAGAGCACGCCCATTGCCAGTGCAGCAATCTTCGGGTGGTCCTTGAAGCACTGCACCATTGCATCGATTTGTTTCTCCATTTTGATGGATGAAAGTTAAACCTTTAAAAGTTATCCCCCTTTTTAATACAACTTGTCAAATTTCAAACGGGATTTGGATCGTTGCGTTGAATTTCAAGGTAAGTTTGATATGTTGAAATCGTCCGCGTGTGCCCTTGCTATCTGCAGTATGATACTTTCTGTTAGTTTGTGTTGGCCCCGTCTTTCAGTAACTACATGATACACGCATGCGCACTGTCACCCATGAGCGGCGGCGCATTGTGACGTATGCTTTGGTGCATTGTTCATTGGTTGAAAGTTACTTCAGACGTTTTCTTCCTCGTTGGATCTATCAGGGAGATTTATCCACATTCAGAGTGTGGGTCAAAAGTAAGGAACCCTACAACAATTACTTCAGAAGATCCCAAAAGTGGTCAGTATTTAGTTCTGGACAGTAGAAACTTAAAATCCGGGCCTAAAATATTGGCATGACGCCGTTTGGTTAAATAAATAGGGATAGACAGGCCTAGATAGGTAGATGGATAGCTATATTATATAGATAGATAGATAGATAGATAGATAGATAGATAGATAGATAGATAGATAGATAGATATATGATTAATCGATATATGCATATAGATAGATGGATAAAAAATTTAGATAGATACATATCTAGATAGGGGCGATAGAAAGATGAATAAATATATGAATAGAGGATGGCAATGCCAATATACTGGGACACTTGTTCTTTCATGGCTAATCGTTATGATTGGGCTCTATAAGTACAGTCGCATGTGTCATGCCTGGCCCTAATTATTTATCAGCACAATATCACCATCACAATCATGCCTGTGCATTTTAGTGTCACCATCACCCATCACCATAAAATTATGCACCGTCGGACATCACCACGATCGCCTCGATCGCCGATCACGTCACACCAAAGGTGTATGAAGAATCACACCCACACAACAAAATACTTGTAATGCACTGAAGTTGATCGTCGTCTGCAAGCGCAAGCGTAAGCAAAAGCATATTTTTGGCACCTGAAGCGAGACACGTTTGCCCTCTGATGAACACGGAACGATTGACCATCAAGACTTTATTTGGGCCAAGGAAGACAGAAGGAAAAGAAATAATATCCTGTCACAGATGAAGGAAATCTTCTTGCTAAAGTAAGACTTCAAAATGACTTAAGATTCATGTAATTGTGCCTTGAAAATAGAACGAGTACTATGCATTAACCCCAAACGAGCTCACAACAGTCCCATTCATTGAGAGTCTTGTGTGTATAGTAAATGTGTTAAAATACACTGGACGGGGCAGTCCGGCATATAGGTCTTTATATCCCTCATTAATATATTCCAGCTCGTTGATTGGTTGAAAGGGTGTCACATGACCACAAATAGATGAACTATTTGGAGGAAGAGAGCTCAGAGGGAAGAAAAGTACTATTTCGTGACGTCAGAGGGAAAAAAAGTACTATTTCGTGACGTCATGTCAAAAATAGTCTCTTTTTTCCCTCTGGACTATCGATATCCAGGCTATTAGTGATCGATACAATTTTCATCGATTCAACCCAGGTAAATGCGCGACACGCAAAATCTGCGCGATACATTTCTTTCCAGCAGCTTTTCAGCGTTGTAGCGGAAAATCATTGGGCGCGCTGCCGGAACTCCAGCGGTGCAACTTGAATTTCCGTTGGTTTGCTCAAGCCGCAGGAAATAACAAAACATCTGAATCGGGCTCCTGCGTTCGGGGCTTATTAGAGCATGGGCACTACAAGGTCCATGGTAACGATTCAATTAATTAACAAAGAATATATTAATGAAGGATATAAAACAAATATTTCATGATCTTTATTCGGGAACTTTGTGGAATCTATTGGTCCCCTCGGTGAAGTGGAGGGCGTGCGGTACCATTTTCCCTCGACCTGCGGTCTCGGGAAAATAGTACCGCACGCCCTCCACTTAACCTCGGTGCAAATAGATTCCACAAGATCCCTCATGGTCATGAAATATTTGTATAATATATTACAGGACTAATCGCCTCTTTCTGGGAATTTATGCTTAATGGGACATGCATACTCTTAAGTGTGTATGCACATTCCGAAAAGCTGAAAACCATTGTCACGATTTGACTTGAAGCTGAACCTAGCCTGAGAGCTGAGAGTTGGGGTGTGTTATCAAAAAAGAGGGTTTTTCTAATGATTGGGCGACAAAAATCACATATTTACCTCACTAAATCCTAGTCCCGGGACTGCTCTCGCGAAGCGGGAGCGTCCTGAGTGCTAGCCATCACTTTCCTTGTGTGATGGGTCAGACTACTGATGTAATCGCCCCATGCACATAAATGAATGATTAATTTCAAGTAGTTTTTCACAATTTTGAATGGCAAACTGTGCATTGAATGTATACACGCATAATAAAAATGTTTGAAAATGTTGAACAGTGTTATCTATTTCCTCTTCACATCCCTTTCTAACAAACAAGGTCTATAAGGGCTGCCATCTTCGCTGTTCCAGAATCGTAATACACAAATTGAAATATGAGAACTGGCATATGGGCATGAAGTTCAATCTTCATATCATCGCAGTTGCCATCGTGCAATTCTGAACCACCTTGTCCTTAGTGTGACAATTAAAAAGAATGCAACATGGATTAATATCATCTACATATGAGCCCCGGTTTAAATTCAAGTATGTATCTTCCGTAATTCTGTATAGTACTAGTTTGATCTGAGGTATAATTTTGGTGAAACCAACAAATCTATTAAATCTCGGCTCAGTTGCATCAAAGCTCTGCCTTCATATGTTCAATGAAGAAATGCAGAAAATCGCTAGTGTAAAGTACCTTGTATTTGATTTTTTTTTAATATCTAAATGTATATCCATCAATTCTTCATGATAATATACAATAAAATGTCAAGAAATATCCCACATGCGAGGCAATTATTGCTGCTTTAGACTCTTCAGATCTGTTATTACACTCCAGCTCAAAGGAATTGGCATAGGAAAAGGGAAAGGGAATAAAGGGAAGGAGCCGCAGTTTTAAATCGCGTTATATTTTGTCTAGTTCAGCATGAAACATAATGCTTTTTAGGCTAAAGCATCATGTTTCATGTTGAACTGAACAAAATATACCGCGGTTTAAAACTACGGCTCCTTCCTTTTCTTCCCTTTCCCTTTCCCTATGCCAATTCAATTCATGCTGAACTGAACAAAATATACAGCAATTTAAAACTGCAGGTCCTTCCATTTCCCTATACCAATTCCTTTGAGCTGTTGTGTATATCCCTTTAAGTGGTGAAAAGCCAGCCGTCATATGCGGGCTCAGTAAAAAACGGACTAAAGCTTAACAGAGCTGCACCTGTGAAGTGAACCTCTGTCTAATACTAGGTAACGAATTCCATAGACTGGTTGCACCAGAGAAGAATATTCTTTGGTATGAATGAGTCCAGGCGGCGAGACTGAGGAACTTGAAGGAGTTTTACCACATTCAGACGGGCCGTTGTCATAGTGAATGTGGTATGCCTGGGACGTAGAATACTGTAGCTCATGGTATGTGCCATACTGTACGCCATGCAGAAACCGTCCAACCCATCTATGTCTCTCTTCATATATCAGTCTTTTCCTCCTACTTTGTTGTTAGCCCGCCCTCTCTATCTTCATACATCAATGATACTCTCAGACTTCATTGTTAGCTCATTGACAACCATGCATAACCAAGGCCTTTGGGCACAAAACTGACCACTTTTTTGGCTTTGCATTAGGAAGCACTTTATTTCTAAACATTAAATCTATTAGATTTTAGTGAAAAGGCTTTCTGGGGTAATTTCAATTTACAAAGAAATTTTAGGTATACACCCAGTAGTAAGGATATCGTGCTCCATCCTGTAAATGAATGAAAAACAAGTCAGACAAAAATCTTGGAACCAGTTGGAACCATGTTGTTGTGTCTTGAGCCGTGAACTAGAAAAAGCTTGTGTGGTTAAGTTGCTGCCCGGTTAGCAGTAGATTGCAGGCTCACATCCCGTCTGGTTCCAAGATTTTTGTCTGACTTGTTTTCATTCATTTACAGGATGGAGCACGCTATCCTTACTACCGGGTGTATGCTTAAAATTTCTTTCTAAATTCAATCTATTGTTAAATAACGTTGTTTTTTGAGGAATAACTGAGCCAATTTGAAGGAAAAACTCACGAGTCTGTTCCATCATGTTGCAAATTTATTTAGATTTAAAGAGATTAAGTGATTTTCACCTTTATTTCACTTTATTTTATGCAAAAGTGTACGCTCTTTCATTTCAATTCCAATCTAAATAACACATTCAGCTCTAAATTGTTTAGGAACTCGGT
Source organism: Arbacia lixula (assembly GCA_963669155.1). NCBI lineage: Eukaryota > Metazoa > Echinodermata > Echinoidea > Arbacioida > Arbaciidae > Arbacia > Arbacia lixula. The sequence continues at coordinate 5,620,881 of OZ022576.1, forward strand.
GGTTTAATGATTTAAGTTCAAATAGCTTCATTTGTAAGTGAATGTACTAATATGCACACACTTGTTTGATGGTATGGGTGTGTGCAGTTTGTGTGCTCTATTAACATTTATGTGTGTGCCTGTATGTTTTTGCGTTATCTCTCCATTCCTGTTTCCATCCATCTTGCATTGTAGCTAATAGAAAATTTTCAGCATTAGAATACAGAATAGTGATATATATGTACTTGTTATTGTTTATTCAACATTTTGAAAAGGATGGTTGATTTGGGCAAAAGATGAGAAAGGAGAAAGAAATGTTGATAATGTGTGCTCTTTTCAAATGCATTCTGCAAATATAGCACTGAGATATACAGGAAGCTGTACGAAAAAAGTAATAAATCGGAGACCATTTTACAAAACAGATCTACATGTAAATGTAGATACATATACATAATTATTGTACTTGAAAATTGGAATGGAACAGTTTGCACATGTACACAGCTTGTTACTTATCTGCAGATGCACCCCAACTTTTTTAAACATATATGTTTAGAATATATTCATATCACCCAACTGAAAACTTTTGATTATGTACAACACGTACCTAATTGCAAAAGGCCATTAAGCTGTTACTGAAAATATTACCCTTTCTAAAACAGGGTTGATACATGCAGATATGCTCTTATAATTATCCAAGTTAATAGGATCTGTTTTCTTGAAATCTGGGGAAAATATGGCAATACCAAAACAGGTCTACAAAATCAACTTTAAATCCTGATATGCACACCAGGTGCTTTCGATATGACATGAATATGTAAAAACCCCACACAAGATAAACAACAAAAATGTGGAATGCCCTTTCAAAAAATCATCTTGTTACGTAACCATCCTAGCCAAACAAACAAAAAAAAAAAAAAAAAAAACCAAAAACATGTTACACTATTGTATTATTTGCAGTGGCTGAAACATTATTTTTTATTTTTATTTTTAGTGTGCACATCAAAAACTGGAAAAATGCATTCAAACATCTTCATATTTTAACAGGAAGTGAGAGTTGGCTCAGTTTGTGGCAATTTGAAGGACATTACGTGAACTCATTATGAACAGAGACCAATGCTTCCGCGCTGTCTGGCAATGCACTGTCATTGAGTTGAGTACTCTTGAGTTTTAAACAGGGTAGTAAAATCAGTTAACAGTGACCACACATTTTGCATATATTGAACTACTATGAGAGAGAAGTAAATAGAGAGTGGGGAGAGAGAGAGAGAGAGAGAGAGAGAGAGAGAGAGAGAGAGAGAGAGAGAGAGGAGAGAGAGAGAGAAGGGGGGGGGGGGGGGGTGAGAGGGAGAGCAAGGGAGAGGGGGCAGCTTGACATCATGTTTTTGTAGATGCATTTACATCACTTCTACACTTATCGACACAAAATATTTATTTAAGGGTAGGTATCAAATTTAGCTCTATGCTTGATTGATGAATGCTTTCACAAATTGTGAAGCAATGCATCATCTTTGTTTGCAGTGTAGTATGTATGAGTGTTTCTGTGTTATTGATTTGCTTATGTAAACAAGTAACATGGGTAACAGATGTTGATATTTCGGTTTTGGACCACATGCCCATTACTGTGTATAAGCAATAACCTAATTTACAACATAGATATAGCTGGAATTTGATCATCAACATGGTTAGATATTAATTGTATCTCTTTATGCTTTGTGCAAGATGTACATGCATCAGTGATGATAATAGGTACTGAATGGGGCACGTTGGATTGTCATTAGAGATACTTGATATCAATCAATTAGTATGCATTGACTTTTTTTGTTTGTTTTGTGTTTCAACAGTATTTTCTTTCAAGGCTGTGCATTGATATAACACATGAGGCTCAGCAAGGCAGGAAGAGCATGTTGTTCCACCACAGACTCACAGTGTAAACCATGCTCTGGATGACATGACAGTGGCATGCAGATGACGAAGTTTGGTAAGTTGGTTTGATGAATTACAGGAAACTAGAATCAACGGCTTGTCATATTTTGCATGTATTTTTTCCCACAAGTAGATTGTGCATGAATTCTGATGAAGGAGAAAGCTTGGTGGTGCAGTGAGAGACTTTCATATCGGAAGCTATTGGCGTGTTAAAGGGATGGTCGTCACAAAGATTTCTGATGATTCATTTGATATCTGCCAGTCATTAAAAAAGTGAATGGAGATGGTGAGATGAACAAAAAGAATAGCTACTACTGTGAGCAGGTATGGTGATGGATGATTCAAAGTTTCTGAAAGTGGTTGCAAGATGTTAGCTGTGGCCATTAAGGCATGGGGGCATAGGAGAGTGTATGGGGTAGTGGTTGCCACACAATTCAGTATTAGTTCTTCTGTAATAATGACAATATGTTGTATAATAGTCAATGATGAATGTAATAATACCGATTTGTACACTACTTTGATGAATATGTTACTAGTAACACTGTTGACTTGTAAAAAAAAAAAAAGGGATTACATGATCCAGGCTGGTTCAGTAAGTTGAGTTTGAGTTTATTATAAAAAAAGAAAGAAAGAAAACATATATATGTGACACAGAAGAGACAAAGTTTATCAAAGCTACATGTGGTAAGTGAGGATCAGAAAAATGCACATGATACTAACTCAGTCCAATCATGATTGATACCTTAAATGTTAATAAAGTGACCTATAACATGTAGCTTCAATCGTTTGTGCATTCCTTGCCAAATGATCTATTAGGATGCTTCCATTGTATGTACTTGGTCCTAATAGACATGAAGATCAGATTACCATCCTGTAGTAAAGTTTGCTGTGGGAATTGTATGCATGCATGTTTGACTCCAATGCTATTTGCATTGTGCATGACTGTAGCTATACAGCTGGTGTTATTCCCAGCCTGTGCTACCGTGTGGCCAGCACTCCACTCCATCAGCCACTCTATTGCATTGAGTTCTCCTAAAATAGAGAAATCAAGGGCCCTTTTGTTCATTTCTACCGGTACTGCGATGTATTTTTGCTTTGCTTTGCTGCACAATTTGTTTAGCATAGTAAGCATAGCTTTCATGTTTACTGACTAATGCAATTCATCATGACTATGAATTTGTGGAAATGCAAGTAGTGGCATGAAATGTGGCATTTGATTGCATTGGGCTGAAAATATAGCCTTGAGAATTAGAACTGAAAATAGAATAGAATTGTAGCTCATGGTCACTTCAGTATCAGTACTAGTGAAAAAAAAAATCTTATTGCTCAGCAGTGCTGTAAGAAACTGCATAATCAAGCTTTCACTCAGCATGTGGTTTAGAATTTAGATCACCAAAGTGTGCAGGTATTTGAATGATTGGACAGGCACTTTATTTGTGATATTGGCTCAGAATGAATCAATGAAATACTGTTGCACACTTCATGGTCGATTAATGAGGAGGTTAAATATTGACTCACTTTTGACATTCCACGAAATGCAACTTGAACTCTGAAGCAAGTATACAATGCGATCACAATATACACAGTAGGTATGGTTACACTGTGCCACAAATGGCACTGTGAGTAAATGGTTACAGGTAAGGATGAGAAAGAGAGGGAGAGAGAGAGAGAGAGAAGAGAGAGAGAGAGAGAGAGAGAGAGAGAGAGAGAGAGAGAGAGAGAGAGAGAGAGGTGGATAAAGGGAGATAGAAAGAAAGAGAAGGAGAGAAGGATACATAAACTGCAAGTTCAGATACCAGCAAGTTGAAACTGAAATCAGGCATGCACTATTAATTGAGTACTATTTTGATTGGGTGATTAAGTAACATAGAAATGCTGGTAGAGAAGAATCATAAATGTATATAAATGGCATACCATCTTGTTGGCAAAATGAAAAGATGAAATTACATGAGCAATCATGAACCACAATTCAGGTTCTGTTTTACTTTATATTTTTTTTTTTACTTGATATTTGATTTTCTTCAAAATAACCACCTCATTTTAGCATGCACTTGTTACTGTAATACTCACACTGCAATTTTATTTAAACAGAACGATGATTCTGTGATAAATATGTGCTCTTCTCACATTTTGGTATTGTAAACAGACATCCCTTTTCTAGCTGACTGGCCACCCTATCTCAGGCTGATTATTATTGGCCCAAATGGCAAGATGGACACAAGGCAGGGGAACCCTCTGGAGGAAGAACAACAACTTTGTTGCCTTGGAAACGGAAGACCCAGATGTAACAGAATCAATGATACAATGGACAGACACCCAGGACAAGGAGGATTACTATTTGAGTGAGTATATATTTTTAAATAGTCAGATTTTCCTCTCATTTTGGTAATTCATCTCATTTAGTGATGAAAAAATCTTTCCTTTACCTAAAGATTCTCCTTTTATTGATGTATTCTATTATTTCAAAGGGGCAGTGCGCCAGCTCCTGTCAACGATAACTGAAATGTAGCATCCCTGTTTATATCTCTTGTCTTGTCACTGTTGCATAGCAGACTTGTCTGATCGAAAAAGAAAAACAGTATAATCAGTGTTATCTGACCTTTGCATGGAATGTTAAGGTTGTATCATTTAGCAATTGGGTTGTGCTGATAGTATTTCTGTCAGTGATCATTCATTGCGCATCAGATTACCCTGAACTTTGTTTAGAACAAGAGCACTTTCATCCATTAGTTTGCTATAACTCATTCCATATGCTGACGCAAGAATGTTCTCTTTATAGGGAATCATAGACTGGATCTTCACCTCTGGTACAGATGTTTTATGGGAGCACCCAGATAATGATAAATCACTCCAGGGTTATGAGCAGTGAATGATAGACAGGGTCCATTGGGTTATCTTCTCAGACTTCATTCACAAAAGGGGCGTCTTCATTAGCCCGATGTGGACAAAATAGCGAGCTTGTTCTGATCAGGTTAGCTATCCAGATCACAAAATAGCTAGCTATTGCGTCTTCATTAGCCAGATCAGGCAAAATAGCTCGCTATTTGGTCGAGAAAATTTCCCAAGAAATATTGGGCTAGATGGAACTAGCTCGAGCTAGTTCGCGAACTAGCTCGAGCTAGCTCGGAGCGTCTTTATTCGCCTGAAAATTTCTCGATCCCGGCATGCATCAGCGCCCACGAGGCATTGTTTACGTAATAGGTTTTTACACGTGCATGATTGCGAGCTCACAATCAAAGCCATGCGGCCGTGGCCTATTCCCGTCGCACGCTGCTGGTATGTGCAAAACCCGGGATAATTTATGCAACCTGAGCTCGAGCTTACGTATCCTGAGTTTTAAGCTAATGAAGACGCGATTGCAACTTCAGGCTAGTTACCCGGATCAGCAGAATAGCTCGCTATTTCGTCTGATCAGGCTAATGAAGACGCACCTAAAGAAAGCCGTGACCAGAGTTTTATGTTGTGGAGGGGATGAATGGGGGTGGCGGAGGTAGCACTCTCATGTTGTATCAGAGTAATAAGGAAACTCTTGATTTAGGAATGAGGGCCATTGACAAGACAAGAATGATAAATCATTGCTACTCAAAACTACAGCAAATATTTATGTGACCTTGTGGCTTCCTTACTGGAGCAGGGTGCACTGTCTACTGTTATCATTCAGTGTACATGCTTTGCTGTGTTTAAGAAAGTACCTGTGCGTAGCCAATCTGCATAAATCACTATTACTTACGCGGTCAGCAAAAGTGGTTTTGTTTTGTGAATATCTCATGACAAACGTTTGCGGTTTCTGATATGTCTGGGAATGGTGAGTATATTGCATTTTGAATAGTTTTTGCTTTCTCTCTTATTTCTTTAATTTGAAATTTAGCATCTCGCGGCTGAATTGTGTCCTCTATGTGCAGATTTGGGCTTGTCTTTTTTCCTTTTTCTTATTTAGAGATAGATGAATAATTTCAAACTCATTTGTTGCTATGTGTGCAGAAGAACAGGTTATGTGCTTCCCTTGAAAAGGCAATTAATCTGAACATTACATTTTTTGAAATATCTGAAGCCTTGTGGTTTAATACAAACAAGGGAAATAAGCTTCAACCCAGTAACATACCGTACAGTATAAACATGTACCACAAGCATTTTGGTGCATTGTTTACCGACAATGTGGTTGATGATAATGATAATAAATATTATGATAATACGTGTAATTGCTTACTTTTAAACTCATGGTGCTAAATATTGCTTTCCTTTTCCCATCTTGTGGTATTATTGGTAGATGTAATGGATTTTGAATGGTGTCTATGTACTGTAATGTGTGTGGTGTGTTTTGGCAGGGCCCGCTCTCAGGTTTGCTGTCTCAGAGGAGAAGAGGCAGGACCGAGGGGTGGCTATCATGACGTTTGTTGCTGCCCTCCTCCTCATAGCCTCCGGTAGCGGCATCATTTACCTTGTCACCAGAACTTATGAGGTAATTTTCAATAACTCACTTTGCATTGGATTAGAAAGACTCCATTACCGGTACCGGTACCGGATCTTTTGAATGATATCAGAGGATATTAGAGTATTGTGTGCAAGTATGCAGATGTTCACAAACTTGTGTTTTTTTGGTGTGCATGAAGAGTAGACATATGTTTTGTTCCATGTGTCATCATAACATTAAAAAAGAGAAAGCATTTTAAACATAAACAACCAGCAATTCCTCTCAATTCTCACTGAAGTGAAAGTGGCTATCATTGTGTGCTGCATTGCAGATTATGATTTGCTACAGTAAGTTTTTATGCCTCCGCCACAAAGTGGCCGGAGGCATTATGTTTACAGGTTGTCCGTCCGTCCATCGTCCCAAATCCGTTTAGGCAATATCTTTAGAACCGTTAACCAGATTTGCTTCAAACTTGGTACATGTGTGTATTGCATGACACCAAAAAAAGTGTGTTGAATAGGGGTCGATTCTGATTGAGGTCAAAGGTCAATGAACTTTGTGAAAAATTGCCCCAAATTGACCTTTTTTACAATAAATCCAAATCCAAGGATGCAATTCTCATTAAACATGGTACGAAGATGGATCACTACTTGGGGGTAGACTGGTGACATTTTTGGTAAAATTCCTGAAAGGTCAGAGGCCAAAGGTGACTGAACTTTGCCAAAATTGGCTTAACACTGCCACAAGCTTGATATTTTTCACAATAAATCCAAATCCAATGGTGCAATTCCAACCAAACATAATCAAAAGATGGGGTAGACTGGTGACATTTTGGTGAAACTTCTGGAAGGTCAGATGTCAAAGGTAAATGATCTTTTCAAAAATTGGCTAAAAATTGCCCCCATATTGATATTTTTTTACAATAAACCCAAACCTAAATCCAAATCCAAATCCAATGGTGCAACTCTTACCAAACATGGCACAGATATGTATCACTTCATGGAGATAGACTGTTGAATGTTTGGGTAAAATTCCTGAGAGGGCAAAGGCCAAAGGTCAATGAACTTTACAAAAAAAAATTGTCAGAATAAATCCAAATCCAATGGTGCAATACCAGCCGAACATGGTGCAAAGATGGATCGCTGTTGGGGGTAGACTGACAGCATTTTTGGTGAAATCTTTCAAGGTCAGAGGTTAAAATTCAATGAACTTTGCCATAATTGGCTAAAACTTGCCCCCCAAATGATATTTTTCACATTGAATCCAAATCTAATGATTCAATACAAATCAAACATTGTACAGAGATGTATCATTTCATGGAGATAGACTGGTAAAAATGTTGGTAAAATTCCTGAAAGGTCAAAGGTCAACAAACTTCACCCCAAAATGGCTATTTTTTAACAAACTTGATACAAGGGTGGATTCAGACAGACTGGTCAGATTGGAAGTCAAAGAAGTAAGAGGTCAAAGGTCAATGAACATTGCCAAACTTGGCTAAACATGGAAAAACATAATATGATATTTTCATTTAATATAGGAATTGAATGGTACATTGCCCACCAAACATACACGTTTTCTGAGAATAAATCTAAATGGAGCTAGCAAAGAGGCGGAGGCATATTCATCAACTGCGTGGCAGTCGAATTGCTCTAGTTATTTGGTTATATTTATGGTCTATGAAAATAATTGCTGGAATATGTTTTTACTAAGGATTGTGTGTACATTTTGTTCACAACTTTTGGAAAAAAATGACATCCTTACTTAACATGATTGAGAAAATTGTTTTAGTGAATGAGGCTATGAGTTATAAGAAAAATATGATGTAAAGTGGAAATTCATCCGCGTTTTTATGAACCATCAAATCCATACAGCTCTCATCGCACAGATTCGATGGTTCATAAAAATGCTGATAAAAAGTGCCCTTATCCTGAAAATAAATATCAAGCACAGTGAATAAATGTACTGGCATCCTACTGCATGAAGATATATAGATTGTTGACATGTAACTTTAACTTTCTATATTGCAAATATGCATGAAGTAAACTTCACAAATGATTAATTTTATGCTTATTTGATGAACATTCACTACTCTGTCTTTATCCCTCATAATGTATTTGATAACATTTCTTGCCATACTTTATCTACATGCCTACACCATGCTGTATCTTTCTCTCTAGTGACCAATGTGCATTCTAACTTCTGTTTGTCTTTGCCTCCTTCCTCTTTGCAGACTTTTTTTTTTCCATTTTAGAATCATTACTATGTTTATCCACATTTTGTGAACATGTTATATTTCTGTATGAATGTGTTTTTATTTCAGCATTTCATCGTAAGCTACATCAATTAAGTCTTTGGATATCTAAATGAATACCATGCTATTACTAGCTCCTATCCTGCATATTTGTGCTTTGTCATTTCTGAACAGGCACCTTGTACTGTGTGTGACTCAGTACAGCATGCCATGGATACAAATGTGGACCCATGTCAGGACTTTTACCAGTTTTCCTGTGGAAACTGGGAAACCAACATTCAAGTACCAGAGGGGCATTCCAAGTGGGGGTCATTTTCACAAGTCTACAGTCAAAACCAAGAAATTCTCAGAAAGGTAAAAGCAGGTTGATGGACATGGTCATGGTGAATTAATGTCTTAGCAACATTGTTATTGTACTAAGAAAAACACTTGTTGTCAAGTATTTGTTATTCTTTGATAATAAGTCTTTCTACTTAAGTAACAGTGTTAACATATCATTTCAACACACAGATATTGGTCTAAACACTTTTATGTTGGGTTAAAGTTCATCATAATCTCATAAAATGAAATAAGGTTGTCCCCAAATTCATGTGACCTTCATGTATCATTACACAGGCTGTATTTATAAACCAACAATGATTTAGAAAGCAGAGGCACCATAAAATGCCAGTCTCCATTGGCTCAGATAGTATTTCATGCAATCTGCCCTTCAGATGTTCAGGAGGTTCATCATGGCCACAGTAACCCGGTGAAGTAGTTGAAGTATGAGATGCAAGACACAATCCAGCTTTACGTGATATATGGGCGTAAAATTCAGAGAAGCAGACACTAGCTGTAATCATATAAAGACCACTGTCTACTCACTTTATCCTGGTGTTATGATGATGTATGACATGTTTATGACATGTGTCTTTTTTTTTAATTAGCTGCATTATAAATATAGAAATGAGCCTCACATCCAGTTGTCATGTAGTGAAACTTGGCTCGATGCCAGAACATGTTGCGTAGTCTGTAGGAACAGTCCTACTGGATACTGGATAAGACACTGCTGGCCGCTAGAGTCTGACTTCAATTTCTTCATATGAAGTGCAATACAAATGTGTCTATATAGCCACACTAGTTTAAGTCTTCACATTGAAACTGTTGGTCCTTGATGGGTAAATGCATATTCATATGATGTTGTCACTATATCATGATAGGTTTTGGAGGAGGAGAGCTACATGTACAAAGGGAAGCAGAGTGATGCCTTGAGGAAGGCTAAGGACCTCTACCAAGCCTGTATGAATGAAACAGCAATTGAAGTGGCTGGCTCACTACCCCTCAAGCAGGTAAAGAATGACATCTGCAATCATGCACATAGCCTCTCATTCAGGCTGGAGGGTATTTATAATCCAATCTCTATCTACATTCACAGGTAAAGTATGTGCTACAAACAGGTCTGGCTGAAGTAGACTAATGTTTCTCTGAATGCGAATATACAAATGAATCTTGTTTAAACTAGACTTAAGTATAACTACAGTGTATAATAGCTAGGGTTCGAAAAGTCCATGTATCCTTTAAACCAAGCGTTCATGAATGATGCCAAAAAGAAGTTAATAGAAGGAAGGTCTCTTTATAAAGTGACTGTGTATTATTTGACCATTTGACACAAGAACATTGATAAATCAAGGAAAGATTAAAAAAAAGGAAGGTGCTTGTTAAATTTGAATTAATGCTTATTATCTCTATTGGGAAGTGATGATTATTGCCTGAAGAGTTTGAAAACATGAAACCTCTGAAAAAGTAAAACTTGTTATTGTTTAATTGTTCAGATCAATTTTTTATGGAAAGGACATGCAACCTAGGGGAGATGCAATCACAATCAAAGTTGCTTATAAAGGCTGTCAACCCAAGGGAAATAAAAAGCAGTGTTTATGGACATGCGGTTCTTATACAGTGGTGTAGTGACATGCACACTTCTCTGGAGGGATTTGGGTTGAATGGTCTCTACACACAGGTGGTCTTTATGTGTTTTATTGAAAGTGATGTTATTGTGTTGCCCACACAGCTCTTGAACCGTCTGGGTGGGTGGAGCGTGGTGCCTCCTGGCAACCATGGCCTGATAGGCTGGAACGAGACTCTCTTCAACCTCACCCAGACCATCACCGCAATCCATCTCCTGGGCACCGCACCCTTCTTCGACATGTTCCTCGCACCCGATGAAAAGAACTCCAGCAATAACGTTATCCAGGTCAGTGCGTGCCACATCCCCAATTGCCATTTACATGTATTTGCCATACTATCAGACTGGATTAACATCAAGCTGTTTTCTAGTTCTTTTCATATAGAACTGGACAATTTTGCTGTAGTTGTTAAGCATTGAATGTTTAGTTGATATACACATTTCTGAGTTCAGAGTTGAAATTTCAAAATTGTGTGTAGGCTGTGCAGTGTTCCATGTTTCCATGGTATAAATGATTTCTGTCATGAATATTTTGTTGCAATTGCTGTTTAATTGTATATGAAGGTGCGTTTGATTTCAAATAATGAGTGATATCAAATTGTTTGCTTATTTTGCAGTTTTATCAGAATGGTGTAGGTTTTGCAGCAACTGAATTGTATACAGACAACGATACAGTAAGTTCAAATGTTAATGTTACATTCTTTGCCTGTATTATTATTTCTCTTGTTTCTTGTGCAGTGTTAAAATATAAAAAACAGCCAAGTACACAATCATTAGAGTTCAATTAATGGTGCACTCTGTCATCTCTTATGTTGTAGATATGTTTCTATATGTGCTGTCTACAGAATGTGTTTTGTTGATAATTATTATTTATGTCAATACTTTATAAAGTGCTTTTTAGTCTGGCTGTCTCTGGTGAATAGAAAGCAAAGACAAGTAAAGAATTCAAGCAATTTGAGAATTCCAGACTGATTGTTCTGTTTGATTCTTCTTTTTTCTAGACGCATGAAGAAGCTTATACCTCTCTTGGAGCCAAGGTGGTAGTACTCCTTAGTTGTGCTGAAGGCGAGGTTGTAGACATAGACCACATTACAGAACATCCAAACTATGCTCCGGCCTTACAACGACTGAATGACATCATAGAGTTTGAAGCTAACATCAGTGCTGTAAGTCCATTCTCCTTCATTACATTGCAAGTGAATACTAAGCTGTCTATTTCTGCTGTGCGTTTTGTTTCTTATGTGAAAGTGAAAATGCAAGCACAATGCTTGAATAGTTGTTAGAAGTCTCCATTCTGCCTGTGGGAAAGGATTGTTTTTCAGTTATACTTACATCCGGTCTCATGCACTAGCACGCTAGACTGGAGATGGGTATGACTGCAACAAATTTCTGGATGGCACTGGGTGGTGCATTATGGGATGTCGTTTCCTTTTATGCGATGTAGAGAATTGTTTAGTTTGTGTGTAATGATGTGTAATCATCCATACCTGATTAACATAAAACAAGAAACAAAGCATAATGCATGGCTAAATTATTAGAAGGAGCCTTTACAGTGAATACACAACAAATGATGATATAGAAATAATAGGAATTCGTTGCTTTGCCTTTAATATATATATGAAAAATGCATTATAACCATCTTGAATAATTATGTTTTGTTTCATCAGTATGTAACAGTATGTAGATAATTTGTATTGTATAATCTATCCAACTTTTTGGAGGGAAGTTTTCAGCTGAATGTGATTCTGAGCAGTCTTTTTTAAACATCCACCATGGGGTGAAAAAGTAAACAAAAGTGTGATTTAGGGTTGTGCATCTATCCATCCGACATCATTTTGTCCATCTACCATTCTGTCCATTCCTCCGCCAACAAACAATATGGCCATATACCCAATGTATCACAGAGTCACTCAAACCTGACTCCAGTATAATTATCCTGAAATGTGTTTCGTCTTGTATGAGTTCAATAACTGAATTGTGCACTGCAATAACGGTAAATCTAAAAGGTAAATAATAAAAGGTAAATCTGAAACAGGAGTGCAATATGAGTGAACTCAGATTTTTTTTTTACAGTGTAGCCATGATTATATACTTCATATCAATGTAATTATTCCATGTCCTTTTAACGTTGTTTTTTTATTATTTTGTAGATATGATACTTTGTAGGAAGAAATTCTGTGACATTTAATGTGAATATTGAAATATATTCTCCTTGAGGTATCATTTGATTTGTCTCCTTGTTTTTTATTATTTTGTAGATATGATAATTTGTAGGAGGAAATTCTGTGACATTTAATGTGAATATTGAAATATGTATTCTCCTTGAGGTATCATTTAATTTGTCTCCTTGTTTTTTATTATTTTGTAGATATATGTCAGCAAGAAAGACTTGGTAGATCCAGAGAAGACTTATAAAAAGATGAAGCTCAGAAATTTTTCTGCAATAATTCCAGAGGTAAAGAATCTGAGTTGTTAGCCGTGTAGATATCTGGATACTGACATTGCACTTAACCATATCTAAATGCTATGATTTTAATTTGACAGTATGTTTATTTAGTTATTTTCACCCATGTGTTGTGACATTTTCAGCAGAAACTCATTGTTAAGGCATCAAAGCTCACATCAAAATAAGTTTTATTTTAACACATATTAAAGCTTTACACCGACATCTAGTATCAAGAATATCGTTAATATAGATTATACCATAAGTATAAGTTCAATCAAAGATGTACTATGATGTCAAACTTGGCTGGTAACAGTTCTGATAAAATATGTTCGGGGTCAAGATTATTGAGCTATTAATTGCCTTGCCTATGTGATAATGTGAAAATGAATCGGCACCTCTCTGTGTTATGCTATTTATGCTTGCAGATTGATATGAGTGCCTTTTTGGATGAGATGTTTGCAACTCACATTTCACTTGACGAAGATGTCCTTATACCAACTTACGCCTATTTTGTGAAGTTAAGTGGTCTCCTGAAAGTGACTGACAGAAGGTGAGGATATCTTACAATTTCTGCTCTCTTTTGAACATTTGAAAAAGAAAGGCACTACAGAAATTGCAATATCAGTTTGATATGTGTTCATTTGTTTTCTCTTCACCTTTACGAAAAAGATAAAGTGTTCTTTTGTCACCTGTTTAAATTAGGAAGCCACTGTAAATTGTCAGAGACAAGTTCTCATGTGTATCTTAAGAAACTCTGTCCACCAAATCATATTTAGATTATTTTTTTGCAAATTCATTGTAAAAAGTCATGCTTTTATCTCTTTAATCTTTTCCTCAAGATCCATTAAGACGACTTTGATGTCAGGACTAAACCCATGTAATAAGTGAGCCACATGTATAACTCAGACTTAGTATAACCCATTGCTCATTGTTAGATTCTTGGACTTAGTGAACCAAGGTCCATTAAGGATGTCAAAATTTGGCATAGAACTGCAGTAATCAAAAGGTTATGGTGTAATTGCAACCATATGGAATTTGAAGTTTATTCATAGCCTGTTGTTTTGTCCATACAGCAGATTACATGGGAGTCGCGCCATTCATTATCTGAGAAGAGAAAAGCCAGCCCACAAATACGCAGGATCAGTGAAGAATGGGTTAATATCTTCATGCTCAGCACTGTGACATTTTCTGCACAGATGATACATACCACTCCCAAAGTGCAGCACTTAATCTTGTGCAGAAAGAGTTAATACATAGTCATGTTGATATTCCTTCCCTGACCACCAGACTCCTCGCTGACTACCTGACTTGGACAGCGATGAAGCCCATGCTGAAGTACCTGCCCCAGGTCTACCAGGACATCATCAAGCAGTACAACAGGGTCTTTGGGGGCTCCAACACATCTCTGCCCCTCTGGGAGAAGTGTGTCCAGCGGACTGACAGAGACCTGGGCTTCATCACTGGCGCCCTCTTTGTCAGGGAGGTTGCAACGCCACAGCTTCGAAACCAGGTAAAAAGTCAGTGATATTTTGTTGTTGAGCGGTCCTCTTTGTGTTAGAGGTTGTAATCCTGCAGCTTCAAAATGAGGTCAATGCTGAAATTTTTTTTCAAGTATTTTCTTTGTTTGTTAGATAGGTCGGAACGCAATAGGTTTGAAACAAAGTGAATGCTGCAATGTGATTATGATTTATGTCTGCTGTTTTTGTTTTTACTTTAATTTTTCTTGCTATTTGTTTTTATTATTTATAAAGTGTGGAATAATGCAAGTGCAATTCTCTGATGCTCTCAATGCTGTGACACTTAATATTTGAATTAGTACATTCAGGGTGTGTTCAAAAAGAATCTGCCAGATTTACAATATGACTAGGGAGAAAGAAGAAAAATAGAAAAAGAGACTAGGTTTATAATGAGTGGAAAATTTTCTGGTCCCCTCCATTGTTTAATGCAGACCCAAGACTTGATTGAGTATATTCAAGATGCCTTCATAGAGAATCTGCCCGACGTGGCCTGGATGGACAATCAGACGAGGGAGGCTGCTCGGGAGAAAGCGATTGCTGTCTCACGAAAGATCGGCTTCCCTACGTGGATAGAGGACCCTGATGAACTGGACGAATACTATCAGAATGTAAGATGCATGGCATAATTCTCTTTCTGCTCTCATCATCATCAACTTTGTTGTCTTATTTTCCTCTTTTACTCTTTCTTCTTCATCTTCTTTTTTGAATCATTTCATCTATCTCCATCTATATCCTTTCCTTCCCTTCATCCTTTCTTTACCCCCTCAAAACAAATATAAATATTGTTCTTTTTTATTTTGGTCATAACGAATTTGATATCAAGGACTACCTAATTTTGAGATGATTTCTTCCTGTGATCCTGAAATCAGACAAGATTGAGACCTGTGGCTATGGCTGGATGACTATGCTATGATGACTGGTTATCTGTTCCACTTCTCTACCTTACCTTCCATTCAAATTATGCACCCTCCCATGCAGCTGAACATTACTGCCTTCAGCTGCTTTGAGAATGCCTTAAACCTCAAGGCCTACTACCTGCAGGGAATGAGGGACGATCTGCACCAAGCAGTCGACAGAACAGAGTAAGATAATGCATTAAATATATTACTGTGTGTGTGTGTGTTTTTTTTTTTATAAATATTATATAATTGAATTGAATTGAACCTGTATTAACACCATTGATCCATTTTTGCAGAAGTAATACACACAAAACGTCCAAAGCAGCATTTTGTATGGCAAACCCAGGGTTGAAGAAACCTGTACCTGTAAAGACCACCTGCTCATAAAGACCACATTTCTAGTCCCTCTTGAGAGATAAATGTCACCAGGTTACGTTTATACCCAACATGGACCTTGTATAGTATTAATGTTGACTGTAATATATCTACTTTGACAAATATGATAGGGAAGCAAACTGTTGTTATTGTTTGTGGTCATGATATTGAGTCACAATTGAGGTTCGAGCCACTCCAATTTTGTGCGTTTCATTTTCTGTGTACATAGATGGCATATGGTTCCTGCCGAGGTGAACGCTTATTATACTGCCTCCTTCAATGAGATCGTCTTCCCACTCGGCATTCTCCAGCCACCATTCTATGAGAGCCTGCATCCTATGTAAGTCGGTAAATGGGTCTTACCATAGCATGGTTAAAACACTCAAAGTGGAGTTTTCAACTTGTTTTACCTGCTCTAGATGTACTTGTACCCAATTGCGAGTAGCTCATCAAAGGGGGGGTTTCCTAATTATTCTATTCATTCAGTTAACTGGTACTTTTTTCATCAGTCGTTGGAAAACTTTTATTGCGTAGCCTTTTCATATTTAAGTTGCATTACATAAAATGTATGTTGTGCAAGTCTAGACAAGAATGGGAAATCACTGAAATCAATAATGCGCTGCTATGATTTACACAAGGATTATTATGAGGATTATTCTTTAATTTGCACTGCTTTTATGATGTTTCATGCTTTACATAGTACATTAATTGTATCTATAGTTAGATATGTATTTCTAATTTGATTTTCTCTTTTCTTTTATAGACAAATCTGTTGCACATGATATAAACTTATGATGTTATTATGCTTTCAAAGGTCAATGAACTTTGGTGCCATTGGCATGGTGATGGGGCACGAGCTGACCCACGGCTTTGACAACCATGGCCGAGAGTTTGACAAGGATGGGAACCTGAGGGACTGGTGGGGGAATGCGTCTGCTCAAGCTTACAAGAACAAGACTGAATGCATGGTCCGCCAGTACTCCAATTACAAGATCGGCGATTCTAATGTGAGTCCTGCTTGTCAATAGAAGTAACCGTATCTGTAAAACCTTTATGCACTAGATGAAAGCTACTTAACTGGTTTCTTGTGTATTACTTGTGCATCAGTGACATGCAAAGACTTAATATGCAATTTTGCAGACAGAAATCACAGACAGTGAGATAAGAGATGAAAAAACAAAATACTGCATTGAATTCATATGGAGGTTACTATATTGTACTGACCCTCAAACATAAATTTGAAGACTGCTCTACTTCAGTAGTTGTATAATTGCTTTACCATTTCTGTATTTGTTGATAATTCTCAGGAATATATATCAATACTGCAATTGTACTTACCATGGAAACAGCAAATGAGCTCTCAGTATTGCAGCTGTTGCCATGGTAGTCACCATGAGTTATTAGTTCCACAACTTGAAGAGCTATAGGCAACACAGCCCTGTATACTTCACTCCAACAGGTGGACGGGGAGTACACCCTAGATGAGAACATTGCGGACAACGGCGGGCTGAAGCTGGCGTACCAGGCGTACCAACGGTGGCAGCAGAGCCACAATGACAGCATGGGGGAGCTGAGCAGGCTGGGGCTGACACAGGACCAACTCTTCTTCCTGGGTTTCAGTCAGGTCTGGTGCACCTTCGTCACACCCAAGAATGCTGAGCTGGCCATCTACACGGACACTCACTCCGCTGAGAACCACAGGTGACAATGCACATTACGAATCATGCTTTAACTGAAGTTTGAATTAAAGATAATGTATTGACATTGTGGATCGCCAAAGTGCATCAATGTCAATGGAGCGCAATACACTATGGACATGGTATTTTGTTGTGCATACAAAATTTGAAAGTAACCCTTTGAAATGTTGTTTTTCCTAACAAAAGACCATGTTCGTAGTGATAGTCTGTGGTATAATGTTATTAAATATGATTTACTCACAGTTTCATGCCTTTTTGTGCCTTTTTGTGAAGGCAGAGTCATGTTGAGTGCATTTAAGGCCTTGGAGAATTGACAGCCATATCTTAACATTTTAAGTCACAACTACAATGTTGATAAACTGTATAGCTTACTCGCTTATACTGTTATGCAATCATCTTCAAGAATGTGACAACGTCTGTACTCATACTTTACCAAATACTTACAACTACTGTCAGGCACTATTTTGATTCTTAAATTATAATTTTTTGTTGTCAGTAGTGTTATTCTATATGGATTTGGTATATTCTGCCAGAAGTTCTGTGTTATTTAAAAAAAAATGTAATTACCATGAAGTGTATATTGATAAGATTCCTTATCAATTTCTTAACTTGTATTTTTTTCCATGGCAGGGTGAATGGGGCGGTTTCAAACATGCCAGAATTTGCTGACATCTTCAACTGTCCATTGGACTCCCCTATGAATCCCTTCAAGAAATGCAAAGTTTGGTGAGCAGCGAAATCCGCACAGACTGTCACTGTCTTCCAAAATGCCAAAGTTGATACAACAAAGATACAGCGTAGTGAAACAATGTATATTTTATGTATATACTCATCAATGGTGGAAAGTGATGCAAGACTTATCTTCAGCTTTCCATAAAATCAATACTAAGGAGATGTTCCAGACGAAGTCGTATAAATGCCTTATTAACAGCAGCCATATCTCTATCATTGGATTAAATCTCAGAGAGAAAATCCTTTGTTGAAGGACAATTATGACACCCATTTCTTTTCTTCGTTTTTGCAATTATCAGGGATTCATTGGAATAGGGATATGGAAGAGAGATGTATTCTGTATTCTTCATTGCCTTTTAAGGATTGGTGCCTAAGGAAATAGAATGCCGTACCTAAGTAGTATGAAAGCTGCTGCTTTAAAGTCACTTTCCTCTTATTGTTTTTCCGTCGCAAGAAAATTGTTATATGAAGAGATGCTGGAGTTCCAAGACGTTCAACTATTTTGTACAAGGGTAGAAATTGTGTTAGCGTCACCTATTATAGGACTGTCATGATAGATGGCAGCTGCATACCTCTTTTGTGTGAACACACCTTTATAGGACGTACATGGAACAAACACTCTGTGCCTTTCTGTTCACACTTCAGCCTGGTTTTCATAAGGAGTTTGACTGTCTATAATGTGTTCAGTTATTGTATGTTATATGGCTTAATGGCGGTAAATTGAGATATATTGTGTTGTGACTTTAGTGTAAAGATTGTACATGTGGTGGTTTTTTTTTTAGTTCTCATTAGATAATTTCTTTTTGTGGCTTCAGTAAAACAACTCTTTCAACCTTGTTCAAACTTGTATCGTGCCTGTGCTCAAGGTTGTTGTTTGACATGCTTTGTCCTCCATTTTCTCACCTTGTTTTTCACATGCACTATCTACACATTGCAAATAATATTTTGCAGTCTTGCCTGAGATTTGAGTGACTATCAAAGTTATTTTAAGATTCCAATAGCCTTTATCTACTGTCTTCATAAAAACAGTTTGTGTTGATCAACAAATTTTTGTGACATGTGTTGATTTGGGAGTCAAAGTGTGTATAGTATGTGTTTAATGGAATGATATAGGATATGTGTGAAAATTCAAAATCTGAAAAGCTTTTATTCTTGCATTCTGCATTACAGAATGAATAGCATAATAAATCATAAGTACATATATTTATTGTCATAGTGAAAATTATTTTTTTCCTTCAGTATGATTTTATATACTTATTTTTTGTCTAGTTGATAGTCTTGCTTGGTTCAAGATATATTTAGATTAATAAAAACATTTATTATGTCTCATGGACATGAATGTTCAGAATATTGAAGTATTTTGTATTTGTAAACAGGTTATTTGCTATGTAGATAATGTGGGCATTGAAAAGGGTAAGTTAATGTTTTTGTTCATGTAAATAGACAACATGATCCAATCAGTCTTATGATTCTGTGACTAGCTGAATTGCAGGACCTCACATTTTCACTTGTAGGCCCTTACTACTGCAGAATCTTAGCCAAATCGTGTCATGTGCGGTTGCATTAAGAGGCACTGTTTTGTCTCCGTGGAGTTGAATCTAAACTTCAAGCAATTTTCTACATTTATTTTGTCATGATTATTTGACATAAAAATTATAATGGTGTTTATAGAAAATGTTAATCAAACCAATTCCGAATGGTATCACACAGCTTGTGTCGTATAAACTGGGCAGAGACTAAGATTGAGCAAAGAGATAACTGGCAAGCTTGCTTAGCATCTATTTGACTTGAGTGATCTTTCAACAGTCTACACAAACCAAAGAAAAAAATGTATTACTCTGCACGTGCACAACCACCCCCCCCCCCCCCCACCACAGAATTGTTTTACTCAGTATAGGTTATCAAATTAGCCACTTTAAAAGTTCAGTACTACTCTGTACCAGTGACATCACAGTGTCTCACTATTTAATTATAGATATTCACTGTATTACAGTCTATGTAGGTCACAAAGTTAAGTAATTTGAGTTACCACAACAACGTTTTTGACATGTTCAACATTTTATCTTCCAAAAAAAATCAAGTATCTGTATTCATGTATTTAATTGAAATGTTAAAATGCTTTTGAGCATTTATTTATATATCAAAAGCTATATTTACCACTATCTGAGTAGGAATCAGGAAATTTGATTTTATATGATATGCGCAAAATAGGAGCAAACTTTGTCTTTTGACATTAAGTTATGATATGCCATTGTTCATTTTTGCCACAAGTGATACACACAAATACAATATAGCAGGAGTTTAGGGATTAATTGTTGTTTATGATGACATGTTTGTTCATACACACCACATTTTGTGTTCTTTTCGTCTTCCATTCATTTACAAAACACAGTTTATATTTGAAGACTTTATAAAAAGCAGCTTGTACTTCACATATTATTTTTGACATAATTATTCCAGAATGATGATGAAGGTGTCTATAAATATGTCAATTTAAGTATATTTGTGTTTGCTGTATATAGAAAATGGTGCTTGTGTGGGGAAAACCTTTTTATATGTATTATTGTGTGCAGAATATTCTACTTTACTTGGAATGTAGTAATATGTTCACAAATGTGTTACAGTGGCATGCGCCTTTCATCATGGTAGACAAATCTTTGACACTGCATGTCATATTTTATGTTATGTATAGACAGTTTGACTACCTTGAGTGAAATTGTGGTGTGTGTGGTCACAATTGTAAGCCTTTCATCAAAACACTGCATATTTTAACTTATATTTTCAAATGTATGGAATCCAAATGTTTGATCACAACATAAAATCAAGAAAATATATGTAATTGTTCATTCCTCACTTTTCGAGTCTTGTATGCCTGTAGAAAAAGAAAATGTGTACAGTATGTCACATTTATGCAACTTAGTGTCACAAATCTTTCCTTTATTGAATAAAGTTATATTTGAACAAATCCAAGTACATGTATAACATTATGTTGTACCAGTTGGCCTGCACATGAGAAAAGATGAGTGAAGGTTTTATGTGTATGACTATGTGTACGTGTTCATGGGTATATGAATTTTCTGTATATATTCGCGTGTGTATTGGTATATGAGTGTGTTAGTATGTGTGTGTGTGTGTTTGTGCGCGTTTTTGTGTGCATGTGAATGTGTGTGTACGTGAATAAGAGAGAGAGAGAGAGAGAGAGAGAGGGAGGGAGAGAGAGAGAGTGAGAGAGAGAAAGAGAGAGAGAGAGAGAGAGAGAGAAAGAGGGGAGAGAGAGAGAGTAGGGGGGGGGGGGGGAGAAAGAATGGGAGCTAGGAGCACATTAGAGTTATACTAGGTTCTTTAAAAAAAAATGTTGACACTTTTGAAAAATAAGATACAACTTGAATCGGACTGAAATTTGCACATCATAACGTCAAGGGATGTCATTTTCTTGAAGAGCAGGTTTTGTGATATTTTATCAATTATTACTTGAAGTATTCAGATGGATATTTAATGAGATTTTCAATTTCGGATAAAATTGGAGCTATACATTTGTGTGTATCAGATGATTAATTCAGAACACAACAATGGCCATTGTGCATCACGTAACAATTCTGCCGGAAGCATCATGCATTATTACTGACTCTATGATGGCAGTTGCTTATGGATGGACAGATGTGGCACAAACTGGCCACTCGCGTGTTCTGAAATAAGTTTCTGATGAACACACATTTTTAGGTCCAAATTTGTTGAAAAGTGAAAATCCTATTAAATATTCCAAATGAATGGATAAGAAAGCTTAACATGATGGTCATTAGTGTGTTCTGAATTGATTATCTGATAAGTTTGTCTATTGTGAAACCGGCCGGAAGGCGGGCAGATAATTTCGTTAAAAGCAGTGGTGAATACCTAAAATCTGAAACATTTCATATAAGACCCGACCAAGACGACCATGTACTACGAAATCCAGAAGACTTGTCATTGCTTGACTAGATTTCTTTTTAATAAATCATCATTCAAGAATCCTACAGAACTATTGACATTTGGATGGAAATTGTAGAGGTGTGTGTTTACCTATTAGTGTGTGTGTGTGGGGGGGGGGGGGAGGGGGGGGGGGTGTAGAGAGGGATACGCCTGCGAAGGGCAACCTATGTGCGTGCATGTGTGTATCTGTGTCGGTTACACAAGGAGGAATTAGTGAGGGATACACAGAGAAAAACAAAACCTGATACGAGCATGTTGTCAAGACAACTGGCTCTAAATGAAATCACTTTACCGGTCCGATATTGACTAGTGGCCAGTGTCGGGCACTCCAAGGACCCAAGTAGAGTCCCCGCTGTGATTACAGATTCTTGCTATTGTGTAGTTTAGAACCAGATGTCTTGACAATAATGCTCAAATGACGTCACACTTCGGTACTCTATAGCGATCAATATAATAAGCTAGTTCATAGTTGCAATATGCGCATGAGCAGATTATTATGGTACGAATTACTTCGGGCTAATAGACCGGTTCACTAACATATTCAGATTTTATGAATACCAGTTTAACAAAGGTTACCCCTGACAACCGGAAAACTTGCCCGAGGTTTGCCCGACATAGCAACAACTAATGTATGCAAAGTGAATTCCAAGTACTGAAATACCATGGTTAGGTACAGGTTAATGGATAACTCGTTATAGCTCGAGGGGAGAAACATCCATAAATTTGACTTCATTAGTAAACCGGTCTATTGTACCACTCACATAATAAAATGAAAATTCCATACATAGTGGACCACGTTTACACCGATTATAATGCAGATATGACAAGAGTGATTCAGCTCTGAGAAGGTAGTGCACCTGTTTCTATTATTGGTATGGGCACACTGTAAAATAACTCACCTGCAGCTTCATGATCAACTCCTTAGTCGTTCTTGATTCAGTGGAGTGTCCGATCATGATATGAACTGGCCTATTCCGCTTAAAGATTAAAAAAATGTATAATTGTAGGATACTTCTTATTAATTTTTTCTTTTATTTTGCGGGGTATTTTGTTGACCTGCAAAGGGCTATACCTTTGTGGCTATTTTTTGTGGGTGTTGTGTGTGTTGATTGTGAGGGGGAAGAGGTGGGACGTGGGAAGAAATGTTGCATGATTTTCTTGAGAATGCAAGGAAAATTAGCTTATATCTAATATTTCACTTCTTTGTGATATAGCAAATATAAAAATGAGTTATTTTAGGAATGCCCATTGCCATTTATTTTTCAATTATGAACGACCAAAATGAAACTTGAAGGCGGCTATCCGTACAATCGACCTTTAGATGGTACCCGGATTATAAATCATACTCCTCACTTGACCAAATTAGTGGCAATCGAAAACAACACAATGTGCTGGTGCAAAGCAAGTGCTCATTAATATGCACATTCTGCCTTTTAACTTTACGCCATCTACGTTGAAGTCCATTTAAAAACCCCGCCGAATGCTGTTGAATTTATTTTGTACCCTCCCTTCTGTATTGAACAATAATTATTTTTTACTTGTTCTTGTTATCAGTTATATCCTTAAAAAATAATTTTTTGTAATTTTTAAAATTAATTAAATGAAATGTTGAATGTTTAAATATAAATCATGAATATTACTTTGAGTTAAAATGTTTTAAAGCATACACAGTAAAGGGAGTGTAAATATACGATCGGATCGCACAAAACAAATCACATGGGCGCTGTGGCGCGAAAGGCGAGAATCGGTCTTCGCCTATCACACGCGAACAGTAACTGGATGGCTGCAAGGTGCCGTGCTACTGTGAGTGTGCAACGGGGAAGATTCGGCATAACCATAGTGCGCCTTACCGCTCAACCACCGAATCCGGTTGATATCGCATGCAACCTGCAGGAGACATCCAGAGGGTATCGTGTCGTGTCGCAGTGCCTTTGATTTCACTATTTTAGAGATAAATCTGTCATTGTGAAAACATGGACGTCGCAGATCAACGAACCGGTGTTACTCAAGTAAAAGACGACGTTGCTGAGAAATGCCAGAAGCTGTTTCAAGATTTTCTGGAAGAGTGAGTGTTATGATTTCTGAATTTGTGACAATTTCTTGACTGAGCACTGAGTGAGTGCCATCCAATGAGACACTTCTACTTCTTCAACTTCAAGGTCCAAGGCAAAGGAACCTGTGTCCTTCAATCTTGAAGAGTTTAACAGGCATATGTGTCACTTGTTAATTTGTCTTTAGTCTGCACTGAACTGAACTGAATCATTAAAATATCTAAGTAAGATATACTAATACCCCATAACATTACAGAGTCTCAGAGAACCTCTAAAAATACAAATACTACTAGATCTGCCATCTGGCACTTGATTTATGTTTGGTCAGTGCGTACTACGTCCACGATCATGTTAGCTTGTTATTGTTAGACATATAAATCAGCCATATCGTCTATGAGGAATCCCGAGCCTGTGCTATAATTATTGCATTTTGTTGTAACTCTTAAAAACACAAGAAATTGTTTATACTAAAGCATTTGTTTGATGTTGTTTCTATCTATGCATTGGTACATGTAGGTTCACAGTAGACGATGATGTGAAATATCTGCGAGACGTCCAGGAGTTGATCCGACCTGAGCGCAACACTCTTGCTGTGAGCTTTGAAGACATCCAGGTGTACAATCAACAGCTGGCTACTACCATACAGGAGGAATACTACAGGTGGGTATTAACTAACTTTTTCATAAAGATATGATGTTTGGAATTAAAAAAGGAATGAAACAATGAAATTATTCATTTATAATCTTAGATTTCTATAAAGCAGTGATTGTAACATAAATATAGAAATGTTTCTAAAGTGTGATATATGTGAAGACTGATATTAATAAATTTTTATTTCACAGAAAACTGATCAATGTAATGGAAAACCTGAATAAATTTGAAAGAATTCTGTAAACGCAAAGGAGCAGTAGAGCTGTAGATTTGAAGGATTTTCCAAATAAACACCTTATTGAATATGGTATTGTCCTGACGCTGAGTAATGACCATGCCTTTTTAAATATCTTTTTATCCCAGGGTATATTCTCACTTGTGCCGAGCAGTGAGGAATTTTGCCCGAGACCACACCCAGGTTCCCCCCAACAAGGAATTCTACATCGCCTTTGAAGATGTGCCCACACGACACAAGTAAGTATGAGTGAGGGTACTCTTAATTCATCGCTGACTGCTGAGTATTAGTCAACTCCTACTAGAGCTGTACATTTATTATAATTTGATGGACAGGTGATAAGCTTTGGTAATGATTGATGAATATAACATAACATATCAGACAAACAATTGGCTTGCTATTCATAATGTAGCAGACTGCACTGTTCAAATGTCATGTGATCACAGTAACATCATATGTCCACTGGTCGCAGTGGTTTAAAACTGGTGCCGAATGGTTGATGCCTTTCAGTATTGATTTTCTACATTGGAAAAGTTTCCAATGTGGAAAATATCTACCTTTGGAAATGTTAGCATTAATTGCGATACTGCTAACCCTGATTATATGGCTCTTGTTTTATCTTGCAGGGTCCGTGAGATGACCACAGCCAAGGTTGGTTCGCTGATCCGCATCAGTGGTCAGGTGGTGCGGACCCACCCGGTCCACCCCGAACTGGTCAGCGGGACGTTTGTGTGTCTGGACTGCCAGACCCAAATCAAGGATGTGGAGCAGCAGTTCAAATTCACACAGGTAATCCTCACACCTTCCAGGCAGGGCAAGGCCTCCCCAGGAAGTCTGGGAATGGTCTGGCACTGATTGCTTCACAGCTAACGTGCAAAGATGGGGCATTGGAGATTCCAAACTCGGTCCTTGTGGTCAATTGAAGACCAATAAATGTGTTCTAACCCAGTGTGCTGTGACAGGACCTCCAAGTTCACTTACCCACCCTACCCTTATGATCCCCAATTGGTGACATAAAATTATATTTTTGTAAAATTGTAAAATGATTGTACTTTTTTGTCTGTTTAGTCAAATTTATGTGCATGAACAAGATTTCTTCATGGTATTGTAATTTGCTCTGCATTCATGTGTATCAGCCTGGGTTTCAGGAGGAAGATGTGAAGATCAGTTTTTAAGTTGATTAAGTTTATATTTGTTTAAGTTTGAATGCATGGAATTGAAAGAATATCTATTTCCAAGTTGTGCTTATGAAATTCCCAAACAGAAAACAGAAAAAACAACGAGACAATAGGACATAGTTTGCTTAATCCTATTCCCAGAAATGTGTATCCCAAATTTTCATGCACTTACTTTACTTCCTTCTTCCATGGTACCAGCCGACCATCTGCAGGAATCCTGTGTGTGCCAACAGAGCCCGCTTCATGCTGGACACCAACAAGAGTCGCTTTGTGGACTTCCAGAAGGTGCGGATCCAGGAAACGCAGGCAGAGCTGCCCCGAGGCAGCATACCCCGCAGGTATGTATAGCCCTCTCAAACAGGGTTGGAATGTTATCACTTGGTACATCTTTAGATGTTTGCAAAATGTTAACTTACTGGTAGCATGTTGGGGTATGGAAGTCTGCATTTTATCACTTGGTACATCTTTAAATGTTTGCAAAACGTTAACTTACTGGTAGTTTGTTAAGGTATGGAAGTCTGATTGTAGATCGTGATCTTGTCTGCATGCTGAAAGTGAATTTAAGTGTATTGAAAGAAACATGACCATAAAATGATGTCTGTGATCAACTGTACAGCGATTGCAATCGCTGACCGCAATCAATTGCAATCAGCTTCAGCCGTTCATATTCAAAGATCGCAATCACTGCCTGCAAGCGATTGCAAGCACTGAGAAGTTGATCTCATTCTCCAGCGCAGTTGTTTATTCCATCTTCTTATTTCTTCTTTCTTTGTCACCTTGAAAGTGAGTTAACAGTCACAAAAGAACTACAATCACTGTATGGTTTTACTGAGTGTCATTTCTTATAGCAGTAAATGTATTCTTCTCATTGCAGTGTTGAGATCATTTTGCGGGCCGAGGCGGTGGAGCTGCCCCAGGCTGGGGACAAGTGTGACTTCACAGGGACGCTCATTGTGGTGCCTGATGTGTCTTCCATATCCATGCCTGGTGAGTACCAAAACAAACCGGTCATAACGTATTCAAATTTATTTGGACTTTCCCCTGTAGAGGCCATTCGTTATGTAATCAAATTAATTTGAATTAATTTGATCTTTCCGTAATTTCATAGTTTAAGATGTTATTTAATCCACCTGTATCTAGTGATTTACTTTCAACGAGTTGAATGCACTCTGAATCGATAAAAAAGGAGATTTGACATTGATGACTTGATAAGTTATAAGTTATAGTTTAGATTTTCATTACTTTTATTTTAAGTTTTCCTTTCCATACCTATATTAAAGTACTGTATTTTTTTCAATACAGATCTAAATTTCTAGATTAACTTCGACATCATTTTCTTTCAAATTTCATATTTCTTCTCAACCTTACCGAGTGAGTTTTTGCCAACTTGCTGGTACATCAGTTCAGGTCAACTCTATTTGTCATAATAAAACGAAAATTACCATGAACTAAGTAAGCAAACTGTGTGTTTGTGTGCTATGTTTCTCTAGGGGCCCGGGCGGAGACGGCTGCCCGAGGGAAGGGTGCGGAAGGGTTCAACCAGGAGGGTGTAAGAGGGCTCAAGGCTCTAGGGGTACGGGACCTCTCCTACAGACTTGCATTCCTGGCCTGCAACGTCACCGCATCCAACCCAAGGGTGAGTGTAGTGTGCTTACGCAGACGCAATCCAGCCACTTTTTACAAAATTTGCCTGTGAGAGAAGACTAGACCGTTGACGTGGGAAGCATGTACAAACATGTCAGAACTAGTCTCCGCTGCTTCAGATCCAGTGATGCAACCTGACTAATTAACTGACCTGGGTTTGTGATTGACAAGTATTATGAGGAAATACAGCTTACTCTCGATATAACGAGGTCGTCGGGACCAGGGCTTTTTCCTCGTTATAACGAAACCTCGTTGTATCCAAACAGAATAAAAAACAATAAAATACATTGAAACATGTGTGCTTGTGTGTTAATTGTGTTTTACTATGTTTTCATATCCATAGCCATCTTGGAAACATGCGTTATCAAACTGAAAAAGGGGGATTGAATCGTGCGTTATCTAACTTAAAAGGGATTGGAAACATGCGTTTTCAAACTGAAAAGGGGATTTATTTTTGCTTAACACATCATCCTACCTTGATACATTTTTGACGGTTTAATAGATAATTGCATGCAATAAATTATAGACCATTCCCGATACAATGGGTGTTATTTTGCAGTAAATTAACAGGTCAATTGTTATCGTAATCTGCTGGACAAGAAAACATGCGGTTTCGTTGTTTGGACAAACAAGAGAACAGGCGGCGCAACGGTTGAACTGCCGGGAAATGAGGGGAAGGTGGAGTTAGATAAGAGCGTCTTGCTCGTCTGATAGCTTTTGCACAACGACGAAGCAACACCGTTATGATCGGCACTTTCTTTGTGGGTCATTCCAAAATTATTACGAGGGGTTCCATGTAGAAGATCAACGCTGCCCTGGATGCTTATACGTGTATTTCATTTTGTATCGTGATGATTTCCAGCGGTATTCTAATTTCGAGAAGAATATTTTATTATCACTTCAAATCTTTCATTGTCATATTTCAATGTGTGAAATATTCTTCACCCGCCCGAGATCACATTTGTTTTTGTCAAGAAACCCAATCAATCGCTGCTCATCAGACACACCCCCAATTCAGCACGCACCGTGTCATTGATTGCCGAGATGGGATCGGACTTGCAAACCATGTGATTTCAATGTACGTACGCTGTGCGAAGGAGTGATGTATCAGAAACTGTGCACCCCCAATTCAGCACGCGCCGTATATCATTGATTGCCGTGATGGGATCGGACTTGCAAACCACGTGCTTTCAATGAATACGTACGCTGTGCGATCGCGAAGGAGTGATGTATTAGAAACTGTGCATATGCTCGCGTTGCGTGGACGTGTATTACAAGATGCGCGTCTGGCTCCTTGCGGTGCCGGTGTTTTCATGTCTCGATTTTTCCTTCCTCGTTGTAACGGGACGCAATTGTTATGTTTTTCTTTGTCTTGGGGTCAACAGAATAAGCTCGTTATAACGAAATCTCGTTGTAACCGTGCTCGTTGTAAGCGCCGTGTTGCACCATAGGTTTGCATGTAGACATTTTTGGGACCGAGAGATTTCTCTCGTTATAACGAAACCTCGTTATATCCGTGCTCGTTGTATCGAGAGTAAGCTGTAACATGTTTCCTTATCTTTCTTAAACCTTTTTTCTGCAAGACAAGTGCTGCTCAATATCATTTGTGTGTATCAACAATGGGAAAAAACGTGACTGTGGAAGGTAAAGGGTTCAGGGATTTATGAAGGTTGAGGCACATCTGTGCTACTCTGTCAAGAGGAAGCAAGTCACATTTTACTTAAAACATATATTTTCTTTTTTTGTGAATGTATGTTCATGATGCTCTACAGATTGGAAAACATTCAAGGTTGAATGATTTGATTAGTACCACTGAACACTGCTTAAAGTGCTATATGTACACTACACTTAGCGTCATGTTTGATGCTGAACTGGACAAAATATACCGCTGTTTAAAACTGCGGCTCCTTCCCTTTCTTCTCTTCCCCTGTCCCTATGCCAATTCCTTTGAGCTGGAGTGTATGTCATAAAAGTGTGGTATTTTTAAAATGGTAAGTTGTGTTAATTCAAAGTAACCACAGTATGGAAGTAATTGTTCAACATTTTCTTTCTGGGAACGAAATATGTTAAGAAAAAAAAAAATGGAAGCATAGATAAATAAATGTGTGTTTTAATTTCAAGTGGAATTTTGAGTTTAATATGAGATCTATCTATCTTTTCTTCAGTTTGGAGGGCGTGACATGCGCGGGGAGGAGATGACGGCGGAATCCATCAAGAAGCAGATGACGGACCAGGAGTGGCAGAAGGTTTACGAGATGAGCCAGGATAAGAACCTGTACCACAACCTGATCACCAGTCTCTTCCCTACCATTCATGGTAAACCCCAAGAGAAGAATAGATTGAAGAAGTACAGTGTGACTTATAAGAACATAGGAGATTCAAACCTATGCCTGAGCATTGCGTAAGAGAATACAAGAGGTTTTCCTTATAATGATAGTGAGATAAGAAATTCTATTGCTGATTCATCACAAACCTCCTTCCCACCATCTACAGTGAATTTACTGAGAACTGTAGACAGAAGAAGTAGAATGTTAATCACATTACCAAATGGAACATGTGATTACCAAACAATGCTTGATAACTGTCTAAGATAATACAACATCCGGTCCAGATATTTCCCTTACAATGATGACATTGTGTAAAAGTTCACAAGTTGTTGCGTTCAAATTCAGGTGAAATTGCATGTAAGATGTATCAAATTTGTCAATTTGCTTCTCTCAGGTAATGATGAGGTGAAGCGTGGCATTTTGCTGATGCTGTTTGGAGGGGTTCCCAAGACAACTATGGAAGGCACAAGTCTCCGTGGCGATGTCAACATTTGTGTAGTTGGTGA
Organism: Arbacia lixula; assembly: GCA_963669155.1. NCBI lineage: Eukaryota > Metazoa > Echinodermata > Echinoidea > Arbacioida > Arbaciidae > Arbacia > Arbacia lixula. The sequence goes on from OZ022576.1 coordinate 5,651,611, forward strand.
CCCCAGCACAGCCAAGAGCCAGCTATTGAAGTAAGTAAAGAAAATCATATGAGTATATTTCATGAGATTTTTTTTTCGCCTCAGCCACAAAGTGGCTGGAGGCATTATGTTTTTGGGTTGACCGTCCGTCCGTACGTCCGTCCCGAATCCATGTAGGCAATATCTTGAGAACTGTTAACCAGATATGCTTCAAACTTGGTACATATGTGTATTGCATAAAACTAATGAAGTGTGTAAAATTGCGGTCAAATCTGATTTAGGTCAAAGGTCAATGAACTTTGCAAAAAATTGCCCTAAATTGACCTTTTTCACATTAAATCCAAATGGATCACTACTTGGGGGTAGACTGATGACATTTTTGGTGAAATTTCTCAAAGGTCAGAGGTCAAAGGTCAATGAACTTTGCCAAAATTGGTTATTTTTCACATTGAATCCAAATATAATGATTCAATTCAAACCAAACATTGTACAGAGATATATCACTTCATAGAGGTAGACTGGTGAAAGTTTGGGTAAAATTCCTGAAAGGTCAGAGGTCAAAGGTTTATGAACTTTGTAAAAATTGGCTAAAAATTGCCCTCAAATTGATATTTTTCACAACAAATCCAAATCAAATCATGCAATTCCAACCAAACATGGTACAGAGATGAATCACTTTATAGAGATAGACTGATGGCGTATTTGATAAAATCCCTGAGCTGAAAGGTCAATGAACTTTGCCAAAATTTGCTAATTTTAACCCATTCATGCATTGCATTTATTTCCACAATCAATTTTAGTGAAAGAGCCAGCAATAACTACTGGCCTACCTGGCATACTTTATGCCTTATGCACAGCACAGAGCTACAGCTAGCCATGTATAAAACACATGCCCAGCTTGTGGTCACACATGCCTACACACAGAATGGGTCTAGGGATTGGCTGAGAACACACACACACACACACACACACACACACACACACACAAACATATGCAGAGAGCTATGTCACATGCATAGGCCATGCAAGACATGCATGCCTAGCGTACACACAGCTGTGACTTGATTGGCTGAGAGCTGATTTCCCACACGCACACACACAAGGCATACTTTACACAGATAAGCATGTTACACATAGCTTATGCACATACACACAACTTATACACAGTCAACTCATCTAATTATATATGCGCGCATGTGCGCGCCCTGGCCCAGAAACCCTGACCTTGTTAGCACTATTGCTGTGCAAAATAGGCTCACTCACTGACAGTAAAGTGAATTGTCCAATTAGAGCCATTGTAAAAATATAACTGATGGCATGATTTTTTTGGTGAGCTAGCAAGCTGCTCTATGATTGGTTGGATTATTCTGCCTCTGTAGGGAAAGTCCCAGGTCAGTAGACTTTCTAGTTTTTGAGTTATGGCTGAGTGACGCATATTGCGTCGCTCTGGCATCTATGGGTTAAACAAACTTGATACAAGGATGGATTGAGACACACTGGTTAGATTGGAAGTCACAGAAGTAAGAGTTCAAAGGTCAATGAACATTCCCAAACTTGGCTAAACATGGAAAAACAGAAGATGATATTTTCATTTCACATAGGCTTTCAATGGTACATTGCCCACCAAACATACAGATTTTCAGAGACTAAATCTAAATAGAGCTAGCAAAGAAGCAGAGGCATATTTATCGACTGCGTGGCAGTCAATTGCTCTAGTTAAAGAATACATCAAATATGTCAACATTTTGTTTCTTTCTAAAAACAAATGTCATCTCCCACACAACTTTATTGATTGCAATGATGAGATCTCAGATTCTGTGTAACACTCGATTGCATTCACACTCAAGATATTTTCTAACCAACCATCTCTCATTCTGCGTCCTGTGTTTAGAGCCGTTGAGGAGTTCAGCCCCCGTGCAGTCTACACCAGCGGCAAGGCCAGCTCGGCCGCTGGTCTGACCGCTGCAGTGGTCAAGGATGAAGAGACCTCAGAGTTTGTCATTGAAGCAGGCGCTCTCATGCTGGCTGACAATGTAAGTATAGTCAAACGTGGGTAAGCCCTTACATAACCAGGCCTTGACAACTCCGATTGGCTTACGACACAGGTTCATGCCAATGGTAATCAAAGAGCTCATTAATGAGGTGGAATGAGTTAACTTTAACTTAGTGTAATTCAAGCACTGTTGGAGCAAATTTATATTCTAGTTAAAAGCGTACTTGGAAAAATGTATCCGATATTAGATTGCTATGAGTTGTGATGGTCTGAATGTTGGTGATTTCATGTGCAAGAAACAAAACATTGAAAGCAGTGTAATGAGGATTAAATTGAATGTCATAAACAAATATTTCCTTTATAATTGTGACAAAAGAACAAGAAGGATGGAGGTATGGGCACTTTGTGTACAGAAAATTAGACTTTAACTTCATGTGCTATGATGAATTGTTCCACTGTTTAATGCCCTTTGGTTGTTTATATGTTTAGTTCATATGAATCATTGGTCTATTGTAAAAGTGTATGGAACTTCATCCAGTTGGTGTGTTGTAAATTATGCAACAATGTCAATTGGAACTTGTATTTACATTTGAATTTGCTGCAGGGTGTTTGCTGTATTGATGAGTTTGACAAGATGGACATCAAGGACCAAGTAGCTATCCACGAAGCCATGGAACAGCAGACCATCTCCATCACCAAGGCTGGAGTCAAGGTGAGTAGGTGGATAGTTTGGGATGGGCTAGGGTGTCAGGGGGCGGGGCAGGGTGTCAGGGGATAGGATGTGAGGGGGTAGGGTGTCAGGGGGTGGGGTAGGTAGTTTGATGAGACGGTCATCAAGGATCAAGGGGCCATCCACAAAGCCTTCAAATAACAGACCATCTCAATCATCAAGGTTAGAGTTGAGGTGAGAAGATGGATGCGTCAGGTGGTTTATAAAAGGATGGGGATGGGGTATGATGCGGTGGGGGAAGGTTTTATAGTGTAGAGAAGGGTGTTGTGTGGGGTAGGGTGAAGTGACGTGTAATAGCATAGGGTTATCAATATCATTGCTCATACAATTATCATACTTGAGCAACTTCTTTATTATTTAGCTATTAAACTGGACATCCTAACATCAGCTCTAAATGCTTTCCCCTTGTTCTGTTCTGACCAGGCTACGCTGAATGCTCGTACTTCCATCCTAGCTGCAGCCAACCCCATCGGTGGTCGCTATGACCGCACCAAGCCACTCAAGCAGAACATCCAGATGACCGCTCCTATCATGTCTCGATTTGACCTCTTCTTCATCCTGGTAGATGAATGCAATGAGGTGATTAGTTGCTTTTATTTCTTTGTCACTCGTATTGTTCATTTGGCATCCATTTTTGTGAACCATGGGTAACTAATGTATTCATACAAGGCAATTTCAAATCATATTTTGATTTTAAGTCATTAATTGCTGTGATTTGTCAATATGATAAAACACATAACTCTCAATCCTTTGTTATTTGTCAACTGTTTCAGGTTGCGTTTACATTATTGCAACTTCCTGATCATTATTGATCATTAATAACAGCTACAATGCCTCTTTATCATTTGTTTCCATCGTAGTAAGAATTTTGTTATAAGCTTATGAATTGTATTATGTGTCAACTATCATCACACTTTACAAGCAATGAGCTTTCTGGTGATCCCTTGAATTAATTGTTTATGATAATAGTATATTTTGGTATTAAATGAAGAATAGAATGAAATAAAATTGAATCAAAGTTACAAGGATGGAAAATCTATATGCAACAGGACTCTCTTGCGACATGAAATTTAGCACCTTAAGTGATTGACACTAACAGCTGATTGGTTACTTGGCCTCATCCCCTAGGTGACAGACTATGCCATTGCCAGGCGGATCGTGGACCTGCACGCCAGGAGACAGGAGTGTGTGGAGAGGTACTACTCGGTTGAAGACATGCAGAGGTACCTCATGTTTGCTCGCCAGTTCAAGCCCACGGTAAGTCTCTGAGAGAATACCCACTGATGTACAGAGTGCAAATTAAAGGCATGGATAGTAGCAGCAATGAGTATGGGGCATGTAAATATCGCAGAACGATTATATTCTGATTGTAGGATTATGGGAATGAATCCTCTCTAGTTATGCAGTCCTTGAAATCAACAAAGATCCGTAATGACCTCAGAAGGGTTGTACGACTTCAAGCGGTAAGATGAGTCTTCCAAACTACATTTAGGACCCTACGTAAATGTTCAACTTTGATAGATCACCGAGGAAATTGACACATATTTCTTATATGTCCTAGATCACAAAGGAGTCCCAGGACTTCATGGTGGATGAGTACCGTCGCCTGAGGCAGAGAGACAGCGGGACCAGCATGTCGTCGTGGCGAATCACTGTCCGTCAGCTGGAGAGCATGATCCGCCTCTCAGAAGGCATGGCCAGGCTGCACTGCCAGGATGAGGTAAGGACTCGTCTTATCTCAAGAGGGACTGGTAGAAAATACTGCATATACTGAACACTTTCATCGCAGATATTCTCACAACTTCATAAATCATGGTTGTGTTTATCATTTTTGTTTGGCCACTTAGGTTCAGCCCAAGCATGTGAAGGAGGCTTTCCGTCTCCTTAACAAGTCCATCATCCGGGTGGAGCAGCCGGTCATCAACTTTGAGGAGGAGGAGGAGGATGGGCCACAGCTAGGTAAGGAAAGAGGGCTAGTGTCTCTCTTTGTCTCTTGTGTCATTTCTTCTATCTCTCTCGTTGTATTCCTCAGTATCTTAGATCTCAATATGTTGTTCAGTCTGGCAGTATCTCTATTTGCATGTATTTCCCATCAATTTATTTTTCATTGTCACCTTCTTAAAACTTTAATTGTACTTCTGTAATCTTTTTATTGCTTTTGACTTGTTTTCTATATCTGTTTATATGCATCTTCTTGCTCTCTTTGCGTTCTCTCTCTCGCTTTGTTCCTGTGTCTTGTCTATCAATCTATGATTTCACTGTTCCCCTCTTTCCTTTTCTCCATCTCTCCCTATCCCTCTGCTTCCATCTCCTTCAACTTGAATCATGTTGATAATTTCTATACTTCCTTTGGTTTTGTTATAAAATGTATGTTATTTATATTCATTATTACACTTCACATTTAAAAAGCAACAGTCTGCTTTATTCCAAAGTATATTAGACGCATGTTTCTTGTTTACTGCATTAGATGTGTACACATTACAATGATCCACACATATTAAGCTCATGCTTGTTTGCTGTGTTAGTGTGTATGTGATATTTCAAGTTATGCACATTGTATATCTACATGTCTACCCCTTAGACGAAGAGCCTGAAACCCCTGCGGACTCCATGGAGACAGACACCGCCCCCAGTCAGGAGGCTTCTGAAGACACAGCAGCAAGCCCCTCGGCCAAGAAGAAGGGGATGCACATGTCGTTTGACGAGTACAAGATGACGTCGAACCTGCTGGTTATCTACATGAGACAGCAGGAGGAGAAGGAAGGTGAGGAAGGGAGAACCCTGAAGGCCCTTATCCCTGAATGGGCCACGTCTTCTCTTATTGCAGTGGCACATTATTTGGATTAAATTATGTTCCACATTATTTTGCTAGATGATCCTTTTCTAAAAAAAGAAAAACTCCTCATGCCCTTAACCCCGATTATGCCACATGTACTCACACACTCTGGTGATACATAATGTGGATTTAACCATGTCCCTTATTATGCAACATAATAGGCAATGGAAAGCCATTTAAGTTAAGGGGTAGTTGTAGTAAAAACTATGGAACCAGCAAGCAATGGAGTTCCATTCTGCCACGATCATGGGTCTTATTTCTTGCGCTTTTTTCAGGATATCGTGAAGGAAATCATCGCAAAATCAAATAATCTATATTAATTGAATTCAAGGCCACTCCCGCCCCTCTCCCCCTCCATCCATGGTGACAAGAGAATAGTTCTGCAATGATTATGACTTTAATCATTATCACCTCTTCCCCTTACCTTCAAACTACACTCAAGGAGTTGTGACGCTTTGTTATGTATACACTATGTATATGAGGCAATAGACCATTTTCGTAATGTATGCAAATTTTATGCACGTCTTTCAGACAATACGTTTCTGATGGTAGCTTTAAAGCTTGTTTGTTGCTTGTCCATGTAGCAACAACTGATAGTTTCAGAGCGCGTTCCACTCATTGAAACTGAATTATGAAATACAGGGGAATGAAATGATGCGTTACTACAGAGTTGTGAATACATTGCGAATCTGGCTTATTGCATTTTGATTACGCCTACGGTGATAATGCTAACAAGAAATACCAATTTGTGTTTTGTCTCTGCAGAGGAGGGCTTTGAGGGGGTAAGGAAGAGCGCGGTGGTGAACTGGTACCTGAAGGAGATGGAAGAGGACATCGAGAGCGAGGAGGAGCTGGTGGAGAGGAAGACCAGGGTGGAGAAGGTCCTAGACAGGCTTGTCAACAGGGTCAGTTACCTTAACTCATCATGTCCCAGATAAAATGGACCTCTATTGGATTAGTGTGTACTACGTGATAATGAATTTACATAAGAGATATAAAGAGTTAAGGGAAATTATCATTTCTCAGTACAGTCCACTCCTTTTTTAATGAGCATGGAACCAACAAGATTTTGTTGAAACAAGACAATTTTCTCACTCTTAATTTCGAACAGTGCATGTGCATAATGTGTGTTCAGACAATATTAAGAAACTTCTAAGAGATTGAAAAGTGTAATCACTAACCTTGAACGCCTCCATGAATAATTGCACTTGGCCAATGTATTGGCAGTTGCCAGAGCATTAGAAAAACAAAAGATACATTTTAGCAAAATTACAAAGAGGCCTTTAATAGTCAGTCTTCACACACTTTTAACCTCAGTACGAATCCTTGAACCCCCCACTGACTAACCACACATCTTCATATCAATGACCATGAGAATCTCACCAACAAACTTGCTAAACAATGTTTTCTTCCTTCTCATTGCTTTGCAGGATCATGTGATCATTGAGCTGGCCCAGACTGGTCTGAAGACGAGGAGAGCGGGAGCAACAGCCCCAGAGGGAGAGGAGCAAATCTCAGAAGATGACCCACTCCTTGTGGTCCACCCCAACTTCAGCATCGAGGACTAGAAGGGACTGCACAATCAGACCTTCACAGGATGTGGAGGCTCGACACACTAGCAGACACCTGGCACACAGAGGTGCCTGAATTAGAACTCTGAAACGCTTAAAATCTTGATAATGAAACATGAGCCTTATACACAAAAAAAACTGAAAAAGATGTCCGGATCCCCTTTGAAAAAGAAAGTGTAGAGCCAGGGGATTCGTCATCATATGACCCTTCAAAGTCAGTGTCCCACATTTTTCTGAATATGGAAGGGACACTCATAAGGCAAATGCAGGATGACAATACAGTGTGACCTTAAACTTTCCAAGTAATGGCCACTTTCAACACAGGTACACTTGCCATTTCAAAGGAAATCTAAAAACACAGTAAGTATTCATTGTATACTACAAAGACTATTTTCAGGATGAGCAAAAGCATAGGACAGAATTATATACATTGAACTACAGAATTTACAAATAAGGGTTGTGAGAGTAAAGTATACGGGCATGTATCATATAACTGCCTTGATTCACTCCAATTTACAAGTTACCAAGCTGAACTGTTAAGATATATATATTTTGTGAAAAATATCTTCAAAGATGAGCAGTCCGATTTTCAAAAATAAAAAAATGTCAGTAATGTATATTTTTCTCTGTCTGTAAATATGTGAATAGAATTATTTACATTTCACCAGTGGTTAGTCTGTTCAGAAAGTGGCTCACAGGTGTGTAAGATATGGAGCGTTGCTATAGATTTTCCTAGAGCAGTACGTGTATAAATAAACATACCATGCACTAGATGGGGGCATCACTTGTTAAAGTGATGCATTCATGTGTTACTATAGTAAGTGATGTATTGTTGATAGACTATAATGCCTTATCACAGCCTAACCTCTAGTTGATAAAATAAAATGATTCGCATTTTTTTGTAAAGATGTGTTATGCATATGTCAATTATGTGTGTTTGATTAAAGTATCGTGCACTCTACTCTTATGCTTGTAGATGTGTCATTTTGTTTTTTGTGTTTGCTAGATTGAGATTAAATGAGACAAACCATGAAGAATACAGAAGGTCGATTTGCATGCATACATCTTTTCACACATCACAAAAATGGAGCATACTACAGTCAAACCTGTCTTTGTGGCCACCTGTCTATAGCAGCCACCTGTCTATAAAGGCCACAATTTTTGTTTCCCTTGGGTGGCCACTATAGACAGGTTTCACTGTAGTTTATCAGCCATAATACACCAGTTCGTAGTTAGCTCTGGAGCAAGTTTGGTCACTATGACCTTTCCCTTTTTCATTAGGATAAGCAGTTGATTAATATATCATTTCAAAAGGAGATGTTACGTAATGTGCTTACCCGACATAGCAATTGGCGATATTCAACCTCTAATAAAGGAACCATCTCAAAACAGGTGACAAGAATAGTAGGCTACGGTCTGTGAACAATTGGGAAAGCTTCTATTACATTGTTTATTGTAAACTAATTGTTGTCGTTTGGCCTGTTGTCAAATACCCCAATGATTGAACACCTTGGTGTTCTTTTATAAATTGGATAACAAGCATATTCTAAAATAACTATTAATGATGATGCTTATCTCAGTGATTTAAAAACCAACAAGCTGGTTTGGTCACTATGACCTTCATCTGCTCATGCGCAAATTGTAATTACGAACTGGCTTATAAGAGTGAGATACTCATTCCTTATGAAATGGGATTTATTCAACATATAACATTCAGTTCAATTTATTATCACCAGTAAAATGTATCAGATTAAAGGAGAATGAAAGTTCAACACTATGAGTATGATATAAGTCCGCTACCTATGCGGCCTGCTATTATACGCTATTATATCGCTCATTAATATATTCCAGTTCGTTGATTGGTTGAAAGGGTGTCACATGACCACATGAACTATTTGGAGGAACAGAGCTCAGAGGGAAGAAAAGTACTATTTTGTGACGTCATGTCAAAAATAGTCGCCCTTTTCCCTCTGTCTCAATATCGATTCATCCCGGGTAAATGCGCGACATGCAAAATCTACACGATACATTTCTTTCCAGCTGCTTTTTGGCATTTTAGCCGATAATCAATGGGCGCGCTGGGGGAACTCCCGCAGTTTTGGGGCCAAGGCGCAACTTGAATTTCCGTTGGTTTGCTCAAGCCGCAGGAAATACCTAACATCTGAATCGGGCTCCTGTGTTCGGAGCTTAGAGCATGGACACTGTCATAAGGTCCATGGTAAGGATTAAATTAACAAAAATTGAAGGTTATAAAACAAATATTTCATGATCTTTATTCGGATCTTTGTGGAATCTATTGGTCCACTCGGTGAAGTGGAGGGCGTGCGGTACCATTTTCCTTCGACCTGCGGTCTCGGGGGAAAATAGTACCGCACGCCTTCCACTTAACCTCAGTGCAAATATATTCCACAAGATCCCTCACGATCATGAAATATTTGTAGATTGGTACTCGTACTTCATACAGCACAAAACAGCCACCGTAGAGGTCGGTGAAAAAAAAGGTTTTGGAGTCGCAGCAATGCATGCAGCTTAGCGTTGAGGCAACTGTCAAGGCATGTACCTATGATGCGCGCTATCGTGTGTTCACAAACAGCGTCCTGAATCTGGACTACAGTGCCAAGGAAAAACAGATTGTTACGTAATATTAGTATTTGAGAGTGACAGACAATGGATCCGATCAACATACAGCTATCGATTTATGGAATGTATGTATCACAGTTAAAAGATTATGATAACTCATTATTGCCGATGCTTTTGTAATGCTTATGATAACAAAATGCTGACCAGTGTGTTAAATTGCTACACATCACGGTTTTAAAGACACGGGTCCTGTTGCATATAACTCGACAATCATAAATTCCAAGTGTTATCAATTACCATTGCACTGGTTGCAAAGCTCGGATCTTATTGGCTGTTTACCACGGTAGTAACCATTGACTTTAGTATAGTTACTACGATTAGAAGGCAATGTGCAGATGATTCAAGGGTCTAATCAACATAGAGCAGTTTGTTCGGGGTGTCGCTGGGTACCCCGGACAGAACGTCAGTGGTGGCAGAGGCGAGCAGTTCGGCGACATCTCTTCCATTCAACGCCAAAGCACCTAGGAGAAAAGTACAAGATAAAAATAATACATGTAATAATAATTTAGCATGTTGAATTGAATTGAATAAAAATAGACGAATCGAAGAAATATGTTGGGAAACATCTGGCATATAAGAAAGCTCTGTGTTTCTAAAAGTCTGTACCGGTATTCACAACTGATGCTCCAAGTTTTGTCTTGTTAATGAATAGTACACGCATATAGTGAACGGTCTGTCGAGTTTCCCATGAAAGTTGGATTCAGTGCTCATCGATATTTAAAAAAAAACCCGAGAAGTTTTGATATGTTACACTTTGCTCAACCCTTATACAATCTACCATTATTTGATATTACTTCTCTTCACAGTTTCATTCTCCTACACGGGTACGTACATGGGAATATATGGGAATCTACGGTAGTAATTGCAGCTGGGATTGCAATGCGTGAAGTCAAAGTCCAAGTTAAGGACACGATAACAACATCTAAAAAAAATTGCCTTTCTGCAGATACAGGTATATCGTAACTACCGTCATGTACAGCCTACCATTTGTACTTTGCAGTACACTACTTACGGGGAATTCATTCGAGTCATTAATGTATGGTCCTTGATGATTAGGTATCAAATCATATTTCTCTTAATTTAAATCCTAAATCTAAGATTTGTTTTTAGGTTTATATTATTGAAAATACGTATTTCGTGAAGCATGGAGTAAACTAAATGCCAGCTAGCCCTTATCCCCGTTATATATCACACCCAATCGTGACGTATCCCCCTACAACCATCATGCCCATAATGCATGTATAAAACTGTCCAAATCCTAATTTAGCGAGGTCCGCTTTTCTCAACCGCTTCTTTTGCAGAATTATGTATGGGATCAAAGGATTTTCATGGGCAGACAAGAACTGTATAGGCTATACTTTGCACCATACATTGGGACACACTTGTTCACAGATTAATTTCACGCATAGGCCTACTCTTTAGTCTCGCAAATTGAGTCTTTTACAAACAGCACCATAAATGACCCTGTTATGCAGACACGGAGAGAGTGATATTATTGAGTCTGTGCTATAAGACAGCTTGGATAAAAATGATGACCATCGAGCTTGCGCCTGCAGACAATAAGCCAATTCGTAGTTACATCATGGTCGGACACTTTCACTACCTTCTCAGAGCTGAATCGCTGTTCTCATATTTGCTTTATAATGGTACGTATAAACGTTGTCCACTATCTATGGAGTTTCCATTTTACTCTGTGAGTGGTACGATTGAGCTGAGGTCATTCCTATCAGTAATAATCTACTCATGCGCACATTGCATTTACGAACTCGCTTATTAACCGTGGACTTGCCTGCGACGTGGGGACAGGCCATGGAGGATCCACTCAGCACGGCAGTGGCCGTGTCGCTGGTGTACCACGTCGATGTGATATCGGTGCCAGGTGCATACAGGTCGAGGCACGGGCCCCAGTTGGTCGAACTCCGGACCGAGTCAGTCTGCGTGGTTGCGCCCACTGTGACGGCCTGCGGGGATGACGGGAGGGTGGGAGGAATTAAAAGGTACATGAGAAGACAACAAATGAAGGAATTAAACATGGGAAAGAGTTGAGAATATTTTGTTCAACTGTTAGTCTCATTTATAAATGATTGATCAATCTACAAGGAAACTAGTCAGAGAAAAGACGAGGACCGCTACCTGCATCTACTGCCTCCCGAGCAGCGACACGATGAAAAGGACACAATACTTACAAACCAATATCCAAGGCTTCCATTCTATTGCTTATTCGGACCGTGGGTTTTTCTTAGAACAATACAATAATGATGGACAGGATAGAATAGTTTGATTTACTGTTACTCTCTGTAGTGAAAGGATTGACTGATCAATCTACAAGAAAACTAGTCAGAGAAAAGACGGAGACCGCTACCTGCATATACTGCCTACCGGGCAGCGACACGATGAAAATGACACGATACTTACAAACCAATATCCAAGGCTTCCATTCTATTGCTTATTCGCGCTCATGACTTCACAGTAGGACACGTGTTTATTGATATAATTACACGTTTTCCCTGAGGGTCAAAGTAATATAACTTTGCTTTACTGGTGGGCAATGAAAACAATTGATTTGTGATATGCAATCTGAATGTATTGATTAAATGACGGGTAAAGAGGAAAATTGGTAAGGAAGGGGAAAGGATGACGAGGAGCGATGGGGGGAAAAGAGAGGAGGAGGGAGATGAGGAAATGGGGGTGGATAAAAAGGTGAAGGGGGAAGCATACAAATATTAATACAGGAGAGAGGAGGAGGAAGACGAGAGAGGATGGACTGTACCGTTGGTTCTCTTCCAGGTGAGTAGTTACAGGCATCGCTATTGCTGTTCCCAGCAGCTACAGTTGTCGGGACGCCAGCCGCTACGAGCTCCCTGATAGCTGTGTCCAGACTCGTGGACGCACCACCACCTACTGACATCGACGCCACCGCCGCCTTCCCGGCAGAGTCCCCGCGGACCCAGTCGATGCCTCGGCGAGAAGAAGCAACAAACGAACCAACGGAAATGATGAAAAACACGTAGAAGAAAAGAAATAAAAGGAAGATAAAAAGAAGAAAAGAAGAGGGTAAATAAAACAAATTAAGTCGAAATAAGTAAAAGGAAGACGAGCAGAAAAGCCACGCCTACTTTGATATAATAATAGTCAGGATGACCCTACAAATCGAATAATCGAATAAAAACGTAGTATTTGTATTTTTAAATTCTGGTAGTGACAATACTACCCATGGTATGATGATATCATTGATTTATAGATGCGTTGAATTGTGTACGAAAAATAATAATGATCGTACCGACCCGGATAGGAAGAAGAAATTGCATTCTAGACGCGAATATAAATCATGTTGTTCTACGATAACTACAAATATGTAGAATAAAAAATAACCAGTGTATGCTCTCCATTTACATGTAATATTCAGTTTTACAGTTGTGATCATTAGGCAATATACTTAATATAAATACTAAAACACATAATCATCACGTGTGTTTTCGTTTACCGGCCACAAGATTGGATATGGAGCCACTCCCGAAGCAGTTAAGCACCTTGACTCCAGCCAGCTGCACCGCCTTGGCGACGCCGTAGGTCCTGGATCCAACGATGCCTGCACAGTGGGTGCCGTGGCCGTTACAGTCCTCCTACGTGGGGAGCGAGCATCACAAGGATGACGTATACCACAGCTTTAACCATCTCGGTACCAAGCATTGACGTCTTCATTGACTTCCTATCTTCATGCTGATCGTATTGAAAGGGTTTAGCCATGTCCACCACAGCCCGCAACCATAACAACCACCACTTTCACCAAAACCAATAACAGTAGCAGTATTAGCAACAGTAGTAACAACAGCAACAACAAGCGTTCTTTGAATATCAAATTCAAATGAACTCTGCATCATGGAGAATCGACTCGGACCAAGGTTTGGCATGCAATTCAACTACATCCACATAAGAAACAACAACACACAGATAAGCTAAGCACTTACGAGAAAGAACATAATTATTGAGTTCTGCGAAAATGTAGCATAACACGTAGAGAAAACAGAAGAAATAGATGTGCGTGTGTGTGTGTGTGTGTGTGTGTGAGAGAGAGAGAGAGAGAGAGAGAGAGAGAGAGAGAGAGAGAGAAAGAGAGAGGGAGAGAGAGGGATAGGGAGAGATTATGACGCAGGGCTAATATATTTCACCTATATATATACCTGACTACCACCTGGGTAAGTCCAGGCTAGAGTTGCTCTTCCTTCGAATTCCACATGGCTCGCTCTGATCCCTGTATCGATCACGTAGACAACGACACCATCACCGCTTCCTAGATCACAACAAACCATACTGATTACTTGATATCATTTAAAGATAACATCTCAGATTAAAAACACACACACAAGAATTATACAAAGATAACCCACATCTACCACGATTTCAAACAAGATAATAGCAACCCACAATGCAATGTAAGAAAGCTAGAAAGTCTTACTTAATGAACAACAATAATTATGAGAACGATCGAAATATATAGACGAATGAGAGAGCGCGTTGTTCGAATTACTTGATGTGTTAAAAATCAAGACATCTCTCCACTGCGTATGCAGTGGCAATTTGGTCAACAAACGCTCGATAATAAAACTGAACAAAAAAATAAACAAAAATAGAAACAAACAAATAAACAAGTTAACCTGTTGGTGAGTAAGTGCCATCCAGCGGAAGATATCTCTGATCGATTCGATCCAGTCCCCACGAGCCGACACTCGTGGCGTGAATCACGGCATCCTGCTCCACGTAGTCAACCCCAGGAAGCCCCAGTACCTTCAGGGCAATGGGAACGATCTCATTTATGGATATCATCATTTACCTTTATGCATAAACATCCGTGTAGATATATATATACATTGTGTGTTGGCGATGGGAACGAGCTCTTAATTGATATCCTCATTTACCTTTATGCATAAACGTCAGTGTAAATTATGCATGCCGGAAATGTTGTAAACATACGAAACATAGGCATGTTGTTATGCATAGTCTACGTATAAGGTTAAGGGTTTGGGTTAGGGCTGGGGCGAAGCTTTGGGGTGCCCATTGGTAACGTATTGTTTGAAAAGCGTAAATAAAATATTTCATTTTTCGCTGTTGGCATTGATGGCATTTTGACTTCTCTGACGTCACTGAAGGCGTACGTTTTTTTTCTTCAAATTTTCGTAAAAATGAGACTTTATCGCGGCAAACGAATGTGAAATTCGTTTTTAGTGGATAATTCTACACAGATTAGTGAGAACTTATTTTTATAATTTAGTAACCCTTTAAAATACATTCACATAAAAAACTCGTATCTCATGACAAACTGCCAGTCATGCCAACATATTGACGATTATGGAGATTCATGTTTGAATATCCCACGACGATACTCTTTCGACTTTGAGGGGATGTATCATTTAAATCAAATGAATATTAGCGGACCTCCCACCCTCATTTGCCCATCTGACACTTATGAAAAGTTGATGATTATCTTTTTGTTTTGTTTTTAAAGAAATTACGCTTATGAGCCTACCTTCTGCAATACTTCATCAGTCAGTCTCGCCGAAAACCCCGTGAACACATTCCTGTAGAGATTATCCACAAAGCCCCCAACTCGTGCAACGTCTGACAGCACAACATCAAACTCGGAGTTAGCCTGCCAACATAGCCCAGCGGCATAGCTGAATAATTGTTCACTTTTGTCTAAAATCACCAAATTTGGCACAAATCTAGAATTAAATCATCTTATCAAATTGAGCCCTCGTGAAGTTTTCCCAGGGAAGCAATAGCCCATTTTGAATATGTTTAACCACAAAACAAGACAAAACTACCAGTTAATCGGTGATAGCTGAAATGTATGCATGTTTAGAAATACATATGACCTATTGTAAACTCGAGGTTGATACGCAATCGCGTATGCATTATTGTTGAAAGAAGCTGCCAGTCATGAACAATGAGTGGTAGAACCAATTTTCTCCCTTCTGTGTAGTAACCCTTTCAAATTTGCTTCAAATGATATCATTCTATGTGCCAGTCAAATGCGGTGCTTTTAGACAAAAGTGAACAATTAGGTCAATACATCGAGGTATGGCGCTGGACTAATATTAACAATTAGCAATTCGTTTAACTTCTTTTTCCAATGATTGCCGAGGATCGAATAACATTGAAACGGGTTGTTAGGCTTCCAGAAAATGGAACGGCTTCAGCTGATATCACTTCTTTGTATGAAATAAAATAAGATGAACGATCATTTCAGAAGAATATACATTTATATCATATTGTTGTATTTTACCTTTAAACACAATTCAAAGACCACCAAACAAAGACCGTAATCGTGATCATGCATCTATCATCGGACATTTTATTGATGATTGTTTAAAATGCATATGCAGTGAAACCTGTCTTAAAAGACCACTCATGGGAGTTAAGAAACCTGGTCTTTATGAACAGGTGGTATTTTATGTAAAGGTGATTGAAATACATCTTCTAACGTTTCTCTGGCACACAAAGGATTAAGGGAAACAAAACGCGGGGCCTTGGATGCCGAGGGATCGTTCGATACGGGTGGTTGCTCGAGCAAGTTTCACTGTAATACTAGAAGAGCCTTATTCTTACCTTGACTTTGATGATGTAGCTTTTGTGGATTGGGTCAGTAGCCGTGTAGAGCACAGCTTGCCTGGCCGAGGCCATGGACACCAGACAAAACAGGAGAACGATACCAGCCATTCTGAGATTAATGAAGTCGATTTCAGGAAAAATTGTGATCGATACACCTGCTCTTTTAAAAAAACTAGATTTTTTAAAACCAGATACAGGGTTGGGAGGGTAAGAGAGAGAGAGAGAGGGGGGGGGGGGGGGGGGGAGGGAGAGAGAGAGAGAGAGAGAGAGAGAGAGAGAGAGAGAGAGAGAGAGAGAGAGAAGAGACAAAGGGTTGGAGAAGAGGGATGGGGTACAAGTACAATTTAATTGAAGACACGAGATGATCAGCTTAAAAATATCACAGAATCACGTAAGAGTCGATACAAAGCGACTCACATGAATAATATTCACTCTGCTTATGTTTATTAACAGTGAATTGGCAAGCGTTGAGAATACAATTTATCTCCGTCCGACACATATTTGGCTTGATTGGCGTCATTACGCGTCGGGAGTATGGGGTGAGTGCTATTTTGTGCGGCATGTTTCTCTGTCTCGTTTTTTTCTTTCTAATGGAAATCAACGACCCATTTCATACAAAATAATGCTATTTTGACTCTTTCTTCTAATGTCATTGGCGTAGGCAACATGATTGTGTTTGAATCTCGAGTAATGAACCCCGTTTCCTCTCGTTACCTGTGCTCTGGATACGCCCCTAGGTCGTATGTCCAGGTGGTGCCTTCCCTCGCAAGGCTCTGCGTCATTTATCAATATTTAACTCAGTCATATCTCTGCTCATAATGAAATCATCAGTTAAGTTAAAACGGGGGGGGGGGGGGGGGGGGGGGCTTTGTGCGTGATATGGAATTACTTTAGCGTACTCGGGATATTTTAGTTAGATCGGAATGATGGTATTGTTCTATAACTAATTAAGATATATTACAAAATAAGATAAGACAAGAGTAAATTATATTCCGGATAATGTAGATAGTTGATAACAGACAAAGAGAGCGGAAGGGAGGGAGAGCGAGAGAGAAGGAGAGAGAGAAGGGAGAGAAAGAGAGAGAGAGAGAGAGTGTGTGTGTGTGTGTGTGTGTATGTGTGTGTGTGTGTGTGTGTGTGTGTGTGTGTGTGTGTGTGTGTGTGTGTATGGGGGGGGGGGGTTATGCAGAATGAGGAGGGAGAGAGAAAAGTTTGTGGGTTAATTGTCTATTTTCTCATTTCCACACCATGATTTTGTACGTTGTGTTCGTTTTCTATTTCGTCTTTTTTTTTAGTAGGAGCAGCATGCAGTGACGCTACATTTATTATTTTTCATCAACCTTTTCTGTTTACATCTACCGCATCCCAACTTGTCAGAACCTTCATACCTTATTTCCCCTCTCATTTCTATTGCCCCTTGCCCCAACTCTCTGGTTATTTTCAGTATTGTTCTCTTCTCTTCGCCTTTCGTCTTTCTCTCATTCTTTCCCCTCTCTGATTTGTTCATCGTCATTTTTTTCACTCAACTTTGCTGGTTCTCTTTCCCATTCTCTTTCATTGAATAGTAATGTCCTTCTATAGCTTCTTTTCCTTCTTACTCTACCTCTATTCATCATCACCTCAACTTCCCCTTTCATTCTCACTTTCTCTTCCCTTCCCGCTTTCCTTATCTCTCCACCTCTCTCTTTCACTTTGTTCTTCCCAAATCTATTCTCTAAACTCATAATAGGTCAAAAAATCATTATACGATTGTATAGAATATTCAACACGAGGTGAACATTTTAATATTTGATATCTTGAAATCGCGATACATACATCCAACACATTGAACAGGAAACCTTTGGTTTTTCATTACGGATGCCACACGTTACAAAACATAACTTTAAAAATGAAAATGACAATATAGTGCAGTCCTATCGATCACATGACACATATTTACACACATTATCAGGAAAGAAAAGCACTGATCTAGCAAGAGAGTAACTGCCAAATGTGTGTATGCAATATGTGGTACATAAAACCGAAAACAAAATACGAATGACTGGTATGATGACCAAGATTATACCCATTTGCTTAAGAGAACGAGAATAGAATTCGGTGACAAGAAAACTAATTTGAATCTTGAATCTTGAAACTGATCTATCCATATATTCTTGGTGAATAGACAAGAGAAGTGTGGCGTTTATTGGAATACATTCGATAAAAAAAGTGATATTTAGATTTGTAAATGGTCAAAACAGGCACTTAGTACCAAAGATTACGCCAATAACACAGAATCACGATTACTGTTAAGCACAGGAATATTTGCACGAAGTATACACAAGCACTATACAAATATTGACAGTCGTAAAGCGCTCGACCATGCTGTAATTTTCCTCATCTCTATCATGTTTAAACATTGAAATCTTCATTGTCATCAAAATCGTCACCATCGCCATCATCACCATCATCATCACCATCATCATCATCATCATCCTCATCCTCATCATCATCCTCATTCTCATCCTCATCATCATCATCATCATCATCATCATCATCATCATCACCATCGCCATCATCATCATCCTCATCCTCATCCTCATTCTCATCCTCATCATCATCATCATCATCATCATCATCATCATCATCATCATCATCATCATCTTCATCATCACCATCATGTTATCCTCCTCATTGTCGTCATAACTACCAACATCATTACCGTTTTCATCTTCTCCAACGTAGTTGTTACAGCAGCATCGTCACAATCAACATGAGTTATCATCATCACAACCCCAAGCACAATAACGTTGACACAATAAACGAAAAACAGCAACGGTTGTCCCATTTCTCTGTATCAGTAGCTCTTAGTATATACCCTGTACAAAATTCACTGAATTGTCGTGATGCATGCATATATACGTCCTTCCTTATATCTGAAAATATCAGCTGTCATGAATGCTACTTATTCTTAAAAGCTGACTAGTATATTTTCTTTTTGCACGGCAGCATTTACGTCCATCGCCAATAATAATATTACTCTTTGAACTTTAAAATATTATGTATACATTTCGCAATTTAATAGCCCTTGTAATGTACAGTAAAACAAACTACACGAGATGTATGATCAAGCTTCCCTTCTCAATGTGTGTGACAGCAGCTTGTCCCAATCAACCCTCGGCACGTTAGGTCCGGGGAGGGCCGGGTAAGCTGCCGCCAACACCTGGGCCGTCCAATTATTCCCGGCATACTTTCAATCCCACCCTGTATTAACTCTACTGCGTTATTGATATTGATTATTGATATATTGATAATTGCTATATATTATATACTTTGATGTTGGCCTTTTTTGTTTTTTACATGATCGTTAAATTTGACATTAAATTTGTTCCTCGTACTTTTTAGTACTGTCCTCTGATGGCAATTGATTAATCTGTGCTGCAAATCAGTATAACATGTTGATTCTATTATTGTATTGAAGTATTTTATTCTGCTCTCGCTCTCTGACGTGACCGCAGTTGTTAATGATACACTCCCGGTTAAGTTTGACCCTTAAAGCCCTCACTACCATATCTGATTTGTTAGCGTTCACGAAGCTCATCTATCAAGTTCAGAAGCCTGACCTTGCAATATGTGTGATAACTGTGTGGTGCAAGCAATAGTAACAATTTAGAATTCGGCTGAAAATACTTAAGATAGGAATACAATCAAATTTCAACGATATGAATTAATCAATATTTTCGTGCACGACGAGTTAATAATGTCTGTACCTGACAGGATGAATCTCCGCGACATTGAAATATTATATCGTCTCTCTCGAGCATGACTTATGGCAAATATATTTCCTTCTATTCGTCGTTGTTTCCATAGAAACCATAAATTTAAGCGGTTTGCGGCCACTGGTCTCCAGTTTACAGATCAGTTCAGCAGGCGTCTCACCTCCTGCGAAGCGATGGGCAGCCTTAACATTTGCAAACTGCAAACACAAGCGAGTCGCGGCAGAAGATATTGGCGCCACACGGCAGACTGCGAACCGCTGCCGCGTATTAAAGCGTCCTTTCTTGTCCAATGCAAACTCACCACTCTATCATGTCTATCGCGGCAAAGGCTGGACCGATCCTTAAGTTCGGCGAAACTGTTATTCGTCAAATGCGTCATTAAACTTTTCCATATTTACACAATAAATAGATATTTAAATACTCTGTGGCATGATTACAATGATGTGACTAGATCAACGTCCTAGCTACGCTGTGAGGTCTCCGGCAGGGTGGTACATGTATTCCCCGTTCTCCATCTCGTCGTCCACATCGAGATGGTCGTCAGCCGGTTTCAGCCGCAGGGGAGCGTACGAACTCCCGCCAGACATCCGAGATGGGTGCTTACTGTCCGGGGAGTTGTTGTTGTCACCGTTGTAGATGTACGGCTTGTGTTTCATACTGTCATGTATGGGGTAATCACCGTTAGATAAGCGATTCGTTGGGGACCTGACGCGGCTACCTTGGCCATTCACTACGCCGTTTCCTACGGACGATCTAGCGCTCTTTTTTGGCTTGAGGTACGCGTCGCGATCCAAGAGCTCTTCTGGCCCCTGGTAAGCGCCGTCATCAAAGTCTGTGTCGTCCTGGCCGGGAGCATGAAACGATAGGGGCTGGTAGACTCCGGCAGAATTCGACGTCATTTCTCCGTCGATAGGAATGCCGGGCTCGTACACGGGGTCGTACCTGTCTATGCTGGTGTTGCTTTTACCAAGACCCTGGTAAGTGGATTCGGATGCTGCGCGCCGTTTTGCGCTGTCGCGAGACTTCACTGAGCCGTTGTTCATATGCATGGTGTCCCTCTTGGTGTAGTCTGCTATTGTGCTGGCCGGACTGGCTTCCAGCAGGTGATAGACCGGCGGACATTCGTCACCACTATCGGTATTCACAGCCTGCTTGGCAACAGGGCCGTGGGTACCATCCGTCATGTCAGGAAGGGAGCGCCATCTGCGAATGTTCTCCGGCGACCGGCGCGGTTTGGATTGATAGTGTGCGTGGACGGGCACTGACGTGAAACCGTCTTGCTTCTTCTGACGAGGTGCTGCTCTGCGTCCACTTCGGTTCAACAAGTTGTAGTCATCCGTGAGAGTAGAGCTTCGTGCCCGGCTAGACTGGTTGGGCACGAACCGTCGGTTTCCCCCGTTCTTTAGGGCTTCTCGCGAACGGATCTTCTCCACCATCCGGTCCACATCTTGGGCGTCGGCGTGCGTGATGTCCCCGGTGTTGCTCCTGTAGCGATGCGGCTTCTGCGGGATGCGGCTGCTGTAGGCGGGGTCCGACAAAGTGGGCGTGGCCTTTAGGTGCATGTATGGCTGTGACGGGGAGGGGCCGTCCGGCAGGTACTTGGTGTAGCCGTAGGCATCGAGTGGTGCTGTGTTACCATCCGTACCGTCAGCTAGAGCGGGGTTGAGGCCCGGGAGGAGACTGGTTTGTCTGACTGGTGGGTGGGGAGGGTCTCCCAGGAGGTCCAACTCTGAGGTCGACCGATGGAGCGTGTCTGTCTGATTGGTCGAGTTGAGAGCAGACATACTCTCACTCCTATAGAGCACGTTCGGATAGGATCGTCCTGGTGCACTAGGGTTAGGATCTAGAAAGTAAAGAACATCATGAAAAACAAATATGAATTTCACATCACTTTTTTTAGATAAGTCCTTGTATAGCACTACTGACATCTATATCATCAAGTGCCAATAACAAGGTATATCGATATCATTATCGTTTGCTACATATCTTCATTCCATATTACTAACGCTTTAACAACACAGATTAACATAAAGACATTTTCTGCAATACCCCCCCCCCCCTTCTTATGGAAAACGGACGTGTGTTGTTGGGAATGAGATTGTATGAATTGATATTCATGTATTGGCACACATGTATTTAGAAAATCGAGGGTATAGAACCGAAGGAAATTGTTTTGTGTACAAGACCAGATTCCGGCTTATTGCCCCCAAAACAAGCCCCAAACCTGTCTGTATAAGGATATACCAAAATAAAGAAGATCAAAACTAGAGTTTAATCTTAGGTATAATGAGGAGACGGGTTCCTCTCTTTATCCACACTTACGTCCATTGATTCTCATCTGCATCTGCATCATCTGCATCTCGTCGATGGTGGCGTACTCGGTGTTGTTTCGGATACGTTGGTGGTCTCCAGGGCGCCTAGGGTGTAAGAATGATGAATGATAAAGAGACGTTAATAATTGCGAAGAGTATAATCAAACCAGAATAATGCTCACCCACAATGTTTAGCAATGAGTTTTCATATAGTGAGACATACAGGCGAAAGTTAACTTTTGATCAAATAAATCATATCTTTCAGGTGATGATACAACAGAACAAGTCAATGACAAGAAGCCAGAAATATTATTAAAAACAAAAGACATTGGGTAAATCTTCAATTAAAAAAGGGGGTATTGGTTTGAAACAGATGGATGGGTACACGTTTCAGGGAAAGTTCACACGAGGAGAGTTATGCGTTTGTGGTTTCTGTAGCTTTATTTCATATGGCGGGTTCTCGTCTTTAAATCTGCGTTTTCGGCATTTTGCTTTCAGCCCTGTATTCAAGTGAGTCTTGGAACGAAGTATGGTCTAAAATTGTTTATCTGTTGGTGAGATAACTCAATACTTTTCCAGCGTACCTAGGTGGTAACTTAGGTCCTCGTTGTCTTCGACTTCGATGGCAGTAGATTATAACGATGATACCGACGATGAGCAAGATTAAGAAGACGCCCACAGCGATCCCTATGATAGCACCGCTGGATAGGACAGGCACTGGAGAAGAGGTAATAGAAATAGAGAGAGAGAGAGAGAGAGAGAGAGAGAGAGAGAGAGAGAGAAGGGTGGGGTGGAATTAAGCGTGAGAGATAAACAATCAAAGTATTGTCTAATGTGGATTTCTTGTGCATTATTAAGAAATACATTTCACTGCAGTACAAAGCAAAGCGATATCATATTTTGTTGCTAGGGTTTGATTATTATATTTATTTAGCTTTCAATATCGGCATGGTGTAATTGAAGTTTACATTCATCTGTATATTCAAGCGATCGAAAGATGAAATTAGAGTTCCTGTTTTCCTTGTTGTTCGTGTTTATGGAAGTCGTTCTCATATAAGATTTGATCCCTTACCTCCAGTTGGTGTGGGAGGCCGTCTTGGAATAATATCATCTATCTTGTTCCCTGTCACGAATGGAGTTCTAAAGATAAGGAAAAGAACAAAAGGAGAAAATCATATAAATATATATATTTTTTTTATAACAAAACTCGCAGTACAGCTGCAGATGTACATCAAGGTAATGCTTGGTCAACTTCTTTGAAGTATGTATGAACATCTTTGCTTTTAATACATTTCTCTTCCTGCAATGTAGCTCTTGACGTCTCAAGAAACTACTTCCAAACCATCCACAAAATAGAGAAAAAAAGAAAAGGGTTTGAAGGTTTATCAAATAGTATTTCTACTTTCTAATGAACCGAAGAAATACCAATAGGCGTTTATTTAACGAGAAATTTATGTTTACAAATATAATTTCATGAAATCGCACACAACGAGAAATGACATTTCATCGGCATGATACTAATTTCCATATCCTCTCTAATGATTTAAAGACATAACATTGTGATATACAGTCAATATCAACATTAGCAATTGCCCCATTCTGTAAGCGATATGCATTTGTGACAGTGTCCACATTACATCATAGCAGGAGTATGAGATCCTTACGTGGTAGGCATGGCGGGGGTAGTGGTAGGCGGGATGATGTTGCAGACTGCGTTGCACTGTCCGACACAGTACTCCCTCAGTAGATATGCCTCAGCTGGGTTAGACCCCTCCCACACCTTAAGGGCGTAGCCCGTTCCTGAAGGGTCGGTGTCGTTCTTGAAGAAGATTAAAGGGTTAGTGCGGTCCCACTCGCAGTTTTTAAAGTTGGAGTTTCTAGTGCGTCCAACAACGGCTGTCTCCGGGTCATCCGCACACGTGTCGTATGCTGTGGATGAAGACAAGATAATATATGACTTGAATTATAAGGATTTGTTCATAACAGGGATGTGCAATTTCAATACTTCAAATTTCTACAAAATTTGTTTCACTATATACGTGCATCTTTTTGTTCACACGTTTACATACTTTATATCCCTCTTGTGACATTATAGATAAAACTACTACATATACTACCATACACGGTATTTATCCATGGTCAACTGCCTGTTAGGTTATAGACTGCCCACTTTCCGTTGAAACCTTGAATCACGGTAAAGGACAGAATCCCCCCCCCCCCCACCCCACACACACACACATACACGCCTCGCTGTGGGACTGCCTACTTACCGTTGAAACCTTGAATCACGGGGCAAAAGAGAACAGCACTCGAAATGTCCGACACATCAACCGGCTGACCAGTGCACTCACACCACCCAATGCAAGATATGCTGCAGAAAATATAAACAAAAATGAAAACATATATTCAAATAATCGTTCAATTCAATTCAATTCAAGGTTTATTAAAAATCATCTCCGCAGCCATGCAGCTGAATTGCGACAATTTAAAAACAAATATACATACAACATATGAAATAAGACGAATATCCTCTGCAAGTATAAATGTTTAAAAAATTCTTATAAATGGTATGAAAACTATAAAAGATAATTATACATTAAACAGATTGTAAGTTTCTTTAAAATGCATTGTAAATTTACTGTACGACAATAAGATGTGAACATGTGAATTAAACAAAAATCGTACCGACTTGGTGGGTTTCTTGGTTTCTTAGTTATTCATATTTAATCCAGAAACATGTGAATTAAACAAAAGGAAACCATTCATGATATCGTCTGCAGAAAGGCTTGATTAAAATCAATTGATGGTCTCTAGTCACAAAACCTGTAGTCATGTGTATACAAGGGAGTAATTGTTACTAAATTAGAACACAATAGTTATTATTACGACAATGCGTAGCGTGAATTTAACACACATGTGCCAACATCTGTACCTTATTTCATAGTCAATCGATTCTTATTGTGTTAGTTAAGATCTGGGCGTACATTGAACTTACGTTGCTACAGTATATTTCAGGGCGTGTGAGTTCACACCTCCTTGGAATAAAAAGAGGTTCGTGCTATGCCGTTATACTAGATGCCTATTGTTAGTATTGCATTGATAGAAAATAGTGTTATGAATTTCATACGAACTACCAATATTACCCGCATTTCTTGGAAGCCGATGAAATATGTGTGCACGTGTCATTTTGCATGATTTATTATATGTACGTATCTATTTATTCATCTCGAGTGCTATGTTAATAACCCTTTGCAGTTTACAGGACAGACATTGGCCTTTTATGAGAGTGTAGTTTACCCTGGGAAGATACTTGCGCTAAATCAGTCACGTGAGAGAGAGAGAGAGAGAGAGAGAGAGAGAGAGAGAGAGAGAGAGAGAAGAGAGAGAAAGAGAGAGAGAGAGAGAGAGAGAGAGAGAGAGAGAGAGAAAGAGACGAGTGGCCCTTGTTTCCCCGGTGATTCCCCCTGGTTTCCAGGAAGCAAGACAATGGAATCCCTTCTGCTTTCCGCGTTTAACCCAGATGAGAGATGATGCTAGCCAAGTCCAACAACAAATCGATTCCCCCAGCTCTCCCCATAACACGCACACGCTAGACGCAGGTTTGACACGTCATGGAAAGTCTTTCACTCCAGACCCTCAGTAAAGATCGCAGTCTCTCTCTCTCTCTCTCTCTCTCTCTCTCTCTCTCTCTCTCTCTCTCTCTCTATTGTCATCCCTCTCCCACCCCTCTATTCCCTTCTCCCATTACCAGATGACGACCGAGGTGCAACTAAATAAAGACTTCTATCTCCTTTCAATTGTATCGAAATCAAAAACGGCTCTCGTGATGAAAATGTAATAATTTACTATATACATAAAATTACACTTGCTTTCAAAAGAGAGGGAGAATTAGTTTGTGATGAATATGACAACAATTGCATTATTGGCTGGGAAAAGGGGAAAATCTTCGAAAAGATGAAAGCACAGCAAAGGCTAAAAATGGAAATCGGTATCTTGTTGGCAGATGTGTCTCCTGGCTTGTTTCAGCAGACTACGATCAGAAGCTGGGAAACCCCGATTCTTCACTCCACAATACGAAAAGGACAACGCAAAAATGCGCGTGGTCAGAAATAGAAGCGCCCCTCTGATTGGCTGCCGATGACGTAATACCTGGCGCCACAGAAAAGCATGTTAATACGCACATATGATCTACTGGAGATAGCACTCAATCTGATGAAAGTGGCTCAACATCGCCACGGGCAGAATTCGTACATTCCACACATTTCAACTTCCAGCTCATTCGTATTCTAAATATAGGCCTAATTCGTCAAGTAGAATCCCGAGCCTACGGATCGGTACGCCATTTCATGCCATACATCATTCCGTATCCCAACTCTGATGGGATGAATGCAAGCTAAATAGGATACGCAGCACTTTTGATTTGGCTGAATTCAGAAACGTATGTCCCACACTCATGATATACTACAACCGCTAGAGACACGTTATATTACTCATACACACGCATAGTATACAGTATCTACGCCTTTATATTGAGCTCACATATCAGTGATATGGGTAATAATATTTCACGATATGGTTTATGACATTTTTTATGCAGTGCGCATTTTCCTATCGGCTGGAAGATAAAACATTTATAACGTTTTGACGGATCGTTGTGTTTCGGATGCATTTTACGCAATTCCATTATATGATGATGCGATACATCTTATTTCAAATCAGCTACCGCTGGTTGAATGTGTACGTGTCTCTGTGACCTCCCTGGTCTAACAGGTACAATTTCAGTCTTCCTAAATGACTCGAAGGCCTGCTTTTCAATTAAATTCCTCCTCCCATCGTCACCCTGGCGGGGAAATATGTGGCCTTCGTCGGTATGCCCATTACCTGACATTATCACGACGAGTAGCGAGCAGTCAGTTTTGGCGCCACCGTACATGCATGGCTACCACTGCGTGCTACCCCAGATAGTAGGGGATGACGTCATGGCATAGAAAGGGGGATTACCATGAGTCATTTCCAGCTCGATTTCGCAATTCCTGCATCCACAGCTGAAAGTAACTTGATTACACTTTCACGCAGCAGTGAGCCCGGGGATGGGAATCTATGCACTAATTTGCATTATCACGATACATGACTAATTGTCATTTGCTATCTGTACAACGTCAACAGTGCAAACAGATGCATGAAATTCAGGCGCAACTAACACAACACTATGAAATAGGATATGGCATGTAACACGTGCAAGTTGAGATAAACAATAACAATTGAGACAACAAATTTCACTGCAAACTACATCTTAGATATTACATTGCATAACGACGGATTAAATAGAATTGCCAAAAGTATTTGAAAATACGATTGACGGGCTTAACATGCTAAACAAATCATGCAATCAACATGATCAAGCTAGATATAATTCTAGTGTATTTTGAGCTCGCACATTAACGTAAAGCATTATTTAACACTCTATCCATATTGCCACATCGTACCAGATATTCTCAGAAAGATATTTCCGGAAAGAAGATGTCATTCTTTTGAACCACGAGTTGAAAAAATACAACATTAATGCATGCGCTTTAGAAACGACTGACTGTTTAACTTGGCTGGCAGAATAAATATTTTTTAATGTCAGAGTAGTGCACGCATACCGGTATGCCCTGATAAGAAGGGTATTCTGGACATGTTTATTTTCTCTACCGGCACGGCCGCCCTTCATTCTTGTTTATCTCTCCACCCACTTCATCCTCCCGAGAGCTCATGACAACCTCCAGCGGGCAGATCTTTCTGCCCATCACACCGCATCGCATCCGCACAGCTGGCGCCATCCACACCCATGGGCATCTATGCTAATCAACCACCTTCGATCATCCCTCTCCCTCTGAAGGGGTTTGTAGGCCGCGCATGAGCGGGTCACGATCAGGAGCATTTGTAGGTCACTTGTTTTGGGGTCAAATTGGTCAAGAACCTAATGTTTACTCAAAATACACTGCACGTATGAGGTTGTCACTGTGTCAGCCAGTTTGTACTTTTGTCTGCCTCCGGTAATATCCCCCGCAAGCTCTTTCTCTTGCTTGTATCATCATCATTATCATGATTTTTATAATAAGGTTGATGACGATTGGGTGAATCATATAACGATGCTATCTGAAATTAAAGATACATGTTTAAAGTCACAAACATTTACACCTTAGCACATTTCTAATGGAGAGGGCTGGTGGCCTTTGTTTACAAGTGCTAAACCGTGCTTCAATCATGGCTTGTCAATAGCCAGCTCATCAACTCGTTGTTGAGACTCGATTTATCTGTGAGGATAGCATTATCTGTCTCACTCCCCCCCCCCCCCCCCAACGCCCAACACTTCCCCGAAACCCATCGGCACGGGTTAGGCCATTTCCTGACCTATTTAATCTGACCTAGTCTTTCTGACCTAGTTTTTTTGCCATTCATTTTGTACACGAGGCAGTTTTCATGAGACGGCCTCTGTTATTGGCTACTGTACTAATGAATATTCAAGACGATGGTATGGCTTGTCGAACGTCGCGCCGGCCAAAGAGGCGGCCATCGCCAGGAGCTGGTGAGCTGGAGGCGCGCTAGTCCACGCGGGAATTGCCGGCGCCGGACTGCTCCACTACAGAAAAAGGGGACGGTGCTCTCAAAAAGAAAATATAATGTAAAAAACACTGGATTTTTGTTGGACAATAAGATAAAAGTGAATTTGTTTATCCTTGTTGTATTATTGAAGAATACATCATCTCATGAAAATGTTATTGAATGATTGAATAAGGAATATTTTTGGTAGAAATTTATTATGCACCCCTATCAAACAGTCGATGACTCCAATATTTTTTTCTCTAGCGAGATTTGGGGAAAAAGAGACGGGAGCTAGATTCCATTTTGCTCTAGGGGATTTAGAGCATCATGTCGGGAGGGACAGATAAAAAAATAATAAATAGTCTAATAAAACCTAGCAAACATGAAATAATTATAACACAAACACATATCTATTTACTCAACTTTTTATCACAACATGGCATTTGTGCACAGTAATAGGTTTTCTAGTGTTCTTATATCAACTCATTACCCACATACAATGGTACAAAGGAACAGCTGATATCGGCATGAGCGTGCTCTCGCAGGCTGTGGCCGATTGCAGAGAGCAAGGATTTCTCTCTCAGCTGTGAAAAGCTCTGGCGTCTATGAGCTAGCGTGTAAAAAAAAAATGCGCCTCCTGGCCGCCTCTTTGGGCGCGCCGGCGCGAATGTTCGAAAAAATTGCGCCTCCTGGCCGCCTCTTTGGGCGCGCCGGCGCGAATGTTCGAAAAAATTGCGCCTCCTGGCCGCCTCTTTGGCCGCGCCGGCGCGAATGTTCGACAAACCATACCATAGTCTTGAATATTCATTAGCACAGTAGCCAATAACAGAGGCCGTACTGAGTGAATGGCAAAAAAACTGGGTCAGAAAGACTAGGTCAGAAAGACTAGGTCAGGAAATGGCCTAACCCCATCGGCACGCAGATGAGCCGATGAGGGAGTCACAAGATCGGTACCTGCTCATTAGATTCTTGTTTCACCACACCAGAGACTGCGGAAATTGATGTGTTTACCACGTTTTTGCGCAAATGAAATTACGGTCATTTGAATGAAGAGAGCATGCACGATGATGAGAGATGTATCTTCGTTTGACCAAGGATCCTTGGTTGGTTTGACGGAGGGTATATGCAGCGTGATGCAAAGCAGACGGAAATACACTCATGATATACGGTTGGGTGAAAGCAGAAAGCACATCTTTACAGTCTCAATGGATCTATTACTTTGGTTTACTCTCCTGGGATAAAAAAGAACAGTGAATCTCACCCCTTCAGAGTTATGTACATATTCCTATAACATGCAAGTAAGGCTAAATATTTTTATAGTTAAAGCCTACATCGGAAACCATACAATAAATCAACATGTATTATGTTATCACGGCTGAAAAGTTCCATGACTATCATCAATTATAATAAATTAGATTTAAATTATCCTCAAATATGGTTTAATACTATGATTAATGCTATTATTATTATTACTATTATTTTTGAAGAAAGCCCGCTAAGGTTTTATGCTCTGTGCTGTAGATTTCGTTCGCAGTACAGGTCATCTGACAAAACGTCTCGATGCCCTAAAACGAATTAAATCAGGTAACCATGTAACCTAATTCGTTCCTAAATTGCCTTGATGAGAACGAATTTAGAATAAATGAGTTTTCCCCAGACAACTCGACACAACTCAACTCAATTGTAACATCTTGATCTAGTTCAATTATTCATTAACGGCAAAGATACACATATCTTTTATGTTGGATATCACGACTGAATTTGCAACAAACATTAACATGGTTATGATGCAAACGATTTAAGTCTTCTGTTTTGATAAATTTACGATGTTCCTGCTTCCGTGTTGACCGCACCAATCCTCAAAAGAGAGATGATGACTGCCACAATTTATGAAGAAAAAAAAAGTCGTCAAAGATTATCTAGGTTAAGAAATGTCAGAGCGGCCATGTGTGGCACTAACAAATATAATAGAATAGGATATGGCCTACGTGCAGAAATCTATGGGTATCACATGAAGCTAAAGTATCCCTTTAAATAGTCGGATGCTTGGTGTTTCTTCCTAGTGAACGATGGAACGCGATCAATTTACCTTCGCTTCCTCCCACTAATGAGAGAAACATGGCTGTGCTTTCCTAAAGCCACTACCATAATTGTAGGGAGAGAGTTGATGGAGGAAGGGGAGGCCTAATGTCAAGTAGTGTGGAGGGAGCGGATTGAAAACATCCATTCAATGTTCACAATACATACATGAGGGCTGGTATTATCGCTACTTTTTAAAGAAACTGTCACTGTGACGTATAGTGTCACGTTGAAGCAGTAGATTACAGTATTCAGACTTGCTCTTGAAGGTAAACATAACAGGAAGGCCCTCAGACATTCGCTGAGACATTTTATAAACACGAACACGGAACCGCATCGAGCTCTGGAAATGCATTTATTTTGAGATACAAAATAACTAGATTTTCCAAGGTTCGTTGGGATTGTTTTGGAAGCCAGATAAAATAAATGTTCAAGCTAAATTAGGCGGATGACTGCACTGTGTGACCTGCAGTGAGGTCACGAGTGGCAGTGCGTAGGGAGAATTTCCTCTCTTCCAGCTACAGCACAGCATGGCACAGTCACGATGAATTAGTGCCAACATGGTCATGGTGTCAGCATGACAGCATGCTCATGGTTTCCCCGATAGCACGACGTCGACGAAAAGACTCCCTCCACCCGCCCCCACCGTCTCGATCTGTAGTAATCTCGTCCACCACAGGATACGCCATTGCAACAGGTAGAGTTGCCCTTTCCTTGTTTCAGTTTATCAAGAAACATTCTCCAACGATTATCATTCTTCACCTGTTAGAATCACGCAATGATGAACAGCCTTCATGTATTGGAGCCAGGCAAAGTAAAACAAGTAATCATTTAAGTATGACGACACCCCCACCCCCAAAGAGAGAGAGAGAGAGAGAGAGAGAGAGAGAGAGAGAGAGAGAGAGAGGGAGAAAGGGGTAGTGTAAAGGGGAAAAATAGAAGGAAATAAAATGGAAAGAAGTTCTTTTGTCACTCAGGTTTTTCTCAGATGAACATTTTGACAAGATTAAGTTTGATGCAGCGCGAAAGAAAGCTTCCTTAATCATGTTTTCCTCTCCACTCATCTTCCAGTAACTCACGTAATGGGAGGAACGACGTAAAGAAAATGGGCTGTGCTATCAAAAGTGCGTGACAAGAATATACAGCCACATACATTTAATCTACATACTGTTTCTCTCTGATTAAATTGAAACGGGAAACCCATTTTACAAGTAGTCCCTCGTCCTGCTGGCAAGTTCAAGCTCTTTATAGAGCGCGGTTTCTAGGAATCCGACTCCCTCCGCACCCCTACATCTCGGCAGGACTCGTTAAGTCATGATCGGTTCTGAAGATTGTGGCTAATCATTCCTCGGCGGTGATTAATGTTGACGCGTCGGGACGCTGCGTCGATAGAAGGCAACACGAGCAATACACTGTACCACGGGGTGACAGGGAAGTGAAACAATCCTCAACTCCGTAAAACAATCAACAACTGCATGGGGTGGTTCATTGACCGTACGCTCGCGCTCTTTCAGGCCTTTTCAATTTCGAAGATATGATTTGTGCTTTTTTTTTGGCGGAGAAAATTCCCCATCGTTTTATGAATCATACAGCTTATACAAAGATTCTTCGCGTTCATTAATTTGAAGGTGATATCATCAAAGCATTTCTTAAGTAATATTTCTTAATAAACCTCACAGATGACGTCTTCATTTCGTTTCTACGCTGACAAAAGCGCGAGGAGCAATAATTAAGAGCGATGAAACATTGGTTTCGCAATAGACGCCCTGCTTTGATGACTATATTAACCCATTGTATGCGATAGACATGCTACATATTTGTAAGACCACAGATGTAACATAGGGGTCAACCGACTCCCGCTCACAATGGGTTACCAGAGTGACCCAGCCTTCTTGGGTCATCTGACATCACCATCGCTGTGCCTCGAGTCATCTCGGAAGGGGCGTCAGCCCAAGTATTGCGGTGGGCCCCTGATTGGTCTTAGCATGTGGTGGAATCTACTAGAAAGTGGTTTGTCCTTAGCCTGCAGTCACGGCATCCTTTGGCGCTTCAAGGCTGCCATGCAACATGTTTCTCTTTCTGTGATGTTTACTCAGGGTCAAAGCTCGTCTTCCAGTTTGTACTTGTGCATTTATCCATCCACCCATGCATCCATCTATATTTTGTCTTGTCAAAGACTGACATTGATTGTCATTTCTCTCCACTTCTTTCTATCTATTGTCATCAATTTCACAGCAGGGAATTAAATGGTATCTTTTTACGGAGCCTAGGGCATTATGGGAAATAATTGTTTATCCATCGATCAATCTGATTTATACATAATGCATTCACCAATGCTTTACACAACATAATGAATAAATAGTCTTAAGACCCTTGCCATTATTATAAGGTTTAGTGCCGATATCTCAAAGCAAGTACAACATTATACCGCTGTAGTCTGTAAGAGATAACAAATGCAGTGGGTGTACGTTTATCTAAACTCCAATATAGGCCTAGATAGCATTACGCTCAGTATCTTTCCAGGCCAGTACATAGTATTTATTTATCTTTGCTTTGTACAATATTTGTACACCCTACCGCATCCCATAATAACGATGTACCGCAATGACTTCTGCAATTTGCCTGGTACTCATTCCATAGGTCAATGCCCTCAACAAAACAACCCTCACAACAAATTCCCATAGTGGAACAAACTACATGTTATCATCCACATCAGATCGTACTAATATGTATAGTAGAACGATATTAAGTGGTATAACTATGACTGTGACTATATTACATGCATACGCGGTTGTGTCACGTTCACCGGGATGTTACAACATGACATGCAGATTATTATACAGTAGTCACAGGCATGGCAGTCTAATATTCTCTTATAACCGTTACTGAGCATACGGGGTTGCATATCCTAAGCATATATGAATATGATGTACAGCTCATCCATACCAGGTTGAAGGACAGGCGTAGTAATGGTCGATTATGTCAATCTCCTACCAAACATATAACCAAATATATGAGAAGCAGTGTACATGTGAATTATCACAAACACAGCAGACCAGCGATAGAGCAACAGACCAACGATACTGGATCCTTTTGCACGACTGTCAGAAGCGTGTAGAACTACAGGTAGTGTTATGAAATTTGAGCATTCAATAAAATTAATTGCACGCTGTATGGTAATTTCTTTTTATGTACACGCATCATGTTGGCACTGGGACTTGAGTTGAACGATATCCCATGTGTACGTCAAAATTTGCCTACAAACCTACAAGAGGGTGATAAAATCAAGGACAAGATGATGAATGTATGCCAGTTTCTTCTGCGCTGTTGCCTAGCATTCTCGTTACGCTGACTAGTATTGAGTCTGTCGTCACGCAGAATGCCTTCACCTGCGTCCGCCATCACGTATAACGTCACGTGGTCACAGTGGCGTCTCCAGACGTAGGCAGACAGACAATACAGGGATCACTTCTACGTAAAAGTTGTCTGCACGTGGTGGTATGGACTGGCTTCCACGCTGTTAGATATTTCTGATCCAGAGTGACCAATTGAGTCTGGTACTCTGAGACTAGTCACTTTATCATTCTAATCCTTACTCAGTCTGGCATGTCCTGAGAAGGAATTGAGATATATTAGTCTACTGCAGCCAGACCCCTTTATTGACTAGTTTTGTTTAGAAATGCTCAACAGTCTGGAAGACAGGCTAAAAGAACACATAATCGCTCCTGGAGTCAGCAGCGGGCTGCACGCACACACAATGGGGAGGCACACGCTTGGTTAATGAACCACCAACTCGACTTTACATCGGTGGAAACTGTAAAATCTGTAGTTTCATAGCTACGATATACATGTATAATGATATTACTACAGCTGATATCGCAGCTCGACAGGACTTAGGTGTTTAGGATGTGTTTAGGCACATCGAGAGGAATTTGTATTGCGGTATATACCATCAATGTACGATTCATGACGTGGATAATTATTTTCCATCAAATGTTAGATTTTCACATCAAAATTATAAAAACATCAAATTTGAAGAAAACTGATTAAAAACCTTTCAGAACTATTCCACCATGTCCACACGTCACATCACGTCACTATTGCGAAAGCAATAGTAGAAATCGGATGTGTGTGTATGTATGTGTATGTGTATGTGTGTGTGTGCACTTGGGGGATACGTGGGGGACATTGTGGTTTGATGGAGCTACTTCTGTAAATTACTCGCCATGAACACACAGCTAGGCCCAGTACACGCATGTATGCATAACTGGCGTACCATGACTGATGGATACATACATGTAGTTGTGCTTTGATGAAACCTTGGTAGTCAGGCAAGGAGTCTGAGTACGTAAGACTAGTTAATACCAGTGATATCGTGCATGCATCCAAATAGACAAGAGTAATATTATAGTCTGATCTTACCAGACATTAATCATGTTATGAACAGCGTGCCAACATTGTATGAGTCTAGAGCCTACATACTAGGCTGACAGCACCATTGCAACCTTGATGTTCAGTTCAGTTCTGGTTGGTTGGTGGGGACCCATGGTTGCAACCGACGCGGTTCACCTGCACTTCTCCACAGCAGGCAAATCGCTAAACTAGCCTGGCTCCCAGGCTGTTGGGCATTTCTCTACCAAACTATTCAATAACGGGGTCTGCCTGTAGTAGACTAATCATTCTCTTTTTCTTCTCCGACTCCGCACTGAGAAAAGAGGAGAATGGTACAGTGACTAGTCTTCAGTTTGGATCAGAAATATCCAACCGCCTGGAAGCCAGGCTAAGCTTAACATGATTTACTGAGGTGAGACAAGCGCCTGCGAGCCTTGTTCAAAGGCTAAGCGCTTGTCTGCAGCTTGGCACGGACGGGTCGTTACCTGCAGCTATATATCACCAGTTTTCCGAATCGTACTTGAAACTTGGCTGTGAAGATTGATATCTTCCAAGAACCTACTAATGAAGTTGTCATTTCTAATCAGATTTCTTTGAAGGTTATGTGATCACAAAACACATGTCACGTCTTAGGTGGGTTTCAGAATTCATGGAATATCCGTTAATCATTTCAATGAACTTTAAAGCAAATACATGTATAAGTAGTGTTGTTAAAGCTGAAATAAAAATTGTCAAACTTTCTGTTCTAGTTATTCGACCTCGTATTGACGTTTCTTCCTTTCTCTTCCCTAATATGGTCATCCTTTCACCAAACAAATAGAAACCAGGAAACAGTATGTATTACAGATACGCACGTTAACCCTATCGCAATCGTATAGACAAGGACATTGACACATCTAACCCACACCTTCAACCAAGCAGGCACAGAAGTGCCATTATCAAAAGAAATATATCGAAAGCGCGGGTGACTTTCCCCTAGTTCCTATGAAGTCAATGTTTAAACCAGTCCTGGGCTACCTGCGACTTTGATAGCATTAAAAACAGGATGGAATAGTCACTTTTCTTTGTTGGTGGGACACTTTCAACCGGAAGCCAGAAAGAGACAAAACTTAGATGATTTCTCCAGTCCCCATAAGTTAATAGTCCAGCTAGAACCACTCTGTCTACAGTCGAGGTGACAGGTGTATGTAATGTACAGGACAATTCCCAATAACCTCAAAGGATTCTTCACTCAAATACAATTGTGTCGTAGGTGTTGACTATTATAATCTGAAGTCAATCATACTCATGTGCCGCTTCCCTGAACACGTTTGGTATTTACCTACCTTGGATAAAGCAAACACGAGCCCTCTCTCATGAAGTTAGAATAAGGTTATGAAAGTATGTCGTATTTATATTGTTAGTCAGTCAATTGCAGTTGACAGCAGTTAAGTCATATTTGTGTGTTTATGTCCTTCGTTTAAAAAGTATTTTACATGAAAGTGTTTACTTTAAAAAGTACAAACAGGGACTTTGCACTATTTCGAGGTTTCTGGTCAAAGAGTGGGAAGTAGCTATGTCGGGTAGATATAACTTATAAGAGGGCAGCAACATATTCATGTTAACAATATTGTCAATTTGCTTTATTATAAGCATGGGTTTATTATGTTTTAGACGAACGGAAACATAAACAGAATCTTAAATTTTTCCCGCCATGTTGCAAAAAACGTACTTCTACGCTATCAATCCCGTCATATACTTACTTTTGGTTGTTTTTTGTTAAAAGAAATGCACAAAATAATTGTCATTTATTTGTTTGATTATGATTTTGCCCAAAGTTAAAAGCATCACATTCCCAAGTGAGGACGCATGCCCTAATTATGTATTAAGACGATATTAATGCTCGTTAGCTGCCCAGTGACACCGACACCATTCCAGGCATCAAAATGTTGACTGGTTCAACCAAGGCCTGTTTAACATACGTGTGTGATTCGCGAGAAAATGACTGCCTGGTCTTGACGGCCAATGTTTAGGCGTACCTCGGGTAAAAATCATTGGGTGTGATTAATTTCAATCATCTATGCATGCTCTTAGATGTTAGTCATCAACACTTTGCCCCCCCCCCCCCCCCTGTTAAGTTTAATTTTCTGTCCGCCAGTTCTACCTTCAACCTGCTGAGTGATGGGCTCATACAGTTACGTGTGGAAATCATTATTGTCTAACGCCGATTTTTCACTTAACCATTTTTACTGTACAAGATAGTCTATGATGAAGAGGATCATCGCCCTACGAAAAAAAAAACCGTGACGGTGCAACATTTTGGAATAGCATGCAGCTTTAAACATAATTGTATATCATTGATCCTCCTTCCCCATACGTTAATATAACAAAATGATGATGTGTACTACCTTGGTGCTAAAACCTCAACCCCGCCTCGTCAATCTCTCCGCCAAGGTAACATTCACTAGATTAATCCGCTGCCAATGTGACGCCACAATTTATCCTCAGTCTTTAATTGACTCGCGCGAGACTGTCCTCTATACAGTAACGAGGCGAACCCGTACGAAAACATCTAGATCATGTAGATGACGTGGGCATGTGGTCTGCTTTATAGCCGAAGAAATCGGTTCCAGAGGAAGAATTGTATCAAGGCGTAATGTTGACTTAATTTCGCTATGAATGTCATCCCTGGACGTCATAAACATAATTCACTTCATATATACATACCAGCTGATTACTCTGTTTCGCCATGTATGGCCTTGTATTGGTTTACCATTACCACAGACTTTACCGCTCGTCAAGCTCGCCATAATAAAAGAACAATGCACACATTCAGTCATGGTCGTGATAGTAAGATCCAACCGTACCATGATACACATAACACCAAAATGAAAGTCATTGATGTTAATTTTTCTAAAAATCTAGAGTTTAATTGGCCTACATATCGTCATTGTGTCTTCGTACGATGTACACGCAATGTAATAATTTTCTCTTGAAACTGTTAAGGCTTAAGACAAAGACCTATTCGTATAGGAGCATTTTGACAGAACTTGCATTACAAATGATCAATATTGTCAAATGATTAAATAGTTACAATAATGATGGAAAATTAAATCTGACGTATGTGCACGTATATTAATATTACCGGTGTGACCACTTCAGTCTTCAGTAATTATTATCTTTCATTATATTATGATGATGTCATCAACATTGGTAAGTACAACACATGGAATTCCAGCTTTCGTCTGAAAAAGGTTAAAGAAATGTCTTCTTGGTTGTACTTAATTTCAATGACTTACAAAATAGGATATTTTCGACGTCCACCTTGTCGTGCTTACAAAACAAATATCCTGAATGTTACTTAACAATAACAATCTCACACTTCCGATGAGTTTCACGATAAAATTGCACTAGTCCTTAAAAGGAGCGTTGGATTATTCTTATGCAATAGCTGTGAAAAGAGCTAGTCGGAGAGCGAGTGAGAAACGAACGACAGAAGATAGAGTGGAGAGGGTAAGAGCCAGGGTTTCCTTTCGGAGAGTTTAACCCTCGCACTTGATATCCCATCATAAAGATGGTGGAAAGAAACCATCTACGATGTCCACTCACTTCATTCATAAGACTAAAAATTACGACTTGTGTTCTTTAAATTATATGCCCACCCTCTCTCCCTTTTCATTCCCACTTCGTTGAATAACTGGAAAATGCGGCCTGAGTAACTTCCTCTCGCGTAAGATAGCGTGACAGCCGAAAAGGATCTAACAAGTGACGTCATGGACGTATAGACGTACTGGTCAGGGTGTTGACCAGAGTTCTGACCATTACTGACGACACATAAGTACAAGAAAGGGCATTTGATTCAACAGGATCTCGCCCAACCGTGCACAGCAGTTTAAATTGCCTATTACTATTCAGATAAAGAACAATCCACCTTTCGTGGTTAGATCTTACGTATTCTGATCGCTACTCTTGGTAACCGCTTAAGTTCAGGTGATCGGAGGTAATTATTTTATATTACTCAATATCCTCTCGTTCTCAATTACTTATCGCATTTATTCGAACTTGATTTGACATCGAACTGACAATGAAGTGAACTGACTGACAGCTTGTCATTGCCTCAGCCATGCATATTTTAATCATATCCTTCAGATTAAATACTGCTAGAGATTCCCTGATTAATCGTCCGGAGACCACTTCGCCTGTATAAAGAATCACGTGGATGAGGCATCGATCACTTTTCATACATTGTCTATGGTATTCGGTTGCCCTCTCAATAAATCCACTCCCTCTAGATCACTGTGCAATGCTACTTTTCTTTTGATATGAATATATTTATTTAAAAGTAAATAAAATATCGTATTGTTTATCTAACTAACGTATCTTACCATCTTTTATCAGTTTATGAAATATGTAATATTGTCCTGATAATTTGTCCTGATGAAGTCTTCATGGAATATCACCTTTTTAAACACAGTCTTTCTGTAGGACAGTAATAATCGGTTCAGGTATTATATTGTTATGATTATGTTCTGAGGAAATATAATATTTAATAGCACGGGCAATGCACCTTACTTATATTTGTTATGTATTGATGCGTATGGATTTATCAGCGTATATGTTTGCTTCTAGACAAAACAAAAAACAAATATGCTCGATAAGTTTTACAGTTTTGTGCTAAAAACAAATCCTGAACAGGATCACTCGAAATTTTGGAACAACGACGTGACCATTAATCAGATTATTATCATGCTTACCAAACGATGAAACACAGTGGGCTGAGAGCTACAGGATACTACTGGAGCGCAGATAATAATGCGATAGCTGATTGAGATTACCTCGTGCGATATCGATGAGATTTCTCCTTGATACTGCTCATCAGGACAATCAATAGCAGGTTTATAGCCCATGGGAAACAATGCAACGTCTATTTTTCGAGTATGACGAACGGAACTCCCAAGTTTAAGGGCACGCGCTGGGTGAAATCCTCGTTCTGACCGCAGTGACGATCAAGAGGACTTATCAGAAGGAAATATGTGACTACCAAAAGTCTACTACTGACTGGTCTGACCCTAAACAAACAGCGCTGTTAAATCAATGAAAACACGATCAAAGTGGAAGACATGCTGAATATCTTGGAAACAGTAACATACCACGTTGTGAAAGGCATAATATGAAGACTTTCAAATGATATAACCACATTTATTTTTTTATGATTGCGTCATCAATTCAATTCAATTCAATTAACACGAGCATTTCCATATACAGTCAGTACTTTTGTCCTTGATCATGTTAGTGACCAGAATTTGACAACTCAAACAAACGTGGTAGTCAAGGTAATTTATGATTTGTTTTTAAACAATCTACCTAATCAATG
Organism: Arbacia lixula; assembly: GCA_963669155.1. Taxonomy (NCBI): domain Eukaryota; kingdom Metazoa; phylum Echinodermata; class Echinoidea; order Arbacioida; family Arbaciidae; genus Arbacia; species Arbacia lixula. The sequence continues at coordinate 5,692,451 of OZ022576.1, forward strand.
TCAATGGAAATTGAAATCCCTTTCCTGCGAATATCATTTTGAAAGATACTACTTTTCGTAAGTGTTTTTTTTTTTATTATTTAACCATGAAATGTTTTGTATTATTTAACCATGAAATATCTTCAAGAGAAAGATGGAATTGTTTACTTGTTAAAACGAGCATCGACGAAATGAAAACAGGTGTATTAGTGGGAGTAAAAGTTGATAATCATAGACTAAACAATGGAACGCATAAGTTGAAAGATAATTCTTGTCAATTCATTTAGAATGACTGGAAAAGACCAATATATTACTCACAATGTAAGCGGCATGTTATTCACACACGGATTTGATTTTTGTCTTCAAAGCAAGACCTGTCATGCTGGTCCCAACATCAACACCGCATAATGCACATATTACTAATCAAAATGACTAAATTGTAACGCAAAAGAGCGCTCTTAATTAGGTGCATGTTATTTGATTAAGCAAGCTTAGAATTTGATAGGTCATTTATTTGTATTAGAGGATATCCCCGGAAGTTTGGAATATCTGCGTGATCTCCAAACATGCCAGAGGGTAATCGGAATCCCGCAATATCCTTCCGCCATCAAAATCCTGCCAGCAAATCGCCGGAAGCAATGTTGATACGGATAATAAGCATAAAGGCGGCAACTACAGGATAATTTTATACGATCCTCACGAAAGGAAAAGAAAAGAAAAGAAAAGCGTACAGACATAAAAATCTTGAGAAAAGAAATCCCCATGCAATTACCATAATCTGTTGTATGTTTGTTTTGTTTATATTTCCGTTAATTAATAATAAAAAGTGGTAATAGCATATTGCCACTGCTCTTCAACTGTGTCCTTTATTTGCCACGGGGATCTATTAAATAAATTTAAAACAATGTCATATAAGCTTCCTTTTCCCTCATTTTGTTAATAGTTCTCTGAAGAGGGTATCTAAATTTTGTTCCCATAATTAGATTCCCACACCTCCTGATTGCGGTGTATTGTTTTGAAATCCGTGTCATTAAACCGTACATCTAAACAATGGGACATAAAGTGACTTTATGGTGGGAAATTCAATGAAAGGCCTATACGTATGTGTACCCGAGCGTTGATTGCGCCTAATAAATACTATGTGAAAACAACGATTTCATCGCATTTTAAGTAATACAGAGGTCATTAGAATAAACTTGTGTGCTTTCATAAGATACTTAAATCTATCCTGGCTTCCGGGCTATTTGACACGGGTACTCTAATTATCACTAGCCTTCATTTGGGCCTGGTGCTACCAAGACTACTTCTCTTCGTCTCTCAGTATGCCTCAAATCGGTGAATAATTAAAGAGTTGTTAGGCTATTTCAGACAGACGTGTTTATTGCAGAGTTTGGATTAGAAATGTCCAAAAGTCTGGAAGCCAGTCGATCATAAATAATCTACACATTCCCTTAAAATATGTTTTTTTTTTTATTATTTCATCCCATCCTGAACAAAAAATAGGCTAGCCCAACATTTTCACGAAATTAGGACAAAATCGAATGTTCTTATTTTGATATTTCCACTGACACTACTCCCTCAGGATATGGAAAAATGTGTCGAGGCCTACCATCATGTACCCATTAGGCCTCTTCCACGTCTTCTTTAGCATACTGAGACAGACCAATTATTATTCCTGGCACCCTGCCCTCCGCGTCCCCCCCCCCCCCCACATTCACCTACACATAATATATATAGTTCTTACGGACCCCCCCCCCCCCACACACACACATACACACACACACACACACACACACACACACACACACACACATAATACATACATGCATACTAATGCGCAAATGCACGTGCACAAAAAGTAAGCACACACACGAGCGCACACATTCATGATATACACGCACAAACACTCAATCTTAGATACGCTCACAACCATGGCAACATAATACATACACATACACTGTATCACCAACTACTACATATCATATGAATGGTAATAATCAAACAGACGAACAAATCCAATCATGTTCCACTATACATGACATATAGTCCGATTTTAAGTACACGCTGAGGAGTAACGGTCAAACCTATCCCGGTATGTGTTTATTATCTTTGCCTTCAGCTTTTCGTACGTCTTTCTTTCCTTTTTGCAGTGACTAATTCAAACCCATTCAGCCATTCGCAATTTGTGTAAGGCCTAAAAGAAGTTCAAAAGGTGGTGCTTTATCTCGGCAACGTCAAGGGTAGGGCTTGTGGTTTGAATCAATGGGACTTCACTTGCCTCTCCCCAGGGAGAACCTTTTCTTCGTACTCTGTCTTGTGAATCCAATGCACGGAGCGAAACAAGCACTGAATATCGTAACGCAGCGAATGAAGCACGCAAAGTATGAAGTATAGAGCTAATAAAAATGTGAACCCGTGACTGTCTTTGTTCTGACGTGGCGCAATGCATATTTTTCTTTGTAAACTTGCCCCATGGCATTGTGATCTAGACTGAATTGCGAATTGATAGCATTGTATTATTCATTCTTAATTTAAATATGTCATAATTCTTTGCTTTCTGAGATTATAAAAATAACTTTACACGTTAATATTCGTCTAAACATTAAGAGCTCTACCGACTATATCCCGTTCTTAGATTTAAAAATACAAATATGTGAGAAGATTTAATCCTGTAAGTTACGCAGCCTTTGTATGTCAGGTCCTTTCAGACATCATTGGTCACAGAAGTGGAAGTGCTCATATAGGTTATTGTTGAGGAAGAAGACTTTTCACCTTCTCAAATATAACAATCACAAGTACCCAACGTCGTTTACCGGAGAACTCTACCCAACAAATTAATTGTTTTCTTCTTTTCAAGGTAATTTTAGATGGTAATCGTTGCAAAGCAGGTGATTTAAGTCATTAGGCTTATTCGCCCCAGCAACCAAGATCAAGTAGCGCGCGGATCTAATACCACCAGTGACCATTGTACGACAGGCATTATTATTATGCGCCGTCTACCAGTACTGTTTCCGTGGCGCCACCCACAACGCACTTGCTATGCACGGGACGATGCGATGTGGACATGAGCAACGTCGAACTAGCTTATTCACCATGGTATTCCATAATCATGATAATGAATATATATACCAGTGTTGTAAACAATATAATCTATTAATTGTAATCTACTTCATTTCCGTAATGCGTATACATGGATGTATACAGTAGTACTAGTACCAGTATGAGCAGACTTACCTAAGCCTATAATATGTAATTCTACAATCATTGGTACTGCTGAGATAACAGGTAAGGAGCTCAGCAATTGGTACTCATTTATGCTTTATTTAATGGTAAAGTTTCAAAACTTACAACAGAGGTTAAGCTATAAACACAATCATAAACGGCACTACCTGGCATTTTACTTGACAGCCCTTCTTAGATAAGGAACCCTCAAATAAAGATCAAACACCGTAGAGTTATAATCATCAATAAATTGTTTCAGACACTTTTGGCCCACCACCATCAACATTCCCACGTATTTGCATAAGATGGGGGATGAAGTAAACAATTTATATAGTTTAATGATCAAAGGTTTACCACATGAATACCATGGTGTTTAAGCAGTGAACACTAAGTCTTTAAACCGAATTCGGCAACTTTACTAAACCACCATCCTGACATGTTTGTTCATTTACCAAAGATAAATTACGTGCATTCAAATCACAAATTATATTATAAGCATTTAGAAAACACCTTCAACCGAGGTCTTGGGGTAAGGGATTAGGTCAAAATTAGCTCATAATCCGATAAGTGTGGATTAGTCTATGTTCACAATTTAGGAGCATAAGCCAAGGACTTACCGAAAACATGTCTCAAATATATCACGATAATAATGACATAAATGAAATGGTATTGACAACATCAAATTAGATTTTTCTCCTGGGATCCACGATGCTACCTTAAAATTAAATTGACAATATTTATGACTTAAACATGCATTATCTTTATCAATTACGGAAAATGTATTGAAAAAAGTCGCAGTATACTTGATGACCTCAAATATTGTTCGTATCACTCGTCTACTATGTTCAAAATCTACAGGTACATGGAGTAAAGTCGTATTGTATGTAAGTATGTAATACATTGATTTTGCTTTTATTTTCTAATCCATGTTTCCTCGTCCCTTTCTCTGGCTTCTCGCTTCTCTTTAAACCGCAAAGAGGCTAATCTTGTAGGAAGCGCCATATACGAATTGAACATTATTATTGACAAGAGGCTGTGTAATGTAGACTCAGGAACACAATGTGAGATGGAAATGTAGATCACGTACAGGACAGCAAAGATCACAAGATAATGTATAGTGATAATCTGATCAGGCTCGTCTCCTATGCACAGATGCAAAGGGGTCCTTGCTGAATGAATGTACCGCAAAAACCTTCAACCAAGAAAAAACCTAAACATCTTCAAACCACTACATGTTCGGTCGACCCTTATTTAGCAGTGATAGTTGTTGAATAGTCTCTTAATGGGATCTTAGATGGAAGCACTTTGCCTGGCGCAAGATAAAGGGATGGCCTCGGTCCATTGTCTGTGGCTGTCACTCGAGCACAGCTATGAAGTATGAACATTCCCGGCATGCATTGTTCATAAGGTCATCGCTACCGCCAGTATCACGTCCCATCGCCTGGGTGAGTGAGTGGGCGCAATGGGCGAGAGTGATGTGCGTGAATCATGTTGATGTTTGGTAGAGGTTTGTTTCCTATTCCTTAACAATGCCACCCCTTCTGGTTGTTTCTTATCAATTATACAATTTACATGCTTTTGTGTTTTTCCCTTCACTTGAAATGTTCCCTCTTATGCATTTCTAAGTCGAATAATCTTTCTTCTTCTTATAGGTCATCATCACCTTCATTATCATCATTCATCAGCTTGATTTTCATTTTCCACCACTTCCGTGGTCTTATCCTTTTTCCTCTTTCTATTTTCTCCCCTCTTCCCTTCTTTCCTTTACTCCTGATTGACCCTTGCTGAATAATCCCCCTGTAAGGAATAAATACCCACTCTCGTATTTGTCATGATCAATAATCAATACTCCGTTTTATTTCAGTCTGTTGAATGAGATGTCAAGCGATAGCCTTGACGGATGACTCAATGAGCGGATTCCGTCAACTCACCTGCCAACACATGGGCTGGATGGGATGTTATTGACTCTATGACGAAGATATCTACTCGATGGATTGTATTATCATCCGTGCTTCAAGTGCGAGAATGACCATGCTTGCAGGTGTCACCATACAATGTTATCACCAAGAAATGTCAACATGAAACCGTGCCAATGATGTAAATAGGGACATGGTGGGATATTGGTATAAGATTAATGTTATCACTTTATGTGCCTGGCTTTGATGATATATACACACAATCCCCTTTTTCACATAATGAAGCACGGACTTGCAGTACGGAAGAAAAAAAGTCTTTGGCTACATTAAGTGTCGTGGGAAAATACAATAAACTGGGATGTACGTAATGTCTGTCTGCTGATTTATATTTCCGTTAATAACATTGTTCCTATGAAACAAAAAGTCAGTAAAGCGTCATGTGGACTTCCTACAAAATCGTAAAGCGATGGCCATGAAGTGTGAATGCAATGAATAGCTCTATGGGTACTTGTCTTGACAAGATATGAAACAGAATATTTCAATGCTAAAGAAACTGACTTTATTTCGAAATGTATTGCCAGTGACAATAATCATTACCATAAAGAATATATACATGCACCTTATAAATCTAAAAATATCCTCTCTAAACTTGACATAATAAAGCAGCGATATTGTGGTCTACCGAGGCGTTCTTCATTGTTTGGTTCCCCATAATATTGGCGGTTTTCTGATGACAAGACGCAAACAAAGAACGATAAATGGTGTGGTTCTTCACATAACAGAAGGTTAATCTGTTTACGTTTACAGTATGCGAAGGCATCGTTAGGTATTGCGTGTGAGACACATTTTGTTGAGTACAACGTCAACAAACAACTTCTGATGTTTTGCTTTAGAATAGTGAGATCGGTGGAAATGTCACGCTTAGTAGGGCTGAAGGAGACTAACACGGAACGGGGGTAATTAACGACTGGGATAGAGGATATCACTCCCTGTCAATATCAAGTATCATGTCTATTAATCAAACGGGTACAATCGGTATTGTTGATTATAACATCCCTCGCCAAATCTAAACCCTAACGGTAAACAATTACAGGTAAACAGAAATTGGCCGTTATCACATTTTAAATTACAAAGGAATTGAATTGCCATCACATTTAATTTGATGATTTTTCACTTCATTCCAAGTTATTTGTCTCTGGTTACTGGTAACAACTTTGCAGAATGAGTTTTGTCACAGGATTCGTTTGTGGGAAGCTAGTGTACAGACGGTATAAGGGACATGTTTTTAGATACCATGGTCCTTCCGGCTTTAGAATGCATAAAACATGCCCTGCCATGTGTTAAATAGATGAAGGTGTAATGTGGTACGGTGTCTGGTACGTAAGGAAGGATGTTGTGCAATCAAAGTGCGACAAGAGTTCAACTTTCAAGCTGGTGACAACCGACGTACTTAAGGTAATACAGCTAGCGCATTTCCTTGTTGAAACCATCACTACTCTAGTATAAGGTAAACCAGTACAAAGTGGGACGTATTCAAGTCGACTCTAACATGACTCGTGTAAATGAACATAATTACTTTTAATCCCAAAATAATTCAGGTTTGGCTAATGCTTTAGTTGCTCATCACATCAGTTGCATGATAAGTTCATTGGAAAGAAAAATGGGAGTCTAAATGCAATTACATAATGAGTGCAGTTATTGCAACCTGAGGTTTCTTTATGTTTGTTTATTTTGTAGATAAGCATTAACGTTAAAGACAAGGAAATGAAAAACGACATCCAAATTAAGGAGTATATATGAATAAAACAATGATATATTTGTACAAATGGATAAATAACTTAAGTTACCATAATGGTAATCATACATTTTATTCCCGGAATTATACTTGTTTCATTTACAGCAACTGAATGTCCGATCTATTTGTTTTCAGTTGCACTGTTTACGTTTTGTTTACACATACTGTAGATGATTTCCCACAGATCTATTCTTAAAACACGAAGTATGTTGACACCTCGTACAGTGAACTTGATTCTTTGTCAACGTTGACCCAGATCAAGCGATCTATAGGGCTTCATGATCAACTACCACAACGCATGCATTATCAATTTCAGGGATTAATAATGTAGTATAAAATGTATACGAATATATGAATGGTAAATCTAACCCTATTCATATTGTGTTGCATTTTGTAATGTTAATGCGCTTTTTGAATGAGGAGTTTCAGATACTTTTCTCCTTATTTGTCATTGCCTCTCTCGAATTTAAGAAAATTTATATCACTGATTCAAACACGTAAGGAGCTGTTTTTTAAGATAGGAGATATCTTCATTGGATAATCCTATTAAGTTTTCAGGTGACTACAATGCATCTGTACACCGTTACCAGTTATAATTCATGCAATATCAAATCCATTATGGTCTAGCGAAGTTAACCCGTTTTAAATGAACGTTTGAAGATGAAGACGTTTGAAGATGAAATCCACGACATAGGTTTGAAGGCGTAGCTTGATTGTTGATGTGTGTTCGACGCCGTCTTCTGTTATTGTGTAGAGAGCTAAGTGGGCGAGTCGCCATGCATGCGTGCATGACTTGTTACGTAACATTGGTTTAGCTTCCTGCATTAGGAGCAAGGGAGGAAGAAGGTCAAGCATTGATTGGAATTCTCTCGCCATGATGTCAGTGTTTGTATGTTGGACAGCATGTCCACGTACGCATAACATTAGCGGGGTCCTTTCTCACTGCCGCTGATAATCATCGATGATGACTGTCTTGCGCATCTCTGGCTCTGCGGGCGCGCGTTATTCAGTATTACGTTGTAACTGTATTCCACAATCGCCAGTACAGTGGGGATGGAATACGTGACAGTGGGGTCGTTAGGATTCGCATCAAGTGAAGACATGTCCCGATGTGTTCTTCTGATAAAGGAACCTACAAAATGTTCGTCGCAAGGTCAAACTAATAAACATCGGGTATTAATTCTGAGGACACAGCTACATAAACATTCTAGTCGGCTCGCTCATTCCATGTATCTTTAATGATATATATTCAAATGTATGGCCAATGTGACTCAAACTTAAAATTGGGCATTGTAGCGGTAGACGAAATGACAAAAAAAGTTGCCGTATCTAAATACCACAGAATGAGATTACATTTTTTTTTTCAATGTAACACATTCGTCTACAATGCATCTACCCCTTTACGTATAAGAACGTACATGAAAGACAGATTCGAAAAATTTCCCCATATTTGACAAAATATACAATCCTTACTCTTAATTCTGGCACCTGGGGTTAACGTAACATTAATAGGCCTATGTCTTCCCCTCCCCTGGTTTCACACAAGTCATGTTTCTTTGTATACCATATCGTTTAGTTAGTTAACTGTTTATATGCTACTGGTGCACTAGGGTACAAACAATACATGGGAAGTCCAAAGGCCAGCATTTCGTCAGGCACCCAAAGGGTTTATAACAGTTGTCGGTGGCATACTGCAAGCCAACCATCTCAGCTCTTCTCTCGCTAGCAACCGGTTCTACAGTTTTGGTTCTCTTCACATGGAATTTCTCCTTCAGGATGGTGTAAAATAAAGAGTCAATATTTGAGTAGGTTGTTCATGCTCGTGTACTAACACAGGAAAGCAAATAGCGGGCCCTGCAACACTATTTAACATCGGTACCTTGTACAATTCTGTAGAACTTCACATGAGCTGGGAGGGGCAAATCAATGTCTCGCCACGGAGGTCCACCATTAGCTAACAAATGTATTTATCAGTGGTATAGCCACCATTAAGCCAGCACTATATCATCAACTTTGTAATGAAACGTGACTTGTTCCATAATTTCCATCAAATACTGGCAAGTCATTTTGAAAGTTCTAAATGATCAAATCAAGACCTGACGGAAAGGAATTGTTGTTCTTTCATTATTTAAGCTGACGGAGATATTTTTATTCACTATGATGTTTGTCACGCGTAGCTTATAATGGATTAAAAGAGATGTACTAGTACTAAACACTTGGAAGATACATTCGAATGTTTGTACTTCGAGTGTTTACTACAACTAGAAAATACACAGATGGTACGTTTTTTGTTAAATGAAAACGATCAATAACGTTATTATGTGTCCAGTGTTAATTCTATGTGAATTTCCCGTATCACCCTTAGTAGTAAATATGATTATGATTATGATTATGATTATGATATGAATTCGCGTACAAGATGATTTATGATTCCCATCTCCCATTTCACACATTGTAGCACAGGTTCTTGGAATAGCAATTTATTATTTAAGGGAGCAATCATTAACGGGGCCCAACTCTGAAAAAGGGGTGCGCTATAAATCCAATCGAATACACATATTATAGGCATGTGACAATATATACTTTCATAGTATATGAAAGCTTATTCCATAACACTATTTCCTAAATATATATGAAATATACCATCTATATCGTATATCAAAACATACTATAACATTTGGTGAAAATTTGTGTAAAACGCTAGTGATCAACGCATATATAACTCTAAACTCAAAATGATGTATATTCCCGTTGCAGCCCGGAGTGGTTTGATCAAATATTAGAGACATGCTACAAAATACAACAAGTACTTCAATCAGAGTTAGACATGTTACATATTACAATGAATTTAAAGCGCGGACCATTATGAAATACTATCAAGTGAAATTTACAATAATACTTACAAATCGCAAATTTGATCCTGATCGAGTACCGATTGTGCTCTCCCAGATTCGGTACATATTCCAGAAAGCAAGATGGAATATATCGCAACAGTGACAGCCATCCTGCCCGGCCGGCCCGGGAGGAAATCTCTCGAAGGTCTGGTCATCATGGCCACAGGTCCAGTAAAAGTTCAGTTCAAGACCAAGGTTTAGAGACAGTCTGCAGATTAAAAATATGAGTAGCTAAACTTGACCGCGCGATGGCAGCGACTGTCTGGTGGCGGGATCATAAAGCATCGGTGTGGGTCCCCATTTATGTAATCCATTCACATGCTTAAAGTGTCCCGTTATGTTGCTGGCGTTGTATACTATCTGAAGCCTCAGTATTCAAGCTTATTTGTATCTGCCCCGTCGTCCACAATACGAATCCCTCGCTCTCTACTGCTGGATGTCACACACCACTACACCACAAAAGCCGCAATAACGAGAAACGACACAAAAAAGCTGAGAGCAGTAGGCCCAGAGCGAAGTCCGCCTTCCTACGCGAGCGATTTCCAAATCGAGGAAATAATGAACGGATGTCTGCTACAGTCGTTTTAAATAAATGTGATTCGTGTTAAGTTGAATAGAGCAAAGAGAAGAACATAAGCTACCCGAATGCAGTTTCGGCTAATCAGTGGTGTTATCTCTAAGATATGGCTGCGCATTGACCAGTCGTTCACCGAAGACGCTGATGAGAACATGAATGACTCAGGCGAGTACATGGTAAGGTATGGTATGGTGTTCTGCTTTCCTTTTCGTCGCGGGATAACAACAAAAGGATGACTGGTTTCTGGCAAAACATGAGGCGTATTCTTTGATAGAGGGCGCTGACAGTAAAATGAAATATTTACGATTCAGTTAGGTGGCGATTATGCAGCTGCATGCAGTGCAATGACATAATGTGCAAATAACTTACTAGGAATTAGTCACGGGGGACGTGGGAGATGGACTCGAAATTCTGATGTTGCATATAACATGTATAACGTGCAAATAAGGTACGGATGTTCGGCGTGGGCTGGAGATAAAATATAATTTTAGGTCCAATGGAGAAAAAGAGAGAACATGATGAAGAAGATTTTCACGAACAACACTTAGAAAAAGAACAGCAAGAGGAGAAGAAACTTAGGAATAGGAAGAATTAACAGCGATTAACGTTCAAATAATGGTTGAACGTGTGAAGTCAGAGGATGGTAAACGTGAACTGCAAAAGGCTGATAGAGTAAAAAGCTCTGTGCATCACTGAAAAACCGTTGAAATTCGCTTTTTGTTAGCTAGTCAATTTCTTTTGTAAGGGAGTCGTAATTGTTCACAATATTGTGTACTTCAGACAATAACATATTATGTCAGTGGCACGTGTTGCTCTAAGTTATCGACATACCTTATCGTTAAAAGTACACTTGCTAGCAGTGACCACTAGCCTGGATGATATCACAGTCCCAGGAAAGCCCTTGACAGCGGCATGCTTACTAAGAAGGTTATCTTCATTTCAGATTTGATAACCGATTTGTATTATTAAATTTCCCAGAACACCGCTTATAACCCGTTGAACTTGCGACTTGTCCGGGATCAAACTTATGCTAATTACGATACCTCGTGTTGAATTATGTAATGCGGTTTCTTTTTTGCGGGAATTTATTGTCAGTTGAATAGTTCAGGGGTTCAATAAATTGCGTCATGTGCGTAACACGTTGACCTTACGGCCAATAACTTTAGGTTGAATTCAGGAAAAGTGGAAGAACAAGAAGGAAATAACATCATCGTGGAAATAATTTGTATCATTGATTATACAGTGCTGGTCGAAACAAATTATTATACTCTCGAAATACCACCTGAACCTTGTAAAGCTTAATGTGAATCACATTCATGGATATTGAAGTAAGCTATAAAAGAAACACATTCAAGGCAGATCGAAGCTCCTGAAAGTAGGTCTTTACTCGATCGGATCATCAGTGTGACAGAAACCTAGAGGCAGGAAACAAAAGCAATAAATTCTACTGTTACCAAATATAGAACTATCGTACGTCCCATTCGACGAGCCTATACCACATTACATAGTTTGGAACGTCTTAAAGGTCCCCTGGCATGAAAATGCATGTTGACTTAATATGTTTATGCAACATGTATCTAACAAAATCACTAACTGTTTAATGAAAATATGTGCCCTATATTTTAAAATGATTTTTCTATATTTTCATCAGCACTGGTAAGCCTCGCCTCCTGCAAATTATCGCAGTCCATGTAGTTGCTGTATGTTTGCTTTTGAATTTAATGATACAGTCGGTGTCATTTTAACACTTTGACACGAATTCCAATTGTCTTTGTTTATAAACGTTCACAAAAGTGGTTCTGTCCTTTATCTGACTCCATGTTGTAGGCTTAAATCATCCATGACAGTTTAATATTATAGCTTCATTGGCCTGTTAAGGCCCAGTAATCTAGTTATCAATATTAATCTATTAATAAGTACGCCGACAATTTCTTGGCAATTACGATGATGGTGAAATAAAATCAATCAATAAGATACAGGCTTATTTGGAGAATGTGATTTGCCTTGATAATGATGTGGCATATAATTTGAGAGATCTTCCAATTCATTATTCTACTTGCTTTCATCGATTTATAAAATGTGAATATTCAGTTGTACACGCACTTTCGCAGACGTTTTATCAGACCATGGAGTTATTTGTTCACCTCCATGGTTTGACGAAGAAAGAGATTAATACTACTCATGAACACGTGGGCTATACGTCATCATGTTGATACAAGACCGTGATGTTGATTCATTGATAAAGTGTCTGCACATCAGACTAATGATATCTTGAAGAACATGACTCGCTTGCACTAAAATTGTGTTCTAGTTTATTCGAAACAATAGTCTGAATACTTCGCTTAGTTATATTAGGTCAACTTGAACGTACAATTAATACAATTAACAAAATCTTGTTTGTTTTGCAAAGGGCCATTTAACAGTAATAAACGGGTAGGTCTATGGTATAAATATTCAAATTGTTATCAAGTTGAATTTATTGATTAAAGATTCTACAGTTTGGGCCTAGGTATTTGTATAAGTTTGTACAAAAAAAAGAATATTACTCCGTTAATATGAAAAATATATAAATGAATGTACCTATTGAGATCTGTTAATATATCAAATATTTTTTCTAAATGTAAGTAGCTGATAAATGGGTTCTACTGTAAAATTTACGGTTGTGAACTCTTGTTTCAGGTAAGGCGAAACTTAAAATGGACTATGGCGAAATTTGTGGGGGCGAGTTGTGTAGTTTTATACTCAACGTAAATACTATGGGCGACACGTCGATACATTTTATTTACTAATTTATTTGACTTGGAAAAGGTTTCAAACACTGTAAGTACCCTCCGAAAGCATATTCAATGTCGATTTTTAGATATTTCCTATTAATACTTAACGTAATTGAGCAGAATATACAACGGTAAAATGAACATTGTCGTGAATACATGAGCTGTTTAGTGCACTGAATGAACGGGTGAACGTACTGTGTGACTGTGAGTGATCGTTTCATGCTCGCAGCTACACGAACTGCGATGGCACCTACTCGACTACAGTCACAATTTATGGTATAAAGACATCCATGTTTTTGCTCCGTAAAGGAAATTCACGTAAATTTTGCAGCAACCATGAATGCAAAATTAAAGAATTGAACTTTTAGGAATCTAGCAAGTTGATTAGAAAGGTGACATATCCCCCAAATATTGGCATGATTGGAAATAATCAAGTTTTCACAATTTCAGATTCGATGCCACGAATCTAGACAGGAATAACCGTCTCATTCGGGGCATTCTTTAATCGAAATGACATTTTTGGACATAGAGGGGTCTACCCCCCGAATAGAGATGGTACATCCACACCGAACGCACAATGGCAGGGTTCTTACAACCTACAAGCAAATTCAAGGTTTCCACAAAAGTTACCCGATTAGTGCAAAGTCTATGGGAAAACTGATTTTGAGATAGGCCTAAATATCATAGCTACTTTGTCTAAAAAAGTAAAATTATAACATCTTTCAAGCTATGATGCAACAAATCCACTTCAATCAAAATTAGATCTATATTATAAATTTATAAATTCTAGGACTAAAATCCGCCAGAAAAAAATCGAAAGGTGAAAATTAAAGACTTACTTTCCGCCGATCACACGTTTATCGCAGACATTCTTGATCTACTCGAGTCTGACGAGTTGTTGTCTATGAATATTTAAATTGTCAATCTGTTCGAGAGAAAAAAAGTAGCACACGGCAAACGAGCGAGATAAAAATGTGCGCATGCGTGAACTTACTTATTCATATATGCATTAGCATTAGCGTTTTCATATTCAAAATGGCGACCTGCATCGATCGCCATACAGTGTACAGGTGTAATGTTCAGTCTCTAGATAGGGCGTTCAGAGGAGCCAGATGCAATCTCAGCGGATCCAACGTCCTACAGAGTACAGAGACTGATTTTTCGGTCTACCACGAATCATGAAGGCATTTTTATTTAAAAGTTCTAAAACCTACATGTATAAAAAGTGATTTCAATATGTCATAGTTGCTGAGCTAATGCACCACAGTTATAGAAAAACATATGTAATGAAATTACGAATGGTATGCGTGTCTTTAATAAAAAAAAAAATTGGTCTCTGTTGCTATTAATAGGATGTTATTGTAGTTGGATCTGTCGTTGGATCTTCATTTTCTGTTTACAGGTTTCCACAGATCCAGCTTTGCCATATTCTAAAGAAGTATGGAATGGAGGAATTGTGAAGACTACTGCATCAACATTTGAGGATGGAGGAATTGTGAAGACTACTACGTCAACAATTGAGAGCTGAAGCATTGCTAAAAGATAGAGCTATCAGTTGACATACAGACACTTCAAAGTGCAAACTTTGGACAATTCTGGTCATTGAATCAAGCCGTCTAATACTCCTATAGTACCAACCTTCCTCATCGCACATTGATGAGGCTGTAGAGACGTTGAGATGGGTGCTACTGGCAGCAGCCTGAGTGAGCTGGGGGAAAATGAGTTCCTGCAGCGGTTCGTGGGCAAGGAGCCCATCGACGACACAGACCCATTCTGGGAGAGGCTCCTCTCATTCTCCTTCAACATTCCCCACTCCATCTCTGACGCCAGGCTGATTGAGGAGTCTTCCCAGACCCTCTGCAAAACGCTTGGTAAGCACGGCTTGTCATACGAGCTGTTTTAATCTCGGTCTGTATGAATTCTAGCTTGGTGTGTGCTACCTAAAAACAGTATGCCTGAAGCTTGTACACTAAGAAGCGCCATCTAAACTAGCGATATGTAATCAAAGCTTTAGTCTGTTAGTCGTGGATCCTAGCTAGGTGGGTGTCGACAAGACAAGTTTTGAGATATTCGTACAGTGCACACATGAAATTTAGTTGTTTACCCTCTTTCCTCTTTTTTGTTGTATCTTTGAGAAAGCATTGTGTCTTCAATGGCTACATAAGCTAAAAAACAGTAGACAAGACTAACATTTCCCCCAAGCTTTACCATTGGGCTTTGGATGGCTTTAAGGTACATGGCTTGCATCCAGTATGACAGAGTGTTTGCCATATTCAGCATTAGGAACAGGGAAAGAGCAGTATACTTCTCATGTAAAACTGAATGGCTAATACACTAGGATTTTACACACTTTGCAATCAATCTTTTCTCATTGATTATGCTAAAACATCTCAAAGGCTTTTGCAGTTTTGCAGTGTACATGCAGTGCAGTTTTGCAGTGTACATTACTATTTGATTGAGTTATTAATTCATGTCAGCCCTTTGGGAGTTACGTAAGATATGATTTATAACACTTTACAATATTTCTTTTCTCTCCTTACCCAGCACATTGCAACCTCCATTCTGGTAACCTGTGTGCTCTGGTGCGGGTGTTCATCAGAAGAGCTTTACAACTCAAGGTGTCGGCTCAGAATGAGGAGTAAGTCTGTCCTTTTATGTGTAATCATCGGACAACATTTCTTTTAATGCTCAGCAAAAAAAAATATCAAAGATTTCATCAAAGTACTAATTTATGAGTTGAAGGCTTAGTATCATAATAAAAAAAAAATATTTCTGTTGCTAACATTTTTTCTTGTGCTCAATATTTTTACAAAAACGGAATGCAATCTAATACATTTATAAGTAAAAGTATATTAAAGATCAAATTAAAACATATCCGTCAAACCAGAATTTAGGTTTCACTGCAGTAACATACATGTACAATTGAAGTTCATTTGTATTTAAATGATTTTAATATACATCCAATGAAGTACATTGTTTGTTTGCTATCAACATGTCTATGATTTTCCATTTTTTCCAAACTATCACCCTATGATTTGTAATTGTCCATTTGTTTATTTTTGAAAATATGATATGCTGTATCGTTTTGCAATGTTAAAAAAAACGCAGTGAAAAATTCCAGTTGAGAATGGAATAGACAAATTAGAATGCAAAGCAAATCTAACAAGACTTCCAGTAACATACTTTAACAAAAAAAAAAACAGTAATGTATGGTATTGTTGAAAAGCCTGTAATGTGCAGCTAACTTCTCTTTGATTTGCTTCTTTGCTTGTAAACACACCATCACAGTGACATTATGGTGACATACTGATTTGCCTTTGTTTCAAAATCAGAGAAGCAAGGATCATTTCCAAAAGGAAACGGTAACAACCCATTTATCTTTTGGATGCATTGGAGATTGTGATGTTGATCTGCATACTCAAATTATTTCATTTCCAAATAGAAGTGGTACTTGGTAATTTTTGGTATGATGATGATCTTGAGTAATTTATATGAATGTGCTAAAAGGATGTAAATGTAGGCAACATTGTTACCATATTCAGATTACTTTGAATGATATTGCATGGTAATTTCACTTGTTCTTTGAGGAGTCAAAGTACGTATGTAGAGTACCAGTATGAAATTGCAAGAAAATCGGAATGCACTTTAATAACAGCAAGTTTTTGAATGCAGAATGCAACCCATACATTGTACTTTTTGTCTAATTTAGTTGCTGTTTTATTATATTGCAATATTCATAGAAAGGTAGAACATACGCCTGCATATCAAAATAAGGAATTGATTTCTCACATTCATAATCTTAATTTTTTTTTATGTTTTATTGTGTGTTTGAATTTGCATCATGAAAAATAGCATGTTGCTATCTAGGTAATCTCCCTGCTTTTAAATTTTTGCTTTCATTTCCTTACTTTTATTTCTATCATGGCGTAAAGAAGAACAATAGTATGACAAACAGCTTTTGAATATAGTTCAGCAACACAGCACTTTTGAATATACAGTGTACATTATTCATATTGCATTGCCAATGCATCTTAACAAGATCTATATAATCATACCCTGGAGTTTGTTTATTTTCTTGAAATGACAGAGTTGGATTGTTGATATAAACTCCTGCTTAGGAAAGATTATCTACAAACTTAAGGTAAAGTATAAAGTTGCTGTTTGGATAAATGTAAGTAGTTGCTCACTTGTTGATGAAGGTTACATAATTTGTTATCCACTCCTGTTTCGTGCAGCCATGTGTTCACCTGGCAGACATACAACGCCCTCTTCATCATCCGCCGCAGCCTCAAGTATTTCCTGGAGATGCTATCAGAGGGGCGCATTCTGCAGCAGCTGTCAGTGCTCGTCCGAACCAAGCCCGCATCCACAGTGCTCAATGTGGAGGGGGGAGGAGGAGGGGTGGAGAACGGAGAAGTCGATGGGGAGGGGGAGGAAACACTACTTGAGAGATTCATTCAGACTTTAGTACAGCTTCTTATTGAAGTTCCCGTCTTGTAAGTAGCTCAAAATTCAACTTTCCAAATACCCTATTCAATGTTTAAAGATGTTTGAAATACTTTGAGAGAATTTAAACCTCAGTGTGACACCTCATACGTTTTCTTTCTTAAAAATTTATGTGGATCCATAACAACACTTGTATTATCGGTTGATGATAAAAGCAAATGTTATATCTGAGTATTGTAAAACATCTCAAACTCGCTGCCAGAAATTTGACAATTTATTCATTATTAATACTCTTTGATAACCTGTGGTTGATAGATTGACTAGAATATTGGTACTTCTATTCAGATAAAACTGAGTGTCCTCTATAACTTTTATTACTTCATCTCCATGACAACTCAAATATATACATTCATTCCTCATGCTCTATCCAGTCTTCATTTATCCCAGTTGTATATTCTCAAATGTTGAATTCTTAGCTATGCAGCATTTCTATTTTTCATACCACATCAAGTGTAAGGTATTGCAGTGAAACCTGCTTTAGCAAGAAAGACAACCTGTCTATAAAGCCCACATTTCTGGTCTCCCTTGAGTGGTCTTTATGTACAGTTTTTATTGTTTGATGATTATGATTGTTGCTATTCTTTATTCGTGTTTATATATCATTCATTGTATGTGTTGTATTTTAAAGGGCATATACTGTACTGGGAAGGCAAAAAAGCCTTCAAAAGGTAATTGTTAGCAATCTTCTAGCCAATGGTTTTAAATTCATGTATTGCCCATTTTAGAAGCTTGCTGAAAGTTATTTGCCCTTAAATGATCCATATTTGGAGTAATTAATGATTAATGATTAAGTGCTCGGGCCGAACATTTTGAGGATTTGTGATTTAATCACTCATTACTCAAAATGTAGATCATTTGAGGGCAAATAACTTTCAGCAAGCCTCTAAAATGGGCAATACATGAATTTAAGACCATTGGCTAGAAGATTGCTAACAATTACCTTTCGAAGGCTTTTTTTGCCTTCCCAGTACAATATATCCCCTTTAATGCTGAATGTGGAATAAAATGAAAAATGAAATGAAATGTTGTTCTTGACAGGAACTTCACCTATGTGATCCATGTTGAGGCAATGAACACACTGCTGGTTCTGCTCTCCGTCCAGATGTACATTCCTAGGATCTCACACCAGAGCCTCATCACAGAGTACATCATGCATGGCAAATGGTAGGTTCAGTACTGGGTGCAGGGGTAATCAGTCACATCAGTATTAAAGGCTTGGATGATTATGTTGAGGGCTATTGCTTGAAGTGGCACATGAAGGTTTAATGCATTATACATGTGTTGCAAAAAATACTTGTGAATGTCAAAGTTCCACAAATTAGGAGCCCCAGTTGGTACCTTGGAAAATCTATTAAGTTTGGAGCACTAAATATGACCCTGTTATGAAAACACAGTTTAACACACTTTACAATATGTCAATCTCTTGTATAAAGTAGCCAGTAAAGCTTGTGTAATATATATGGGATAATGACCATCTAGTATGCAGAATGTTACTTTGTATTATTTAATATGTTCTGTGAAGGAAGGTTCTCGTATGATGAGAAGTTTCACAGTACACCATGTGTTAGTCCTTAGATCAACTGTTGGGTTATTCTTTGCTCATAGAACAAGTGAGAAAAGAGAGAACATAGAGTGGAGGGTCAGAGTATTCTCCTGAGAGAGGTTAGCTCTGTGAAGCTAATATTTATTTTTATCTGTGCCTGCAGTTCGGTTGATGCCCACATCCTGGTGAAGATCCTGCTGGATCAGGTCATCAAGAGAGAGGTGTGTCCTGCAGAACTCCTCAAGGACTCGCCCAAGCCAGCCAGCTTCCTCTATGGCATCTCTGCTGCAATAGCAGGTACAGCTCAGCCAACAGTGTAACACTTAGGCTAGAACATGGAACAAAATCATCCCAACAGAGCTCTTGATTGAAATGATAACAGATGATATAGCACAGCATCTTGGTTGACGTTACAGAAAAAATAAACAAATGATAAGAAACATAGTTGAATATCATAAGCACAATGCAGCAGTGGAAAGCAGACCTTCACTCTGTATTTCATTATTTTTAACACAGTAATAGAAATACAATATTAAAGGATTTGGTTATTGAAATTGGATGAACATTCATATTACATGTACTTTAGATTCATTAGATCACAAATGAACTCGTAACAATATATTGTTTTTATGTGCGGTAAGCTATCTTGGGCACTATTATTCCTATACCCTCAGTCAAGTGAAATCTATAGGTATTGTATGTCATATGTTTGTTCCTTTCTCTCGCTAACTTCCTTCCCGTGCTTCTCCCCATTCATCCCTCTGCAGCGGGTATCTGGGCAGTGCTGACTCTAGGCTACGGCACCAAAGCTGCCAACCCAGACGAGCAGGAAGACACTGCCATCTTGGCTAACCAGAGCCTCCTTCTGCTCCTTGTCCTCACCAATCACTACACGCATGACAGAGGCGCTCACAACCCCTACAGACAGGCTCTCTGCTCCTTTGCAAACTCTCAGGGTAGGTTGTGACTCTCCATCAAGTTTCCTTCATCTGTACTCGGTTGCCAGTATATGTTATTTATTCATCTATGTACTGCGATGTCTTCACGTTGTTGTGCTAAATGGTACTTTGAACTGTTGTACATATATGTTGCATTGCAATAATGAAGCACTAAAAAAACTTAAAAAAAAAAGGAATTTCTTTGTGGTCATGATAGAGCAAGAATGTAGTATGGCGACGTGAATCACATACTAGTAATAAATCATTTTAAAACCCGGCTATCATTTGAGGTTCTGAGTGGGGAATGCTGGACAATAATTCATTTATGATTATCATAGAGGTTACTTTCTAGTACATGGTACCATACTGGTAATAATTTCTTTTAAAATAAGGGTATCATTGAAGTTCTGAATTGAAAGCAAGGCAATAATTCATGAAATGACCGATTTATTTATTGTCATAATACAATGTACCAAATTGTTGTATTTAACCATTAGTTGATAAGAATAGTTTCCTTTGGTGTTCTGTTTTATAGAATAACCTGTCTTAGTTCATTGCTTGATGCATAGGTTGTGTTCCAGAAAATGCTCACTATTTGTCTCTGTGTTTTTATGTAATTTGAAACCCCTCACTCTCTTTTGGATAGATGGAGGAATGCCTGTGACTGCATCGGGCTCATTACCACCCTTCAAACTCAACTCTGCCAACCTGTACGAGATGTTTTGTAACAATCTCAAAGATGATCAGAACACCCTCCTCCTCTACCTTCTTCTCCACCAAAATGTCAACTTCAGGAATTATGTCCTATCCAGAACCAACATAGACAGATTGGTAAGGCTGTTGCTTTCTTATCTTCAGGTCTTAAAGGTCATGAATAGCAGTGGTAAAGGTTAGGGGACCTTTAAGCACAGTATAACTGTTCTGCTGTCATCATTTGATTTCTATATCTCAATACAAATTAATTTATTCCTGTTTGTGATCTTGAAATCAAGTAAAAATTGGACCTGTGGTACAAGCAGCAAGACTCTTGTTATCCTTACGGGTCACACAATCTTTACCACTACAATTCCTTGACTTTAATGTAATTTTAGTGATTTTCTATGTTTGACTTACAAATGAAGCACAGTCAATGCCAACCTAAAAGACAACATGATGATGCATACAAAATTAATTACTAAAGGAAAGACCTTTCACGTTAATCTTGCCATGATTGCTGTTGCTTTCTAGGTGATCCCGCTGTTGAAGATCCTGTACAACGCGCAAGAGAGGAATTCACATCACATCTACATGACCCTCATCATCCTGCTCATTCTCAGTGAGGACGACACCTTTAATAAGTGTGTCCATGAATTGGTAGGTCATGGAATTTAAAGGACATATACTGTACTGGGAAGACAAAAAACTTTCAAAGGGTGATCATGAGCAATCTTCTTGCCAATGGTCTTAAATTCATGTATTGTCCATTTTAGAAACTTGCTGAAAGTTATTTGCCTTCAAATGATCCACATTTGGAGTTATTAGTGATTAAATCCCCAAATGTTTGTGCCGAACATTTGGAGAATTTCACTGATAATCATTAATTACTTCAAATGTGGATCATTTGAAGGCAAATAACTTTCAGCAAGTTTCTAAAATGGACAATACATGAATTTAAGACCATTGGCAAGAAGATTGCTCACGATCACCTTTTGAAGGCTTTTTGTCTTCCCGGTACAGTATATGCCCTTTAAGGTATCGTAGCCTTTAGCAAAAGTAATGAAATGTGGCATTGATTAGCAGTACACCCTGACAATCTACATGTATGAGATCTCACAGCCGTAGCTTCATAAACCTTTTCAGGAAAAATGAAAAACTTTCCCCGTTAACGTTAAAATATAGTTTAAATTTATATACTGTATTACACCAGCCTGCTCGTCTCTACACATTACTGTGGTGCATAGCACAGTGATGTTCATTATTACAGTCTTTGATCTCTATGCTATATGAACCGCTGAGTTTTGTTCCAAAACAACTAGAAATCTAGCGATTAATATGATTAAGCTTAAAATCAGTGTCCAGCTCTAATATTTTTTTAAGGAAGTTATGGTATTTTCTTCCATTTTCCATGGTATTTACACAATTACCATAGAAATGGCCATTCTATAACACAAAAAAGAGCATCCATTTCCGCCCATGATTCACCTCAGAAAGCAGTTGACATTGCATTGGCTTCTCATGCCTCATGAACGAACAGGAAGAAAGAAGTGAATGATAAGTACATCTAATACATTTCATAGATTACCAGTAATCTGAATTTTATGATTAATTAATTAATTAACAATTTATGAAAATTATGTAAAAGATCATTTCATGTCTCTTTAAATTGATAATTGATCAATTAGTTTGTTTATTGGGTTTCCTATGTTTATCTTGGCTTGCAGCATGTGAAGCAGGCACCCTGGTACACAGACAGAACCATCACAGAGATCACACTGGGTGGCCTCATCGTCTTAGTTGTGATCAGGACCATACAGTACAACATGACAAGAATGAGAGTGAGTACATTACAACAGTAAAGAGCATATGCATTTGCTATTAGAACTTTCATTTTCATGGGAATTGTACATTTTCTAGAGGCTTTCAAAATATTGTTTAAGCGTTCCAAGATGCCAAAAGTAAAAAATCTGGTCATACAAGAAAATATACTAATAGAGACACCTCAGAATGGAGAAATGAAAAAGGTAATTTCATTTTGATATGAAAACTCATACTTGAGAGTAGGTTGAATGAAAGATATCAACACCATTTCATACATTGATGACATTAGCTTGGAATGCCAGTCTCTTTGTGGAGAGTCAGATACAAGAAAAATCTCTGCAATCTGCAAGAATGAAGTTATCTGAATTAATAAAGCAAAAATAATGAAAATGCAAAGGATATTCATTGAGGTTTCATAGTGACATGTCAATGTGATAACGTGCTGTTTTTGTGTATTGCCAGGACAAGTACCTGCACACCAATTGCCTCGCTGCTCTTGCCAACATGTCGTCACAGTTCCACTCTCTCCACCCATACGTCACCCAGAGGATAGTCAGGTAGGTGTTCAACTGCTTCATAACTACTGGTATCCCTTAGGAATAAAGCTTGATGGTGTTATTGTGATCTCATAAATGTATTTTTAAGTTTCTGTGATGTTAAGTCACGTGGGATGATTTATCCTTACCTTGTATCTTTCTTTTCATGTCAGTTGTAGCCCGTGCCCTGCATTTATTTCATTTCATTTCATTTGTTTCTACAACTTGGATCATAAATTTACTAGCCATATTTATGAATGATTATATTTATATATATTATATTATATTATATATATATATTATGTTACATTTAAATTGAGCCTTACCATATACAGAAGTGTCAAACTTTTAACAGTTTCCTGATGGATTTCATAGACTTTTGCCTTAGTGTGTCATTGATTTTTTTAATGTGGTGTTATTAAATACCAAAGGGGGAGAATCTTCAAAGATTTACAAAATCTCGTTATAGATGTCTTCCATGAATAATAATTCTCATATGTGGATTGTATACCATGTCTTGACTAGGACTGTACAGTATATATTTTTTGGAAAATACTAACAAGAGCTGTTTAAAGGACTGAGAAAGAAAGAAAAGATGAGAAATGTAGAGTATCCTTTTTTAAAGGGTAATTCTTAAGAAAGCTATATAGGTAGAATGCATGTGTAAGAATTCTTGTTGTTTTGTAACTCCCTAGCCTGTTTGAGCTGCTGATTAAGAAGCATGACAAGGTAGTGGAGCAGCTGAGAGCCGTGGCGGCGCTCGAGGCAGACGGGAATCCCACACAGGAGGCCGAGATGGAGCATGATGACCTCGTAAGTGCATGCTCTAGTCCCAAGAATGCTTTCGTTGGATGATGCTATTTTGGGGATAAAACTGTAATAATGTAATCATTTGAGCAAATTGCCTCTATCTTATCTTAATGACTTGTATGCCTCTATGTTAGGGAATATGTTTTGGGGTTGCCTGTTTGTCCATCCCTTGAAATAGAGATGGATTGATGAGATTGATAAATGATAAATGTAATATCATAGAACCTTTAATGATGGCATAAATGGTGAATTAGCATTCAGTCTGTACGTAGCAAATTGTATTTCATGTTATACTTGTTATACTTTACTTGATGATGTTCCTTCATCATACAGCCTCACAGGAGACCACTTGTGTGAACAGGCCACCCTGTTAAATAGTCTAAATTAATCAATAGATAGATTAATAAATGAAAATAGATTAATCAATAAATACCTGAATAAATCAATAAAACATTAATGAATTAATACATTGATTACAAAAATAAATATAAATAATATAAATATAAAATGAATATAAGTGGTCATGAGAATGCTTGCTCCTCCACTGCCCTTGTAGCTGTCTGACCTGAGTGTCTTGGAGGAGGTGCTACGCATGGTGCTGGAGATCATCAACTCCTGCCTCATCAACATGCTGCCCCATAACCCCCATCTAGTCTACACCCTGCTCTACAAACAGGACCTCTTCACCTGCTTCAAGTCACACCCAAAGTTCCAGGATATCATCCAGAATATTGATACTGTGAGTCTCAATCAGCATCTCAATGGATGCCTGTTTTTTCAACCTTGGACCATTCATATATTTTGTCTCATTATTTTGCTTGCTTTTTTGCATGTCTGAGGCAGGAAAACACTGGAAAAACACAGGAAAACTGAATATTCATTTGTGGTAGCTTCTATTCAAGCCAGATGTATGAAACAACTGCACTGAACTAATTTTTTGCATAATACCATATGAGGAAAAATACATTTTCTCAGTAGGGCTTTTTGGTTGCATTGTGGGGGCTCTGTAATTTGTTACTGGTGTGAATGTGAAATGCTATTGAGAAAAATATAATACAGCAAACATATTCATGCCTAGCTTTGGTCATTAGATT
Organism: Arbacia lixula; assembly: GCA_963669155.1. Classification (NCBI taxonomy): domain Eukaryota; kingdom Metazoa; phylum Echinodermata; class Echinoidea; order Arbacioida; family Arbaciidae; genus Arbacia; species Arbacia lixula. The sequence goes on from OZ022576.1 coordinate 5,717,552, forward strand.
AGTGTTTCTACATTTATTCCAGGTGTTATAATCAAAGACCCATTGAAGACCACCTCCAGAGGAATGGGTACTCTGTATACATATCACACATATCTGATTAGATGATGTAACCATTGGTTTTGATCAGGTGTTGACTTACTTCTCTGTGAGGCTGGAGGAGAATCAGGAGGAGCACCACACCCCGTCTGTCCATGAGGTCCTTGAGATCATCAAAATGGGCATGCTACAATGGCCTAGGGACAGGTTACGGGTAGGTTGACTAATATGGTGTGTCTGTATATATGTGTGTGTGTGTGTGTGTGTGTGTGTGTGTGTGTGTGTGTGTGTGTGTGTGTGTGTATGTGTGTGTGTGTGTGTGTGTGTCTGTCTGTCTGTCTGTCTGTCTGTCTGTCTGTCTGTATGTATGTTTGTCTGTCCATGAGGTTCTAGATATCAAATAGGCCATGCTGCAGTGAACAAGGTACAGGTTACGATTGTACGAGTGGGTTGAAGTTTGCATAATCTCAAATCCCATCCAATGCAAATCAGGTAATATAGATGTAAAGTACATTATGATGAAAGCCTTTAAAGATTGATAGCTATAACCATAACATTTTTTTTTAAAGTTTGCCCTTGTTTACATCATTCCTCTGCTTTGTTTTGCAGAAATTCCCGGAGCTGAAGTTCAAGTATGTGGAGGAGGACCAGCCTGAGGAGTTCTTCATCCCGTATGTGTGGTCTCTCGTCTACCACTCCTCTACCATGTACTGGGACCCAGACCGTGTAGAACTTTTCTCTACTGCCCCCACGTGACACCCTATGTGACAACCCACCCCTTATGGGGTCGTCTTAGGTCTACCGCTACTCAACCATGAACTGGGACCCAGACCCCTCCCCACCTTACCCCTACCCCCACTGCTTGGGCTCTGGTCTACCACTCCTCTACCATGAACTGGGATCCAGACCCCTCCCCATCTTACCCCTTACCCCACTGGTTGGGCTCTGGTCTACCACTCCTCTACCATAAACTGGGATCCAATCCCCTCCCCACCTTACCCTACCCCCCACTGGTTGGGCTCAGGGGGCATTTCATCAAAGGACTTGTCGGACTTGTTATAAGCTACTGAAATGCTTGCATCTTATTGGCCGAAAGCAAACTTGTCGGATGAAATATCCGACAAGTCCTTTGATAAAACGCCCTCCTGGTCTACCACTCCTCTACCATGAACTGGGATCCAGACCCCTCCCCACCCTACCCCTAACCCCACTGGTTGGGCTCTGGTCTACTACTCCTCTACCATGGTCTGGGACCCAGACTGGGAAGAACTCTTCTCCCCTTACCCCTACTTGACACCCCACCCCCTATGGGACAAGGGAAGGAAGACCCCCCAGTTATTCACCCAGTGTGTCGGCAGAGACAACTAATGTAGATATATATGTATATAAAGAAGAGATGTGCGAGAGAGAGAGAGTGAGAGAGAGAGAGAGGAATAGGAGGAGGAGGAGAGAGAGTTTAAATGAAAACCTCAAATTATTCAAATTGCTCAAAATGATATCGCATTGTAAATGAGATATTGTCCATAGATTTGCAATGTACATTTAGGTAGCCTCATCTGCATGAATAGGAGAAATATCAAATTTACTTCAGGAAAAGTATCTTTCACTTTTTATACGCTGTGTAATGTTGTATACTGCTCTATTATTTCAGACAGACATTACTTAATTGAATAAAGAATCGAATTCAATTAGATTTATCATCACTTTCATTATCCTTTCATGGTACTTGCAACGCTGATCACATGGTTGAAACATGCAGTCCTACACATACAATATGATGTGGACCATAGGACCATGGGCTATCTTCCTACTGAAAGAAATCTTCAAAGCGCATACTTGTTTGTAATTTGTATGCATTTACTAATGGAAACCCTGTTTGGATGTGATATTGACAAAGTCATATGTCACTTTCTTCCCAGCACAAAAGCATCTACATATATAAGTTATTTTGCTGTGCTATATCTGTTTTATATATTTAAGAGTAGTTATGGTCTCTTTGTTCTGATTTTTCTGTTTGCTCTACGAATTTGCAATAACAAATTATTTAACAACAATTTATTTGTATAGTACAAACTGAAATGTGCATATAGCCACAATTGAGGTGTGTAAGAAATGACTGCTGTGCCAAACTGTGTTGTAGATCAACTATACTATGGTACAGAATGTGTCTGATCGTTGTACATAAGCAGATCTTCCCTTTTCCTTGTAATATATGTAAATAGCATGTAGAATTTGATCACACTTCTATACGACTGATAATGATATTTTTACACTGTTTCGGTCAAGACATCTGGTACGTATGTGTACCAGAATGTACACTGCCGCTCATGATGTTTGTACAGAGGAGATTTATCCAAGATTTATTTATCCCTTTTGTTACCGGCATATATGTTTGTGAAACCAGGTTATCTATCAACATAGTTTGTTCAGCTTGTCAGTTCTTTACATGTGGGTTATATGAGATATCCAACTTGATTCATACAAGTCTGTGTTGAACACATTGACCCTGTTCATCCCCTGTCATAACCACGTGGCCCTCTGTTGGCCATGCACAGGAAGCTCTCTGTTTCCAGTGGCATTTAAGACAAACATGTTTTTTTAGAAACTGAATGTACAATTGCAGATTATTTAAAATCCTTGATTTCCGGGCTCTACATTACCGTAGCTATTAATAGAGGTGAAATTGATGGTGATATGGGGATATGCATACGGTGTAATAAAATTACTACAGTTTAAAAACAAAATTAATGCAGGGAATGGCAGGAATATATGTTGTTGATGAATAGATAAAAGGAAATAATCTATATATATATATATATATATATATATATATATATATATATATATATATATATATTATTCCCATCATATGGAGAAAAACATGTTTTTATTTCCCCTGTCATTTCGTGATCAATTTTTGTCTCGCCCACCGGAGGTGAAGGCGAGACTAAGGGATCCAAATGGCGTCCGTCCGTCGTCCGTCCGTCGTCCGTCCGTCGTCCGTCCGTCGTCCGTCCGTCGTCCGTCGTCCGTCCGTCGTCCGTCACAAATGTTAAAGTTTACCTGCAAGACTCTCGTTTGACAAATAACTTCACATGGGTTGCTTGGATTACAACCTAACTTGGGTCATAGATGCACTGGGGGTACCTTCATGTTATGGTACCGTTGGAGGTCACAGGATAAGGTCAAAGGTCATTTGAGGTCATACGTTAAAGTTTACCTGCAAGACTCTCTTTTGACAAATAACTTCACATGGGTTACTTGGATTACAACCTAACTTGGGTCATAGATGCACTGGGGGTACCTTCATGTTATGGTACCGTTGGAGGTCACAGGATAAGGTCAAAGGTCATTTGAGGTCATACGTTAAAGTTTACCTGCAAGACTCTCTTTTGACAAATAACTTCACATGGGTTACTTGGATTACAACCTAACTTGGGTCATAGATGCACTGGGGGTACCTTCATGTTATGGTACCGTTGGAGGTCACAGGATAAGGTCAAAGGTCATTTGAGGTCATACGTTAAAGTTTACCTGCAAGACTCTCTTTTGACAAATAACTTCACATGGGTTGCTTGGATTACAACCTAACTTGGGTCATAGATGCACTGGGGGTACCTTCATGTTATGGTGCCATTGGAGGTCACAGGATAAGGTCAAAGGTCATTTGAGGTCATACGTTAAAGTTTACCTGCAAGACTCTCTTTTGACAAATAACTTCACATAAGTTGCTTGGATTACAACCTAACTTGGGTCATAGATGCACTGGGGGTACCTTCATGTTATGGTGCTGTTGGAGGTCACAGGATAAGGTCAAAGGTCATTTGAGGTCATACGTTAAAGTTTACCTGCAAGACTCTCTTTTGACAAATAACTTCACATAGGTTGCCTGGATTACAACCTAACTTGGGTCATAGATGCACTGGGGGTACCTTCATGTTATGGTGCCGTTGGAGGTCACAGGATAAGGTCAAAGGTCATTTGAGGTCATACGTTAAAGTTTACCTGCAAGACTCTCTTTTGACAAATAACTTCACATAGGTTGCTTGGAATACAGCCTAACTTGGGTCATAGATGCACTGGGGGTACCTTCATGTTATGGTGCTGTTGGAGGTCACAGGATAAGGTCAAAGGTCATTTGAGGTCATACGTTAAAGTTTACCTGCAAGACTCTCTTTTGACAAATAACTTCACATGGGTTGCTTGGATTACAACCTAACTTGGGTCATAGATGCACTGGGGGGACCTTCATGTTATGGTACCGTTGGAGGTCACAGGATAAGGTCAAAGGTCATTTGAGGTCATACGTTAAAGTTTACTTGCAAGACTCTCTTATCACACATAACTCATCACATGTTGCTACAATGGCAATCAAACTTGGATGATGGATGCACTGGGGGCACCTGCATGTTATTGTGCTGTAAGAGGTCACATGATAAGGTCAAAGGTCATTTGAGGTCATACATTAAAGTTTACCTGCAAGACTCTCTTTTGACAAATAACTTCACATAAGTTGCTTGGATTACAACCTAACTTGGGTCATAGATGCACTGGGGGTACCTTCATGTTATGGTGCTGTTGGAGGTCACAGGATAAGGTCAAAGGTCATTTGAGGTCATACGTTAAAGTTTACCTGCAAGACTCTCTTTTGACAAATAACTTCACATAGGTTGCCTGGATTACAACCTAACTTGGGTCATAGATGCACTGGGGGTACCTTCATGTTATGGTGCCGTTGGAGGTCACAGGATAAGGTCAAAGGTCATTTGAGGTCATACGTTAAAGTTTACCTGCAAGACTCTCTTTTGACAAATAACTTCACATAGGTTGCTTGGAATACAACCTAACTTGGGTCATAGATGCACTGGGGGTACCTTCATGTTATGGTGCTGTTGGAGGTCACAGGATAAGGTCAAAGGTCATTTGAGGTCATACGTTAAAGTTTACCTGCAAGACTCTCTTTTGACAAATGACTTCACATGGGTTGCTTGGATTACAACCTAACTTGGGTCATAGATGCACTGGGGGGACCTTCATGTTATGGTACCGTTGGAGGTCACAGGATAAGGTCAAAGGTCATTTGAGGTCATACGTTAAAGTTTACTTGCAAGACTCTCTTATCACACATAACTCATCACATGTTGCTACAATGGCAATCAAACTTGGATGATGGATGCACTGGGGGCACCTGCATGTTATTGTGCTGTAAGAGGTCACATGATAAGGTCAAAGGTCATTTGAGGTCATACATTAAAGTTTACTTGCAAGACTCTTGGTGAAGGCTTCCTAACTTGTGCACAGAATTGTGTGAGGGATACAATTCTTTTGCGTAGCAACGGAGATCGCGATATTTCTGGTTATTTTCGCAAGTGGGCGAGACACAATATTGCTAATGCCTTGTGTTAGCTTCAAAGCCTCAGGGTTTAACTGTTTTCCACAGTGCATGTGGAGTCTATGTGTAGTACATGTACATGTATTGTCAATCTGTTCTGTTGGACACACTCGCCAAGCGTACATTGGAATTTTCTGCCGTTCATGATGCTTATGAAACAGCGTTCCTTGACCTTGCTGAGTTTGTTTGTTTGCTTCTGTGTGTTTGTACGAGACCGCCACAGAATGCCCACCACTACTCCAGTTAACCACCATTATCATGCATGGGGTGCCACAAAACAGAATAAGATATCAATTATATTGCCATTAATCAATAAAAAAAGGTCCCTTTTCTTCACTGTTCTTACACCCAAATAAAAGGATCTGGCTAAGGGGTATTGTCTGCATGGTAAAGGGGTAATTACTTGCACCGGCTACCTTCAGAATGGATGGTGGCACACTCGATTGGGTCCTTTGTGTGACGTACTATTCAGCCCAATCTCCTGCTGATACTGCCCAAGACACCTAGGGTAGGGTGGTTTATACATGTGGGAACCAGAAACATAACCAGGTGCTTGTGACCTGCTGTTCCTAGGTGCAGTACATTGAGTACATAACACATCCATTCTCTTGTCTACCGCTGCGTTCGAAATAGCACGTAGACCAGGGCGGCCCGAAGAATGCAGAACTTTCATGAACATACTTGTTATATGATATACTTGTTTGTACCAACGTTTGATTAAAGGGGTACTCCAGTCCCCAAATAAGTTCTCAGTAGTAGCAGACAAATATGAGAAATTTTATAAATACCCCGCAAAAAAAAAGTGGATAAGAAGTATCCTAACAATGATACATTTTTGAAGCTGACTTAACACGGAATAAGCCAGTTCATAGTTACAAACTAAGTTTGAGAAAAATAGTTGACAGTTATGAATGAGTTAAAGTACATGCTCAAAGATTTCCATTTCTGGTAGGTGAATTGGCAGTTTGGTCATGAGGCTGTGATTTCGCAGGCTAGCTTCCTGGCTATTATTTCACATGCCTGGATAACCTCAATTTCCTGAAAAAAATCTAAGATTTTTCTGCTGCTATAGAGAGCAATTGATTCTTGGACCAGAATGCCCTTGTAACATGTACTATATTATGATGCATCCACAGGTATAACTCTGCTCATCCACTTTCCAATAAGGGTGCGATCAAGCATTTTGTGTTGGTTCAGTCATTTTTATTCAAAATAATTAGCTTTGGAATTAACCATACAGTTATGAAACAGTAATCTTAAGCTGTTCAGTGTTTCAAATTGATAATTTATGTGACTTTTTATAGCAACTTGGTGAAGAAACGTCCAAAAGAAAATATAAACCTGACCATTGTAGATGGTACTAGCCCCCCAAATCCATGATACAGACATGGACTCGATGTACCGAGTAGCTCTGTCCATGTAGTTCCACTGAATTGTACTGGCTTGTTTGACCGACAATCTTACAAACAAACTTTCTATGAGTAGGTTCGCAGATAATGTATCCCGGAAAGAAAATGTATTTACAGATAAGTAGATTGAGAAACAGGGCTGTGTAGATTATGTACAGAGAAGTATGGTGCAATACATGATATATTTCCATATGAGGGGGGCCAGTTGGAGCCAGGATATCTCCGTGGAACGTACTGCTTCAGTTCGCGGATGACCGCCCTCTATGTTCACTTTATTATACCAAACTTGTTTGTGTGCTGTTTTGCCGTCACCGATACAATGACAACATGTATGACTTTACTTTCCTTTACACGTGCGTGTAATTTCGGGAACATTCAGTTAATGAATCAGGAATATATTGTATACATTATATTGATAATAGCATTACAGCTTTGCTACTTAACTTAGGGTGGAGGCCAAATGGTACCATAAAAAAGGAATGTTATCCTGATAAGAAGCTGGACTTTAAAGTAGAAACGTTAAGAAAAACAGATAACGATACGTTTGAGGAAAATCAAACATATTTACAGAAAATTGTGAATTTTCGAAAAAGATAATGAATCTTGGTCAGAAAATTAATTGGTAACTCCATCCGTCGCGATGGCACATTATACGTATTTAATTGTTCTTTTGTACCATGTAAGGCCCAAATGAACACTTTCCTTCCTTTAATTTACACACAGTAGCAGACCAAGTCGTCCAATATTACATTAAAAAAAAAAATCTCAGCATGATACCAGCATGTCTGATTTTTCTCAAGCATTTCCCAACCCGTCTCTCTGATTATTGTGATTATCAAGGATCCATTTCTCCTTTAAATCAAACTTAGTTTGACAGGGTTTCGTTCCCTTTCATTCTTGTTATGCCATGCAAGCTTTGGCTCTGATATTTGTGTGAATTACAGCCGCAAACATGAACGAGTGGCACATTAACGTAAGTAGAGCTTGTAAAGTATCTCATCATCGGAAATGAGTGCCATAATTTCATCGCACCCATTTTGAGTCGTGATGTTTTGATTGAAATCTGTATATCTCACATAGACACGCCGCAAACATGGTAGTGAACAATACTTTATTTTCATATCGACCCATCATATCAGTTTGTTGTTTGTGTACATGTATTCTTATTCTTATGTTTGGCATCCACTTCGGTGCACGGGAAAACAAACATGTTATGCTTCAGTGCAAATGTAAATTGACAACATTTTCTACAGGCCCGCAGAAATGATAAAATGTGTTCAATAACTAAACGGAATTAAAAAGATATTTTATATCTGAATGTGATGTGTCGTTGGTCCCAAACATTGAATCGGGGGAATGAATGAAAAGAAATGAAGAAAAATAAGTGTGTGTGTGTGTGCGTGTGTGTGTGTGTGTGTGTGTGTGTGAGAGAGAGAGAGAAGAGAGAAGAGAGAAGAGAGAGAGAGAGACAGTAACGAAAAGTAGCGTAAAGGGGGGGGGGCAGGGTCAGGACAGAGTTAAAGAGATAAGGGATATGGCTACGGTGACCTTAACAAGAAAGAGGACACAAACTTGCATTTTTCGCAACCATTTTCAGTAACTAATTCATAATTTTCTTATCTTGTTTTTCTCCTAGATGAATCATAATATCCATGCCATAAATTCATTACCTCCACAGCCTTGCCCTTGCCCATGTGAAAAGGAAGCCCGTTTTCCTATCATTTTGTTAGTGCTTTTTAGTACTAATCAGAGCCCCATACGATTGTCAAAACGCGTTGTTATTGTTTGTACCCAGAGCCGCGTATGCCGACGAAAATAAATGAGGAGGATAAATCTTTGGATTTGGGGGAAAGCGGGGCAAGCCGCTCGATATGACTTGTCGGCATTTTGTCAAAAGGAACTATTGGTTAACGTCCATCCAGAGGAGTCGCCATGCCCCCCTGAATTACTCATGGGTCTCTTTGGTCCGCCGTGCTAATAAGTCCTGTATTTCCTCATGTTTCAATAAGCTACTCTACCACTGTTCTGTCGACACTCTTCTTAATGTGGAGCGCTCTCTCTCTCTCTCTCTCTCTCTCTCTCTCTCTCTCTCTCTCTCTCTCTCTCTCTCCTCTCTATCTATGTCTCTCTACCGCTCTCTCTTTCTCCTTCTCCCCTCCCTCTGAAAGTATATATATTAAGGCCTCTGTCCTACTCTCCGTCTCACCCCCCCCCCCACACACACACATTCCCCCTTTCTATCTCACTCTACCCCCCCTCTCTATCTCTTTCCTCTTTCCATATCTCTCCTTTTTGCATGGGTGTATTAATTTGTATGTCCTACTCTCCGCCCCCCCCCCCCCCACCCCTCTCTCCCTCCCTTTCTCTCCCCATTATGTCTCTTTCTCTCCATTTGGTTCTTTACTTCCATGTTACATTTTCTCCTCAGCTGTATCCTTCTCTCCCTTTGCATACTACACCATTTACACCCCACCTCTCTTTCTCTCTCCCTTCGGTTCTGAAGTTCCACGCTACACCATTGGCAGGCCAGACCTAAATACGGGCAGGCGCCAGCCCCGGATACGGTACTGGCACCAATGTTTTATCCCCATTACACAAAAGAGTCTCTCGAAATGAAAAGCCGTGGAAAATGGACAAATTCGTGTAAATGTCATCCTAATATCCAAACTGGAATAAATGAGTTTGATGTGTCGGTCGCTGGTGTTTATTATCTATTCCTGATCGCTCACTAACGGTAAGAGCGCTACCTTCTATTTGCTTTGTCCACCATTTACCGAACACATTGTAGTATTTGTTTGAAACTCAAAGTAATAGCGAATATTTTGTGAAAGCATAACGGCTTGTTGTACAAATCTCTCTGTCTCAGTGTCTATCTGTGTATCTATTTATCTGTCTGTCTGTCTGTCTGTGTGTCTGATGTCCTACTTTGTCCTCTCTTTTATTTTGACTTGTTTTTGTTTTGTCTCGTCATAAACTCTACCCACAATTCCCGTCTAAGCTCCTGCAGCCTTGCACTTCTCTCCCCCTCTACCCGCTATTCTCGTTTATTGGTGACTAAACCATGGAGCCAAACTCTCCATGTTTCTCTCTCCCTTTCTCTTTACCTCTGTCTTGTCTGAATGTTTATCTCTCACTCTCTATTGCTCTCTGTTTTTCACCCCTCTGTTTCTCTCCTTTCTCCCCTCCTTCACGTGTTTTCTTGCTTCCTTCTATTGCCATATCAAGCAGCATGTTAAGTGAGTCGCATCACATCCAGCCTTCCTCACTCTCTTCACCCATCTATCTTTCTATCAATGTACATTTATTTGTCTGTATAAGCATATAGATAGCCTCCGTATCTCATTATTATTTTGCGCTCACTCAATCTTCATTATCTCTCTCTCTCTCTCTCTCTCTCTCTCTCTCTCTCTCGCTATCTCTCTCTCTTCTCCTCTCCCTCTTTTTCTATCTTTATCTCTCTGGATCTCTGTCCTTGTCTCTTTGGTGTTCTTTCTCTCTCTCTCTCTCTCTCTCTCTCTCTCTCTCTCTCTCTCTCTCCCTCTCTCTCTCTCTCCGCTCCCCTTTCCGCTTTCCTACCCTCATCGCTCACTG